>JAQHUG010000025.1:6951803-6979508 GCA_028555095.1 Dicrostonyx torquatus | reverse complement strand
GGTGACCTTTCAGGAGGGTGTGGTCTATCTTACCAGATTGGTATAGAAGAAATCCACAGGTTCTCATCCTCTGTGAAAACAAAAGAACCTCTTTCCAAAAGCATCATATCCTTAGACCCAAATTGTGAAGCAATAATACCTTTATAATAAGCATGTTGTTTTAGCTTGGCAGCCCATATAATGAGATGTCTTTTTGTACTTAGCTCCTTTACAGTGAAAAAAATTTAAAGAAAACACAATAAAATACATAATCCAGACATTCTGTGAATTTTTCATTTTTACGTGGCTTCTTTTTCTTATTTCTTTTAATCTATAACTATCTGTACTCTGTCTCTTTAAAGACTTTACCTTATTTTAAGGCATTAACTTTATTTTAAGGCATTAACTTTATTCTCTATATTCTTTTTCTTCTCTCTCCCAAGCCTACGTACATCCATCCAACATTTACCCATTTATAGGTCTTTTATGTCTGAATCCATCCTATTGTGAATCTGTAATTCTTTAATGTACAGGAACAGTTTTGTTTTATGCTTTTAAAATGCTAAGCTCTTAAGAATCTATAAGCTGTGACAATTTCCGATCAAATACAGGTACTGCCTGCTTGCTCTGCCCAGTTCAACATGGCGGAGCTGCTCGTGCCTCTGAGCCCTGTGCATTGCACCATTATCATGGCGGAGCTGCTTGTACCTCTGAGCCAGTGGCAAGCAATGCCCCCTTCCAGGCAGGAGCCAAGCTCAGCAGTCCAACCTGGAGAATGAGCTTTTTATCTCAGTTACAGTTGAATCTGCTATGCAGAGCATTGCGCAGCCTGGAAACATCTCTGTGTATGGCTGCGGAAATCCACCATGCTCTCCTGCCTGACTAAGCCTTATCCTGCCATCTGCCCAGGCAGGAAGAGCTGAGCCACTGGCACAGTCTCAGCTGTTTTACTCTCAACCCCGAGTAGGCACGCAAACATCCAAGCCCATAAATGTTCCATAGCTGGAGCTTGTACGGGTGGCAGGGCCCAGGAAGCCCCATTCCAAAACTGCCGCAGCTTTTACTGAATCAGGAAATCTCTCTGTGGCATGCCATCCACAAACAGGAAAAAAACTGTGTTAAACTCTGTTCTTTTTAAGCCTTCTCAGATTTTTAAGTGGATTTAGCTGGCCACGTTGGAGCGCCAAATGTAGTAAGAGGAAGGGGCTGTGTACCCAGCATCTGAGAAGAGCACAGACTCCTTGTTCCATCTGCCCAGTTCCCAACCACCGGGCTAGCTTACATTTGAAATAACCACATACAAACTGTATTCATTTAAATACTGCCTGGCCCATTATCTCTAGCCTTTTCTTGGCTAACTCTCACATCTTAAACTAACTCATTTCTAATAGTCTATGTGTCACCATGAGGTAGTGGTCTTACCGGGAATCATTCAGCATGTGTGACCCTGGCAGCTTCATGGTGGCAGCTCTCTGAGCCTTCCATATCCCAGAATTCCATTCTGTCTACTCCGCCCACCTAAGAGCTGCCCTATCAAAAAGCCAAGGCAGTCTATTAACCAATGAAAACAGCACAAAATACAGAAGAACCCTCCTACAACATTAGTGGTGTGGGAGAATTGTCTGTATTCTGTCAATCATGTTTTAAATAAACACTGATTGGCCAGGCAGGAAGTATAGGTAGGAAAACCAGACAGAAAGTAGAGGTGAGAACAGGAGAGTTCTGGGAAGCAGGAAGCTCCTTCGCCATTCCTGTGTAGTCCATCTAAGAAGCAGGAGGTAAGCTGCCCCACTGAGAAAAGGTACCGGCCATGTGGCTAACATAGATAAGAACAATGGGTAAATATAAGTTACAAGAGCTAGTAAGAAGACTGAGCTAATGGCCAATCAGTTTATAATCTTATGTAGAGTTCTGTGTGATTTTCTTTGGGGCTTGCTGGCTGTAGGGTACTGGGCGGGACAGAAACCCCAACGGGCAAGCCAGCCCACATACTACAGAATGGCGCCCATGTGGATAACTGCATGGCAGAAAGCTTGAGAAAGCTTGGGAAAGAATAGAGTAAAGCATGTTTTCTTGGTTTTCAATATTGTAGCTCTGTAGTAGAGTTTGAAGTCAGGGACTGTGATGCCTCCAGAAGTTCTTTTATTGCACAGGATTGTTTTGGCTATCCTGGGATATGAACTTTTCCATATGAACTTGAGCATTGTTCTTTCAAGGTCTGTGAAATTTTTTCTGGGATTTTGATGGGCATTCCATTGAATCTTTAGATTGCTTTTGTATATGATTGTAGATTAACATTTTTAATATGTTAATTCTACCTACCAAAGAGCATGGGAGATCTTTCCATTTTCTTGTGTCTTCATCAATTTCTTTCTTCAATGATTTAAAGTTCTTGTCTTACACATTTTCAACTGTTTGGTTAGAGTTGCTCTGAGATATTTTATGCTGTTTGTGGCTATTGTGAAGGGTGGTGTTTCTCTGATTCCTTCCCCAGCCCATTTATCATCAGTAGAAAGGAGGGCTACTAATTTTTTTTTAGTTACTCTTGTATCCTGCTACATTACTGAAGGTGTTTATGAATTGTAGAAGTTCCTTGGTAGAATTTTTGGGGTCACTTATGTAAGCTATCATATCATCATCAAATAGTTAGAGATTGACTTCTTCTTTTCTAATTTATATCTCCTGATCTCCTTTTGTTGTCTTATTGCTCTAGATAAAACCTCAAGTACTATATTGAATAGATATGGAGAGAGTGGATAGCCTCTTGTCTTGTTCCTGATTTCAGAGGGATCACTTTGAGTGCCTCTCCATTTAGTTTGATGTTGGCTGTTGGCTTGTTGTATATTGTCTTTATTATGTTTAGGTATGTTCCCTATTTTCTCCAAGATCTTGAAAATATTTTCAATCCCTGACAAGTATAAGAAGGAGACAAAGCTTTATAATCCCAGCATTTCAATGGGGAGTTGTGACTAGTTGGTACCCTTGTTCCCTTCGCTGAGATGATCCTCTTAGGTGAGCATTTCACAAGGTTGATGGAGAATTGTGTTAGTGCCTATCCAAACCTTGTAACACTGCCTGGTACACAGCCACCAGCAAAGAAGCCATAAGCAGTATTAATTCTTTAAAATGTTAGCTCATGTCCACAAGTCTACCATCATTGCTAATACCAGAAAGAAAAAAAATCACAGCTGATCATCTAAGAAAACTGAACTTCTTAATTTCTGACTAAAATGCTCGTCTGTCCTTGCAGCTGATGTCTCATTCAATGGTGGAAATGGAAGGTGTCTTTTCTAAGGACAGCAGAGCATCGTTCTGACTTCCTACCAAAGGGCTTCACGGTCAGAATAATGCCAGGTGCTGTTAAACCCTAACTTTAATGTTAGTGCTAGCAGAGTATGTAGAATGATGGCAAACTAATTGCCTAGCTGAACTCAACACACACACACACACACACACACAGACACATGAGTAAGCTTGTACTGAGGGTCTTCAAAGTCACAGTGTGTGTACTCACAACTGTTTACATTATATGAACAAAGTTTCTTTCATCTAAGACTTAGATAAATGGCAATAATATCACAGTGACTGAAGGAAAGCTAATTTGTCTGTATCTGACGTCATCTGAAACCCTGTCTTTACCCTGTGTGTTCTCAAAAAAAAAAGCTACATGGGGTTAATGAGAAAAGCAAAAATAAAGCAGGCATTCTGTATTGTTTTCTTGTGAAGACTGAGTCATGGGGTGAAACTTTTCTTTCATAAATTAGAAGTCATAGCAGTATACATACTGTGGGAAACTTCAGAAGCTCAAAAGTTAAAGATGGACATGAAGTCATGCTTCTGGTGATGATGTTTTTGTTAACCACATATGTGATGGCATTCCTTTGTGATCTTAATGGAGCCCAAACCCTCTGCTTTCTGATGTCAGAATGTCACAGAACAGCACATGCTCATGCATATAGTGAAATGGCATGATCAAAATGACCAGACTGTCTGTTATGTCAAAGTATAGCACATGTACTTATGCATAGTGAATAATGCCAATCTCATACATGATTCTTGCTATGATATTATTTAGAATGCTATGTTTTCTATCATTTGGGATTTTATTCATCTTACTCATAGGAAAAAATAAACACTGATAAGCACCCAGCTATCAATAGGAGGGTAGAAGGGTGTTGACACATAACAGGCACTTATCAGTCTCTGCTACTGAGTCTGTCTGTGTGGAGCTTTGCCAAAGCAGACCATAGACACTGCATTCAGGAGCCCTCTGCGCATGACTTAGCTCTGCTGGCAGCTAGGGAACTGAGGGACAGGTTGTGGGTTTAGGATGGTCTTCTACTTAGAATTCACCTGGTTATTGCATTAACCAGGGAAATATATGAAGTGTACAGATACCCCAACTCATTGCTTCACTGTGGGAATGAAGGACATGATTTGAAGAATTTCAACATTGTAATAGCGAAGATCAAAGCAAAACACCTGCCAGAAACAGCCAAATACCCCAAACCCATGATTTTCCATTTCCTACAGGTTGCTCCACTTCTAAACAGAAAATATCCCTCTAAGAATAAAAAGTGCATACATGTATATATCAATATTGCCTTGGTCTATCTTTAGTTACTATAACCAAATGCCATAGACTAGAAAATTGATAGAGAATGAAAGTATTATCCTGCCAACAATTCAACAGGTGAGGTCTGTGGTCGAGGGCTCTATCAATTGGGGACTTCTCTGACAGATCCTCCAAAGAGTCCCCAGTGAGCTCTAAATATCACATGATTAAAGTGGCATGCATGAAATAGTCAACTTCATAACAGACTCAGCCTCATGATAACCAACCATTTCTGTAATAACTCATCAACCTATCAATTCAGTGGATGGACCATTCATAAGACCAGGGTCCCTATCACCAAAGACAAATGCTTCTTAACGTTGCCACTCTCAATCTCTCTAACTTACAATTTTAAGGACTCTATTTCTAACAAATGAATTCTGGGAGACAAACATCAGGCCATACAAATGTAATTTTGGTAATATGCTTTTTGTTTTGTTTTGTTTTCAAGACCAGGTTTCTCTGTAGCTTTGGAGCCTGCCCTGGAACTAGCTCTTGTAGACCAGGCTGGACCCGAAATCACAAAGATCCGCCTGCCTCTGCCTCCTGAGTGCTGGGCTTAAAGGTGTGTGCCACCACCACCCAGCTAATTTGGGTAATATGTATGACTTCTTTGTTGGTGTCGTAGTTAACTTCATTTTCTTTGAAAGGTTGTCCATCCTGGATGCTGGGCAACCAGCTCTGTGTCACTCCCCATTATGACTTTGTCTGAGATCATCTTGAACCTGGTTCAGTTTTTACTCTCAGGCCTTTAAAACCTTTCCCTGTTTTCCTCCACCCATCACCAGCGCTGCTTCCATCCTCTGAACTCTACATTCCATTTCATTTACCAGAGACACTGGGGAGCTTTGGGAAAGTCACCCTTCACTTTCCGTGCTGGCTCCCACTCATGCCCAGCCTCCATTCCCTGCTCACTGCAGTCCGGCTGGCCAGAATCTCCTGCTGGCTCAGCTCCATCCTGCCTTCTGGTTGGTTGCTCTTCTCCGTTTTCTTTATGTTTAGTATTTCATTTCTCAGTCCCCGCATGCTTGATGCTTCTTTGCTTTCTAAACATCCCGTCCTAGTTATTTTGTCCTGCGCCTCCTATTCCTGCTTTAGTGAGCAGGAGGGAGGACAGGGGAGGCGGACTGAGGAAGAGTCACAGGAAGGGAATGCTGTATCTGCTCACAGGTGTCCATCACAGCTCCTACCCTCCCACAGAAAAGAACCTCTCTTGGTAATTGCATTTTAAAGGGACCGCTTCTAGGACCTTGACTTGGTGAACTGGGGAAACTCCAAGGGAATGTGTAAGGAGTGGCTGAAGTCCTGAGTGAATGCATATTATTTTGCGTTGGGCACAGACTTGTCACGAACACCAATACCTCAGACCCATGGGAACTGGCAAAGCCATCATCCAGGTGAGGCTCAGCAACAAAGGCAAAGTTTCCCTCTGGTCCAAGTTCTGGTGTTAATGGACAACTGTGGCTTCCTCCTCCAGGATGACTCCAGTGACCTCCTATGGAGGCTAGCTGAGCCTCCTCCTCCTGTAGACAGGAAAGATGCTGACACTCCAGGTTGCTATGTAGTTGCTGCTGCTCCATCAGAGTGAGCAAGGCCTGTCCCACCTCAGTTTTTTACGTACTTGTGCAGGTGCATTTGTCCTTTCTTTATTCCCGTATCAGCCAGTCAGGTGTCCAGGACCAAGCCATGCAAGTAGGTTTCATTGCTAAGTTTTCATTCTCTTGTTTTGTTTGTTTTAATTTTGGATTTTTTTGTAGCTTTCCTTGTTTGTTTTTAATGTAAAGGCTCTAAGGAAAGTTACAGTTACTTTTTAGCTGAAACAAATTGTAACCTCCCCAGAATTTAAGAGGGTTGGGGCATTCTCATGAGCACATGGCTGCACTCATGTTTGCTCAAATATCTTCCAGGGGCACAGTAGCCACAACTGTGCTGACAGGTATGGTTCTTATCAGCTCAGGTAGCAGGCTAGTGGGAAAACCTCAGAGGAGACAGAGCAGGGGAGTGTCAAGGAGAGTCTCTCAGTAACCTTAACACAAGAGCATCTGCAGTAGACAGTCTCAAATATGGCTTCCAAAAGCTTGTGTAATCCTCATAGCCACGTCACTGCTCTGAACAAGAGCCGGATTTGACTGTGTTCTTCTTATGTCCCACCCTGTGCCTTGCCTTGACCAATAGGCTAGAAGAGAGTTCTTAGCCACTTAAGAACATCTCACTTCTCTGGAACCCTGGGCCACCATTGAAGTAGCCTGGCTATTTCATTCTATTCCACAAGAGAAGACAGAGAGAGGAGGGATCAAGGGAGTGAGGGAGGGAAGGAAAGTGGGAGAGAATCCTCCACCATCCAAGGCAGTCACTAGATGTTGGGGTAGACATGTCTTCCATAAGTAAACGTCTGCTAAGCTTCCAACTCAGTGGACCCTTGTTGGCCTCCTCTGTTAACACCTTGTTGTGAAGAGGTGGGACACAGTCCACATAGTAGACCACAGACCAACAAGTGGATTTCATGTCTGCACCATTATCTGGACAAGGACCTATGGATCGATAGGTCATAGGTTGTAGGGGAAAATCTACCACCATTACTCTACTAAATGGACATAGTATGAAACCAACTCCTAATGAGGTATTATGTGCTCATAGATCAAATGCATCTTTTTTCCCTTATCAGAGAAGCTTCTATTTGCAGCAGACAGTGATTAACACAGAGACCCAGAACCGGCCAAGGTGTAGAGATTAAGGAAATGCAGAATGCTCAATACCTATGGGAATATATATATATGTATGTATGTGTGTATATATATATGTGTGTGTGTGTATGTGTGTGTAATATATATATGTGTGATATATATATAGATATATGTATATATGTGTGTGTGTGTGTGTGTGTGTGTGTGTATGTGTGTGTGTATCCCTCCTCTCAAGGCTCAGGATGAGGAAGAAGAAAGAGAGTAGAACCAGAGGCAGTGGATGACCACAAGATAACAGTGCATCTGAACACAGCATGGCAGTTGCACATACGAATCCCCAGCAGTTGCAACAACATGCACAAGGCCTGTGCAAGTCCACCCCGGACAAAATTCTAGCATGGAGAGGGGAGTTGAGCACAAAACTCTATCCCGTACCATGGAACTGTTGTCAGTTGTTAGCTGCTCTGCGTGGGAGAGACGGTTTTCTCTAAGACTGCAGTTCCTGATAAGCTCGACATGCTCCAATAGAAGATGGCCCATCCATGAATATTTGGGCAACACAAATCGGGCTTGATGGGACACAAAGTTTGGTAGGTCAGAAGTGGGGACAGATAAGGGAAGAGTTGGGGGAGGGGTGAGTATGACCAAAACACATTATATAACACTCTGAACACACACATGCATGTATACATCTGGGAGGGCCTCGTTTCACCTTTGAAGACATTATCGCTTCCTTGCCACATTGGTCTCCATTTTCACATCCTTCTGACTTTGCTTAGAAGGTTCAGGGCAATCATTAGACCCATCGCATTTTCATTTTGCATTAAAATGCTTAGTAACTCAAAGATTTCAAGAAAAATTCTAACTTCAATAACTTAGTCCCATTACAGGAAAGTTGAGATTCTGGGGGGCTTTTCTTAAACTACTACTCAGTTCCATTTCTTTTTCAGAGTCACAAACAACATATCCGTCTTCCCTGTGGGCTGTTTCCCTTCCCTCCACCCACCCTGACCGTCAGATGGATGAGACATCTGAGTCCATTGCTACCGCTCCTCTCCCAGACAGAGCTGTCATACTACACAATTGCAGTTAAACCCAGTGCAAGCACAGACAGTCTTCCCAGTGAACTGTGAGATATTTGTAGCTCTAAATTATAGATGAGGACATAGGGTTTGGAGGTGGCATGCCAGTGTGGGCATCCAGGGGAAGGGAAGGCACTGATGGCATCTTATTAAAGCACACTGGGGAGCATATGAGAAGCCATGGGAAGGGCTCTGGTACCAACATACACCATGGAAGTGTGCATGCCATCTAGAGCTATGGAGAAAGTTGCAAATGGACACTGCAGTTAATATGCACAGCAAGGAAATTCCCCCCCCAGGGGTCACAATAACGACTGACAAAGGAGAATGACCACACTGATGAGATGCAGGAAGGTGACTTTCAGAAAGAATAGCCACTAGGTAGCTCCCCAACACCTGGCAGAAGCCACTTTACACAGATGACCAGAGAAGGAAAAGAACTCAAAAGAGATGACAAGTAAGGGAGGACTCTGCTTCTGCAATCTTCCCGGAGAAAGCCATAGCTCAGCTTCTGCTGTTCCACCATCACAAAGAAGCAGGAGGAGACCATGCCACTGGGTCAGGTCTGCAGGAGGAGACCATGCCACTGGCTGAGGTCTGCAGGAGAAGGCCATGCCACTGGGTCAGGTCTGCAGGAGGAGACCATGCCACTGGGTCAGGTCTGCAGGAGGAGACCATGCCACTGGCTGAGGTCTGCAGGAGAAGACCATGCCACTGGGTCAGGTCTGCAGGAGGAGACCATGTCAGAGGGTCAGGTCTGCAGGAGGTCATGCCAATGTGTCAGGTCTGCAGGAGGAGACCATGTCACAGGGTCAGATCTGCAGGAGGAGGTCATGCCAATGTGTCAGGTCTGCAGGAGGAGACCATGCCACTGGTTCAGTTCTGCAGGAGGAGGCAATGTCACAGGGTCAGGTCTGTGGAGAACATACCATGAGGTCATGTCTGCAGGAGGAGACCATGTCACTGGGTCAGGTCTGCAGAACAAGGCCATGTCACGAGGTCAGGTCTGCCAGAATTCCAGGTCTATGAAGCACTGCCTCAATTCCAGCCAAGATACAACCTCTGGGTGAGCTGGACACAAAGCTGGGCACCTTTACTGGCACTGACCTTTTTCTTCTTGGGGATAAGACACAACTAGAGTTTCCTTCATCAGAAAATTGGACATCCAAACTGCTCTGAAATCTAAAATATTAGCTTTTTGGAGCTGACATCATACCTAACCTACACCACACCTACCCTCCTGTGGCAGATTCCAGCCAAAGCCATAGGAATTAACAATCTTCTATGCAATTATCTTCAGGAAGCATGTATACATAAGTATAATGGGAGTGAAGGGCTATTTAGGGCCATGCTTTCGCCTTACTTATAGGAAAATACTCCTTAATGCAAAGCAAACCAGAATCAAACCCTTGAAATCTGAAACACTTCTGGTCCCTAGCTCAAAGGGAGGTGACACCATGAGCACGGGACAGTTTGTATCCTGCTGGTGTCACTTTTCCCAGCTTCCCACAGTGCAGTCACGACAAAGGCGAGATCTAGACCTCATCATTACCAGAGCGTTCAGACCACATCCCTCCCTTGCTTTCCAGGGAATGAAAACAGCTGTTTGCATTGTGGTCCAACCCCACTTTCCACTGCCCCATCATTCGGTTTGTAGGAGCATCATCCTCTCCCTTTTCTGTCTCAATCCACCAGGAAATCAGGGCCAGGGTGGGCTCCACACACAGGGAGTCTGGATTATTTCCCAGGGGCTGCAGACTGGCGGTTTCTTTCAGGATCGGCACACACTGATTGACAAGCAATTCAAATACCTCTTCCTTTTCTAGAGTTAATAACTTTCTGAGCTTTTTCAGACTTTTTTTAGAGACCTATACAACCAGAAATTTAATTTCTGGACACCCTCATTCTCTGGAGCTGCATCTAGACCAGCAGCATAATTATGAAATAGCCCCTTAGAAACTGCTTTTGCTGAAAAGCACGGGGTACCTACCTGGGCCCACAACCAAAGAATGGATGAAAGCCTGGAGTCCCTGCCTTTGTTTTGTGTTTGTACTTACATTGAAGGCACAGGCATAAGTTATCAGCCTTTGCCTTTCTAGCTACCTTGAATTCCAGGAAGGATATAACCCTGAGGGTGTACGCTCAGTGATTGACAGATTTGCACCTCTACCAACTTATCAGACCTCCTTCGAGCACATACTGGACCAGAAGACACCGAAGTGTTAAAGATGGGCAGGACCACACCTGGGTCAGGCTTGCTTAGTGATGCATACCTTCCGTCTAAACCTATGTCGGCATCTAAAGATAGACTGGGAGGGGTCACTGAACTCTTTGATTTGTTCTTCTTCCCAATGAGGTCACACTTAATATATCTGATTTTCACCTTGACTCGCTCTTTATTTGTCCTCAGTAGGTCATTGGGAATGGTGGCTGAGCCTAGCCTGTTGCTGCTGCTTCACTAACAGCAGCCTTAGAGTCTAGGCTGTGTGAATCAGAAGTAAGGATCTCCCCTGGGATGGGGGTGCAGCTCCAGGCAGAGCCCCTGCCTAGCATGTATGAGACTCTGGGTTCTATCCTGAGCATGGAACAGAGAAATAGGCTCCCTCTAGGACTGTGTTGATTAGGAAGAGATAACCATCTGATCCAAGAGTTTTCACTTCTCATTCCCTGGAAACTTGGTACATGTGTTTTCAAGACTACAGTCTAAACAGTTACCTTCTTTTGCTTCTTTTCCTGACCATAGCATTAGGCTGTGGGCTGGAGGTAGCCTGACTCTCCCTCTGCGTTAGCCTCTGCTTTGGTGCACCCAAGGGAATCTTGAATGTAGAGCAGAACATGTTTACTTTCTGCTCAGTGGCATTGGTCACCCACAGGACAGAGTTTAATAAACCCCGAGCACAAGACACAGATTCCTCACCAGCAGTTGGCAAGCATTTCCTGGGGTGGGGGCCAGCCAGCAAATACTTCAGACTTTATGAACCAAAGAGCACAGTGGAGCGGAGGTTCTTTCAGCAAAGCTGAAGGTCATTTTTCCATTTAAAGACACACAATTTGTTTTTATAGAGAAGGTTGGGGAAAAGCAGGCAGTGGTATTCGCTTGGTCCGGGGGGGGGGGGGCATGCCATGCTGACTCAGCTCTTCTTTGCCTTGGACATGTGGCCACTCTGCATTCCTGTTTCTGCCTCCCCTTTCCTCTCTTCTTGGCTCCATCAAGATCTCTGCTAGTGAGTCAGGCTGTGGCTTATTTGGTAGAGTGGTAGAGTGCCTATCCAACTGCCAAAGATGTCTGCTAGCCTGGAGACATCTCTGCGATCCAGTCTCTGCGATCTCCATAGTCTGACTCATGCTTTTCCTTCCAGCTGTAGCTCAGACAGCTGCACTCACTTAACAACACGGGGAGCCGGGGTCTTGGTGTCTGCTGGTCAAACTCCATTTTCACCATTCCTTGAGCACACCTTGTGTGGCTCCTCTGTGCCCCATATCATTAGCGAGCTCCACCCGATTCAGCCTAAACCCACGATGTTACCTTGGTCCACTAGCTATTCTGAAACCCTTGATTTTAGAAACCCTTTAAACCAATTTTAGTTACATCTGTTTAGTGATCTCTCTTTGTGTGTGCACATATATGCATGTACTCATCTGTACATATGTACGTATGGTCATGCAGGTGTCACAGCATACACATAGAGGTCAAGAGCCATCTGTCAAGCCCCCAGAGATCTCTCTGAAGTCGCCCAGAACTCTCTGGGCACAGCAACAGGCCTGGGATACTCAAAGTACTCAGAAAACACTAAGCAAGTTTGGCTTTTTTTTGCAAGGAACCAGAAACTCAGGTCAAGAAGATTAATAGGAACAAGTGAAATGCAAAAAAACTAATGTTTTGTTTTTTATTTCCAATGTTACTCTCCTATCTCACATTCTTATGGAGGCCCCATAGCAGAAGCAAATCATTCACTGACTAAACCCATGGCTACATCTCCTGAATGGATGGATCAATCAATCAGTCAATCAAACAAATAATAAGAGGAAACTGTAGGCGGATCACCAGATCACAGAAAACACAGAGACTTATTATAATTATAAAATCTCGGTCTATAGCATAGGCTTGTCCCACTACCTCTTATAACTTAATTAACCCATTTTGATTCATCTAAGAGTTGCCATGTGACTTGTGGCTTTTTATCTCTCCTCTTTCAAGTCTTACTCCCTCTGCTTCCAGCTATCAACTCCACCTTCCTTTACCCAGAGCTCTCTCTGTCCAGAAGTCCTGCCTAACCTCTTCCTACCTAGCTATTGGTCATTCAGTTCTTTATTAAACCAATCATAGTGACACATTTTCACACAGTGCAAAGGAATATTCTGCAAGAGGGCATGGTGGTGCACATTTACATCTCAGGTCTTGAGAGGCAGAGGCGAGTGTCGCTCAAATTAGCGAGGTCTACATAATGAGACCCTATCTTAAAAAGTAAGAACAACCCAGGTGGGTACAGAAGTGTGATTGTTCTGTTGCTCAGGCATTGCTGAAGGATGCATTGCCTTTCTCACTGACTCATCCAGTTTGGTTCCCACTGGAATATAACCCAAACTCCTTTATGTGGCCTAAAGCATTCTCCTATTATAGCTCCCGTGTGCCTCATGCTGCCTGCTCAGTGGCTTCCAAACACACCAGCCTCTACAGCATCCCTTCCATGTGAAACCTGACCTTCCTTCTGCTGGAAACATATTCTCTAGTTCCCCGACTGTCTGCTCTTCGTCCTTCAGGCCCACCAAACGTCAGCTCCCAAGAAATGCCTTCCCACTTCCTGCCAGCTTCTCACCTCATCCACCAACTCCCATCAAGCAAAGGAAAAGGAGAAGCCTGTGTTCACTCATCTGGGGCTTTTCGCAGCTAGCGAAACACAACAGCGTCAATGCAGAGCGGTCTGTCAACTCCAAGATAAAGTAGCATTTATGATACAACTCTATCAGATGTAAGAAAATGGTAAGGAATGGAGATTATCTCCTGTAGTGGTTACTTTTTTGTTGCCATGATAGGAGAATGTGGACAAAAGCAGAATAAAAAAGAAGGGGTGATGTGGGAGTTCCCTCTGTGTGCTGTGATTACCATTAATGAATAAAGAAATTGCCTTGGCCTGTCGATAGGGCAGAACTTAGGTAGGCGGAGAAGATGGAACTGAATGCTGGGAGAAGGAAGGCAGAGTCAGAGAGATACCATCGATCTGCTACCAGAGATAGACGTGCTAAAACTTTGCTGGTAGGCCACAACCTCATGGTGATGCACAGATTAATGGAGATGTAGTTCGTTATGAAGGGAAGTCGGGGCAGGAACTTGGAAGCAGGAACTAAAGCAGAATCATGGGGAATGATAATTACTAGCTTGCTCCCCAAGGCTTGCTCAGCCTGTTTTCATTACGGTCCACAGTAGACTATCCCTTCCACATCAGTCATTAATCAAGAAAACACCCCACCACCAACTTGCCTATGGGGACAATCTAATGGGATTTTTTTTTTCTGAAAAATTTTCCTCTTCCTATATGATCTTACTTTGTGTCAAGCTGACAAAAATAAACAAACAAAAAATAATGACAACAAAAAGACTTCATAGCAATTTACATACCAAAGTTTATCAAAAAGTAGGACAAGTTCAATAGAGTCTTGCAGGGAACTTCTTATAGTCTTTGTTGACTTCCTTGCTCTACACACTCTTATCCTTATGTCCTCTCAATTTCAATGGCTTCACTTGCATTCTGAACATTTTTCCCCCATGGGAGTAGGTTAGGTAAGGCAGCCTCTGACCCAGGATGTGAATCACAATTGGTCTAATTGCCCATGGGAATTGAACCTCCTTTACCATACATAAGTGGTTAGTCTAGGCACAGACATGGTCTCATAGCCAAAGAAGAGGCTCAAGAAGTTCTGATACAAATTTCTCTCTCAAACTGGGAAAATGCTTCATTTCTTTACTGGGCATCTCTGCTCTGATATCTGAAGCTGCTGCAGCCATCCTGTGGTCCTGGTGAATGGAGCTGCCCTGATGAGCGGAGATGGCAAGGCCAAGAGATGATGTAATGGTTAGTTTCGGTTGTCAAGTTGTCAGAATTGAGGAATTCCTATGAAAACAGTTGAGCAGATGTCTTGTTGAAGATGCTTCCAGGGAAATCTGGCATCTGATTCAGTGAATTGAATAGAATCACCCTAACCATGGGCAGCACCAATCAACCAGCTTGGGGTGTGGAAGGAATGAGAATAAGAAAGAGGTGGACACCTGAGCCACACACCTGAGCTTCTTGAATGGATACCATTCATGTGGCTGTTGTTGCCTGTGAAGATCAGGCTCCCTTCTTCAGTCTTTTGACTGGATATGCTGCTGTACTCAAGGGGACTCCAGACCGCCAGCCTCAGATTGGAGTTCCACCTCTGGCCCCATGTATTGTCAGGGTTCCACCTTCCCAGCTCCTGGTTTTGCTGTCTCTCCAGTCTGCAGATGGAGCATTCTACCTTGGGTTGGGCAAGGTAGGTTGATGTGTCCCCTCTGAATAATGCTTAGCTGGCTCAGGTCCTGAGAAGCCTGACTACCAGATGGAGGAACATGGGACATAGCTGGGCTAAAATGTCCCAGGTTTCCAGACTTCTTGCTGTTCAAGGAATAAATAACTCTTCTTTAAGAGAGTTTTCAGTGGTCTAATCAGGGCCCCCAAGGATCCAAAGACCTCTAACCTTACTCCCTGGCAGTGAGGAAAGGAGTTAAATGACGAGGGTCACCTTGATGATGAAGCCAGTGAGACTGAGGAGTGTAGGCTCTAACTCAAGTAGGGCAGATGCCCCCCTTCGTCCCTTCCTCCTGGCTGGTTTCAGCTCTGGCCTCTCTTTTCTGGTTTGATCTGGAAGACAACAGGAGTGGGGCTATAAGGTCTGAGGTTTGGCATCTGAGTTGGAGTGTTTCTGTTCTTCCGTCTACTGGTTGTGTGTCTGTGCTCTGGGTTTCCTCATCTCTCAACTGGGCCTTATAATAGCCTTCGGAGTCTTTCTGAGAACTGAAATGGGCATGAGAATCACTGAACACATTGCCTGGGGCATAGTAAAAAGGCAAGAAATGCGATATCACTTCTGGTGTAATAGGGCTCATATTCTATTCCACAGCAGCTCCTTTGCTCTCATGCTTCTGGTAATGATCCCTTTCAGCACTCTCTTCAGATCTGGTTTATCTTGGGTTTTGGTAAGGTTTTTAGCCCTCAGATTGAACTCCACACATGGAAGTCTCTCCTTGGGAAGGCAATGCCTTGCAGACTCCCATGTTTACCCAGCGTGAGTTTGGGTGACCAGGAGCAAATAAAGACCCTGCATGAGAAAGGGTGCTCATTGCACTGGCCTTGACTATTCGCAAGGCTTCTGGGACAATTCCTAAGACAGGGCATAGAGCAATATTTTTGACTATGATCCTGGAAGCAGGAAAGCGAAGAGACTGACAGGAGGGGTCATTCATGACTTGTGTAGCAATGACAAGATATCACTTTGCCAGGGAGACAGAACTGGGTAAGTTAGTAAGAATACTAAGACAGCAGATTTCTTAATCTCCAGAATCTTCTCCCCTGAGGAGGCAGAATGGATCTAGAGATGCAAAGTGGAGCCTCGATTTTATAGATCAGAAAACAGTCTGCCAGTGGCCACACAGTCAGTACCTACTGGGAATACTTCTTACTTCTGCAAATTTTGTACCCATCTCCTTGACAGTCTCTGGCTCTTTCAGAAGAGCCAGGTCTTGGAAAAAGAAAAGCAACTTTTATTGTTGGCTGAACTATGTATTTAAATTCAGAGGAGGTAATTTCTATGGCAAACTGGAGACTTGCTGACTATTTCTGCTCCTGGCTCATTCTGAGGCTTCTATATCGCCTGACGAGGAGGCATTTCACCAGAGAGCCACTGTGCACCTGTTTATGTAGAACAGGCAGGCTTGACAGAGTTGTACTGATGTGTTGATAAACCCATCAGTAGAGCCAGAGTGATTCACGACCTATGGAGCTGCCTGTGTTTACTAATATGACTATCAGGTGGGACAAGGGCCACATAACGTTTCTTGACACGTCGGTGTTGAGTAGTCCTTCGGGAGAAGGTAATATGGAGTTCGTTCAGCTGCTGAGCAAAGCACAACATAGACTTGAGCTTGGGTATGTGTTATCCATTTCTGCACTCCCCACCCACCATCAAACTAGGATCCCTTGCACTCTCTGTTTACAAGAGTACTCAAGCAGGGGAAGGGCATTGTTCTACAGTGCTCTTTGCGTCAAATCATTTCAAGCAAATGGAGCTTCAAAGTGAAATGCTTGGAATGAAGATGGTTGTAATCACTACGTCTTCACATAGAGCTCCTGGCTTAGAAATGTGTTCACGTACTATGCTTAATAGTCCATAATTTAACAATGAGTTCACATGAAATGTCTTAACTAGTGTTGCTGTTATCTCTCTCTCTTGTTCTTCTGGAAGAGATTGTCACCATCCCACCCACAGGGAAGAAAATAGACAACTTTGGGGACAGACAACATCCTCTTCCCCGGATCTGAGGCACGGCAATTAAAGTGTTCCAAAGTCACACCTGCTGAAGCGTGAAGACAGGATGGTCTCCCTGGCAATCATGTTCTGTTGTTGCAACTAAATACTGCAGTCTGGGAACTTTCTAAAGAATAGAAAGCCACTTAGTACATGGTTCTGGAGGCTGAGCAATGCTGTCTTCAGATTAGTGTCTGGTGATGGCTTCCTGCTGGTTCATGGCATGGCAGAGCCTATGATGTGGAAAGACAGAGCCAGTGTCCTAGCTCAACTCATCATCTTATGAAGCCACTGTGACATCGTGGGATCCCGACAGTAGGACCTTGGCCAATCCTACATACTGACTAAAGGCCTAATTTCCAAATACCATTTGCATATGATTCTGCAGATGAAATTTCAACCCACAGACTGTCTTTTCCAGAGACCCAGTCAAAGGAAAGCATAACTGACGAGAAGCCAGATAGTCCTCTGTGGTCTGCGGAACATCTGCCAGATCACTCCTCCTCTCCACGCTCAGACTCATCTTCCTGACATCCTGGGTTCCATGCATTGCTCAAGGCGTCCATCAGCGTAACTAACAGTTGATGTCCTGCGGCAGCACTGCCGGGACTCAGAGACTCAGGGTTGGCAAGGCCCCAGAATCTACGTAAAAGCTCCCACTTACACACTGGGGCCTGCGCTGGCCAGTCCCCAGATTCCCCTGTCGCCACAGGGTCTGGCTGCGCGTGGAAGTCACATACCTTCCCACCCACTTCTAACAGAGGTTGTATTGATGTTGAATCAGCTGCTGTAGTGAATCCAAAATGCCAGGCAGCTTTCCACAACGTCTTCAGCTCAAGAACCACTTAAGTGACTGACGTAAGCGATGTCTCGTTCGCCAACACCCTAATTTTAGCCGTGCTTATCAGCTTCAGTTTGCAGTGCTACAGTGTTGTGCATGTCAGCAGTGGCTTCCTGGCCTTGATCTGGATTTTTCGAGGGTACTGGAGCAGCAATAGGACCCCGAGAAAGTCCACTGGGTTTAAAGACTAAACACACTTCTCTCCCAGGCTTTTCTCTGCTCTCAGTGCCGGTCAGAGTTCTATCATGGAGCCTGTGGTCTTTAAAAAGAGAAAACAAGGTTATTTTGCTCACAGTTTTGAAGGCCTAAATCCATGATTGATTGACTCTGTCGCTTGCAGCCTGTGTCATAGTTGCAATCATAGCATCAGAATGTGGCAGAGGAAAATCACATACTTTATGGTTAGGGAGGAAAAGAGTTAAGAGGAGCTATGGGTCAAAAACATGACCCAATGATCCAAAGACCTCCAACTAGGCCAGCTTTGGGGACTTCGTCACCTCTCAGCGGTGCTTGGAAGAACAAGGCCTATAAATACAAGCTATGAGGGATGGCTATGATCTGCATTACACCCTCCACCCTCAAACACCTTCTTCTCGCTAGAATCTACCCAGGCATTTTAGATTTCTCTGCTTTCATAACTCCAGCAAATACCACATTGTACAAACAATTTGAACAACGTTCTTCAGAAGTATCGGGCATCAAATGGCAGGGGGAGGTGGGGAGATGGAGCACTGAAGATTAAGAAACTGTAACAGCTTGAAGGAGACCAAGGAGACAGGACAAGAAACACAATGTGCTGTCACCATCTGGATCCAGAAACCACAGAATGAAATGGGTAGGAATAATGGTGATCATGCAATTGTAGGGGAAGTTGGGTGGAAAGCACATAGGAACTTGCTGCGGTCTCTTTGAAACCTTCTACAAATCTAAAATTCATTCAAAACATTTTTAAAATAACAAACTTCGTAAATTAAGAATTTCAGCTATGTGACAATAATTGAAAGGAATATACCCCAAAGTAGTGTCATACAAGCAACATATGTGTGTATCTATGTATACATACATATATCCATATAGTACATATGGAGGTTGTAAAGCACAAAGTGGTGCTTACTATACCTATATGTACCTAGAACACTAGGCCCATATATGTGTATATTATATGCATAATAGTGATTTGTACTATACTTTGTCATGCTTTGTGTGTCTATATATATAGTAATATATTACATATATGCATATGTATGTGTATATATTATATTATAGGTTAATGTGAGTAGCAATAAGAACAAAATGACGACATTGCATTAAACAGTATTAAACCCACAGTCCAGAGGGAAATACATCAAAGGGGAAATAAATCATTTCAATTCAGTAATAATCATCAACCGCAATACAGATATGTCTGGTATGAAACACTATCCATCCTATGAAATGTCTTCATAGAGTCTAAGTCTGACCTGGAGAGTATGTAGACAGCACTAGCAAAGTAGGAGAGCTGATGGGTTCAACATACCACATGCAGTCAAGCAGACATAACACACATAATTGGGTAATAAGAGAAATAAGGTTGATTAACTAGATATGTCAAACTTTTTGGCCAACAGGGGAGGGGTATTCTTTACAAGGCCTAAGGGGAAATTTTCAAAACTGATCATAATCTACACTTTCGTTCGTTTCTGGAAGGGAAAGAATGCACAGACGCTCTTATGTGGTTGTCCTGTAAAACAGCTACAGATTAGCAACTGGAAGCAGAACCAAGTCCAAATACTTAGAAATGACGGGAAGAACATTGTCCCATAAATACTATGAAAGAAAATCTAAAATTGTCAACTACAGAATGCTTCAGTGAAAAAAATCAAACCAGTATTAGATTCAAAAAAACAGAATTTATTCCAAATCCTGTTTGAGGCAAATCAAAAGAGCTTTCATTTCATAAAATGAACGAGAAAGCCCAACCAAGTGGTCACATCAGCAACAAGAAGTGAAAGCAACAGACGTGCCAAATGCTGGAGGATGGACTGAAATGATTGGAAGAACAGAGAAAGGAAATGGAGGAATAGACAGTTCTTTCAAAAACAAGACACACAGTTTTATTCTAACTAAAGCAAACACGTGAAAGAAAACATGCCAATATTTAAGACAGAGAAGGGGTTTTGATCAAAATAAATTATATCATGCATGGCATTCTTGAGGAATAAATTAAAAATATGCCTTAAAAGGAAGAAATAAAAAAGCAATAAAAGTAAAGAGATACTTTAAAGATTGAAATCTAGCAAAGTGGGAAATATTCAGAAAAAAAAAACAACAAAACAAAATCCTAAGATGTCTGAATGAGCCAACTCAGGAAGCATGACACCTCTACTAAATAAGTACCAAGAAAGTGAATAAGTCTCAATGAAAGGGATTTTATGAGAACTCACTGACTCAAGCTGACAGCTGCGTTCCCCTGAGTAATGATGCCATTCTTCTACAGTTTCTACAGGAAACTTAGCTTCAAGCTTCATGGTTTAGGAAGGTACACCATTTTTAATTTTGTGCATAGCAGAAGGGAGGTGTGCAAGTCTGTTCTTTTGCCATAGGCACAAAGAGACTTAAGCCTTTATCATCAACAGTTGTTGTAAGGAGGCCATTTGTTGGTTCCTGGTTGCTCAGCCCCAAAATAAACACACAGAAATTATATTATTCAAATCACAGTTTGGCTCATTAGCTCTAGCTTCTTACATGACTCTTATATCTTAATTTAACCCATCTCTATTAATCTGTGTATTGCCATGTGGCTGTGGCTTACTGGGTAAAATTCCATGCCTGTCTCTGGCAGGGCTACGTGGCCTCTCTAAACTCTGCCTCCTTTCTCCCAGCATTCAGTTTAGTTTTCCCCACCTACTTCTATTCTGCCCTGCTCTGCTATAGGAGCAAAGCAGTTCTTTATTAACCAATGGTATTCACAGCATATAGAGGGGAATTCCACATCAAACAGTCCATTCTTTTCTGGTTTCTAGTCTATTGCAAGGATCTAGTCAACTCGCTGACAACCAGTCCCCCTTTGCCTTGGCATCTGAATTCTCACAAGCAGATCTCAAGGTCAGTTCCCTGAAATTCTCTCAGCTTCCTTCCTGTTGTAAATTTGCTTTTTTTAACAGGTCTTTTGCATTTTACATGAAATTTTAGAGTGACCTATCAGAACTGTACAAATAAGCCTTTTCTTGTGATTGTGATCCCAATGAGCCTACAGATGATTTGTAAGGAAATAAATATTTAAATAATATTAATTTTTCAAAATCACGGGCATGAATATTTACTCATTTATTTGGATATTTGAGTTCTCTTGGTTGCTTAAATTTTTTTATTTTAAGTTTCAAGACTTGTAAATTTTTGTTTGACTTTTCCGTAAATGTCTTATTTTTGAAATAATAATAAATGGTAGATCTTTAATTTCCAAATTACTCATTCATGGCAAGAAGAAAAGCAATTAATTCTGCTTATTTGCTTCCTCATCCCTCCCCATATTGTGTGGCTGAATATTCTTTGGATTCCCTACACATACAGTGATTTTATTTGAGTATAAGCACCTACTTTATTCCTTTATATCAAGTATATTTGTTATAAATGTATTTTCTTGCTTTTATCTCATTGTCTAAAATCTCTAGGATGTTGTACAATAAAAGTGGTATGTATAGACACCTTTATCTTCTGACCTTGAATGCTAAGCAGAGTACTGCTGCTGAATATGATGTGGTACTGGCAGTTCCTCTAACATCTGGCTAGTTTTAGTGTCTGCCCTTACATTGGATGTAGCATTTCTGTGGTTTATAGTTTTAATGAGCTTTGTAAGGTCAGATTAGGTTTCCCTTAAGTGTTTGATGCAACTAGAGTTGCTTTTTGGAGAGAAGATATTTTACTATGAATTAAACAATTTCAGTACAATTGTACTTACTCATATTTTCTAATGTTTTACAGAGTCACTTTGGTAATATATTTCTATATTTAGTACTGTATCTCTAAAGGGGCTTCTCTATCTTATGTCAACATACTTGCTAATGTGAGCTGTCCATAATCCTCTTTCATATTAGTGGGATCTGGGTTTTATGGATCATGTGTTGGGTATCTCTGGTCTCTAATAGCTGGCAACAGAAGGGCTTCAGATCTTGAATTTTAAGAATTTCAGCATTTGTCTATGCACATCCATAATAAGGTATCTTGGTGAGTGACCCAAATCTAGACATAAAATCACATGTCTTATATAGATCCTGAAGGCAATTGAAAACAAATTCAAAATATGTTTGTATGTGAAAATGTTTCTTAGTGGTATAAGATAACCTTTCAAGGTTCACTTCAGTGTTTTAATTTGGGAAACATTTTGGCTTTTGGGTTTATGGATACTTGTGTTTGCCCTCTTTTGCTGGATTTGTCTTCTTATGGATGGTATCAATTCTGTTTGATCTCTTCAAAGTGCCCAATATTGTTTTTACTAATTTTATTTCCATTTTATTGATATCTGTCACCTACCCTTACAGAAATTTGCAGAGAATTACAATACCCTTCTTTTGAAAATTTAATTTTAAGTATTTTTAAATTTTTCATACATGGAGCATTATATTTATATCATATCCACTCCTTCCTCTCCTCCCTTCAAGTCCTTCCATGCCCCCACACTCTCTCTCAAATTCACAACATTTTTATAGTTATTACACACACACACACACACACACTTAGTGTTACTTGTATGTACATGTGTTAGGCCTGAACTATGGAAGTAGATAATTTTTCTGGAGGCCTGACCCTGGAGAAAACTAATTCTTCATCTCTCAGCAGCCATTCGTCTGAGGGTGTGGTCTTAGGAGAAGTTCTTCATCCATGCGGGCATGTCAACAGTGTTGGCATTATGCCAGTCTTGTTCAGGCAGATGTTGTTGTTGGGGGCAACTTCCCTATCATGTCTGATAGAAACAATCCCACAACAGGAACCATGATCTTCTGGCTCTCACCATCTTTCTACCCTCTGTTTTGCAATGTTCTCAGAAGTTTAAGAATTTCATCACCTATGTAGTATCAGTTGGAGTTTGGCACCTGACAGCCACTTGCCCTCTGCATAGTGACCAGTTGTGAATCTCTGTAACAATGACCATTGGTTGAAAACCAGAACTTTTTTGGTGAGGGATGAAAACTTCACTCATCAGATGGGGTAAGTATTTAGAACACAATGAGAAATCATATTGTTTCCAAAACTAGCAGAAGTAAGTTCTCTTCTAGGCTCTGTGACCTCTCCGGCCGTGAATAGTTTGTTAGGTTTGAGGCATGAGTTTCCTTCCATTGAGTTGGCTTAAGGTTCAACTACATAACTGTTGGTTAACATCAAGATGAAAGAGCCACTATTATGCTGTCAGTGGTATCTTGCCATGTTGGACATTGCTGCGGTTCATAGATATCACAGCTGGGTATGACTATTGATTGCTCTTCTCCCTTGCAGCTTGCATAACGCCTTCAGATACTACAAGAGCCAGTCCTCAGACAGGAGGCTTCCAGGTGAGATCCAGCTCAATTAATCAAGCTCTATGTTCAAAGTACACAGCCTCTTTGGCAATAGGATCATGGCAAAAGCCTGTTCGGCCTGGGGAGTGTCTTGGACTCCTCTGATCAATTAATCAATTGAAAGTTTCTCTTGCCTGTCACTGGGGGCTGGGTTGCTAAATGTCTATGACTCTCAGGGGGAATATTATCACTCCAAGTGGCATAACTTCATTTAAATTATTTATATATGAATACACAAACTCATATATTATGCATTTCAATTAAACATAAATAATTTTCCCTTGTGGGTTTTCAAACACCCTTACTGTTATTTATTTGTCTGTATTACCCTTCCCTACTATTTTTTTCCAGGACCATAGGTTTATTCTATAGTATAGATGGGAACGTTTTGTCAAAATGTCCTGTATCAATTTGAAACATCTGTATCTCGCCCTCAGTTTTGAAGGATATAGTTCAAAATATATAATTACTTTTTATTTTGTTATTTATTTATATATTTAGTTATTTGTGTTTCAGAAGTGTGCAGGTGTCTACAGAGGCCAGAAGAGGCCTGACCTATGTAAGAATATCAGTGCCTTGGAGTGACTAGGCCTCTTTAATGTTATATGTAAGGGTCTCTGTTCCTAGGAGGGACTCGAGTCAGCTCTCTAGGTCTGTCAAATATATGATAGAGCTGGAGTTACAGGTGGGTGTAAGCCAGCCAACACAGCTGCTGGGAACAGAACATAGGTGTTCTGGAAGAGCATCAAGAGCTCATAACCACTTAGTCAGCTCTCCGGCTCTTTTATTTTGCTTTCACTAAAAGGTGTCCCACTGTTGCTTTCTGACTTTAGCAAAGCAATCCGTTTGGGTTATCATCATAGGCAGCACTGTTTTCCAACCCTGCTCCCTGCCCTGGGATGTCCAGAATTGAGCACCTGCTTGTCCTGTAGCAAGGAGTTGTCTTTGTCTCTCATCCTGTTGCCAACTCACCTGCCTCACTCCACTCCACTAAGCCATTTTTCCACCATTTGCCATGCGTTCTCACTTCTATAAGTTCAGGTGGCAAGTGACATTCTTCTGTAAGTTCTGGTGGTAATAGTTTTCTCTGAACACTGGTTTTGTCATTTCAATGGAATACTAATTTCAGTGGAGAATTCACCCTGAAATTGTGTGTGTGTGTGTGTGAATGTTTTAGTTAAGATTTCTATTGTTGTGATAAACTCCATGACCAAAAGCATCTTGGGGAGGTAAAGTCACTTCATCTTATAGCTTACAGTCCATCATCCAGGAAAGTCAAGGCAGGAATCTGGAGGCAGAGCCTGAAGCCAAGGCCATGGAGGAACACTGGTTACTAGCTTGTTCCCCATAGGTTTTTCAGTTTGCTTTCTCACACAGTCCAGAACCAATGACCCAGAGGTGGCACTGCCCACAGCGAGTCAGGTCCCCCCACATTACTCCTTGAACAAGAAAATGTCCCACAGACTTACCTGCAGACTAAGCTGATGGAACCATTTTCTCAACTTCCTGGAACTTTTCCTCTTCCTGGATGACCCTAGCTTGTGTCAAAGTGAAAATAAAACCAACTGAGACATTTGGGATATGTTCCATGTGTTTTAGCAATTAATGCTGCTCTGGATTTTGTTCTCTGTCATCAATAACATGAGTCTGAGCTGAGGGTAGCTCGGTGACAAGCACCTGTCTAGCATACACAAGAATCTGGCTTCCATCCCCACCACCAAACCAATGATGATGATGGTGGTGGTGGTGATGATGGTGATGATTAATAAGGTACTCCATCTTTTTGCATGCATTTATTTGCATATCCCTTGAATGTGAACCTTCTGAGGTGCCTGTTTTCCCTGTGTCCTTGTACAGAGAATATGTCCAACCAGTTTTAGGATGCAAGCTGTTGCCTTCTTCCTGTTTAAGCAACCTCCGGTTCACTTTCCTGGTCCACGTTCTACCTTCTCTTTCCTTTCTTTTGAGATTAAATGTTTTATTTTCCTCTGTTTTGCTATATGCACAGAGCATAGTTTTTTTTCTCTGTGAACTAGCAAGCTTTAAAACATGCATTTATAGTTTAATTTCAATCATTTCCACTTTTTAATTATCAATGTCCAGCAGAAAACACTCTCCAGGGATTCTCTTCCTTTCTAGGAAGAAATGAGAGAATCCCTCTCCTTCTTCATTTCCCATTGTATCAAGGATATGACATTTGGGAGGCCTCTTTTTACTTTTTACTCATTTTAAAACCTAATCTTTCCTTTAAAGAATGAATAATGGCATTTCCCCAGCAAGTTGTAATTGTATTTTGTTTATTTAGGCTCAGATGGATATTCAAACAATTTCAGATTTCCTCCAACTCTTTTCCCTATTCCACATTTCTGAGCCGCTTTCAAACCCACTTACAGTTTCTTATGACATCTGAGTTCATCTCTAGGTAACATTTTTGGGGATAGGTTTGTGGCTTTTATGCTTAATGGACACCCGTGTATCTGCAAATTCTTTCTATTATCTTCACACATGAATAATGTTCCATCCAGGAAGGCATGCTATTAACATTCCTAGCAAGGCTTGATGAACTCCCATGTCTCCAAGCAGCCATCTTGAAGAACATGAGTCTCAGCCCTGTCTGTGCCTGCGTGTCTTT
The DNA here is from genome assembly GCA_028555095.1 of Dicrostonyx torquatus. Lineage (NCBI taxonomy): Eukaryota > Metazoa > Chordata > Mammalia > Rodentia > Cricetidae > Dicrostonyx > Dicrostonyx torquatus. Next base: position 6,953,600 of record JAQHUG010000025.1, on the reverse strand, counting down.
GCAAGGTAGCTCCCCGGTCAGTTTACTTTATGCAGTGAGCTTCCTGCCTTCCTCAAGAATTTCTCGACATGATTTAGTTGTGATAGCTTGACTTGGATGTGAATGGATCTCTTATGATGAACCATATAGTCACTGGGAGCCTACTAAATGAGCGTCTTTACAAAACTTAGAGAATCACAATGATGACAGTGGCAGGAACTTCAGGGAAAAGTTTGACTTCGTTATGAATGAGAACTATGTGGCCCTCAGTAGGAACAAGGCTTCAAGTCCAAGTCTATATCTACAGAGTCAACTGGGTTGAAAATAGAAACACTGTGTTGCCCTGAGCATGCACAGTCACTGTAGTGAGCAGTGATGCAGCTGGGCTTGCATCCTCTGAGGCACTGCCACTCCTCCAAAGATGACTGAAGTGTGCAGGAGGATGGGACATACATGGGTTCTGTAAAAGTTCGGTTGTGTGTTTGGGTATCTATGGATGCCTTAGAACCAAATCTCCATGGCTTTATCCTCAATTCTCAGCCAACGGCCCCTAGAACTCTTGTAATTTCCTAAGTGACAAGGGTACTAGAGATATCTTTTGTGTCACTAGCTCAATTATTCTCAACCTTCTTAATGCTGCTATCCTTTTATATAGTTTCTCATATTGTGGTGATTCCCAACCATAAAATTATTTTTGTTGCTATAGTTATAAGTCATAATATAAATATCTGTAGTTTTCGATGGACTTAGGGGGCCCCCTGTGAATGGGTCATTACCCCCAAGAGTGTGTAACCCACAGATTGAGAACTGTTGCATTAGTTGATCTCTGAGTACCATTTCTAACTAAAGTTCCTTGGGGTTTTCTGGGTTAAGACCTAATAATATTTTTACCAATTCTTTGTGAAATACACATAATATATGCTGGTTATACTCATTCCCTTCCCTAACTCCAAGATATCCCTTTCCTACCCATCCAACCCTGAGTCCCATCACTGACCTCATCAAGTTGAGTTTGTGTTGCCCAACTAGTGCTAAAAGCCTAATTGGCCTACTGGAGGCCATAGAAGAAAACCGACTCTCCCACTACTGGCAGTTAGCAATGCCAGTAACTCCTCAACTTGTGGTGGGCTGTCATGCCTGCCTTCATTCCTTCCTGAAGTGAGTTTGTCTGGCTTGAGCTTCCGTGGGTCTAGTGCTTGCTGTCACAGTTGCGATGAGTTCAGATTTGTAACAGGTCTGTTGTATCCAGAAAACACTTCTCGGAGTTATCTACCACCTCTGGCTCTTATAATCTTTCTGCCTCTTGATCCTTAGGGGAATGGGTGGGATATACTTGTCCCACTCAGAGTGGAGCACTGCACTCCACAGTCTATTCTTTGCACCTCTATCAGCTGGGTTTCTGCTAATTGCCAACTACTGCAACAATAAACTTTTCTGATGAAGGCTGATAGACACACAGATATGGGTATAGCAACAAGTCACTAGGAGTTCAATCTATGTCCATATAGCAGGCTAATGATATTAGGTTCTCCCTCGGAACCTATTATCTATCTAGCCACAGGTTCTTGGCCCTTTTAACAGTGCCAGGTACAGGTTCATGTTTCAGGCAGCCAGCCTTAGCTCCAATCAGAAAGTAGATGGTGACTCCCATAACATGAGTGTCACTATTGCACCAGTGGAAGTATCTTGTTGTGGGGAGCCGCGCCTGCTATTCGCCATTACAAGATGGCGCCCATATCCTGTGTTCCCGAGTAATAAACAAGTGCATTGCGCATATGCGAAGGGTTTTTCCACCTCGTCCCATCCCGCCTATCCCGT
>JAQHUG010000025.1:6922524-6940651 GCA_028555095.1 Dicrostonyx torquatus | reverse complement strand
GATTTTGTTGTTGATGATGTACATTTTTCAAGTTCTTTATTTATTTTAGGTATTAACCCTCTATCAGATGTGTAATTGGCAAAGACCTTTTTCAGTTCTATAGCTTGCCACTTTTCCAGAATGATTGTCAGAATGATGGTGCCCTTTGTCATGAGGTCCCGTTTAAGAACTGTTGTTTTTGGTGACTGTGCTGTCAGTGTCTGTTTAGAAGTCCGTTCCTGTGACAATGAGCACAAACCTATTCCCCACCTACTCCGGGATCAGATTCAGAGTAACTGGACTTGTTGAGGGTGTGCTTCCTATGAGAGTGCTGATGAAGCCCCATGTCATGAATCACTGCTTGGACATGCAGTAAGTGGAAAAGGATCTCCCATGAGTGGCTGGAGGGGAAGATGAATCACACTTATAATTTACATTTAAACTAGAGCCACTGTGTACAGCACTTTCTAGACATTATCTTTCCACATAGGAGCTGTGAAGAAATGGATTCACTTCTTTAAAACCAAGAGTTTGAGAATCAGCTAGGAATTGACACTTGCTAAGGTTTTGCCCCTTCCTGCCTAAGACAATGACAGTCAGCGTCAGATACGACATGGTATGGATTTCTAGCAGAGGTCTACTGTACCCGTATACAGATGTCCCTACAAGGTTAAAATATAATATTCTATTATTGTATAGAACATTATAACATACAAGCAGAGATTAGAAGCATAAGGAAGAACTGGCCTTTCATTTTGTAGCTGTAACTAATACTAATTTTAGAAAGCAGATAGTCTTCTGAATGCCGCCATACACATACAAAAGCTGCCCACAAGTTAATTTTCAACTTTAAATCACGGGCAAGTATCAGCATCTATGGAATGGTCAACAAGCAATGAAGCCTACTCTAGAGGGGTAATCAAAAACACTGGCAATAGACTCCCCTCTCCTGAACACTTCTGAAGAGCTAAACTTTATCCAGTTTTTATGAAACTGTCCCACAATTTTAATGAGGTACAGGCTGACTTAAACACACCCAGGATTTATTCTTTCCATGTCCTTCAAATCACTCTCGGGGAGAGGCAGGGAGGCACACTTATAATCAGGCCTTTTTCAGTATCTTAATTCTGTGACATGTTTTGGAGAAAGATACCTTGCTTCTTCACATACGATGTGCATCCATTTGTAAATCAGAAAATTAATGTTTGTCCAGCCTACTTCGTATTACTACTAGATGGGAAAAAACACAAAACTGATTACAATGCATTTCTCAAACTGAGTCTTTTCTCTTAGTCATCATTGCACAAATCATTAAGAAAATGAGAAAGTAACTTACAAGGTTTTAAAACGCAACTGGTTTACATTTTGATGTCTGCGAGAGTTGGGTGGCCCAGGATAATGAGAGAATTCAGGCTTTCATCAAGTTTGAGGTATTTGAAAGTAGACAGAAAATCTTCTTTCATCGCTTACGATCCAGAAAGATGGGGAACACAACAAGGCAATCAACCTGGGTTCGAGTTACATGTGCCTCTGAGTAGAAAAAAAAAAGGTAATGTGGGAGATGTGGATTACAAGGTCTTAGACCACATGAGACCCTCCTTCGAGCTACAGACTCTGTGACATCACAATTATCAAGAAGCTTGAGTGACTCATAGCAAAGTCTCTGACAAGAATCCCATCAACATCCTAACTGAAATGGTTAGCATTACAGCCCCACACATGCTGAGAAAGCAACCCCGCGTCACCACATAAGGTAATAAATAGTGTCCTTAATTAGCAGAAGGAATTGTCTAGACTCTAATGGAATTCCCTATCTCTTACTCATCAGCGTGTCTTGTTGGAAGTCACATAAGTAACTCAGCTGTGTGTCTTCCTTAGAGAGAAGCACACATAGCATGGGAAACCAGAACTTAGCACTCATATCTAGAGATAATACTTTCAGCATCTGATATTCATAGACTTACTATAATGAAGAAAAGTTGACATTCTAGAGTGACCACACAATAACTTTAAATATTTAATCTTGATTTGTGTTTTTTTTTAATTTAAACTATCTGTTAAACCATACTGGAAACTTTAAGAATTTTCAAAATTTATTATAGTCATAATTGTGTTTACTAAATTTATAAAGATGGGTTTGTTTGTAAACAGAGCATCAAGCATACCAAATTTAGTCAGTTAGAATTAGTTAAGGAATTATACCATTTAAGTTTAGAGTTTGGGGACCCAAATGAAAAGATTTGTAAGAAGGAATGATGAGAATTGCTAAGGACAAAACAAATAATCAGCTCATTAATAAAACTGAACACATGAGGAGAAAGGGGCCCCTGTCTCGGCACAGAGATGTTACTTTAGAGACGTGCCTATGCATGCAACACTGCCTCCAGTTAACACTGAAAATTTTAGCAGCTGTACTCAAGAAAATGATTCTACCAAGTCAGCGAGCTGGGCCCAGATGATAGAGTGAAGTCTATCCTCGTGCCTATTTCACTGCTTTCCCGTTGTGCTTCTGTGGAAGAGTTGCTAACCCACTCAGTTCTAACCATAAATGCGATATAACTTTACTTGACTCCCTCAAATAAAGAAGTTGTGTGTTGGCAATTTAAGCCTCCATGTAATAAACAGTGCTGTGAAGTCTGCAGCCTTCATGCAGGAGGCGGTATCATCGGGAGAGTTTGATGGAGGAAAGATGGATCTGTTCCCTCTTCAACTACTCTAACATCCCTTCTGTGTGAGGGCACGGAATTCTACCCTCTGGGAAAAAATGGTGCTCCAGGTGCCATCTTGGAAGTAGACAGTGCTTTGTCTCCGTTTTCTCCTGACTGACTAAGGCACAAATTAAGCTCTGTCTCCAGCCCAGGGAACAAAGACCCGAGTCTTCAAGTCCCTTTACTTGTCTCACAGTTCAGGGATAGAAACTTTTTACCCACAAACAGGAGAAAAAGAAGCAGGAACAGTGACCATGTCCCTTCCACATTCTTCTCCTAAGCAGTTTTCCCTGCCGCTCTCCTTTGTGACAACATCCTTGGGCCCCTAAGGTAGGTGATGGGCAAAAGGTGTCAGAGCTCAGTTTTGAACCTTCTTTCTTCCTTCTTTCCTTTCCTTTCCTTCCTTCTTCCTTCTTTCCTTTCGTTCGTCTTCCTTTATTCCTTCCTTTCTTTTTTCTCTTTATTTCTTTTATCTGTCTCTTTTTTTAAAGGTAGTACCTTGTTGTGAACCTTTGGCTGGCTGTGGACTCACTATGTAGCCCAAGTTGTCCTCAAACCCATGATGATCTTCCTGCCTCAGCCTCCCGAGTGATACGCTTGCAAGAGTGCACCGCAACTCCTGACTCGTTTGTAATCTTTAGGCGGCTTCTTCACCTTGATTTAGAAGTAAGAGTATTTGATGCACATTATGTGTGTGCATCTGTTTGGGGAATCTAGGCTTAGGCATCCCACATAATACTCGTCTGTGCGGTCATTATGGAATGTTTGTGCCAAGGTATTTTTATCATTGGGAATCATCTTTCAATTGGACAAAGGTGCCGGCTTACAGGTCCATGTCTGAGATGGAGACTGATGCTTCCTTTTTCCTTTAAAGTGGAGGAACCAAAGGATCTTGCCTCCTTCTGTACACAGACACACAGGAGAAATCCTGAAGACAGAAAGAAAAGACCAAGGAAAACATCAGTCTGAGTAGGACCATGAGATGACTCTTGGGAAGCTCTGATGTGTGATTGTGGAAAACGTATTTCTTGTAAAATAAACATGGTGTTGTTTGTTTCAGTTTATTTACAATTTACAAACTGGTTCTCATGGTTCTTTTACAAATTTGTGCCCATGTCTTATTTGATACTTGCAAATTTTATTTATGAATATATTAAATTAAATTATACATAGAGGTCATACTAAAAAAAATCATGAAGACAGGCACTCAAATCTTTCAGGTCTGCATCCTGCTGCCAAATGTGACTGCTCCCAACGTTTGGTTTCGGTACGTCTCTTAGTAAGACCCCAGCCTTGCCTCTTGGTAGCTTCGGGGACCTCTGCTATGCCTCTTACTGTCCTTTGGCTTCAGTTTGTCATCTTTAGGAGAGTCTCTCTCTCTCTCTTGGGCTTGCTCGACTGACACAGTTGACCTTCAGGGTGCAGAGGTATTCCCAGTCTTGGCTAATGCATGCAGTGTGATTCTCCTGTTGCCATCACCCTGAGATGGCTTCAGCAACACCTGGGGTAGATTAGTTCTTAAATTAAGGTTAGTTTTCCTTTTTCCTATGTCCTGACAATTGCCTTTATGAAGAAACAAAATGCCATCTTAAACTTTGTTTCCCATGCCAAATATTCCAACCTCAGATTCCCTCTGTAGTTTTCCCGCTGGTTTGCCAGGAGTCTTTCAGGGATTTCATTTCTTCTCATTTTTAGGAACAGCATGCTGCTACTGGATCCTGAAAGTCTTCCAGGCATCCCCTTGTGCTGTGTGCTCCTGCACGGAGTCGCCCCCACCCAGGGACATCCACCGGTTCTTCTGACCGCTTGCTACAATTGGGACCAGATGCTTTCCAGGCTCTGCAGTCTGTCACAGTTCTCCGCAGTCTGCACTCCCCTCTTTGATCTTGCTTTATTCTTGCTGGTGCAAATCCTCAAATAACTTCCTCAGAATGGGTACGTGAAGGACCAATTTTCTTAATCTTTGAATGCCTGCAAAACCTTATTATTTGCCATCATGGAACAGTCATTGGATTCCTAGCAATGTTGTCTAAATGAGCTAGTACACTCCAAAGACTACAGGAAACACAGTGGCTGGACAGTAACCAAAACAATTTTGAGAAAGAAAAAGTCAAAGAGCTAATTCTACCCAAGTAAATCCTGGATTTAAAGCTAAGAAGGTGGGCAAGAAGAGATAAACAGATGTAAAGATGATTGGCTGAATATCTGTAATTTTTTAACCTCTGCTTCCATTTGGAACTTATGGACCAGCCCCTGACAAGAATTTTCAGTGATGCAGATACTGTGAGATTCACCTTGGGGTCAAGCCTAGGTCAGACCCTGCACCTGACCACCTGAGGACTGTAGAGATTTACTTGGGAAAGGGCAAGGGTACAATACCGGAAAGGGGCTCCTCTGTAGATGCAGACAAACCAGACAGGTCGGCGATCCACGCAGAGAGAGCGATCCCTGCCTGGCTTCCCAATTTATAACCCGCCCCTCTTGGGGGTGGTAGTAGGGTGTGGTCACAGGCCAAGGGACCACACCCCTTCAGAGGACCATGGCTTAGCACCACAGTGAGCTGCAGATTGCTAGCCATTCAGCCCTGAATGCAGAGCTCTTATGGGAGTTTTAGATTTCTCCACAGTCAGCCTCAGGGGAGAGTCACTAATATTTCATATATGCCTAGCCCATCAGACGACCCACATGCAAATCGTGAAGTTCAGTTCCTATTGAATGTGGGTTCCTTTGGAGCCATTGTGAAGTGTAAAACACTGTCAGTCAGGACCATCTGTACATGTGCCCTACAGTCATCGACTCAATGATGGTATATGTTCCAACCCCCCAACCCCCCAAGGAGTGCTCTTCTTACAGTCAAGATGTCCTTACTACTCAACATTGTCATTGGGAGTCCCAGACCGTGCCTCAGTCTACTTATCACTACTGAAGCTGCCTAGTTACACCATATCATCCCCCTTAGATGTTGGCACCTTCCTTCTCCTGCCATGTTCCTCCTTCTCCGCAGTTGACAAGTCTTTAGTGATTGCTGACTGCACACTAGAAACCATCAATCAGGATGACAGAGCGCCTCCATTGATTGGGATGACTAAAGCACCTACCTTCAAGCAAGATGGCCAAGCATGTGTCCTCAAACAAGAAGACAACTGCAACCACACTCATCAAGATCATATCACCTTTTCTCTAACAAGGTTGACTACAACACAAGATTGACATACAACATGTATGACGGCTACAGCATTATGCTCAAGCATGATAGCCATAGCATCTACCCTCAAAGCGTTGGCGCCATAGTGAGATATCAGCTTTCCGAAGCTCTAACAAACGAGAATGACCAGAAAGAAAGTGTGTCAACAGAGAATGATTGACTGGCTAGAACTATAGTGATGCGGAGAGGTTGGAATGTTGCAAGTCCAGAGGCTGATTACCTAGTGTTAGCCCACTAAGGAGCTATTCCCTGCCCACCTTTCTGGTGGAAGTAGCATCTAGTGACTCAAGATCAAGACCTTTGGAATCTGTTTACTTAGCAGGCCCACTGGCTTCCAACAACCCCAGAGCTAAGAGTGTGATCCAAGAACATCTGAGGCTTAGAGCAAAACTTCCCCGACCTTCCCGGAGCCAGCCGCCTCTCTGACGGACTCACCAGTGTGTTTTAAACTTGCTTTGATTGATGACTGCCTCTGTGCTGTAAAACTCTCAGACTTCAGGCTGTAGCTTCTACATTGCAGCACGGAGCTTGAGGTGCCCTAAATCTGTATTCCATGGTCACTCCAAATGCTTCCAGAATAAACCATCCCACATTCTCTTTTGAGCGAGAGCTCTGCCTTTTATGGCAATGCCTGCCATATACAGCAACTTTGCTACGGGCCCAAAGCTGCTGATGCTTCCAAAACAATGACCCAAACTAAAACTAAAACCCTCTCTGTGAGTTCACAACCTCCAGCATTTGCTATAGTAACAGCAAGCTGACCAGCACACCTTCCTAATGTGAGATCCACGAAGGTAAATGCTGTGGCCATCTTCACTTGATGGTTCTTGATGCATAAGTAACTACTCACTGAAGACTAATCAAGTGACTGAGCGGGAGAAAAATGCATAGGCGGGGAGCTAGCCCCTTATATCAGCACTTCTCCTTCCAGGGCTGTTATTGGGGAGTATCTGGCATTATTTTAGAGCTGGTCCCTGGCCGAGTGACTGGTTTCCATTAGTCTTTCATGAAGGCTAAAAAAGGAAAGCAGGCTGTTGGCTGACTTTTCTAAATATGTCATTAGCAATGATCTCTTTTTAATGATTGCCACCTCCTTGCCATTTGGAACTTAGAGTGGGCACGTCTCACATCTCCATCCTCACGGCCCTCGTTCAAGCCAGTTGCTCCCAAACCTGGAGAATAACAGGAAGCCAGCAGATGGAATGGGGGCTACACAAATCTCCCTGTGATTATGCTGGGTGTCTGTGCTAGGGGAAGATGGTAAAAGCGGGAAGCTGTTTGGTGTGTTTGTAACTGATATTCACAGAGTAGACAGGATTTGAGAGTCCAATAACACATTGGCCCTTTACTGGGAAAATTCGGAGAGCCCCTTCCTTCCCAGGCACATTTGCATTCCAGCTGAATGGACTGGTTAGGGTTTCTTTGTGAGCAGACCTAGACTCCTTAGCCAAAGAAAATGTGTTTTGGAAATGGCTGTATACCAGGATAAATACGGGTTGATTTTATTCAAAGATAATAAGGTTGCCCTGTGGATTTTTTTTCTGCCCAATTTATTTAAGCAAGGCTGTGATTTTTTTTTTATCAGACAGAGCAGACTTTAGAAGCATGATTAAACTCAGGTCCCAGAAGCCATGCACTCCTGAAGGCCACATTTCTCCCTCTCATGTCCTCCCACAGCCCTTTGTGGCAGAGCCCCGAGTCTAGAGAGGTCCAGGAAGCATTGGGCACTGCAGCGGTGAAGAGACTGTGTAAGTATAGTGGGTCCTTCTCCCTGGCCAGAAATGGACTGAGAAAGCTCACAGGAGTGATGAATCAAAGCCCAAGGGACAGTTTAGCATCTGAGGCATCTCCTGTAGAATGCAGTTTTCTTTTCAGCTTAATGTGAACAGTAGAAAAGCATCCAGCACCTCACAGAATCCCCTAGGCCCCAGCAAACTCCAAACTTTCTTTCAGAGGACCTGATGGAAAAGATGGAATTCTTAATATGCAGCTCCAACATTCTCCCAAACACCAAGGGCACCTCCCTGCTCCCCTCTCTTGCTGGGAAGAGCATAAAGGGAACTCCAGCATACACCTCCAAACCTGTGAAGATGCAGAAGCAGGCGGAGGCTCCTCTGCCACCAGCACACGAGACAGCCAATCGTGAAGAGGGAACTCAGACCCACCCCTACCTTAGACAAAGTGAGGTACACATGCCCCACACACACCACAGTCCCTTCTTGACCAAAGAGAATATGTTTCAAGATGCTACAAACACTGAAAGCCAGAGGTGAACTGTATTGTGTCCCCTACACACACATCCTTTCCCATCCCCATTAGCATGTGCCCTGCATGGTGGTCATGGCTTTCCTTGTTTCAGATGTAACAGGGAAAGCAACACACAGGTCTTCCCTTCTTCACAATCATGGCAGGTCTGTTTCTGCTGTGGACCTCAGCAGCATCAGCCTGCTATTTTTTCCCCCTTTGATCTAGAAATTCCACTTAATTATTTTTCTTTGAAGCATCCCGGTTGCCTCCTGGGGTCATAATTAACTATAAGAAGAGGCACCTAATGCACGCACCATTCTTCCATGGCAGCATATCTGATTTACAAGATAGCTGGTGCATGACACACAGGCAACTTGTACCTTCGCTGGGGATCCACTGGACAAAAGGACAGGCCACATCCCAGGCAGGACAGGGCGTCCTGAATGAGATTTTATGCACAATTGAAAGCATAAGCTATTGTTTCTGTGATTTTACGTTGAATATTTTTGCTTGACTGCAGGTGACTGAGCCACCGAAGGCAAAACCACAGACAGCAGAGGCTACTGTGTGTCTTCCGAGAGACAGCAGTGCTGTGCCGTCCTTTGCCTCCGGGCATTCTTCCAAGCACTTAGACAGAACATCTCATTTACTCCACAGCACAACCCCAGGCTTTGACTAACATGAGCTTCTCCTATTTTACTGCTGCGCCCCCCACCCCACCCCCAGGCACAGACCATGCTCAGGCAGATGACATAATTAGGAGCCTTGCTGAGGACTGGGTTCTGTCTACTGCAAACACCATCTGAATGTTTGTGCCTTTTCCTCCCCACAGTTTCCTGTGTGGGGTTGGCAGTTATCATCTACATTTCGTAGCTAAGGAACCCGTTGTCAACAAAAGTAAATACACAGGCAAATAAATTGCAGGCCAAGCCTTAATAAGCTGATGTCTAATTGAACATGGAATATGAAGGACTGGCAAGAGTTAAGGATGACCTCTGGGTTTCATTTAGTCCTATTTCTTTGAAATAGACTGAAGAAGATGCTAAAAGAAGTAGCCAGCTCTGTTTTAAACACATAGAGCTTGAAGAAGCATGGAAGGTCCAAGTTGGAAAGGCCTGATGGCTCCATTATGCAAAGTTCCATTTCCACTTCATCTACGAGGAAACTGAAGACAGCGTTTGGACAATGCACAGGTCGGGGATTAGGAGGAAAGAAACGGTGGAGGGAGGGACTGAAGACGGGGTCATTGAGGTCCAATGTTCACCCATCCAATCATCACGACCCTTATTCATGTTTTAGGAAGAGAAACCATAGAAGAAAATTTATGTTGTTTTTCCAAAATCATGATAAATAGTACCTACAGATATGTAAAGATGAAAAGCAAAAGAAAAACAGTGAGAAACACACAGACATTTACAGAGAGTGCTAGATAGAAAGCCTAAAAGGAAGGTTTCCATGAGTAGTGAATTCAGAATCCAAAACATGCAGCCCTTTGCACCAAGCCACAGATACATCTATCTCCAAGAGCAAATAACAACTCAGAACTTACTTCAAGAAAGCACTGTGTATCATGTCATCATTGTCTTTCAGTCTGGGTACCACCCACCTGAGCATCTCAGCTCCTATGGTTTGCCTAACTTTGATGTTTTCGATCAATCTTGTCTTATCACTAGGATTAAAAATAACTTGGGATCGAAATTTATGCCATACATTCTTTCCATACAATTTCAACAGTGGTAAAATGATCATAGAAATACAATCGCTCCTTGGAATGACTTTTTGTTAGACTTTGGCACAAAAATAAGCAAGTAATAAATAGAACAATATTGTAGCCAGGCGCAGTAAACCACATATCACTTGGTTCTGTTTAGATGGAGAGATCGAGAGTTGCAAAATCTATTGAGATGGTAGGTATACCAGTAAATTGCAATTAAGGGGGAGGGATGCTTTGGGTTTGAGTGACACTCTTACAGGGTGTGGGGGAAAATGTTCAAAAAATGAATTGCTATATGGGAAGCTAAGGAAGCCTTCAGTCTATGTGTAAAGGGCAAATGAAGTTGTTACTGGATGCGTACTGTTGACACGGGCACAGCCATGCCAAGCACCAACGCCTCAGACCCATGAAAAATGGCAAAGCTCACCTATGCTCCAGTTACCAGTGTTGACACATGATTGGCCAGCATGTACACAAACTAGCAACTGCAGTTGCTTCCTCCTCCTAGAGTCAGCCTAAGAATTCCAGCCTTCAGATGCCTCCTATCAAGACCAGCTTCATCCTCTCCCTGTGCCGTACACAATAAACACGCTGAGGGTCTGGATTTTTACTGTAGTTGGAAGCCAGTGCCACTCCATTAGAGTTCGCACAGCCCGCCTGACCCCAGATTTTCTGTATCTGTGTCTGAGTGTTTGTCCTTTCTTCGTTCCCTCACCACCGAAGTCAGGTTTCCAGACCCAGGCCTCATGGGATGCGGTAGTGTTGACAGTTACATCATTCTGGATATGCTAAGGAGCCCTTGAGTTGCATGCCTTGATGACTGAAATGCATGCATGAGCATTATAACTCAGCAAAGCTGCCACCAAAAAATGCAGCTACATGGTTTGTTCCCTGGAGAAAAAGATATTTAAATCCAGAGTTTGAAGAGTTTCAAGTTGGAAGGATCCGTGAAGAACTCTGACTACAAAGAGGGACAGTATTTGTCAACGCTATCAAGCAGGCTCAGTAGGCACTGAATTGCCTGAGCGGTGAGTAGCATACATGTCGCTCTTGGTACCACATTGCCCGCAACCACAGTAGCACTGGGATTCCTCTGGGTTGAATATTAGCTCTTGCATTCAAAACTATTCACATGGGCAGAAAGCACAGGCTGGGCCGTTCAGAGCTTCCTGAGACATTTGCTTTGATATCTGGACAGAAGCCGAGAAGAACAGGTATTCGGACTCTGGCATATGGGTCTCCAGCCCAGTGGCCAGAGCTTGCTTGCTTTCAAAGATTAATGTAGTGTGGAGGTGCCAGCTCTGTCTGTGCAACTGGCCACAGAATCCACCGGCAGCAGCCTCCCATTTCATGTAACTCCCTCCACTTCTACTCAAGAACAATCTCAACTGGAAAGTGTCCGGATACTGGGTCCAAGAGTTATTTTTTTTCTTTATGAAGAACAGCTTAACAGTCCCTCTAGAACATTCCATAAGCAATATTACAAGCTTTCTTTTTTATTTTTTAAGCATGGCAAAGACAGGAGGGGGTGTACATTGTAATCATGAATCAAATTTCAAAGTCAATAAGTTGAACCTCTGCTAGGCCCTGGATATTTTCTAAATTAATTGACCATCAAATTCTTACCCCCTACATCTGCATTACATTAGAGATCATGAAACTATTTGGGGATTTTTTGCTACTTAAAGCTAAGATTGCATGGGCATAATTCCTTCAGAGGGCCTGTTCCTTTTCAAAAATTATTTTGAATTCCTGGAAAGAAGCAGGATTATCTGCTGTGTTTATGCTGGGCTATTCCACTCTAAAGAGCTCAAAGGACTTAGTACCATCTTGTCTCTCTCCATGAGGGGAAAGGAGGCCGGCTGCTCAGAAGCCAGTGCACGTGAGGACTTGGATTTCACAGAATGTCTATTGGTGTGTGCTATCAAAGTCATTTGTTAGGTTTTTTTTTAAGGAGTCATACATTCTTTCAGTACATGTTTATTCAAGCAACTACCCATTCAAAAATTTCCTATAAATGCTAGAGATGCAGGAAGAGAGGTTTATGTACTAGGCTAGTGGGAGAGTCTGGCTATTAAATCAGTAAATAAATCAGATAGCTACAGGAGAAGTGAGTCTTATACTGTGGCCACGGTAAGTCAAGTGTGTGCTTCACACAGTAGAGGCCAAACAGCCTTCTAAAGGAGAAGACAACTGAACTAAAAGTGGAAGAAAGATAGAGGAAGAGTAGGAGAAGGTGTTCTTTGCATGGAAAGGAGCTAGTGCCAAGGCCCTGGGCCAGGGAAGAGTTCATTTTAGACAGAAGGGCAGCATGGCCAAAGTCATGGAAGACTGGTGAATCGAGAATATGAACAGGGCCTAGTTCATGGCAGGCACTATACTGTGAGCTAGCTAGAAGCTCCTGCTCCCTGACCAGCCCCGAGAGGTCCCTACTTCAAGGGCTACATTGTCCACAGGCTTTACCACACTCCTGCTTTATGAGATAAATAACACTGTTACCACCTATTAGAGGTGACAGAAGAGATGGGCGGAGGGTGTGTTCACTGTTTACTACACACAGCTAACAATGTAACCCAGGCAGAGGGATTGGACACACATTAACCTGACACTAGATTCAAGGCACCAGAATAAGGGGACAAGAGGAGTCAGTGGTGCCTCAGAAAACAGCATATACATTCCTGTCTCCAGAAGATTCAGGGATCTGTGCAGAGCCACGGCTTAGGGCTAAGGGCCCATGGCTTGGTATAGAATGGGTAGATACAGAGAGGGGAGGGGCAGCCAGTGTTCCTGGAGGGTCACCATCCTGCAGAGGAGTCAAGCAATCAATTGAAATGACTAAAGCCAGAAGACAGGAAGTAGCTGAAGTGCCTTAAGAGCTGAAGTTGAACCAGGATAGTAAAGTTCAAAGCCACAAGAACCAACCCTCCAGGCTGAATCTGACCCCTGCTCCCATCACCGCAAGTATCCAGATAGTTATCAATGTTAAAGGCAGAATCGATGTCTTCTCTACTTTAGAGTTTAGATGCAGGTCAGAAAAATCAATGGCATAGGACTATGCTGCAATTGTGGCTGTTATTACTCCCATAAATCACAGTTTTGAACAGGCAGAAGATGCATAATATACAAGGCTCTCACAGTCAACTCTGGGAAGCTGCCGACTGCTTGCTGGGTTGGGTGGGAACCATTCTAAGGTATGAACCCTATATGGAATGAGTCAGATGTCGCTTCTTTTATAGTCTGTCTTCTTGAGTTTAGGGGTCTATGGTTTGAATTCTTGGCTTCTTCCACTTTCTAAAGATAATGCTCAATTTATCTCTGGGCCAGTGTGTGAAAGAAAGCACAAAACCGAAAGGTCAAGGAAGGAAATGTCAAGTGGGAAACACCCTGGAAAGTTCTTGGGTTGGTTTCTCTCTGGGTTGGGATGTGAGCCTGTGGCAATTTTCCCTTCTTTCTTCATTATGCTCTAGTTTGGTCCCCAAACCATGTCTTTTAGAAGCAGACTAACCCAGCAAGCCAGTTCCCACAATGGCTTCCTCTGTGAGAGCCACTCTAACCTCATGGCCAAGGCTGAGGACATGCAAGAGCTCCAAGGAAACATGAGGAATCTTGCAACCTGCTATCTCTACCCAGAATCAAAAAATCCTGGGAAACTTAACAGAACCTACAGAGAGTCTTCTTATTGCTCATATTTCTTCCATTTTTGAAGTAAAACTATTTTTGTTCTAATTCTAGAAGTAAAATCTCTTTATTGAAACCTTGGAAAATACAGAAAAAATTTTTTTAAAAAATATGATTGAAAATCATCCACTTGCCAGACAATGGTGGCACATACCTTTATTCCAAGCACTTGGGATGCACAGGAAGGCAGATCTCCGTGAGTTGAGGCCAGCCTGGCATACAGAGCAAGTTCCAGGACAGGTTCCAAAGTTACACAGAGAAACCCTGTCTAAAAACAAAACAAAAACAAAACAAAGAAAACAAACCATTGCTACTATTGGAATCTGAAATGCCCACCGACCAGTCGGTCACTCTCTTTGGAGGGCCATGGAAGCTTAGGGTGATGGCAACACCCTGGGGCGAGCAATTTCATAGAGCTGAGCCTTCGAAGTCACAGCCCAGCTCCTAGCTCTGGTTCATTCCTCCTGCTTCATTCCACAGGCATGTAAGAATGCTGTCTTCTTCTGTCTCAGCCCCATGCCCCATCAGACGGGACTGACTCTGCCACAGCTTCCCGGGCATTATGGACCAAACTCTTCTTCAAATCATAAGTGAAAATAAGGCATTCCTCCCTTGTTGTATTTCTGTTAAGTATTCCGGTCACAGTGACACGACCATGATCCTATTACATTGTTTACAATCTGGGGTACATCTTCCTGGTTGTTTGTATCTAACTATAAATCATTCATTATCTCCTTAATAGAAATTTTATAAAAAGCCTTCAAGGTAGCCTGGTCTACAGAGAGAGTTCCAGGACAGGCTCCAAAGCTACAGAGAAACCCTGTCTTGAAAAAACAACTACAGCAAAAAGCAAATATGCATAGAAGTATGCATTAAATTTGTCTTTACAGAGGAACGGAGAGATGGCTTATCAATTAAAAGCATTGACTATTCTTTTTGAGAACCCAAGTTCAATTCCCAGCACCCAGGTGGTGGCTCATAACCGTCAGTAACTCCAGTCTTGGGAGATCTGACTCCCTCTTCTGGCCTCCTCCAGTACTGCACTCATGTGGTGCACAAATATATACAGGTTAAACACCCACACCCACAAAATAAAAATAAACAAATCTTTACAAAAACACATGTCATTAGAAAAGTAGTTAACTCTTTGCTCATATTTTCACTTCTCCCACTCTTCAACTGGACTTTGGGAGCTGAACCCAGTGATCTGTTGTGTTTCTCTGCCTCTGTTTCCATCAGTTACTGAATTCTATGGTGACACTTAAGGTCGTCATCAATCTGACTACAGGGCAAGGCCAGTGCAGGCACCCTCTCCACTATTGCTTACCTACTTAGCTGGGGTCATCCTTGTGGATTCTTGGGAATTTATCTAGTGCCAGGTTTCTTGTTAGCCCCATACTGATTCTCTCAATAGAGCATATCTCTTTCCTTGATCTCTGTCTTTGTCCTTCTCCCATCTAGACTATCCTGTTCCCTCAAGTTCTCCTCCCCCTCCCCTTCTTCCCTCCTCTTCCCCTTCTGCCCAACCTCCCTTCTCTCCCCACCCACATGCTCCCAATTTTCTTGGGAGATCTTGTCTATTTTCCCTTCCCAGGGGGATCTATGTATGTTTCTCTTAGGGTTCACCTTGTTACTTAGCTTCTTTAGGGTTGTGGACTATAGGCTCATTGGGGACACCCACTGAAACAGTCTACCTGAGCTAATGGGAGCTTACCAACTCCAGCCTGACAGGAAAGGAATCAGCATACGACCAAAATAGACCCTCTGAATGTGGGTGACAGTTGTATGACTGGGGCAGACTACGGGGCCACTGGTACTGGCACCAGGATTTATCCCTACTGTTTGTACTGGTTTTTTGGAATCCATTCTCTTTGGATGGATACCTTGCTCAGTCTAGATATAGTAGGGAGGGCCTTGGTCCTTCCTCAAAGCAATGTGCCTTACCCTCTCTGAGAAGTGGATGGGGGGTGGGGTTAGAGGGAAGGTGGAGGGAATGGAGGAAGCGAGGGAGTAGGAACTGGGATTGGTATGTAAAATGAAAAAAGATAGTTTGCTTTCAAATTAAAATAAAAAAAAAAAGAAAAGAAAAGAAAACCAGTTACAACAGAATGTAACCAGTTTCAATATATAGTATCCATTCCACACTTTCATAATGTAGATTTATGTTTTCTTGGTTATTTATAAAGATCTTTCTTAAAATTATAATTTTTCTCTAGTCTTAAACCAGATGGCAGTTTCTCTGATAATTACAGACATCTATGTATAAAATGGCTAACAATTTTTATATGGAAATTGAAATCTTAGGACTTTGAGAACAGATTTTTTTTCTTCTGAGAAAATCTAGAAGAGTCACATAGAGCCTTTTCTGGAATGTTCTCACTGGTCTATTCATCCAGTTATGACTTGAATGCTCACCACTATTCTGTACTCTGAAAATGTTGCTATTTTTCAGCGGGAGTTTCCATCAAGGACCAGGATCAGAATCCTCTGTTCAAAGTGCAGGAAGCCTCACCTCACCTCCTCTCTAAGGGACCTAAATCCCATGGGATGAGCTGCAGAAGGCAGCAAAAGAAAACTTATTCCCTTGGTGAGTCTTGTACAATGCAAGTTCTCCACACAGCTCTGAATCCAACCAGCTTTCTGTCCTCAAGAGAATCCCTGCTGTTAGTTAGTTCATCAGCTCAATTCTCTTTTGAGCTAAAAACCTTCTAGGATGTCTTTTGAAGAGGCTGCCTTATCTACCCATGAGCCATTGGACGACATGGGAGTAACAGGTACTTCATGGAGAAAATGGGACTCAGAACCTAAAAGAAAACACAAAATTTATTTTAATATAGCAGCCAATAGGGAACATAGCTACCTGGAAGAACAATGAGACGACTTCCGCATTCTGGTTATCATTTCTTCTTAGGCAGCAGACAATGGCAAATTTGGGGAAAGTCTACGAGAGTCTCAGAGATCAGACTGATAAAGAATCTCAACTTTCCATCAGCTGGGATGGCCACAGACAGCTGAAAAGCACAGAATGGAGCAATAGAAGTGGTATCTTTCTAATGCAAAAGGCTTGGAGCAGGAAGATTAGCTCTGAGATGGTATAGAAATTTGGAAGAAAAGAGATAAGTCACAAATTAAGGCAGAAGTAGGTTTAAAAAAGACTTAAGGAAAAAAAGTAAAAATTTCACGTTTAGACTCTGACAGGAAAAGTACTTAAAAGATGTCCATCTTACTTTTATAATAATATAAAGCTATAAACTGGAGACTTTTCAACAACATTCATGGGTTTTTCCAGTGGGGTGATTTCATAAAGAAATTCCCCAAATCTAGAAAGACGGGCACAACTCCAATCGCAGAAGACCTGCTGACTGTAGCAGAAGATGCCAAAGCACCAAATATCAGAAAATTTACCACATAATGTAAATCTGAGGAAATGTTGGAGGCCAAAGATGCAAATCCCTGGGAGCCACAGCTCAAATATGTAGGCATGAGACATACTTCCAGGGGTTTCACATGCAGGAAACCCACCAGGTTCTCAAGAGGGCTGAGGCTGAGCTCACAGTGCAGTCGGCCAGCGTGTTCTCTCCCGCAAGAGCTCACAATGAAGGGAAGGACGCCGCCACAGCCACAGCTGTGGGAAGCCTGTGGGGATGGTCTTTCTCCCACCACTGTAAGTTCTTCTCGATTTCCTCTTCCATCTAGGGAGTGGGGAGGGAAGGAGCTAACTCAGGAGTGAGGGCCGCAGACCCACTAAAAGCAGTGTGATGTGTAAGATTGTAACATGCTTCCCCTTCCCATACCATGCCTCAGCCTTGGTAGGCTGACGTCACCACTGTATCACAGCTGAAAGAGAAACACAGGCAGAATTCAATCTCTAAATCTAAAAATACTGACATTTACTGGCGTTCCCATGGCCTTATATATCCGTCTTGCTTTCAAACACATATCGCAATGAATTAAAATAATCAAGGAAAATAATAGTTCAAAGTCCCAGATATTAGGATCTGACTAAGGCATAAAACAGATGAAAACTTAGCAGACTTTAGATAGCAATGATTAATAAGTAAAAGGCTCTACCTGAAGAAAGCAGCATGAAGGCGCCCTTGGAGAAGTGGAAATGAGAGTCTAAAAGTAAAAGTACAACACAGAAATTAAAATTTTCATTTTTTAAAATTATAAGTTGATTCAAAATATCATTATTTAAAGCAGTAATAAGGATAAAGTTTTTGAGACTTCAACCAATGCCTGCTGTGGTTAGACTGTCATAAGGACAGGAGGGAGGACTTGAAAATGTCCCACGGCGAAATGCCCATGCTATGTGAAGTGCTGTAATTTTGTAGCGTGACTTGGGTTTATTTTAAGAGTGTATTGAAAACTCTAGGGAGTGCCGATTTTTTTAAAAAGCAGTATGGTGTACTTTCTAAGGAAATAGATAAATGTTTAAATAAAACTAGAGAATGCAGAAGGGGAAGAAAAAAAAGCAAGAAACAGCAAATAGATTTTTTTAAAAGGATGCACATCTTCTTAGACCGAGATGGAGGGGGGAGGGCCTTGGGCTTCCCATAGGACAGGGTATCCTGCACCATCTTAAGGAAGCAGGGG
>JAQHUG010000025.1:6827096-6900304 GCA_028555095.1 Dicrostonyx torquatus | reverse complement strand
GAATCTAAATGCCAATTTAGTGTTCTTAATTTTAAGCACAGTGAGAAAGAAAAGCATTTTGAGGAAAAGCAGAACTGACTGGATTATGAGTTTGAAGGTTTTCTCTTAAGAAGATGTATCTATTTTTGTTTTACCAATCCAGGACTGTTTGCCTTAATCTCTGTGCTCCACGCTCATGCAGAGTCCACGGAGCCCATAAGAGAGCACTGGATCCCTGGAACTGGAGTTACAGATGGTTGTAAAATGCCATGTGGGTGCTGGGAACCATCCTGCATCCTTTGCAAGAGCAGCCAGTGCTCTTAACAGAGGAGTCGTCTCTCCAGCTACCCTGAAGAATTAAAAAAAAAAGTAATTCTGTTGCCAAAAATGAAAAGTGTACTGCAAACGTCCTAGAAACCTTGTATATGACAAAAATCTACTTACAAGAAAGTTTTACCTAATATGACTTGGATTCTATTCCTACAAGTTTGGTTCTGAAGGTTTCATTCCATTCTGAGAGTTATTCACCTGCTTATGACAAATTCTCAATCTGAAAGTTTTGTTATTTCCATTCCTCATTCAAATAATCAGGCAGTCTATGAAACAAACAAATAAAAAAGGGATTTCTTATAGCCAGCTAATTTTTTCCTCTTGCTTCCCGTGCTTTGAAGTATGCTAAGGAAGGCACCAGAGTTTGGTCAGGATCACTCAGTTTTTACACTTTTTTAGCAAGGGCATCAAACAGGTAGAAATCAATGCGGAACAATAAAAACAAGAGAGTCCACCAAACACTGATGTGAACCTTCCACGATCCACCTGCAAGCCGAATGGGATTCTTAGCATCCTGTTGACTGATGGATACAAACTGTGGATCCTAATATCCAGTTCACAGAGCTATCTTGAGGGGCTAAATGAAAGCCTGCACTATAAACACAGGCTATGGGTGAGCACAAGGCACCCTGCGACTCTAAAGTACCTTGTTCTCTCTCTTGGCAAGTTCGGTGGCCTCCCAAATCAGACGCAAAAAGAAATCCACTCTGCACAAAACAAATATAATTATATTATTCCAACAGTTTTAGGGAAAATTGAGGAAACAATTTCCATTCACTAAGATCAGGAGGTGGCTGACACAGAGCAGAAGGCATCTGAACTCACAGCCAGTAGCAGATGGATACCGGATCCTCTGGGAAGACTGTAAAGGATCCTGCCACAGTGGGAGCTTGTTTTCAATGTTGGAGTCAGGGAGAGCTTCTAATTCTGTGTCGCTTGCTGCCTGGTTTTGAAGACATCTTAACCAGCAGTAATTGTGGATGAAAATCTTTGTCTCCTGCTGTCTTCAGGCTGCTCACTGGGGAGTGACCTTTTGTGCCAACCTTTTATCTCTGGGGGCCCAGTAGCAAAGCATGATTTTTCTCCATAATAGGCATGTGCCTTGCAAACCTCTTCCATGAATCTTGCATTTCCTTCCCAGTGTCCTGACTTAAAAGAGGGCAGAATGCTAGCACCTGGTGAATGAATGAGAGTATCCAGGAAGCCAGAGACTCAGACAGGTCCAGAAAGTACAGCATCCGGCCCACTCTTAAATAATCAATTCTGACAATAACAGATGGGGCAGAATCTACACACAGGAAATGTCAATCAGAGGGTGTCTCTGTGTAATGCCAGCAGGGTTCCCTGCATTAACCCGGGGACTTTATGTGCCTCTGACTGAAAGAGTCTGATGGCATATTTGTTTATGTTTGTTCTCGTGTTAATTGTACTTCTCCCGGGTCAGGCTATTCTGGGAATGACCTTAATTTGCTGGTCACCAATTCACTAAACGGAATATGCTATCCAAATCCATAGTATCACAAGCCTCTTCATAAAGAGATATTAATCACTGCAATAAAGATTGTTTTGGAGTTCATCAAATTGGTAATATTCTAGAATCAAAAAGCTTGAACTAGAAGAGTTACCCCAGCCAGAAAAGTCGCCTATGCTTTAAAAGCTCCTAGCCACTATTGATTTCCTCCACATCTTAAACTTTATTATAGAATTGTGTCTTTCATTCTAGTCAGGGATATTAAAGTCATAAGGGATGGAATTTTTCATACTAGTCCCTGTTCACCTGAAAGCAGCTTTTCATTTCTATCTGCCTCCATCCCTGACTTCTATGGATAGGCGCAGGAATACTAGTGGCACCATGGAGAAGAGGGCTGAAGTCTTACAGTCCTACAAACTAACATCGCTAAGTGTCCAAAACCCTACAGAAAACTTAGCATCTGAGGTAGTACATGATCAAGGCTATCTGCTCAGTAAAAATGGATCAAGTACACATCAAAACTAGCCGCCTCCTAGGAAAGAAAGGCAAGAACACGCAGGAGAAATGGGGAAAGGAAGAGGTGCAAGCGTCACTGTGCATCACAAGCAGCAGCAGTTGAATAACAAGCAGTGAGGCAGGAGATAAATTAAACTGCAGTTTTATATCTTCTGGGAAGAGAGACTGCAGGCACACACTTAACAGACTGAACTGGGTCAAGAGCATTGGGGAAGTACAAGGCTCCAGGAGGCACCAGAGGTTGACCAGAGTCCCTCCTCCATCACAAGTTAACACCTGTCCCTTCACTATGTTCTGGTGTTTTATGGGCTGACTGGATGAGAGAATACGATTGGCTGAAGCTCCTCTGTTGTGATTGGCTGAAGCTACTGCTCATTAACTTACCATTTCTGAAATTGTAATTTGTTGTTTGAGTTTGCAGGTACAGAGACACCTTCCGGCACAATTTAGTTGAAGTGGATCATCTCAGCTGTCAGGTTAAGCAAGTGAAGCCATGCAGCCAGTGGGGAAATATGGAGAAATCAGGAGGATCACGCCTGGCAGGTAGGAGTGGGACATGAAACACCTGACAGAGCTTTTTGTCAGGAACTCATACAGTGAAAATGCACAGGTTTCGTGGCTCAGAAATTCGGCTTTAAGTAAATATTCTCAAGGGATATTAAAATAAAAATAGGAGATGACGCGAGAAGGGTGTCGGCTGTGACTGGTTATGACATGCAACCCTCAGAAGCTTGGGAGCAGTTCACAGCAGTTCCCAAGGTTTCTCAGACCATATACAAAATATGAATTATTGTATAGCAATAAAAGAAACAGAAAAACATATAAGACACAATGAAGGGAGCAAATACAATCAAAGTATATGGCATGCATATAAAAAGGCACAGTGAAACCCACTGCTTTATACAATTATATAAAAAGAAAGAGTTTTGAAAAATGTATTACTTACTACAGATAGAATAGAAAGGATTACATATTTAAAAATATGCAAACAGTATTTTATCATTAACATAAATTTAAAATGCACATTAGTATACTTAGAGTTTATAGGTACAATGGTTATGAAACTTACCTAAATTTTAGTTGCAGTATTTCCTAAATTAAAACTGGAGGGAAAGGCAAAGATACTGAGGAAGTAAATAGATAAGTGGTACCCAGGGGCAAGGGTAGAGCTGGTCTGGAAGAACTCAGAGGATGCTTAGAGCAGTTTATATGATGTAGTGATGGTACATACAAGCCTTAAGACATTAGTTCAGGCACAAGATACATACTTCCAGTCGTGTTATAAACTCCAATTTTGGGTGCTAATGATGTCCAGTGGAGGGTCAGTGCTGGGGTTGGTGATGGCTGATGGTAATAGGAAGGCCATGCACATGAAGGGCAGAAGGAATAAGAGAAATCTCTAACACTTCCACTTCATTTTGCTGGAAGCCTAAATCTACAGAAAGAGACAGAAAAAGAACTGTGGTCTTTTTAAACACCAGAGATATGGGCCACAAAGATGGATTGCCAGGTAAAGCACTTGTCATACAGGCATGAGGACAATGCCTGACATCAACTTCAGGCCTCTACATACACATATGTGCATCTGCACATTCATATGTGCCCATACACATGTGAACACTTACATACAAATATGTATATAACACTCACACATGAAAAAAATAACTGGAAGGAAATGCTTTTGAAAATTCTAAATATATACTTTGGTTTCGTTTTTAGATCTTATAAATCTTTCACAATTTTTGTTAAAAGTTAAACATGATTTTTAGGTATGGCACTTATTTATTATTTTTTTTAAAAATGTATTATACAGAAAATGTAGAAACCCCCAGGCAATCAAGATCACATGAGTGGCAAAGCCAGGGACAAAAGTCTTCTGTGTTACTGTCAACTTCAGGTTGTAAACTGAAGCTAACATTGGTGCAGAGAGAGAGAGAGAGAGAGAGAGAGTACACATTCCTCTGTATGGAAGTGTTTATGTACGTAAGTGTGCATATGTCAAACTCCAGGGCTGGTCTTCAGGATCCACCCACCAGGGTCTCTCAGTGACTCACTAAGCTTCCTAGTAAGACCTGGTGATCCTCCTGCCTCTCCCTTCCCAACACTGAGTTGACAGGTCCATGCCATGCTTGGCTTTATCACACAGTTTCTGAAACCCAACTTGGGTCCTCATGATTGCATGCAAGCACTTGACCAACTGAGTTATCTCCCCAGTGCTTGGCGAGGAAACTTGGAAGTGTAGGGTGTTTGTACTGGAGGAATCCTGGAGCAGATATAACAAAGACCTTTCCCATTTTCCCATAGTTCTCAGCTCTCCTGCTGGAGGAATGAGAAGCTGCAGACTGAGAAGAGAAAGGGGAATAGATGACAAGGAAAAATGGAAGGTGAGAACACATCCTTGTCCTCCCTTAGGACCATGCGATGTCTGATATCAGGGACCAGAAGGGTTTGAATTGCATATGAAGCTGCCAACTTGACTCGAGGACTTTTCTACACCTGAAATTATGACTTAATAATCTTAATAAGAATATCCTTGTGACTGCTTGTGACAGATTCAGGATGATGTCATAGGCCTGGGATAAGGATTTGATGCTTTTGAGTGGAAAGCAACACTAGAGAAATGAAACAAAACACTGTCTACTGACAGCCAAGATAAAGCCAAAGATTAGTCATGTAAGAAGCTAGTGACGTTTTGACAGAGTAACGATCTGTCTGGCTTGCCCAGCCAGTCCTTGACTAAGTTTATTGCGCCTGAGTTCTGAACAACACCCTCTTTCATTCTCAGAAATGTCTCACTCCAGGATGACGACACTCAGGAGGATTAAGGCATTTGTTCAAGGGCAATCAGTTCAAAGGTGGTGTGTGCTGGAATCAAACCCGGCCAGCCTGGCTCCAATCCCTGCATTTCCCCTGTGCTGTTGGATATTTGGACTAATACCCTAAATCAGTTAAGTTTTGCAAATAATGTATTAGTGAATTACCCTTATTAATCTCAAGACTATAACATACCCAGAAGTTAGGCTAATAATTGTTGGTTCACAGAAACCCTGAGAGATTTCTCTTAATTAAGCAAATTCATGAAGTCATACCATATTAGGCTTGTCCTAGAAAGTCTGAAACATGTATTTTCCTCCATACATCAAACAGTTTGTATTTCCCAGTTGCTTGTTATCCATATTAACCAAACAAGAGGGAAACATCTATGCTTGAATAGTCATGAATTTTAACTTGGCACAGTTTAGATTAAGATAGAGTAGTTTATGTTAAATTAGTGTAGTTTAGATTAAGTTATTTTATGTGCATTTGTATAGCTAATAGACTAGGACTGCCATTCATAAAATCCCAAAATATCGAACAATAAACTTTAGTATAAAGTAGGAACACTATAAAATTAGATGTTATATCAAATTAAAAACTACAGTCACCTAGAATCAGTGCGAATCTTGGTGGGTATTTGTAGAGTCCATAGTTGGGGATGTCTCTGAGGTGATGTGTACAGCCTTCCTGGAATCCATGTTCAGTACACTGTGAGGACTCACTGGTCCTATCATATTCTAATCCTCCCCTTTGTCTGTGACTCTGCTATAGTTTTAGATTTTTTTAAAGGAGTATTTCCCAAGCCATGACATGACTCATCCATTTCTATCTATCTAGACCATTCCTCAGACATTACCAAGATCTCCACTGTGAGATGTAGTGGCAGAGATGAGAAACCTGTGTGTGTTGCCAGCTGTGTGATCCCGGGCAACAGTTTGTTCTCTCTGAATCTGTTTTTTTGTTTTTAATGTGATAAGCTACCTGTATGACACTGTATAATCTCATGATTTTTAATAGGCCTGAAGCTCAGGCATTTAACACATATATTCAAGAAAACACAGAAGCACAAATTCTATTCAAAGGTGTGCGGGAGTTCAAGGTCATCTCATCGTTGCTAACCGCGAAACTGCTTTCAACAAAGAAGAACTTTAAAGCCACCAAGACCACCATCATGAGGCCATGGGAACGGCACAGAAGAGGGGAGGGCACTATGGCAGGTCCTTCAATCAGCAATCTCAATGTAAGACTGAACCACCTTTCAACAGATCTCGACTTTTCAAAACGTACACGTGTTGCCCGGATTGATTCAAGCTCACAGCCTGACAAGTTCAACCGCAGTTGAAGAACTGCTAACCAAGTCCTGGTGAGCCTGGGGGTGTGGGGAGCACCCCACACACTGGCTTGGCCCAGACTAGCCCTGCTCTGCAACTGATCTGCCTCCCACCCCATAATGAAGCTTGACACTTGGCGGAGGCAGGGAGTTAGGCGCATGCTCATAATGAGCGTTCTTTCTTAAGAGGCTTTGGCACAGCAGCAGCGCTTCGGGCTGCCTTGGGCTTCCTCACACTATCTGCCCTGCTGCAAGGCTGGCGAGGCTGTAGTTAGCTGCATGCCAAATGCCACTTTTGGCCACGTGGTTGAGGATGCTGGGGGTCGTTGTTAAGGGGCCATTTAAATCGTGAGGTTCTTTTCTAAACTGAGCATACTGTGTCCTCTGAGGTGCTGTGGACACTCCCCCTTGCTCTCGTGAGGTACTGAGACTTCTGTGAGGGCAACACTGTTATTCGATGGAAGTACTTCTCACCATTATGAGGGGCTTTCCTCATAGAGCAAGACAGATAGGAACCAATACATTCACAGGGTCATTCCAGAGAGCCCATAGTGCTTGAGGGACGCATGAGCCATGGGGAGAGAGTAAGAGGGTGTTGGCTTCGTATGGAAAAGGGCATAAACATGAATGAGAAAAGCAGTTGTGTGACTCCCCTTGATGGGAGCTGAGATACACTGAATGAGCAGGACATAGCCGTGGAAAAGGGAAAGACTGAGGACGGGAATGGTGAGGTCAAGTCCTGTGAGTGCCCAGATGTGCAAGAGAAGAGTGTCATCAGTGCTGTTACACCCAGGAACGGTCCTGACCCTGCAACCTTGTGGTGGAGCTTTTCCTAGACCCCATCTGCTGTCTCTGTGTTGGGTACCAGCTTCCTGCAGACTCCTCTACATGGTGTTCTTCACTTGCCATTATGCTTGGACTGCCCCTCCTTCCCTTCCGATCTACCGTTCCTAGGCAACATTGACCCAAAATTTGAGCTTTTTATCTTTACAGCGCGGGCCCAAAGTGGGCACTTTATAAGGATGAGGGGCAGTGCACGTGTGGGAGAGGTAGCAAAGCAAGCTTGGGGCCTCAGGAGAGAGGCTGCTTTGAAGGTGGTTCAGGAGCAAGCAGCTGAAATTATCATTGCAAAGCAATAGGGAGCACTGGCTCCAAAGAAATCCCCACCATTTCTGCCACTCACTTCCCCAGACAGGGAGTAAAAGAGCTAAGGATACTTTTAATTTTGGGGGGGTTGAGGGGAGAATTCAATCCAAAGAGATATTACAAAAGGAGTAATGAAGTAACTACTAGTCGGGGGAAGGGGAAAAGGAGAATGGAAAGCTAAAATTCAAGCATACACAAGAGGAAAGAATCAAAAGTCTCAGCCTTTTGGTAATAATACTCTTTTTCACAATGTCCACTCGCCGATGTTTCAGCCTCATGAATGAACTCTCAAGAACAATTTAAAGTGTGGGCTGTACCCCGGCTCAAATTCCACATGGCAGTTATCTTATATATTTGAAATGCCAATTGGTTATTAAAAACACATTTCCTTAGCTTTGACTACCATCTAATAGACAGGTAACCATTACAACATTGTTAAACCCCAGCAAAATACTGCTTATTGGAAACACATTTCTTCCAAGCCAACAATCTGATTGTGTATGTATCTATTACAGAAATCTTGAAACTCTATCAATCCGTGCCAAAAAAACATCTCTTCTCTTTTGAATCCATAGGGCCGGGGCTACTGTCTCGAGCAGAGAATTACGGAATCTCCAGTGAGCGTCTCAGTAATGAAGGCCGACTGCTGCCGTCAGAGTCTGGCAGTTGGTCCGATCTCTCAGAACAGCAACTGGAGGCAAGGGCATTCTTTTTGCAGCAGATCTGCTCAGAGCATGCTGCCCACTTCGTGTCTAGACGCAACTGTTCCTGGCTCAGATGCCTGGACAGAGATTCCTATTGGAAACGCCTTTTGCAGGGGCAGATGGATCACCCTGTGACTTGGTTGCATTTTTCTACCCCATGGATTTATGGTAGGGTGCCTACCTTCTTGGATTTAGGCTGTGCCCTGGAGCCCTGGGCCGTGACTCGGGCTGGAGCAGTGTAACTGAGGGAGAAGGAACTTACTGGAATAAGGAGAGATGAGGAGATCTAAGCTGATTCTCATCCTAACCGAGATGAGAATCAAGGCAGCTGTCATTCAAGGCTATTTAACTAGGGTCATTGCACTTTGAGGGTAGTGGGGCACCGTGAGGGATCTAAACAAAGTACTGCATGCGCTTTAGTTTTGTCTCATCTGATGGACAAAGTACGTTAGCTCTCCCGGACCTGGGTGGAGCGGAAAGGATATTTGCTCTTTTATAAGTACACTAATTTCCTGCTTTGCTTTGGTTTAGTAGAGTGAGGATCAGATTCAGTGAGTGCTGCAAATGTCAGACTGGCAGTCAGTTTGCCATGGGGAACTATCTGAACACACCCTTACAGATGGGTGCAAATGTTCCCAGGGGGACTGGGAACCCCAACAGTCAACAGGCCTCTCTTCCCTGGCCTCCGCACAGTCCAACATCTAAGAGGTTAGTACCAGGGTGTGTTTTACAAGCGGGCTGTGAGGTCTGCCCCTGGGGCCCATGCCGTGGTATAGTTTGTGTCTTTCCTGGATACCACAGCACACTTTGCTGAGCACTGATGGAGTTTTGAACGTGCAAAGGATGAGTTCCTACAGAAGAGCCGAATAGTAGTTAGGAGACCAGGCACAATCACAAAGCAACACAAGCCCCGGCAGCCATGCTTTCTGTCCTAAGGATGTCAGCATTGAGTGTGAGTTGCAGGGTGAGCCCTCTCCAGCCTCCTCCAATTTCCCAAAATCGTCCTAGGGATGGCATGATATAAGGAAATGAGTATTTCATGGATGATGAGCTCGAGGCTAGCCTGGGCTACCTGGCTAGACTATATCAAAACAATAAAAATTGTACAGTGTTGTGGGACTTGGACTTCAACCCATGAGGGGCAATGTCACTTCCCCAGGACACGCAGCCAGTGTCCCCAGAGGAGATTTCACTGCAGCACTGGTTGCTTGCCGGCTGCTCCCACATACCTGAAGTCAAATGTGTTGTGAAAGAGACAGCAAAACAAGAGACACTACGTGTGTTATTTTTTCATCTACATCATGTCAAATGGAAATTATTAATTTGGAGGTGGAAGTGTATTAATAGGTCTCAAATAAAACATCTAGGATACAGGAAGATGAGATTTGAACAGAGTCTTCACTTTAGGTCAAAATATAGCAGGACAGCTGGGGCTGTGGTGTAGGGAGTGGTGAGCCAGCTGTTACTGTGACTTAGTTTCATACAGAAATATTGAAATGGAGATCCCTGCTTAGGTGGTTTTAATCAATTTAAAAAGGAACTGGTTTTGCTGTTATTGCTTCTTGATCAAAATGATCCCACTTACAAGATAGATTCCGAGAGTGGGGAATGAACTGTGGTTTCCAAAGATAGAGAAAAAGGGATCAGGGAAAGACCCCTGTTCAAGGCTGTGATATTTCTCCTTGATGTTTAATAATGTTTTGGAATTAGAATGTCACGATATTTACAAACCTGTTGAGTCAAAATAAAAGATGCTAAACTTTGTACTTCAAAAAATGTGAATTTCATATTTTATAAATTCTACCCACAATTTTAAAGAGAATTACAAAGGGAAGAGAAAGGACTGAAGGGTGTCTCTTTCAGAAACCGAATATAAAGTTTATCCAGAAAGAAACGGAGAACTCATACCGCAAGGACTTTGCTGGGTCATCTTGATGCATGGGATGGAAAGATGTATCAAGGGGACATTTAACTCTAGGAAGTACAGTAAGTGATTACTGAGTTGGTGCTGTGTGAAAGGCAGAGTGTTGCCCAGTGAAGAATATCAGTTCTGATAGATGCTCTAGAGTGAAAATAGAAGCCAAGTAAGACCCAACTTGGGATAAGATTGGGGAATTGGTGTTACGGCTGGACCCATAGAGCTTTCTTGATACTGCAACTCAATGACTAGAGATTAGCCAAGGTGATTCCACCACTAGGTATAGATACAGATATCTACAAAAGGTCTTTATCTTATTGCATCCTATTGATGTTCACGGAAATTACATGATGCCGAGGAGCTATTCATAAATACAAAGCAATAGCATAAATCAGTAACAATCTAGTGAGAATGCTGGCGCAAGTTATAGGAGACCCATCATGCATTATGCATGACTGAGGATCACAAAGGGCTTGTGGAACAAAGACTAGACAGAAAGGGAGCAGGTGACCCGGATGAAGAGATCTCTAACACAAGCTGTAGTGACTTTGACATTCTACTTTCTGCCCACACCAGGAGGAGCCTCTCGGCATAGAAACTCAAAATAGGTTTAAGGCCACGGGGACTGTGTGAACAGATTCCTCAGCCACAGTGAAGCAGGCAAGTAAGCGTGGAAGATATGTCCTAACAACGCAACTTTTCACCCCTATCTATAGTAAGTACCCTAGCAGCAGTTACTGGCCAAACACATCCTGGCTCTAGATGCACCGGACCAATCCAGGAGAGATCGGATTTGGGTGCATGTAGGATAAGGCAAGCTTTCTTTGAGTAACCAGGGAATTTTCCCTATTTACCATATTATGGTTATGCATGATTGGGCATACATATGGTTAAAATCAGATGCAATGTGGGAAAGAAAATATGGATTGAATAAAGGCTTACATAAGGCAAGGCGGTCAATCCAAACAGAAAACCACCTATGTCCCAACCCCTGGAACCGACTCCTCCTCCTGAACTTCCAGAAGGCAGCCTTGGGTGGTGAGCAGAGCTTCTCCAGCTGCGTGCTGGCTCAGGGCCTAGTGCTCCTTGCAGTGTATCTGTTCTGTATTCCCACGTTGTTTCTGGATAAAAATCCTTTGCATCTCTGTCTTTTGGAAGCATGTCTTCAATTCTTTGAGCACAATGTCAAAAGGCAGATGCTGTTTTCAAGTCATCACGACTCAACCTGCCGATGTAAGGGAAACTAGAAATTTGTTATATTTGTATACTCGGGGGTATAGAGCACACAGGAGGCACACACAACATACACACACGACCCACTTTTAAGAAGAATGAAAGCTCTTCAAGGCTATCGTTTCTCAAGACTGACATGCCCTCTTCATCCTTTTCACGTTGCTGCAACTGAGTTCCTCAGTCTGGGTGACTTACAAGGAACACAAATTTCTGACGAACTGGAGACGTTCCGGGCCCGGTCCTTAGGAAGGGTCTTTGTATTGCATCCTGACTGAATGAAATCTTCACTCGGAAGGAACAGGGAAGAGGCAGAATGGATTTCTAAAGCCCTTTCTCACAGCAGCTTCAGCCCACCCGATGAAGGTGTCCCTCTGCCCGCTGGACATTAGCTCTCCCGTTAGGCCTTACTGCACTATTGCATGAATCAGGATGCGAATGGCAGGGGAAGCTGGTTTGGGGATGTCTAGTTGTTTTTCATAAGGCCCCGAGTCATAATATCTCTACTTACCTGGGACATGATGCAGGCGTGAATATATAAATTCTGTTTATAAATATTGCCCAAAACATGACATCACATCTTACTAGACAAAGATGCGTGGTTTAGAATAAATACTTTGACTCTTTGGCAGCTATACCATGACTGAGATGGGCATTTTTCAGATTAACCAAAGGCATTAATTTCCCCTCCCTCTGTTCTTAGTGCAGAGGCATTTCCTTATGTATCTGACAGTACAGAGTGCTGCAACGTGCCTTCCTTATTTAAAGGTGAAAATTATGTTTGATTTTTAATTATCTTCCATATTCAATTGCTAAAGCTTGAGCAATCTTTCTAATGCTTATCGACTTTCTGTCTCTTGTGAATTTCCACTCATTTTTGCTCATTTTTCTTCCAAGAAGTTTGCCATTTTTTTATTTTCTATATAATCAACAGATTGTGAGAATAGGATCCAATTTTTGTTTCAGTCCTCATTTTGTTTTATAATTCTAGGGGATATTTTCATCATACGTTAATAGTTTATGCAAATGTGTTGGTATTTTATTGGGTTTTACCAATGCTTCCACGTCTATCATACATGTATGATGTATCCATGAAGTTAATGATGCTCCAAAGAAACTTTGAGGTAAAGAGTAAGCTTGAGAGAGCTCGTACCATACATGTTTGCTTTTCCTTGCATACATGGCAAGATTTCTATTTATGTTGAATAATATTTCTTTTAGACTGAAGCAGTACCTTTAATTTTAAAAGTGTCCTGAGTATCTGTACATGAAGATGCTCAGATACATGAGCTTCAAACCATGGAACTCCTTTACTATTACTTGGGGTAGGTCTGAGTTACAGGAAGACAATGTGTGCTTAACTCGGGACTTTATGTCAAAGAACAAAGAAAAGGGCTGTTTAAAAATATTTCCACTAAGTCTGGACTGGAGGAGCATAGATCTTGTCCTATCCCTAAGGTTGTTCTTCTGTGATGGTACTGAGAGGTGAGTCCTCTGAGGGACAACTGGCTCTCTATGAGGTCATGAAGGAGAAGCCCTAGTGACAGAATTAGTGGCCTGATGATGGAGGAGACACAAGATCTCTCTCTTCACGCATGTAGCAATGAAAGGCCACATGGTGACGGAGCTAGGAAGAGTCTCACACACACACCATGGCACTGGCCGTTCTGACTCCTGATCTCAGGTTTAGACTCAGAGGTGAGGTGTAAACACCATTTTCAATCCCCCAGCCTCTGGCATTTGCTACAGTAGTTCACAGATAGGAAGAGACCATCTAAGCGGTGGAATAAGCTTAGATACTGTGCAGGAAACTTCGGGAATGATTTCTCAATTAGTCCCAACTGTGGCAGTTTTGAAAAGTTGTTAGCTGGGTATAACTTTTTGCAGTGTCCTGCATTTTCTGCATTTGGTGTTTGACATACTCCTTAAGCTGGGTAGTTGGGGCCAGTTGTGTTCTGATTCCTGTAGCACTCAGAATTGCATAAGCTAAAGCAAATCCCCACAGAAGACAACATCTATATACACAGCCCTGTTCATATGAAAATTCATTCCTTCATACAAATACACATGTACTGCATGCATACACACATAAACACCCACAAATGCATGTGGAGTGAATCCTTACCTGTGCCAAGAGGCATTCTAAGCACTGCAATGGACTGATTTACTCAGTCCTCATAATGGCATATTAGAAACACCCAAGTCAGTGTCACAACCTAGTAATTGATTGTAAATAACATGGGGTGTGTTAACATTTGGGCTCTCTCTCCCCATCCTCATTTTTAGCTCCTTTGTTGATGCAACCATTGCATTCTTATTGACCATTCAAGAAACCTTCCAAAGAAAATTACTTAGGGGTTTCATTAATTTAAAATTTTACTAGCAATAGCAAGTATCACACAGTCAATTTAGTACATGATTTGAAATCAGACAGATAGGAGAACAGCTTTGAATCCAAACTCGTAAAAAGAAAAAAGTGACATTCACAGCAGGGCTTATATTTTCACCATTATGAGGGTGCACTGGGGAGGAAAGGGGACACAAGATTTGTACTGTGCCTGGCACACAGTCATCCTGTGACTCCAGAGCCTCAACCTGTGTGATGAAAAGCAAATGAGCAACACAATGTCTGAGGATGAACTGAGGACTGCGTCCCCCTTTCTGCCCCTTCTCTGATGTGTGACCGTAGCCTGGGCCCGTAGATATTTCAGGATTCATCTTTCCAATGCAGATAAAAGAAAATCTAAACACTAGCTCACCCAATGGAAATTGACTAAGTTGTTGTTATCAGTGTTTTAGATAGTGCCTCCCCCATACAGATCATTAAAGTGGTATCTCATACAAGCTACGTTAAAGATAAAATTCTGTATCCATGGGCTCATTTTCCATTAATATATGAATGCTGGAAGCTAGGTACTGGATAAGAAAAGGGTCTGGTTAGTAGGCTGCAAGTCCCCATCTGGCAGTCCTGCTTACCCTGGATGCTGATTGGCTCCTGGCTGCATCACACCGTGGTGGGAGTGTGTGCAAGTGGAAGAGATTAAACAGCAACGTAGGAAACTAAAGGGGTTGGGGCAGCAATGGGGGGACTCAGGGGTCAGCCTGACTCCTTTATAATAGCTCAACTCTTGTGAGTAACCAGAGTGTTAGAGAGTTACTGGCTGGAGAACCACACTGTCTTTATGCTTTCCAAGGGCAGTCAATGTTCCTAAGGAGCGACTTCCCACTAGGACCCACTTCTTAATGTTGCAGGACCTTAAATTTGCAACAGAAGGAGGAAACTTCCAAACATTAACTCTTGGAGACAAATCATACTCAATTTATAGCAAGAAATCACAACTGGCTAAACCATTTTTGTTATTTCACAGATTCAATTAGCTTCGGCTTACAGTTTTAATTTAGCCTGATAATTAGTTTGCAATCGAGGCATCTAGAATCGCTCTCTTCCACGGAAGATGCCATTTCTCAGTGAGACCTACTGTTGAGCTGTGCCCAGTGAGAAAACAAATGGGTTTCTGCGGCCCATTTCCCTAACAATTGATCATTTGGTCCCAAGAAAGAATCCAGTTTTATAATTGTCTACTTTGATTGGAAGGAATAATAGTCTTCCTTAAGTCTACCAGGGCTTCCTGGAAGGTCTGAACAAGAGAAGCCACCGGAGAGCCAGAGAGAAGCAAGAGACTCAGTAGTCTGACACCAACCAGTTCTGTCTGCTTACGCGCATAGCAAAACCTCAGAAACTATGCACACAGAAATTATTAATGAGTCTGTAGAATGAGTAATAAAAACCCAGAGACAGAAATTGGGGTTTGACCCAAAAACCAGAAAAGCAAGGCAGTCAAGCCACGAGGTTACCTGGGTGACCTCAAACTAAGCAGACTACATACACCTCTCTCTCCTCTAATTTTATTTTTCCTTTAGTGCTGAGATTAAAGGTATGACTCCCTACTGGGATTAAAGGTGTAGACCACCACCACCTGGATTTGTTTCTGCATTGATCCTGTGGAGCCCAGGGTAACCTTGAACTCACAAAGATCCATCTACCTGTCTCCCAAATCCTGGGATTAAAGCTGTATGTCACCTTACCTGACCTCTGGTGGCTTTAACTTTGCCTCTGGTCTTCAGGCAAGATTTATTTACTTATTAAAATACAAATAATATACCACTACATGGAGCCATAGCATAGGGCTGTTAATGAAAACGTCTGCCTGAATAGGAAGACAGAATAGATCTCTGTGATTATCCCTCTGTCTTAGTGTGAAGGACTCCGTTGCTGGGATGAAACACTATTACAAAAAGCAAAGTGTGAAGGAGTTTGCTTATATTTTCACAGCGCTGCTCATCATAGAAGGGAGTCAAGACAGGAGCTCAAACAGTACAGGGACCTGGAGGCAGGAGCAGATGCAGAGGCCATGGAGGGGTACTGCGTCCTGGATTACTCTTCATGGCTTGTTCAGCATGTTATAAAATCCAGGACCACCGGTCCAGGGATGGTATCACCTACAATGGACTAGGCCCTCCCCGATCAATCATTACTTAAGAAAATGTCTTACAGCCACAGCTTAAGAAGATATTTTCTCAAATGAGGTTCCCTTCTTTTAGATAACCCTTGCTTGTGTCAAGTGAGCATCAAACTAGCCTGCAACCCCCTCCTAATCTGTGTAGCAGGGCAGTGGGCATCACGTGTGTTAGCTCTGTTGTGGATTGTCGCAGTGGGACAAAGCACTTTCTCATAGCTAGAAGACCCAAGCTGCTCTCACTGTAGGCTGTAGGCATTCCTCGATGTCTTTGAGTCACACATGCTCAATGATAACTATAGTAATTTCTGTGCCAACTTTACCGGGTTATTGAAAATCAAATAATAGATGCAAAAGAGGATAATTGATGTAGGAAGCAATTCATTATTTAGATGTAAATGATGTTACGACCCACTTAATTCCATTTGTAAATAAGCAGTAAAATGTAAACAGATTGAAGCTGAGTGAATGGCTGTGACGTCTCTCCTTTATAAAAAGCATATTGCTGGAAGCGTGCTGGCAAGAAAAAACAAAACAAAACGAACCTGCCCATTGCTTTCTCTATCACATGGAGCTGGTTGCTGTTTGGTAATTTAGTACAGAAACAGGGAGGGTTTGTATTTTTGAGACCTCAAGAGACTGTTAGTATTCCTTTGACCTAGAATTGAGTGTATGGATCATTTGCAGAGAAATTAAAGAGAATGGAGAATCTGGGATACAATTCAAGGAGAGTAAACTGATCTAAAAACAAAAAAAAATAGAATTTAGAGCATAAAGTACAGGGGGAAAAAAGAGAAAAAATGAATACTGGCATATAAGGGACGATCCTGTCTCCCCTTAGCTAGGCTACTGTTACCCAGTTGTCTAGTCAAAGTCAGTATGGATGGTGTGTTAAAGACAGGCACAGGTGGATACTTGATAGGTAGCTAGAAGATAAGTGATAGGTAACAGATACATAGATGACAGATAGATGGATAGATAGATAGATAGATAGATAGATAACAGATAGAAGATAATAAATGATAGATGACAGATGGATAATTGATGGTAGATGGATTAGGACCAGAGTAGAGCAGATTTTTCTTTGTAATAGGAATGGGCCTCTCTAATCACAGGAAGTTACTAAAAGCAAAACCTGAGGAACAGGAAGATAGCACAATGGTTAAGAGTACATGTTTCTCTTGCAGAGAACAAGAATTTGATTCTCAGAACCCATGTTGGATGCCTCACAGCCAGCTGTAACCCCAGCTCCAAGGGATTGGAGGTTCTCTACTGGTCTTAATTGGCAGTGCACCCATAGGCGCTTATTCCGTCATCTGAGAATGGGGGACATTGCAAATGTTTAGCTCACCACAGCAGTGTTTGCTTGCTTGTTTGTTCAGTGGAGGTTATTGTTCTTCATTTGTTTGTTTTTAAGACAGGGTCTCCAACAGCCTAGGCTGGTCTTGAACTCACTATGTAGCTAAGGCTGGCCTTGAGCTCCCAATCCTTCTGTCTCTATCTCTAAAGTGCTGAATACCAGGAATGAACTACTGACCACTGACCCTGGGAAGGGGCACTGATTTAAACCCTAGAGGGGGTATACTATTCCACCTCTAAGGGTGGCTCTGGGAGAAGACATTTAGAGAGTTTAGAGTTCCTTAGGAAGGAAGGAACACTGACGATTCCCTGCAAAGCTTTTAAGCCCCAGGGATGCTGGGAAGGTTTTGAACATCCTGCCCCGTACAGGGGAGTGTGTCTTAGCCAACTTCAGGTCCGTCTGAGGAACATAACTGAAGGGAAGTTTGGGAGGAGATTCATACCCCTGCCTTTTGTTCTTGGATTTTCTAGGCTGTAGGCGGCAGGGGTCACCTTACTACTGCTTGGTGCCCTCTGTCCTGAAGCTGAACACAAGAGCTCCGTGGTTACCAGACTTCATGACTACTTAGCTTGACTTCCTGAACATTTCCTTAGCTCATGATCTTTCAACTCTCTGATGGTCTTCATTGTCTTTCACATAAATAAATATTTGTTGAATTGAAGGGTTGTGTGTATACATAGCAGAGTTTATTTGTTCTTTCTTGTACTTCTGAAGGCTTCAATTTGGCTCAGATCTTCACAGTAATGAGAAAGGAGATAGTGACCACCCTTGCACAGCTATCTTTATAGACATCTCATTAAGCTTAAATGTGACATTCCTTGGTGAGAAGATATGCACATTCTAATGTGCTTGCCACACACTGTCAAATGCCCCCCAGAAACCTTCCAGTTTATATACAGGCACCAGTGAAATACAAGAAGGTCCATTTTCTGTGCTTTACCCAGCACTGGTATTTTTTTTTAAAAAGAACTAGCATGTCTAAAGACCCTGCTGGTTTGGGACAAAAACAACATTAAATCGTTGTGATTTTTATTTCTTTGGCCACTAACACAACTGAGAATATGTTGAATGTGTTTGTGTGCATTCCTGTGCCTTCGTTAGTGATTCGCTGACATGGGTTATGTCTGTGTCCATAAATCCCTCTATAATTCTATATTTCTTTTTTAAAAATTTATTTATTTTTATTTTATGTGCATTTGGTGTGTTGCCTGCATATATGTTGTGTGAGTGTGTCGAATCCCCTGGAACTGGAGTTACAGACAGTTGTGAGCTGCCATGTACCCACATGGGAATTGAACTCAGGTCTCTGAAAGAGAAGCCAGTGCTCTTAACTGCTGAGCCATCTCTCCAGTCCTTTTATAGATTAATAACAGCTCAATTATTGAGGTCAGCAACATGCTTTCATTCATCTCTTAAAAATCTTGTCTCATAGGCAAGTTAACCTTTCATCCATTCTATGATCCAGTTAGATGCTATTTTGCACAGGACTTCATATTGAGGAATTAATTTCTTTCTTGTGTTAAACAAACATAATTCATTGGAAAAACCTTTTATTCAAATAATTTGAGGTGATTCCTCATTCATTTTAATTTTATGGTGCTAGAGAGATGGCTCAGTTGTTGCAGAGAACCCAGGTTGGGTTCCCAACACCCGCATGCAACTGTTTGTAGCTGCAGTTGCAGGGGATTTTGTGCTCTCTTCTGGCCTCCATGTGCACTGCATGCAAATGGTGCACATACTTTCAGGTAAGCAATCATATACATAAAATGTAAATAAATAAAAATACTGCTTCATGAGTGTGAAACCTATTTCCCAGGAACGGGTGATGCTGTACTTCTGTGAGTGTCATAGGTGTGTGACAAGCACACTCGGAGTACTCACTGGTGGGAAGGCTCTTGCTCTACTTTCTTAGTTCCTTTCTTTGGGACTTTAAAATATTGTGTGAAATTGTCAAAATTAATTCCAAAGAAGCATTTCTTGAACTATGGCTAAATTGTTTGACTAACCAAGATGGGCACTGAAATGTTTACATCAATTTTGTCTTATCTGGGAGACAGGTGACCTTTTGATTTAAAAGTACTTTTGTGGGCCATTGAGATGGCAAAGTAAGTAAAGACATTGCTGCCTATCAGCCTGAGTCCCATCCCTGGAAACTACAGGACGGAAGGAGAGAACTAAAACCCAAATTGATCTCCGACCTCCAAACATGCACAAGCACACATGCATGCACACACACATGCACACACACATGCACACACACATGCACACACACATGCACGCACCATGGCATTCCCACACCCACATACACAATAAATATATGCGGCAAACTTTATTTTTAAAGTATTTTCTGCTACTCAACAGAATTCTGTAGCACTTGCCTTGGGGTCACATGGGCTTCTTTTCAGCAGACCTGTATGTTATAATGTCTTTAAGTTTATTTTGCTGTATTTTACTTGATAATTCCTAAACACATGATGGTCACCTTTTGAAGAACTTCATTTTAAATTCTATTTTGTATATTTTCTTGGTAAGTAACTTATTTCCTTATTATAACATCTATTTTCAGGAGGAAAGTATTCCAATATATTCAAGATTTACCCTCCTCTTCCAATAATGCCCATTTTATTGTTCTTGATTGATAAATTATCATGAATGTCCAGAAGAAACTAGGCTATGACAGCCAGTGCATGCTCCTTGCTCTGCATCTCAGTAAGCATGCCTACACTATCCCCCCACTAAATGGATTGGATGTGGGTTTCCAAAGCATACTGAGGTAGTCGTGCTGCATACGTGCCTTCAAATCTTAGGCTACATACTCTCGGTTCTTAAACTCAGTCCAAGAGAAAGGAAACAGCATGAGGGAAGGAAAGCTAAGTTCAGTGCTCAGTGTCAGTGAACTTGAGTTGTTAGACATGCTGTTCAGAAACAACTGCACGAGGGTGCACAATTATTCAACCTTTGATCTAGATCCAATACTCCAATGACGTGTCGGTCCCCAACCTTCTCCCAGTGAGAGCATACACAGTGCTTACTGAAAATAGAATATGCAGGCTTAAGAAAAGCAAACATGTAGTCAAGGCCCACCCCGACCCCACCCCTCCCACATATATCCATTGCCTTCTGGGACTGCTTCCAATCAAATTCCAGATTTCTTGAAGCTCTCATTTTTAGGTTCTCGATCAGGAAATCTAGATGAGTCCCACAGGTCAGTATGAGACGTGGATCGCAGTTGCGTAGTTGGTTTTGAAGTCATGACTGGAGAATCATCAGAATGCATCCATCGAGTCATCTGGTGGCTGTAGAATGCACCCACAGGAGAAACAAACACCTGTGGGGTCTTCCATGCCAAAACAAACAAACAAACAAATGAGGACAACATCACTGGAACCCCACCCAAAACTGTCAAGCGCAGGACCTCCCTCCAAATGAGGAGGCAACTGCTTTCTGTAAAGGATTCAGCTGATCAATGGAAGAACAATCAAGTTCATGCTGAGGTCTACACAAGAGCGTGTTGACCCTTTAACGAGAATGGCTAAGGAAGAGAGAGCAGACCCAGAGTTAGGGCACGGACGGAGGAGAGGAAAGCATAACTACAAGAAAGTAGTCATGAACATAGACTGCAAAACAGAAACTATTTTAGTCAGAAAAAAAATTATTCTTTCTAAAAGTGTAATTCACAACCCTTAGAGTAACCAACTGAATACTGACTGGGACAAAATTACCAATGCCTTCTATTTCCCCTCAATTTCCCTTTCTGTATACATAAAAACAGGGAAGAGAGAGGGAGAAGGAAGGAGGGAGGGAAGGAAGGAGGAAAGGAAGGATGGAAGGATAGGGAGAAAGGGAGAGAGAGAAAGAGAGAGAGAGAGAGCACTGAGAAAATACCAAATGAGCGACAAACAAAAGCAAGAGTCAGCTTGGCTCATAACTTGGAGACTGGGAACAAAGATAAACCAAATTGATAGCTTTCAAATGTTAATGGGGTTTGTCACCTCCTAGAGTGTGCAAATTGAAGACATCTGTCAGGTCTAAAATAAATTCCAAAAATCCCAAACTAATTGCCTCATATACACAATGCAAAACCTCGGAATTCCATGAAAAAACAAACCTTCATTGGGAAAATAACCTTCGACAATTATGATAAAAGCTGGCCTGTCAATGAGCCAACGCTTAATACAGGAGGATTATTTTGAAATAAACTTCTTCGGGGCTCATTAGAATTGGAAAGAACTGTGGAAAGACATCCCTCTACCCAGGTCCTGAAGTATGTGAAGGGGCTTAGCTGAAACAAACGCAAGTTTACAGCTCAAGTCTCCGCTGACTTTTTAAATATTACATTCATTTGGAACGCAGAGAAAATGTGAGGCTGTGTGGAGTCTAGCCTTGGGAGGGGGGAGAAAAACAGTAAAATTATTCCCATCGGAAGTCCTGGTGGATCATTTCATACATAGCATCTCATGTCTCTGAAGAGCAATTTCTTTGCTTATCCTAAAAGGGAGTCTCAGGTCTCCAAGATGGCTCCGTGGGTAAGGTGCCTGCTTCCAAGCCTGGTACCCCAAGTTCAACGCTTCACAAACAAAGAGCAGTTAAAAAGAAGTCTCTTTACAATTAGTCAGGGCATCAGATTTAAGCCAAGCAGGAAAGTCTCTGCTGTAGGCTCCAGACGCTATTTGATGGCGTCTGGTTTGTGCATTGGTGGGAACTGTGGAAGCTCCGTTAATGCAGAGGAACTTTTCTCACAAAACGGGTGAAGACGGCAGGTTAGACTCAGAGTCCGATGGTCATTGGTTGTTGAGGGAACTGAAGCTAGTCCAGGATAATTTTGGCTTTCAATCTGTAATGTTTTAAATCTCCACAATAGTAGAAGTTCTCACCAGTCAATGAATAACTAAGCGGTAGACTCCTCAACACAATGAGGGTGTGTGTGTGTGTGTGTGTGTGTGTGTGTGTGTGTGTGTGTATGTGTGTGTGTGTGTGAACTTCAGATCATATGTACAAGCATTAACAAAATCTTTTCTGGGAAGTGTGCTGATCTCCCAGGGATACTTTACTGCAGCATGTGCATGAAAGACAGAGAGAGAACGTATAAGACCTTTGCATGATAGACTTTATCATCACCAGCAAGTAAGACTGTACAATAAGCTTAGGAGGGAAAACTTAAGGGAGCAAGAAAATAAATTGATCCTGCTACTAAGGTGGGGAGTGGGGTCCTAGTTTGCTTTCTGTTTCTGATAAAAATATAGGCTGAAAACCACCTTGGCAAGGCTTACAGGTTACAGTCCATCATCCAGGGATACCAAGGCAAAACCTGAAGGAGAAATCATCCAGGAAGGCTACTTGCTAGCTGGCTCCTCCTGGCATTCTCAGCTTCCTTTCTCACACACTCCAGGCCCACCCACCTAGGGAGGGCACCACCCACAGTGTGCTGGACCCTCCCACATAAACTAACAATTAAGAAAGTGCGTTACAGACATGGTCACCGGCCAGGCTCATCTGGGCAATTCTTCAGTTGAAGTTCCTTTGCCCCAGGTGACTATAGTTTGTGTCAAGGTGACAAGCACTAGCCAGCACAGGTGTGGGGTCCTGGTTTCCTCAGGATGACTGAGTGAAGGACAAAGGTCCTACAAAATGCTGAGCACCATCTGATTCTGCTTCAGGCTGACCTGTGGCTTTCTTTACTCCTTCCTGTTCTGACTTCTACAACAGCAGAGCTAACTTGCCAACAACTGCTGGTCTCATGTCTTCTAAAAGCCTCTGTCAAAGAAGAAAATACTGTCCTTCTGTGCAGTTAAGAGGCCTCAGGGAAACACTCTGGGTGCCTTAACTGTGTTTTTTTCTAC
Source organism: Dicrostonyx torquatus (assembly GCA_028555095.1). Classification (NCBI taxonomy): domain Eukaryota; kingdom Metazoa; phylum Chordata; class Mammalia; order Rodentia; family Cricetidae; genus Dicrostonyx; species Dicrostonyx torquatus. The sequence continues at coordinate 6,877,146 of JAQHUG010000025.1, read as the reverse complement.
CCTTTTCCCCAACCATCATTGGTTATAAAAGGAAATGCATGTTCACAAAATAGGGTCAAGTATATGTGGACACTGCAAAAGGAGAGGGTGGTGACTCCTGGGAGATGGAAGGACTGCTGGGTATACCTGTTTATTAATGTTAACAAGATAATTAATATTAATAAAAATCTGCCATTTTATTACACGCACCAAATATCAGAAGCAAAATAGAATAGAGGCTGGAAAAGAGAATGTTGGGATCAGCTTCTTCTCTTCTTCACTTTCCTTTCTCCATTGGGAGGGGTCAAGAGCAATGGGACTGGCCACCTATACCCCTGCTACAAGTGAGACCTAGTTTCACTCAGGGGAAATGACCCAGCTGGGCTGGAAAACCCTCCATGGAGATCTGGACCTCTGACTCATTCTAGCTTTAAGCCTTGATCTGTGTCTACTACAAGCTGAACTCCTTCATTCTCTGTGCGTTCTTTCAGAAATCATCACTGCACTTCCCCTGACTCCACCCCCAAGACAGATGGCTCCTTTCGAAGTGGCCAAGGTGAAGAAGCTGCACCCAGTAGTACAGAGAGTCTTACAATGGCTTTTAAGAGCAATGGTGCCTCTGTCTCTTTATCCTCTCCTCCAATTTCATTTCGGTCGGAGCTCTAAGGCGTCTAATCTTGCAGAAAAGCCCTCTCGCCTTCCCTGATGGAACTTTACCTCCCTGCAGCTAGAATCTGTTTGTTGCCTTATCCGCCGGTCTGGGCATATTTGGGTTAAGGGGCTACTTCAGGGAGTTCTCATGTACCTCCCATAACAAAAACTATTTCTCATCGTCCCAATCCATGGCTACTAATTAGTGCCCACCCCATGAGCTCACTGTGTGCTCAGCCATATGTGCAGACTAAACATCTCCTGCACTGGATAATCTGGAGTAAGCATTCATCCCTGCTGAAGACTACTGAAGGCGGCTTCCAGTGTGTATTCCATGACACCCTGCCCCATTATCCCTGTCTGTCTACAGTTTGATGTCTAGCAGATGCTGCCAAATTCTGCCTTGGGTTATCAACAAGACCCTTTAGCTTTTCAAACCCTTTCCAGATGACCTCAGACACAGTCTTACTTAGTCAGAACTTTCCCCCTGGACTGGTCACAGAATCAAATGCTTGTATATAGGGTAGATCACAGACTGTGTAATTATGTCTGGTGGTAGCTATGTAATTATACCCTCAAGCCTCAAGCAGCTAATATTAAAATCAGACCATTTACTTTTATTCTTTCAAGCATGATGAACCTGGTAAGGTTTGAATGGTCACTTTCCTGGTCATCTGGCTCCTTCTCTGATGTCTCTGCTATACTGACCTCTGTAGATCCTGTCTCCTGAATCTCACACTGATTTCAAGCAAATTTTATTGTTTGGTTCAGCATTTTCAGTTTATAATCAATTTGTGGTACTACATACATATATCTACATACATGTACATACATGATACATACATAATACATGCATTTTACAGTTCTGGTATATCTCATAATCACTTATGTTACCATTTAGAAGGCAAAAAAAAAGTAACTATTCTTCCAGAAGATGAAAAACCTTTCCCCCAAAAAAAATCCATCTACTGGTTAGCAGAATAATTTGAAAGCTTTAAAATGTGAATTGCTGCTGTTTTGAAGGCAATGGGGACAATGATGATGGGGTAAAAATATTGGTGATGGTGAGGATGCTGCTGCTGCTGGTGATGACTGGGATGATGAACATGGTGATGATAATAATGGTAATGGTGGGAGTGATAATGATGACATTGACAATGACAATGGTGCATCATCATTAATTATAATGATGATGAAGGTAGGTGGCCTCAATTCATCACTAAAATAACACATACTAATAGACTGCATTATAAAACAGTAACCAACTATATATGGTTTCCAAGAAGCACACATAACTACTAAAGGTACCCAAAAACTTAATATCAACAAAGCAAAAACAAATTACCAAGCAAATGGAAAATATAAGTAAGCTGAGAGAGCTACTCTTAGACAAAATAAGCTCAATCCACAACTATTTAGAAGAGAAAAGGGGATACTATATATTTATAAATGGAACAATTTCATTAAGAAGATATAACAATTACAAACTTTTGTAACCAAATATTATAGTCTCTAAATTCATAAAACAAGCACTAAAAGACATAAAAGACCATATATGTCCAGACACAGTAATAGTCAATGAATTCAATATCCAACTCTTAAATTTAGATAGGCCTTCCAAACTAAGGGCAAGAAATTTTAGAGCTAAAACATCCTGTGAATGATCTAGCTTAACAGATATATACAGAATATCCCACCCAACGGATAGGCAATGTTTATTTTTCAGCAACACCTGGGACTTTCTCCAAAGTCAGTCACACCATAGGACATAAGTCAAGTCTCAACAAATACAAAGAGAGAGGGAGGGAGGAAGAGAGGAAGGGGAGGGAGAGAGAGAGGGAGGGAAGGAGGGAGGGACGGGGGAGAGAGAGATTTCTTGTCACCTACTAGACGTATAATAAAACTAAAAATCAGCAATAAGAGAAACTTCAAAAACGCTTTGTTACTGAACAACACACCTTTGAATGAACAGTGTGTCAAACAAGAACTCAGCAGGACGAGCAATTCCTAGAGACAGATGATAATGCAAACACATAGCATAAAGCCTCTAGGATGCAGTCTATCAAGAGGAAAGTGTATAGCCATAAATGCTCAAATTAAACAACCTGAGAGATAACAGCGGCAAATAAACAGCTTAATGATGCACCAGAGGGGGTTCAAAAAACAAGCAGCTAAATATAGGAGATGACAAGAAATAATTAATATTAAGGGTGAAATTGAAAGTAAAAACAATACACAAAATCAATCAAAGAGTTGATTCTTTAAAAAATATTAATAAAAAACAATTAGCGTATTTGACAAAAAGAAAGAGAAATCACAAATTAGGAAATTTAGAGATTAATGGAATTCAGAACATCTTTAGATATTGCTATGAAAAGTTAGACTCTGAAAAGCTGAATAATCCAGAAGAAATAGAAAAATATTCTAAAAGCATAATCTACCAAAGTTAAGCCCTGAAGATACAAATAACTTCAAGAGACCCATTAGAAACAATGGGGCAGAAGCTGATATTAAAAGCCTTCCCTTGAAGAACTGCCCAGGCCCAGACGAGTTCACTGTCAAGTTCTCCCAACTTTCAAGGAAAACCTCAGACCAATACTTCTCAATTTGTTACATAAAGTAGAACATGAAGGAACTACTACCAAACTCATCCAATATCATCTTGATATCAAAATCATGTAAATGTACAAAAAAAGGAGAAAAAAAGAAAGGAAGGAAGAAAAAAATTACAGAACCATTTCTTTGATGAACAAAGATGTAAAAATCCTACACAAAATACTTGCAGACTGAATTCAGAAACACATTAAGAAGATTACACAGTAGGACCAAGTGGACGTCATCCATGAGAGGCAAGGTTGGTTCAATATTCTGAAGTCAATAATGCAGTGCAGTTGATAAACAAACTTTGCGGCAGAAACCTCAAAATTATTTCAGTTGTATTATCAGAATAATAGTTTTGTGGACTTTATGAATAGATATGCCTCAACTTATTAAAGGCTACATACAACAAACCCATAGCCAACAATATGTTAAATGGAAAATGAGAGCATTTCTTCTAAAACCAAGAATGAGACCAGGATGCCCACTCTCCCCTCTTTTACTCAGTATGGTGTTCAAAGTTTTATCCACAGCAGTTAGACAAGAGGAAGAAATACAAGGGATAACAACATGAAGAGAAGACATCAAACCATCCTATTTCTAAATGGCATGATTTTACTTCAAAGACTATTGCTATTAGAATTCTCTCAGACCTCATAAACACAGTAAAGTGGCAGAATACAAAATCAATAATAATGACGATGATAATAATAATAATGATAATAAATATCCTTCATGAATACTAATAGTTTACTCTCCAAGAAAGAAATTAGGAAAAGTATTCCATTCAAAATAACTCCCCCAAACATTAAGCACTTAGGAATCTATTTAACCAAAAAAGTGAAAATCTCTACTACACAAACTTGAAGATATTGAAAAGGAATCATAGTGGATACGGGATAATGGAAAAATAGTCCATATTTCTAGATAGACAAAATAAATATTGTGAAAATGTATAGACTACCAAAGTTAATTTTTAGAATTGGCGCGTTAAAACTAAATTCTCTATTAAAATTCTCATGTCATGATTTCACACCTTTAGAAAAAATTATAGTAACCACAAAAGACCAGCATGAGTAGCCAAAGAAGTGTTATGGAGTAAGAACAAAGATGAAGATATTACAACACCCAACCTCAAATTATTCTATAGAACTGCAGTGATAAAGACAACGTGGTGATGGTTTAAAAACAGACAGACTGACGAACTAGAATAGAGGATCCAGTCTTGAGACAAGGGCTTGATATCCAGTCCTGGCAAAGAATTGTAGAAATTAAACACCAAGAGAACAAACCTGCCAATCATCAATTGAGCGAATGAACTAACAGACAGTGAGGAGAAACGTATTTTCTGTAAGTGGGGTTGCAAGCTAGTGTAGCCATTGTGGGAATAAGTTTGCAAGTTTCTCAAAACATTAAGAAAGGAGTACCATATGATACAACTGTTTTACTCTTAGGCATTACACAGAGAATCCCACACCCTACTGTAAAGACATCCGAACCCCCATGTTTGTTGCTACCTCATTCACTATACCAAAGAGCTAGAATCATCCTTATCATCCATCAGCACATGAATGGATGATGAAAATTTGGTACAGATGTCTCTTAGGGTTACTAATGTCATGATGAAATACCGTGACCAAATCAAGTTGGGGAGAAACGAATTTATTTGGCTTACACTTCCACATCACTGTTCATCATGAAAGAGGATGGGACAGGAACTCAAACAGGGGCAGGCACTGATGCAGAGGCCATGGAGGGGTGCTGCTTATTAGATTGCTCTTCATGGCTCGCTCATTCTGCTTTCTTATAGTACCCAGGACCTCCAGTCCAGGGATGGCACCACCCACAATACCCTGGGCCCTCCCCCATCAACCCATCAATCACGAATTAAGAAAATGACAGCCCTTGCTGTCAACCTGGGGAATTAAGCGACCTTTTCACAGACATTGTCTAAGACCATCAGAAAACACAGATACTTACATTATGATCATAACATTAGAAAAATTAGATTAAAATAATTAATAAAAATTATAAATTATGAAGTAGCAGTGAATATAATTTTATGGTTGGGAATCACCACAACACAAGGAATGGTATTAAAGAGTATCAGCATCAGGAAGATTGATCAGGAAGAAGTGGTTACTGTTCTACAGGCTTCCCAAAAGTCAGATCTTACCGAGGCATTTTCTCCTCTCAGTTGGCCATAGCTTGTGTCAAGTTGTCATAAGATTATCCAACACAATATGTAAAGTGGAATACCATACATCTCTAAAGAAAACTGAAGTTTGAAACTTTCAAGAAAGGGGATATATATAGACTGTCTAAATATTAAGTAAGGCCACACAGTCTTATGAAGAAAGAAATACAAGTTCTCCGTCATTTACAAAAGCTAGACAATTATATACATACATATGCCAACAAGTGCTCAGTGTAATGAAGAAAAGAGAAGAAAGAAAATGAGAAGATCTGAGTGCAGGTGATGGACGTGAGTGAGTTAGGAAAGAGGATAGAAAGATAGTTATCTTTCTAGTTCTAATTCTTTCATGGATTTTTTTGGGGGGATGTGGTGGTGAGTAAGCTCATAAAACATACTCAGTGCTGAAAATACAAAATCTAATATGAAGCCCCACGTCTTCCATTCCAAATGCCTGCTACCTATATAATAGTTTGGACTCTGATGTTTTTTATTTATTTATAAGTTTTTACTATTAAAGTCTATAAAATTTAAAAAGTCAGTGTTATTTTCTATGTGTGTGTGTTTTTTTAAAGCTTATTCGTTTGAATTATGCATGACAATCTAAAAATTGTCTTATCAGGTCTGTGTTCAGATGAGACGTATTGGAATCTGACTGTGGACATCAATTAATCCCTGGCATGTTGTGAGTACTTTCTATGCAGTATTTCAACACCTCAAGTACAACAGGTTTTGGCTCCTTCCCGTACAAATGATAAAATTACCTTAAAATTAGATTATTGCAGACACTCACAGTGAACATCCTCATCCAGGCCCCTGTCCAGGCTCCTGTCACCCTTCCTGCTGCTGCACCGGCTCTTACTGTCCTGTCTCAAGTCTTTCCAGGCCTTCTACAGTCTGTCCCCCACACTAACTCACAGCGACATTGTGTCTTCTGATTCAGGCCATCTACCAGAGTGCCGTCCTGCTAAGTAAGAGTCTTTAGAGTGACTGCAGGAGATTCTCAAAACATGCTCTGCCTTCCTAGACTTCTCCCAAATGCTGCCTTCTCAAGGAGCCTAACTCCATCCTCTGGATTGCCGTGTTACCTCTCACTATTAATTGTCATTTTTGTTATCCTCTATTCTCTACTTTGCTTGTCTGTCCCTCTCCAGGAAAACAGATATACCATGGAGGTCTGGAACTCTTTTTCATCTTTTGAGAAATCTATTTTGCTTTTACCTAATATAGCCCCGGCAGCTACAGGTGCATGCTTGGTTCTAAATAGTATTTACCAATGGCCACTGGGTAAAGTCACTCACAGCCAAGCCAGATGACCTGAGTTCGATCCTAAAGCCTACAAATGGGAGCGAAAATACTACCCCCTGCAAGCTGTCCTTTGATGTACACATAGGATCATGCACACACGTGTTCATACACACACATGCAAAATAATTAAATGTAAAAGCATTAAAACTGAGCTTTTGAATAAGTGAATGGTTCTTCAAATTCATGGAACCAGAAATAGTTCTCCAAACTGAGGTCCAACACTAAATAGCATATTCTTTTCTCTGCCAACAGCCTCCTGAGCGAAAACTCAAAGGGCGCAAGTCCTTGTGAGGGAGTTATATCAGCTAATACTGCCGCCACTTAACAAGAGGAGGGGCCGGGGCTTGTATTTTCATGAAACCCAATGGTGCCTTCCTGCTGGGGGAAGGGATTTTGAGGAGGACTGGACTTTTTTATTTATTTTTTCCACTGCCAGTACTTGAACTCAGGAGATAGAATCTACAATCCGATAAGCAGACACCTGCCCTCCACACCGTGGGACAGAGAACCAGATGTGGTCTCTTTCCTGTCACTCTGAAAGTCCCTCTGTTTTCCTGACATAATTCAAACCTCCTCCTGGCAGGCCATAAACATCAACAGGAGATCATTAGCCGATCCCTCTCCACCAGGAAAAGGTATCAAGTCAAGAAAACAAATAGCCAAATGTGTAGGAATGCCTTTGATTCCCATCAGGTTCAAGGGACTTCACCGGCTGTAGTCACGACGCCCGCCCGCATTGAGTTTCTGGGGAGATAGTCTTGCTTTAGTCTGAAGGCTCCTGACCTCGAAATCATGTGCACCCTTCATTTCCAGGGTCGCCTTTCATCCTTCTTGAAGGAAGGTAGATAGGGCACAATCTCCATGGACTCTGCAGAGCCAGGAGCTCACTTAGCATCCCCATGGTCCTCGGGTCCGCCCTGCAAGAGGAACCTGGGGAACATGGAACATTCTCCAGGTCCATCCATCCTCACGCTCTACCATCAGCCGTCGCGTCCACCTTCCTTCATGCCTTTTATTCATCAAACTGTGACAATGGCAAGCGGAGACTTTCCAGGAAAAAGAAGTTTATCTGCAAAAAGAGCCCAGTGGTCCCCCGTGGCAATTCATTATTTTTCAATTAAATTTACTGCAGGCTGGCAGTTGCCCTAGTTTAATTTTCTGCTGTTTGTTTACTGAACAGGGAAACACATAATACAAAGCATAATAAAAGTCAGATTGAGTTAATTAAATGTGGAACAGGAAACTCGAACTCTGCCTTTCAAACAGCCTTCTCATTAGATCTCCTTGGAAAAATATCATTTTTAGTTGAAATACATGTTGACATTTGCAATATTTTACTCCATTGAGTCACATTTTCTTTCCTGGGGCACCAGCAAGGGAGTAGACATTAGTTCTCACCAGTTTGTCTTTGGTGGTGGTGGTGGGTGGGGAGGGTGAGTAGCATTGAGAACCCCAAGCTTTGGGATCAGTATGAATACTGTTGTCTTCCCTCAGCAGGTCCTCTGTGGTCTTAACGGTCCGGGAACCACCCGAAGGAGCCTAGCAGAGCTCCTACAATCAGTCTGCTCTTTGTCCAGCCATCTTGGAAAACTCTTAGATTCCTGGCCTGTGGTCACGACGATTTTTACACACAGAACATCAGCTTCTCAAGAGAAAGAACAAAACGCAAATGTATGGACTATTGCTTCGGGAGGCGATCCAGCATTGAACTGAGAAATATACAAAAATCCAATGGTGTGTCCCAGGTCACATCTGTCCGGTGTATACAAACTACATTCAGTCTATAATTTCAAAGAGCTGAGGAGCATCTGATGAAAAAGCAAACCTCTGCTCCTCTTATGGGACTTAACCACACATATTCAGTCAAAGTGTGTGCATTATTCTCCAGGTTCAAGATGGAATTTTGATATGTGTTAGGGTTACTGGAAGGGACAATTTCCAAAGAGAACCTCCTGGGACTCCCAAGGAGTTTTTAGTCACAGTGTGTGGAAGTCTTACTCCAAGACGAGAGGCAAAGCCTTGGGGCATCATTTTGTCAATAAAATTAATAGCTCTTGTTTTTTCAGTTCGATTTTCACTCAGAATGGTTTCTCCAACCTCTATAAGCTGTGAGAGAATGCCCAGATAGAGGCTCTCGTCTGTGGAGGCTGATCAGACTTGCAGTGAGAGGCTGGAATATTGCAGGTCCATTGGCTAATTACCTGACCTCAGGCTAGCAGAAGAGCCATTCCTTACCCACTTCGATGTCAGAACTGACATTCCATGATGAATAGATTAAAAAAAAAAGTCCTTTGGAATATATTAAATTATAGATCACTAGCTGCTACTAACCCAAGAGTTAAGACTGATAGCATCTTGGGCCTATAGGAAAGCTTCCCACATCTTGCTGAAATCACCCATCTTAAACCCACCGATGTATTTTAAACTTGTCTTAGCTGGTGGCTTTCTTTGTTCTGTAAGAACTATGAAACCGCTTCCATGACAGGACATGGAATTTGGGGAAATCTAAATCTGTTCCTGGGCCATGACCACTCAAAATGGCTCCAGGAGGAACTCTCTCTTTATTCCCTTTGAAATGAGAGTTGTGGGTTCTGTGCCAACCATATTGTTGTTGAGCAAAATGCAGAACATTCTGATTCAAAATTATAATATTTTCCCCAACTATTAATCAATGCTTAAAATAATATTTGGAAATTACTTGCTTTTGTTATCAATATTTACTTGCAGCAATTTTTTTCATTCCAAAGTAATGCATAACTTAAAACTATTAATGAAACTGAGATAAACAAGAAAACTAAATTCTCCTGAATTATAACCAGGCATGGATTTATTACTATTTGACTTTATTGTGTATCTTGATGCGAATTTACACATCCCCAAATTTCATATTTTCCTTATAAATATGATAGATTTAATTCATGTTAGCTTAAATATAGATATAATGAAATAAAGCTTTGAAAAATCTCAAAAGAAGGCTAATAATCTGGAAATGCATCCATATTCTTGAAGTCTCTCCTCCTTCCCACTCCCACCCCCAAACGTAACCCTGCCCTGAATGCCACAATTATTCCCCAATAGGCTTTGATGTAAACATCTAGAAAACATTTCTACATGGTTTTACAGATAAATTCAAGTGTATATGCATAGATATAAATGGAAATATTTTGTATTAAATTTTAAACATGATTAGCATCAAATAGCATAGATGCAATTCTCCATGTTTTCATTATTTACTGAAAACTGTGCCACGGACATCAGCAGGTGAAGTCTGAGAAGCCTTGTCTTAGCTGCACAATAGTCTATGGCACTGATTCCCAAGCAACTTAACTCTTCTCATATGGGTAGAAATTTCAGTTTTACCTTTATTATTTTTGAGACTGTAAACCCTTGAACCCAGATCTGGAAAATACATATATTTGTTCTTGGCAAATACCGACCTCTAAATTTACAAATTATGGGAAATAATCATGAAAGCAAAAGCACCTATCTCCGTGTCGTCGTGGAAATCATGCAAGCAAAGGAAGCGCCTAGGAAGAATAAGTCCTTCTCACAAGGAGAGTTTGCATGGATTACTTTGAAAACAGCATTTCACATTGCTGAGAAGAGTCAATTGCTGTGTCCTGTGTAGTACTAGTACCTTCAAAACTATGGCCACCGTTCACGTCTGGCGTAGCCTTTAATTGACTTTAATGCTCTTTACATCTTCAAAGCTTAAAACTCATTCAGAGTCAGGAGCTGCTTCAGTGGTAGTGCACTTGCTTAGTGTATCAACATCACTTTGAAACCACGGTTGAAACCGGGTAGAGTGACGCCAGATGAAATAGCAGACTACGGACCTCTGAAAATTATCCCTCTGTGAAAGCGAGAACTTGATGGAATCAGTTGTTCGGTAGACTGAAAATCAAATCCGTCTCCCACCAATCTGGAGCATGTTACTCAAGACATCATGCGAAGAACAAGGTCGTGGCATCACAGCTGTGAGCAGCCTCATCCCCTCTCCTCCACTCACAGTAGCCTTGAAAGCAACAGCTTGAGCCATCTTAGAGAATGCCAAGCCTGCCAACCACTGGAAAGGGCAGATCAGGGCAGAAACTACTTTCCATAGCCTTCTCCCATTTGCTATGTTCCTGGAGCCCACACTTGAAAGCCTATCTTTGTTTGACCTGACCTGGAGCTGCCTATGTGGTGTGATCAGGGCTTAGCCCAAAGGCATTCTGAAAATAGCCTGTTCTGAACAGAGGAGCTAAGGGAGGCACACAGCAGGCTGAGGAAGAAGCTGAAACAAGGAAATCTGGGCACTAAATGTTTCTGGTCGGGAGTGGGGAGCTTGGAGGTGTGGTTTTGCAGAGCTTAGACACATTTCATGGAGTCAGAAATGCAACCTCATTGTATAGAATTGTATAGAATTCTCCTGACAGTGAGCATGCTGGTGGGGGACCTTAAACTTTCACCTTTGGCTGACCTTAACGTCTACAGCAGTAGGAAGTGAAAACTATGACAGAGTTGTAAACCACAGCCTCGATTTGCACACAAGAACCAACACAAAACACAAGGGGATGTTTTGGTCACAAGTATAGTAGTCGATCTCTCTGTATCCACAGCTAACCACTGTGTATGCCAAGCAAGAAGTCAGCGGTGGATGCATGGCAAGAGTACAAGCTATCCTGGGTTTCTTCTGAAAGCTTATTAAAACAAGGAAACTCTGAAATAGTCATAACAAACACAGAAGAAAAGGGGAGAAAGCGATTCTCAACACAGATTAGTGAAGGCCTCCAGGGAAAGAAGAGCAATAAGGCAAACACTCACACACTGACCAGCGACAGGAATGATTCCCAGAAGTGCACCAAGGGCAGCCTCCTGGGAACAGGGGCATCACGGGGCATTTGACATTAACAAAGTGCATGTTGAGGCCCTATGATGTATATACACAAGCTTGTGCACATGTATACGTATATATACGTGTATCTGTGTACAGACAGTCATATGAACATACACATGATGTACAATGATCAGTTGCTCCTAGGGTTTGATGAAAAGCAAAAGATGAAATCTAGCACAAGAGAAAATGGTCTTATCAAAACCACAATAAATGACAGATGTGGAAAAGCTCCCTCTGGTTTAACGTAGCTATTTCACAGTAAAGTTTCTCACAGGTCCATACAGAAACACAGCCCTCATCTCAAAGGGAATAAGAGATGACAGTTTATTCTGGAGCCAAATTTTAGTGACCATGGCCTGGTAACACAGACTCCCCCAAATCCCATTTTCTAACACGGAAGCACTGTCATGAAGTAACAGAACAAAGAGACTCGTCAATTGTGGTACTTTTAATATGCATTGGAAGTAACATTAAAGAGAGGTGAGTTATGGTCAGGCAGAGAAATCTCAGCTACAGATATGAGATGCTATCAGTCTTTCTCAGCTGTGGAGCCTGCATGATATTCTGTCCACATGACCGGGAAGATATACTTACTGGTGCAATAGTGGCATGCTAATTTTAGGTGCAACCCATGCCTTTCTGGCTGCATTTAAGTCCTCATAAACATTAGTGGAGCAACTGCTGCTCTTGTTTTTGATAAACATATTATATATGCCTATTAAATGTTCTAAACATTTGCATTAATTTGTCGGCCTTAGTCATTGGGGTGCAACTTACCTTTTACAGAGGGTGATAACTACTACAGAAACCTGTAACCATCAAACTGCTGAGGTAAAGGGTTATTCCTGCAGCACAGTAGCCCAATGCTCAACCGTAAATGGCAGAAAATAATCAAACCCTATATCAACCCCTTCAAGGCTCACAAGAGCATTATGGAAAAGGAGCCAACAGTAAGAGCCCAAGAAAGGGGTGGAGTGGAGCATGCATGTCTCCTCTAAACTGAAACCGTCCCCACTCAAGGGAAGGTGGGAGGCTCATAAACTTACAAGAAAGATGAAAGAACTCAACAAAAATGTCATAGAGCTCTCAAGGGCTCTCCCTGAGGCTGCATAGGCAGCAAACTCTCCCTGGGGGAGAGCTGGCTACAGGGAGCTCCATCAATGCACCCTTTGTGAGCACTCACCCATTCTGGGCTGGGATTCCTGCAGATGCGTCTCCTTTGGAGTCACCTCTGTGCATAACCAAACCACCACTGATTCACCAGCTGGACTGGGGTGGGGCCGTTTCTCAATCTATCGCTGCTGCTCTCCTGGGCTACACAGCCGTTTGCTCATTTCTCTCCAGGAAAAGCCCCAGAAAATCTACATGTCATGAAAATTAGTAAGTTGTATTTTTGGGGGTTCCAGATATAAGTTCAATACAAAATAGAGACTGAATTTCTATATGCAAATAGTAAACAATTAGAAACTGTACTTAAGAAACTATATCATAAATAATCAAACATCTAATCATTAATCTAGTTAAAAATGCGCCGCAAGACTCCTGAGCTAGAAAAATTACATAATAGTAAGAAAAGTTAAATGAGACTCAAATACATAAAAGATCTATCATGCTCACTAATTGGAAAACTCATTATTTGCAAAGAAAATAATTTTTCCAGGCTTGATTTATAGACCCTGTGTAGTCCCAGTATTACAACTTGGGAGAAAAAAATCTAAAATGCTCCAGTCCTTCTTCCTGACAATTGCAGCTGCCTGGTTATTCCTGCCAGCATCTTGGTCTCCTCAGTTTAGTTTTGTTCCCATCTCTGTGCCCCATGCTGAACCCCAAACCTTCAAGCTGAGGGATCAGGACAAAGTGGTGTGAGCTATGTCCTTGTTTCTTTCTCCCCAGAGGCCCACCTGGGCTACATGATTCTTGTAGCCTTGAAATCGAGTGTGCCATAATTTCTTTTCTGCATTTTGTTTTTGTTTCCCCACAACAGGATAAACGCAGTTTCTGTAATTCTGTTTTCTTGGAAGCTACAGTGTCTTTGGATTTCTTGCTAGAAAACAGCAGGATCTTGAGATGCTGCAGACCTACAGACTAACAGAAATGATCCCACTTCTTCAGCACTACAGATAGAACATGCACCGTTGGAACACTGCAAAGGTTTCCCAAGAAGGTGTTTTACAAGACAATGTTTGTCCCTTTTAACACAGAAGTCTTGCTTCCAGCAGGATCTACCCCAGGGCCAGGGCTCAGCTTACTGCACAGGTATTTAGCAATCCCATTTCTAATGGTAAAGCAATTATAGCAGGTGTTTAATCCGGGACGGCAGAAACTAGAGGAACCCATGAAAGTGGCTCTTTAAGGTGTTAGCCTGAGGAAGGGGTCAGGAAAAGGATACTCTCATCTGTGGTTGCAGCTTTAGAAATCCTGCAACTCCACCTAAAGTGACCCTTTTACACTGCCTGGCTGACTCTTAAAGATGTATATAAGTGGCCTGCAAAAAACTAAGTACAGGTCCTAGAACCGCCTTCACACAGTGTCGGGAAAGGTACACAAAAGTGCCACGATGTGGGAAATGTCAGACAAACTCATTATCCAAGCCCTGAAAATATACCAACTTATTGAATACTCCAGGTATTTTCATGGTGCTTTCCTTTCTAGGCAATGAGAAAGAAATTTGTTCTTTGTGAGGGCGGACCACAGTAGATAGAACTCTGGTATGTCATAGGCAGAATCACAGGATCCCAGAACAACAGGCACCAGGTCATGAAACTTAACTATCTGAGACAAAGCAAATGTCACAATTAGGATGGACAGCCGGAGGCAGGGCTATGACCATGCATTTCTGTTACCTGTCAACAAATCTCAATGTCCTCAGGGAGAAGATATAAAGAACACCAGCTAAGATGTCACTATTGGAAGAGGAAATGAAATGACAGATGTCAAGAGAAAATATGGCATTAGTTGCAACGGAAAAGATCTCAATCCCTAACCTGCTTGCACACCTGTTGGTTCAGAAAAACTCATTCACACCGGTGCCACACCCTCTGCAATACCACTCTGACTGTATTCCATGACCACTCTGCAAGATGTCTTCCCATGACATGTGACTCATTAGCCAACCCATGTTCTTCTACAACCCTGTCAGAAGAGATATTTAGTTCCTATTGGCCAGTTACCAACTAATGCTCTTTAGCAAGGTGAAGTACAATGTACTACCATTTTCATAACTGCTATAAAGTGATAGCGTCCCCCTTACTTATCCTAAAACATCAGATATTGCCCTCATTTCCCCTGGTCCAGTTCTTCTACACATTCATCTCTTAGCTGGAGAACGCACAACCTGATCACCATTGTACCTGCAATCCGGAACGTGAAACCTCTGCAAGTCCAAGCATAAAGTCTTGCACGTTGATGGAGACGGTGGTAGTGCCGATGGAGACATTGGAAATGCTGATGGAGACACTGGTACTGCCAATGGAGACACTGGAAGTGCCAATGGGGACATTGCAAGGACCGATGAGGAATAGGGCAACTCCTAGAGGAAGGAACTCAGGTCTGAGAAGGGTGCACTAATGTAAAAGGCATGTCAGGAGTGTTACGGTCCTGAAGGTCAGAGGGTGTTAAAATCCCCGGAAATCTTGCCAACTCACTGTATGGCAATGACCCAGCTCCTTCCAGGTTGCCACAACAAACAGAGAAAAGGAACTATTTGTCATTAAGGTGATACCACACAGCTGGCCGCAGCTGTGACTGCTCCCTCACTCTCCACACACAGATGAAATGCTAGTTTGGCAAAGCAGAGCTTCAGAAATTAGAATTTCCCCTGCCTCCGTCTGCACCTTCAATACAGAGAGATTGTGCAAGTTTACTTAAACACCAAAATCCCCCAAAATCTGAATGCAGGATAAAAATAAATGTGTCATCTTAGGATGACTATGAACATATGAAGTGATTTTGAAAAAGAAGAAGAGGGTTAGATGAGTATTTCAATGCACACTGCTGCACAGCTTTTGAACATGGTTCCTCTGAAGAAACATGTAGACCTGGGCACACATCTAACCATATGAAATTTGACAATGGCAAAGCCCTTGTCACCTCTCCATTAAAGGCTAGTGGTGGCTCTTGAGAAATACTGTGTGTTCACTGAAGATAAGCTCAAACATTTTTTCAATCATTTAAAGAGATAATTTTTAAAGCCTAAACAGTCTTACATATTCATCATACCAGTTACTTAGGAGGCTGAGGCAGTATGAGCCATTAGGTCAGGAGTTCTAGGTCAGTCGTGCAATGTAGAGAGATCCTGTCTCAAAAGCATACCGAGTAGTTGTGATGGAAGTTATTCAGATGATTTATATATGGACAAAGAAATAAAACAAAATTTATATTACTTTACTGACATTGGCATTTCTTGGTTCTACTCTTAGATAGATTTAAACAAAACAGAGCACAAGAAAATAAAGAGGGCCAACATGATACAAAGACACATGCTTGGAGACAGCATGGCATCAAGATGTTGATGGAATCCAGCACATCCTCCTCCCCTGAAGAGAACCTGTGTGTGTTCTCTTGGACAATCTAAAAGATGGTATGATGAAGGAAAGTCAATGGGGTCATCCCTAACATCCGTGGAGAATTGCTTTTGGTTTACACTGTAGATGTCAAACCTTCAAATGCCCCATCTATTATATAAAGAGATTTAGGGTTTGCATAAAACTAATGCACGTTCTTCTGTGTCCTTGAAATAACCAGGTTACTTACACTATCTAGTCCAATGCAACAGCCATACAACCCACTGTTCTGCCATTCCTTCTTCCCAACAATTATTGATCTGTGATAGGGATACCCATGAACACAGGACCAATGGAAGCAGATGCTGATTATACATAGAGATGGGTCAAAATGATGAGATAATGAGCCCACAAAAGAGATTTTCTATTAGAACTATCGAGGTAAGCTAAGGGTAGAGTTTGTATGTTCTCTATTACTGAGGAGTAGGGGGGTTAAGATTAGGTCAGATAAATGTCAAACATTTTTAAAAGTGGACTTTAGTAGCCATTGAGTTGAACTGGATGGCTGTTGGGACTTTTCTCTCTGTAACAGCAGTAAAATTAAACTTTCATAGGGAAAGTGCCACACTCCAAGTTTTCAGATTCTAAAAAGCCATACTCAGTTTGAACCTAGCAGAGAGGGCTGGCACTTACAATTGGTTTTCCAGATTGGTTTTCCCTGGATCCTTTGTGGCATTGAGATTTTAGAAAGTTCTAAAGAATCATTTCAAAGAAAAGCAAAGTCTCCTAAATGATACATTAAAAAAAAGATTGTGTCATTTGGTAATGAGTCTACAAAGCCACAGCTGACCACTTGGTAAGTCACGTCAGGAAGGATGAGCATGGGGAGAAGTAAGAGTTCTGCTGTCTAGGGGCAGCAGACACCAGCTTCTGAGATCCAGAGCCACAGTTTCCCATTGCTTGACTCACAAGGTCACCATGCTGGTTACTTTTGTCCATGTGACATACTAGAGTCATCAGGGAACTGTAAACTGAGGAAAGGCCTCTGGGGTCAGACCTGTGGACCTATGGGGATTGTCTTACTTGCTCATTGTTGTGGGAAGGCCCACTCCACAGTAGAGGATGCTGTCTGAGGACAGGTGAACCGGGCCTGTTTGAGAAGGATGAACTAACCAGGGAGAGCAGCAGTCAGGAGGCAGTCAGGGAATAGCATCAAGTGGTCTCTGTCCCAGCTCCTGCCTTGGCTTTCATGACTGGTGGACGGGAACCTGTAAGCTAAGCAAACCCTCCCTGCTTCAAGTGGCTTTTGGCCAGAGATTTTTCTCATAGCGACAGGAACCAAGCTAGGACATAATCCATCAGATTTATTCTCGTCAAACAACCATGTGAAAGGGGCCTGACTAAAAAATAAATGTAATTTTGATTTTTTTAAAATTTGAAACAAGTATATCCCTTTGCTTATAATAGTTTTCAACAAATTCAAACTATGATTCACAATCTAAGAATTTATTGCTTATTTCCCCTAAGCTGCTGGTTTATAATAGAATTTGTTATGGAGATTAGTGTGATAGAAATAATTATCTAATATCTAATATGATAAAAATAATTATCTAAGAACTATACACCTGTATAAGGAAAGCCAGATGTTCCCAGAACTTTTATTTTCATAGGACAACTCAGTCAGTGACCCGCTAATCACTCGGTGTTTTGATTGTACTTTAATCTCACTCTGTAACAGAAGGGATCGTCATAGAACAGGGTTACATGGCAGAAACAAACAGGCTGACTTTGCTCTGTTATTATTTTGAAAATACAGCATTTTTAAACACATGTCATTAATACTAACATCAGAAAAACAGATTTCTTGCTATACTTTGCATTTCCTCTTGACTTTTAAAGATTATGGCAAAGCCAACAGCCACTAAAATGGCCCTCTTAGAAAGAGCAAGCTCTCACCCGTTCACCCTGTGACCCTGCTTTACAGAGAGTTTCTTTCTGGCTCACCATACTAATGCAAAAACCAGCCTTGTCCAGAACTCACCTGACTTCCTCCCCAGGAGTCCTCTTGTATACTTACAGTACAGGTAGGAAAACCCAGAGAATGTGTTCCCTCCCTTCGTTCAACTGGGTAGCTCTGTATGAGTTTCTCACTGAATTTCTTCTTGTGTCGTGTTGAGTTTCTTCTTGTGGAGAGTAACAGGAGTCATCCTGACTGAGACGACAGACACCCTAAAGTCCACATTCATAAGCAGGAGGCTTGGCATTCTATTTAGATGAATCTGCCCTCACCTGGGAAATGAAAAGAAAAATAATACTGTGGAGAGCATAAGGAGGCTCAGCCTGCAACTCATGAGGCTGAGGCAGGAGAATCAGGAATTTGGGCTGCATAGTTAAGACCATGTCTAAAAAAAAAAAAAAAAAAAAAGCAAAACAACACCAAGGAGAGAAGGAATGATATGCCCCTCTGTCGTGACCTTTGCACTGTTAATCTCACAGACATTGTATCACGAGGGAGAATGGAGAAGGAGGCTGCTGGGTTCCTGGATTTAGTGATGGGAGAGGTGTGACTATAAGGTTGTCTGTTCAATGCACTCCAGTCAAAAAGCAACCAGAATGTTTGTGGGTTTTAAAGTTACTGTGTTTATTTTTCTTTGTACTAGGGAAAGGGAGAACACAGAAAAGGGGAGTATCTCCTAAAAGAGCATCAGAAAGAATATCAGAGCTTTGGTTTAGTAAGGCTTTCAGGAAACAAGGCAATTCCACAATGAGGTGCTTGGTGAGTCTTCCTGTTTTTGTGAAGAGAAAATTAGAAAGATGGCTTGGCTTTTTGTTTTGTTTTGTTTTATTGTGCCATAGTATCAGACTGGCCTATCCTGGGTTATATTTCATAAAATTATATGAAGAATGGAAACAAGGTGACCTAGCTACAAACATCAGACTAGCCTGTAACTGTATTGAGGCCTAGACATGAACATCAGAATAGCCTAAAACCAAATTGAGATCTAGCTGTAAACATCAGGTCCTTAATGCCAAACTAGAACAAGAAAGGAAAGATCTCAGTCAAGAGTAAATAGATAATTGGATCTGACTCTGTGTGTATTTAAAAGAAAGAGAATAGGGGCTGGAGAGATGGCTCAACGGTTAAGAGCATTGCCTGCTCTTCCAAAGGTCCTGAGTTCAATTCCCAGCAACTGCATGGTGGCTCACAACCATCTATAATGAGATCTGGTGCCCTCTTCTGGCCTGCAGGCATACATACAGACAGAATACTGAGAATACTGTATACATTATAAATAAATAAGTCTTTTTTAATAAAAAGAAGAAAGAAAGAGAATAGAAAACGTTGTAATAGGGGGCGGGCTGTGTTCCCAGCACCTTTGTTCTGTCCTGTCTGGCTCCCAGCTGCCAGCTAGCTTATGCCCAAAATAACCATTCAAAAACTGTATTCATTTAAATTACTGCCTGGCCCATTATCACTAGCCTCTTCTTGGCTAACTCTTGCATCTGATTTAGCCCATTTGTAAAAGTCTGTGTGTCACCACGAGGTAGTGGTCTTACGGGGAATCATTCAGAATCATGTCTGACCCTGGCGGCTTCATGGCGGCTCTCTCCCTGACTCAGTCTTCTTCCCAGCATCCTCTTCTCTTTTCCCTGCCTATCTAAGTCCTGTCCTATCAAATGGCCAAGGCAGCTTCTTTATTAACCAATGAAAGCAACACAAAATACAGAAGAACCTTCCTACACCATTTCCCTTTTTTCTGTTTAAACAAAAAAGAAAGGCTTTCATTTTAACATAAAAATTACATATGACAAAACAGTTATCAAATATTACAGTTACAATATTTAGATCTATTTTATCTTTTATCATAACTAAGGAAAACTATAATTATAACTATCTATTCTTCAATTCCATCAAAGACTCCAGAAGGATATAATATTCCCTAAGTAAACAAGAAATAAGCAACTTCCAAAACTCTATAAGTGACAGAGACATCTTGCTGCCTGTACAGTCACCCAAAGTTCCTCTGTACTGTTGGGGCATCCATCTTTAGCCTACAGGCCCATAACATCCAGCAGACATTTCCATGAAGCAGGAAAATTCAAAGACAGTTCAGTCACTTTCTTTTGTATCCTGCAGAATGACTCGCATATTCTTTTATGAAGCAGGAACCCTGAAAGATCAAAACTCTGCACATCACTGCCTCGTTCATATTGCTGCGTAGCTTACAACTGTTCTCATGGATGTTAATTGGATTTATGATAGATCAAAACGGTTTTAGTGTATATTGAAGCATAGCTCTGTATGCCTCTCAAACAGAACTTGGCAACGTGCTAGATAGATAAACGCTAACACCATCTCTCTAACTGCATCTTCAGCTGAGGAAGAGAGGGGACAACACAAGGGACCAAGAAGATTGGGAGTCTTTGTGAGCAGCACTTTCAGAACCTCTGTGCACTTTCCTACAGTCTCATCGTCCTACACACACCCCAGCTGACTGTCCGCTCCAGAGTCACTGTTACTGCCAAGAACAAGAGTCATTTTCTTCTTCTTTTTTCTATTTCTCAAGGTTTTATTGGCATTCTAGAAAAATGGACATCATAGCACATCGTTAAAATATAATCACAGATGAACTAAAAGTGTAAAAAAGGAAGCACGGTAGCATCTGTAATCAAATCTTCCCCCTTGCTCTCTGCCCCCATCTCATCATTTCTCCCATCGTTACAGCTTCCTAATCCTCTCACATACACGTCATTTATTTGGATAAGGCCTTTAGCTGCAGTTAAATTACAAGAGTCGTTTTCAAGGAAGAGGGCTACTTGGGAGGACTGCCGTTATACAGGCAGGTACAGAGGCTGTGCCCAGAGCAGGGCTTTTCTGGTCTGTTTGTGCTTGGCTCTGCCTGTGTCAGTGTTTGCCTACAAATATTGGCAGTGCCAGAGCACGGGGTGCAGGCAGTGGGATAAGAGTGTGGGTAGGAAGGAGCCAACATGCTGCCTACAAACACCAGTTATAGGCAGGTAGGCAGGTGGGAATGCTACCTAAAAAACACGGGCTATAGGCAGGCAGGCAGGCAGGGAGGTGGGAATGTTGTTTCTTTTTAATGCTTCAAAGGTAACTGAATCCACTTGGCATCCGAAGTCTGGGAGAGCCGCAGGGACTCTCAGTCTAATGGGGACCTCCCCAGGCCATCCCTGACATGGGAGATGTTGCCCATTACATGGTGACAAGAGCTGGCTTTACACTTCTGACTTTGGGCTTCCTGTGCAGAGTGAAGACCACAGGCTTTCTGCTCAGGCTCAGCTAGGCTTTTCCCACTGCTGAGACAAAAGCCCTGCCAGGGGCAATGGAGGGGAGGGTTTATTTAGGCTTACGGTTTCCGATCTGCAGTCCTGGAGAGCAGGGAGTACCTAGTACCTGGAAGCATTCATCACAGCACCTGTGATAGTGTGTCATGTGACAGACACTCACAGAACCAGAGAGCAGGAACTGAGGGCAGAGCAGGGGCAGGAATAACCCGCAAAGGCCTGCCCCTTCTGCTTCTACCATCCATGTCCCAACTCCTAGGGGGACTTTCAAAATCATACCGCAAGCACTTACACCGTAAATCAAAGAAATACGGATCTCCTGTGTGGCCCTGGATATGCTCTCTATGTGACGTTGTCCCATCTGCCAAGCACAGATACTAAAATGCTTACCACAACCGTTCATCAATGTAAGAACCAAATCAAGCACTTACCAAGGCAGTGCAGGCCTTCAGTGTTTGGGCCACTGTTAGCTTGTCCTAAAGTCCAATTTCTTATTTATTCCTCTTGGTAACACATGAGAAAATGATCGACTAAAATCTAAGGTTGGTGGCTGTCCTGTGTAGGAGAAACTTGCTCATTGCTCCGAGGATGGTATGTGTGCAGCCCTGTGCAGGAGTGCGTCCTGTGTTGTGAGCATGTTGGTAGGTGTACTGTTAGAGTGGAACATATGTGCACATATGTGTAGTGAAGAGTCTCAGGGTGCCATACATTATTATTATTATTATTATTATTATTATTATTATTATTATTATTATTAATTACTATTGAAGAGGGATGTGCATAGTCCAAACCAAGTGGAATCCTGGAAAACTAAACTATTCTCCCTGCTTTCCTGCTTCAGTCTTACATACAAAATTGAAAATTAGGGAATAGCAAAACTAACATATTATTTATGAAAATGTCGCAAATATTACAAACATTAGCTAATAATGTCATTTTGTTTTTTAGAAAGGTGGATGAGATGGGAAGGAGGCAGGTAATTCACAAACAGCCTTTACAGATGTGGGATCCTGGAGCTTTCTGCATTGTAAACGGGTATCTGCAGCAAGTGAAGAGCTCACAGAAAGAACTTTTAAGAACACAAACACATCTTCTAATAAATAATTCATTCTTTTCTGTATTAAATTTTGTGATAATGGTAGGCTTTCAAAATTTTTCAGAATAAACCCAAAGAAGAAAAATAAATACAAACCTTTAATTTTATGTATTTGAAGATAAAGGAAAGACAGCAGCGCTTCCCCAGAAAAGTCAGGAGACATTGCAAATGCCCACTAAGCACGGCCTAGAAGTTCCCCAGAGGAAAGAGGGGGTTGTGGAGGACGCAATGGAACCTCAGTACCACAAAATAAATCTCATCTGTTCTAAAAGAAGACAAACCAGGGGAAGACAACACGACAGGTACATTTGCTGTCCGCGCAAAACTCCAAAATAGAAAAGCTTGTCTATCTTGAGATGCGGGAAAAGGCTAATTCCAAAACAACAGACAGTTGTATCTCTTAGCTACAAATGCTGTTGGTTCCACTCCTCATACTTTTGTACCACTCCTCTATAATAATCACATTCTCACGTTCATGGTTTCATTTCTCAGATGGTTCCTCATCAGCCGATTCTTTTTCAGAGAAGTGTGTTTCTTTTCTACACATTCGATACAGTTTCTGCTGGTTCCCACCACAAAGGCTGTTGCCCTCTATGCCTGTGCTGATCTCTCACAGACTGTCCAACCCACCTTCTCCTGTGGTTCACTTTCCCTAGAGCTCTGAAGGGCTGGAGGGGGCACTGTCAGCCACACTGCTTTGGTCAGCAGTTACAGAGGGCGCCACACATGACGAGCCAAGCCCTCTCCCTAGGTGAAAGCGTGTTCTTGCAGATGCTTCTTATGGAGCTGGATGAGGAAAGGGCATGTAAGCAGTCTCAGGCTCCCTAGCCACATTAGGACTGAGCCTGGCACGAAGCTGATCTTCCATTAATTTCCCCTTTCCTGAAGACAGGACTACCATGTTATTTAGGGAATCCATCTCATCTATTATAAAGAAGAAAATACCGCAGCCAGCTCTCTGTGTATCGGTGGTGAGGACCAGCCCAGCTGGGCTGGCAACTCTTCAATTAATTATGTTGCTAATTACCACACAGCCTGCTCATTCATCCAACATCATTTGACAAATATTTCTAACCCTCATTGATGGTGATCCTGGAGACTTTCCAGGGCCCTCTGGGGAGGACTGGTGCTGGCTTCCACAGTGGCCCATCCCAGACATCCAGATGTCTTATCTGTCTTCCTTTTCCTTCCTTCCTTCCTGCTTTCCTTCCTTCCTCCCTCCCTTTCTTCTTTCCTCCATTCTTTCTTCTTTTTCCTGGTAAGTCTTTGATAGTTTTCCCAAGCTGGCATCAAATTTACGTGCTCAAGCAGTCCCCCACTGCAGCCTCTCCAGCTCCCCAGTAGCTGTAACCACAGGCACACGCCCTCACGATAACCAGATGTCTCCATTTGTTTGTGGTTTGCTCCACTCTACTTTTGCTGCCAAACCAGTCTACCATATAGTTTTCCAAAAAAAAATTCTTTAAAATCCCTGATCTGCTGATTAAATCTCTTTTTCCAGGACCTTCTAACTTATAAGGACATGATCTTTCCTGCCTTTCACTAGTCTTTCTCAAACATGGAGAGGAAGTGTGTGTGTGTGTGTGTGTGTGTGTGTGTATGTGTGTGTGTGTGTGTGTGTGTGGTGTGTGTTTGCTCAGTTTCCCATCTTGATATGGTGGTGAAGTTCTAAGTCTGATTTGTTTCTTGCTTATTAGAATTTTCTGAATAAATTTCCAAAGCAGACATGTGCTTTCCAGCATGTCTAAGAACTTTTAGCACCGTTTCTCATAAACAATAGCTGGGTATAAAATTCTGGTCTTGCAATATTCTCATCTCACAATTTTTTAAGTATTGGCTCATTGCTTTCTGAAGTCACCACCTGATAACCTGCCTTGGTTTTCAGTTAAGTAATTGATTTCCTTTGCCTTGACTACTTGAATGTTCCCCACTGGGCATCACTTTCACAAAGAGTATGCAGGGTATAACTTGTGGGTTCTATCACAACCCTATTTCACAACTGTTATCCCTCTTCAAGGCAGAAGAGATAACCCCTTGCCCTTCATTTCTGCCTCGAATGTTCTCTAAAATCTCCCAGCCTCGAAGGAATTTCTTCCTTAGCCCCTGGATATTTCTACAATGAGAATATGATCTCTTAGGCCCTCTATCACCTTATCTTTGGGCTGAATGTCAAGCAGGGTTCATTCTCTTATGACCCACTTCCATGCATCTCTTCAAAGTATTCAAGGGAGCAGGGGTTCGAATATATATGTATATGTAATTTAAGACACCTTTTCAATAACACACCAGAAGGTTCCATCTACTTAATGTCCTCTTCTGATGCCCAGTTGCTAAGGAACAGAGTTGCCAAGGAATAAGGCAGAGTCCTCCCCACGTGTCCGGCCTCAGTTTACTCAGCATCCCTAGGCTTCCTCTCCTCTTCCCTGTACTATTCTCTTCTTCGTCTGAACACCATTTGGCAATGCTATTTCTTCCCATGAAATTTTCTTCTGTCTACATCAAGTCCTCATGGGGTTTTTGTCTCTAACCTGGCTTTATCGGCCCAATGTCTATTCAATGTCCATTAAAATATTGCATCCAGCACGTACAATGCAGGACTTTCTGAGGTTCCTTCTCAGAGGATGGCGCTTAACTGTTCCACTCTCGTCACCTGGTTGTCTTTCTTGTTCTCTCCCAGATACTGATTCAGATGTTCTGGTGCCTCTACCTCTTACTTCCATCCGTACCCATGACCATTTCTCTGGCTTAGGCTATGTTTACCTCCCTAGAATCTTGTGGTGGTCTCCTACGTAGACTATTTCATGAATCTTAGTCACCTGCTATTGATTCTCCGCATTATCTCTGGAAAATCTTTTTTAAAATCCACCCAGGAAGCCTTTGTCTGTGCGACATCATCCTTAGATAGAGGGGGCGCTGTCTTGAACCTGGTTTCCACTTTATGGATGAAGGGCCTCATTTTAGGAGTTCTTGTTGTGGAAATCCGCCTCTGCTTGTTTGCACTTTGTCAGTTCAGACATTCCTGGATGCTCTAGCCCATTGTTTCTCAATCGTGATCCTTTGGGGGGCGTCAAATGGCCCTCTCACAGGGGCTGCATATCAGTATTTACATTGCAGTTCACAGTGGTGGCAAAGTTACAGCTATAATGCAGCAATGGAAATAATTTTGTGGATCGGGTCACCACAGCATGAGGAACTGTATTAAAGGGCTGAAGGTTTAGGAAGGGTGAGAAGCACACTCTTGCCTCGTAAGGATGCTTTCTGTCCCCACAGTGTGTAGCATTCTCTTTTGTTTTTTTTATTTTCTGAAGATGTATTTTATTTTCATTTATGTGTATGTCTGTGTGTGTGTGTATATATATATACACATATACATAGTACCTGCAGAGGCTAGAAAAGGCCATTGGATATCCTGGAGCGGGCATGATAAGCAGTTGTGAGCAATCCAGCATGGATGCTGGGAACTGAACTTAGGTCTTCCAGAAGAACAACAAGTGCTTGGAACCGCCCAGCCATCTCTTCAACCTCTGTCTTTCAGTTTTGAGATTTTATCCAGGCAGTTACTTCAGCCTGGATAATTTCCAATCTCATCCATCAAGATCTGTTTTCCTCCTAATGCCTACATATTCTTCAACCCTCCTAAAATATGACTCCCGGAAGCTCTCTCCTGAGTCCCTCCAGGCCAACAAACACTTCCTCGGGCGGCCTTTCACTTCTGGTATAGCACTCTCAAAAGTGAGCTCCTCATTGCCATCTGCCTAGAAGGTAGACGCAGCTCTATTGAAACAGGTGTCATGTCTTCCTGTTTATTAACTAATGTTAGTAACTAATTACTTACTTCGTGGTACCAGTGAGCCTTACACATACTGTTTCGCTTTCCTCACTGCCTATAATGTACTTAATGATTTTCATTCCACCAGCCTTTTGAATTATGCCCAATCTTTGCAGTACTTTTAATTAAGATCATAACCCTAACTCATTTTTAGCAATATTGTCTTTCATCATTGTTCTCTGAACTTCTGCTGTTGATCCAATTTTTGAATTCTTAATGCACCAAGTATATAATTTTGCTTCATCTCTGACTCCAGGAGACTTTTCTTCAGCTTCCTTCTACTTCAGCGATTGATTTAGTGTGCTGTGGCAAGCTGACTTCAGGCCACATCTGTCCTGACAGTTTAAAATGTAGATTGCCAGTTTGGTTTTATCCACAGACAAACTCCAAAGACTGGGTCCAAGGATTGCTGCATTCTTTCAGATTCAATCAGGAAGACCAGCAAAAGATTTCTCTCTCGTCCCTTCCTTCCCTTCCCATCCCCTGCGCACCCTCACAGATGTGCTTTCGGTTCTGTTGAAGACACGCTAAGTGTAACTTTAAAATTTCTCAGATGGAAGAAAAGAGAACAAAAAGACATCCGTTTTTGCTTTGCTGGAAGTGAGATCCGCTGTGCACTGAAGGAAGAGTGGTGGGGGAGCACAAGCTACCCGAGTCCCGCACCAGTTCAGATCTCCAGTCTTCTACACTCATTCAGACCCTGAGCTGTGCAGACCACAAGGGCCATGCTTCTTTTCCTGGCTCTGTGTGATCCCAGGCTGTTGAGCTCTTATCAGAGATACATTTGAGATCGGTGTCCCCCCAGGGCTCATGGTCAGTCAGTCCTCAGATTACAGGGGTCTCTGCCAGGTGTCCTTCATCTCCCACCGCAGCTGACACCTCCTGAAGTGACAGTCACTGGCTTTCCTAGCCATCCCTTTATTTTGTACTGTGAGATTGTTTAAGGTTCTAAATGCAATTGGCAACCATCAGTAACTCCTAAATTAGGTAGGTTTTTTTTTCCCCTGTTCATTCTTAGTCGCTTAAGTGGGAATGTAAAATCACCTTAGCCCACTTTTTTTTTTTTACATATTCTCACATTAATGGCACTTATTTCAGCCTTAGTATGTTACATTATATAATCCCTACTTGCGATCAATGTGAACAGCCTGAGATGCCCTTACATCGGGCTCCCCCTACTGGTCGGCAGTGAGCATGTCCCTGAGGAACACACATCTCTTCCCAAGAATCCTGCAGCTTCAAGAAAGGCCCAAGAAAGGTCAGGAAAGGCATTTCTAAATGATATGACAGCGGGAATTTGCATCTACCAGCTGAAGTATTTTTCTTGATGCCCAAGGATGATCCAACCCTGGTCTGGACACTGGAAGAACGGTATAGGAGACTCCTGGGAAAGAAAGGTGTAGGGGACACGCTGACGGGAGACGACTGACTGCAGGTTGGACCTGGCTGCCTCCCCTGGAGTTGTGGGCCTGGGTTTCCTTGTCCTTGTGAGCAGCGATCTCTATGAAAAACACGTGCACGCTTCTAACTCTCCTTATCCGAGCTAAATGGAGAAAATTTAGTGCCCAGCCACTTCTTAATGGTTTCCCCTTTCACACGATGCACAGTCACTGTAAAACTACAATCTAGTCAGTCTGTTTTAACTTGAAGTCCAGGGTGACTAAGTTTAGTCAGCAAGTAGGTTTATGCAAGGGACCAGTGAGATGGCTCAGAGGGCAAGGGTGCTTGCTGCCAAGGCCGAAGTCCTGAATTCAATCCTCAGAACCCACAAGGTAGGAGAGTAAATATGACTCCTGAAAGTTGTCCTCTGCTTCCCACATATGTGCAATGGCGTGCTCATGCCCAGATCTGCCTTCATATGCACACAAATAAATGTGGGAAATACTTTAAAAGAAGAGTGTATACTATTTATGACAAAAAAAAACTTTGTTGAAAAATAGGCAAATATATTCCTCTCTTTCTGGGACCACAGTGCTCTTGCCATACATGGCTTGTAAGTCTGGCCTTTATTTTCCCAGTTACCTCAATCAACAAACTCATGAATAATTGTGACGTGTGTGTACATGTGTGCACACACTATTCCAATAGTCATTTCCCTGTATGTACACAGATGTGTTTCCATTAGAGATTGTCATCAAAGTATCATTAAGAAAATGCTTTAGGAATTATTAATTAACTAAACTAATGCTTTCCTTGCATTAAGTAGACAAGGGCATTGCCTAATTATCCTTTTGTTATGGGTTAACTATCTAACAGTTTACCATATGTGAATTGGGCAAAGCCATGGTTTTTCCTCATGAGCCTGTTCCTTCTGTCTTTGATTCTTCTCTCATTCCACTTGAGACTTAACTGCAGTTTCATCTCTTTAGAAACTATGGACAGTTGGGAGAACATTGGAACATTTCCACAGGAATGGAAAGTCAGGACATTTATAGGAAAAGTACTTTGTTTGACATGTTTGGGGTTAAAGTGAGTTATCTTGGACATTAAGCTTCAGAGAAGTGACCTTTGTTCCCCTTTTACCCTAAGTTCCCAAAAGCCAAAAGACTGGAGCTTTTGGGAACAGGGTATTTATTTTATTTCATTTCTCTGACTTTGGAGCATCTCTGGGAGGCGAACATGAGGACACCACATGAAAAATGTGTCACCACTCTGATTAGCATGGGGATTCACCCCAAGGCTCTTCCAAATCTTCCTCTGTAAAAGGAGAAAGTACCGATCTATAAGATGTGAATCTAAACAAGGAATTCTAATTCAAATATGTGTTCATGGTATTTTCAGTACAAGCAATTAGAGGTCAGTACTGCCATATAATGTTCCTGTCCCTTTTACAAAGCTAAGTTGGTCCCTAAGAGAGATGGCATTAAGTGGGGGGTTAATAGGTTGAACACCCATTATTTCAAATGCTTCAGACCTGAATTACTGTGGATTGTGGATTTCCTTTTATTTTGGACTCTTTGCTTCTTCACAATGCGATCTCTCAGGGAAGAAGTCCAACCTCAACAGGGATTTCTCTTATGTTTTATGTATGCCTTAAGCAAGTGGCCTGGCTATAATTTCATCAGATCCCTTGCTGTCCCTGGACTTTGACTGCCATCCATGGAGTGACATCAGGTGCAGAAATCACCTCTTGTGGCCCCATGACTGGTCAAGAAGTTTTGGGTCTGAGAGCATTTTTCTGAAGCCAGATTAAGGATGAAGAATGGGACTAGGAAGTGGGAAAGAACGCTGAGTGTGGCTTTGAGCTTTCTTCTTTAAAGTGCATGTTCTGTGTTGTGTTGTCTTTTTGTTCTTTTAGTCGGGGGGCACTGTTTGCTGGGTAAACCTTCAGTGAAGTGCTGTCTCCGTCTTTGCTCTGGGCTTAGTTCAAACAGCGGCACTCCCCAGCCATTCAACGCTCTGCTCGCTTTCAGAAATAGAATAGAGTAGCTTCTTTAACGCTACTTGGAATGTCAAAACAAATGGAGCAAATGAGTAAGCAATTGTATTTAGGAAGCCTGCTCAAAGGACACTCCCTGTCCTCATGCTTCTCCCCGGGTCTGCCTCTTGGGCATAGCCAGCTGGCTAGACTCAGTGAGTTCCCTTTCCTTCACCGAACAGTGAGATCTCCTTAAAGAGTAGTCAAGCCCATAGCACAGACGTGGTAAACATTTCTTCTCTATATGCAGTGATGATCGCACAGCTGCCTATACCGGAGCACAGAACACAGACCTTCCAGCCCAACAATCAGCTCATTCAGGAACGCTGCAGTGAGCTCTCCCCGTGAATGTGTGGACCTTCCTCGGGGTTAGTAGTAGGTGGCAAAGGTGATAAAGAAAGCAGGCGGGGTGCAGTTTTCTGTTTGTGCATTCTTTATTTTGAAGGTAGATTTCTTTTTTTTTTTTTTTTTAGTCTGCAGTGTGGAAACTGGGAAAAGACTGAGTTGTCTCTCAACCTTGACTCTTTGTTGAAGTATCTGACCCCATGTCCCCACCCCGCCCCCATCTCCTTAGAGTTTGACACAAACCATGAGGGCGAACACTATAGATGAGGTGATGGGCAAGCTGGAAAAGGCAGAGATCGTTATCTGAAGATTTCCACAGAGGCCCCAAGCTGGAGCTGGGATTTTTTAAGAATTTCCCATGAGCTTGTCGGGCTGGCTCCAAGCTGACCTCAGCTTTTTAAGAGTTCTGCACGACATTTCTCATCTTTGATGGAACCCGGGCAAGTGGGGAAGAAGATATATGGCATGCTACTAAGAAAGGCAACATGATCTAATTTGTGTTAGGTGGAGTTTTTGTTTGTTGAGGAGAGATGACTCATAAGCTGACCAAGAAAGAATGGTTTGCAGGGAATTGCTCAAGACTCCATCTCTCCAAAGCTCACACTGCTGAAGAAAATGCTGCTCTCTTCTGGAAAGCATTCCACCTGAGGAACTGACTGAGAGACACCCCTGCAAAAGCCCACACAGGATTTCAGGGGCTTCCTCTACTCCCAAACCCTGCAAGTCTGATGAGAGCTCTAAGTCCTAAGCACTCATGTCCCGCTGCCCAGTGACAACCTCCCATCCCTTTAAACTCTCAGCAGCACCCACAATCCTATTTTTTACTGAGAAGCACAGCTCCGGGATGATGCTACACAGAGCATTGCTTTAGCTATGCGGACATGAGTGACCCCAGCTAGTTGGGTCCTTTAGCTCACAGTGATCTAGCAAATCTATGACTACAGTGTGAATTTCTCTGGTCCTGCTTGATAGGGTGGCATACACATCTGCCCATCGATATTTGGAATTCATTAATCAATACTTACTTTCAAGGTCTCCTGCACTTGCTGGTGCATGATCAAAAGCCAAGGGGCTGGGTCAGACCTCTGACCAAATGGAACTGATTTCTCTGAAAGACAATGTTCTCTTTTCTGCCCAGACAAGGTAAGATGTGATGACCTGCTTAATTGGTCAACCAGATGTCCTAATGAGATCTGTCAACTACAGCCACTCCATTAAGGGAAAAAAATAGATCTGCTGATGTCAGGTAAAAGGTGTATAATGATCCAGAATCTGATGGCAAGATCACATTGCTGAAGATATCACACATTAAAGTCACAGAACAAGGAGGAATCAAGCTGGTACTCACCTGGAAGTTCTACCCCTATTGGACAGCTTTCATTATGCTGGAAGGTCATTGATAACATTCCGCTCTGAACACCTTTGAGCTGTAATAATGACTAATTTGTCAATGTGTGTGTGCCATAATGATGCAATAGTTGTACAATTGAGGCCAAAAAATGGTTCAGTGGTTAAGAGCACAGGCGGCTGCTCTTGGAGAGAGCCTGGGTTTGGTTCTTAGTGCCTATATGGTGGCTTACAACTGTCTGTAACTCCAGTTCCACGGAATATGATGCCAACTCTTGCCTTTTCTGGCACCAGGCATGCACATGGTGCACATATGTACACATCGGCAAACACTCTTACACCTAAAACAAAAACACCTAAATCTTTCTTTTAAAGTAGTGGTGTTAATGGTTTGGGAGTAACCAATCGTTTTCAGCTTGGATCCAAGGCCTCTCCCATGAAAGAGATTCAATCCATGACATTGCAAACGGGGCCAAGAACTTACCACTGGATAGGCCCTAGGAGAGAAATCCACACTATTATCCTATTAGATGGACACAGTAGTAAAACATCTCCTAATGATTTATTGCTATACTCATAGATCATTACATCCCTCAGCTCTCGTCAGAGAAGCTTCTTCTTGCAGTAGATGGCAATTAACACGGAGACTCCCATCTGGTCAATGTGCAGAGACCGTAGAGGGCCCCGCTCTCAATGGGATACACATACAACTCCCTGACCCTGGGGCCCAGAGATTTTTTTTCCCAGGAAAGGGGAAGTGGAAAGATTGCTAGAGTCAAAGATGGGAGGCAACTGAAGGAAACAGTGTTTTCAGGAACTGAACTCACAGCAGCTGTGATAGTATACACAAGACCTGTGTAAGTCCAAGCCAAACAGAAAATCCCAGCACGGAGGTAAAGGTTTTACTTTTAACTGATGACCCACACAACAAACTCATATCACTAAATTCAAAACTAAAACAGAACCTCACAGAGCAGGGACTATAAAGCGCTCTATTTTGAGGGATTATGCAACCAGTGGTGGAGAACTCCGCGCTGTTAGCTGTGCTGGTTAGTTTTTTGTCACCTTGGCACCACGCTTGAGTCATCTGGGAAGAGGGACCCTCAACTGGGAAAATGTCCTCATCAGATTGGTTTGTAGGCAAACCTCTGGGACATTTTCTTGGTGAATGATTGATGTGGGAAGGTCCAGCTCCTTGTGGGTGGTGCCACCCCTGGGTAGGTGGCCCTGGGTTGTGCAAGACAGCGTGCAGAGCAAGCCTTGGGGGGCGAACCAGTAAGCAGCACTCTTCCAAGGCCTCTGCATCAGCTCCTGCCTTGAGTTCCTGCCCTGACTTCCCTCAGTGATGGACTGTGACATGGACGTATAAGACAAATAAATCCTGTCTTCCCCCAAATAATTAGTAACAAGCTAATTACTTCCACAGGGTTCTCGACAAATAAGTCATGTCAACCTGTTCTCTAAAACCTTGTAAACGGCATCCCTGAACTCTCTTGAATTTAAACTCAATCCAACCAACACCACCCTACAAAGCTACTTTATAAATGCCATTATTTGTTTTGCTGATTTATGTTTTCTGCACGGCACAGGATGGAAATGAAGAAAAAGAAACTTCTCTGCTAGTCACCGTGCACTGCTGTTTCTTCCAGCAGAGCAGTGGCCATGCTAATTTTTCTTTAATAGAAAATGAAAAGATGACCTTGGAAAACACAGAAACTCTTAGTTATCCACAAGACATAAATGCCCACATGGAGGTGTCCATTCAGCTGGACTTTGGCTCCAAAAAGGCTGTTCTATCTGGGCCATGTATTTGTATGACTTACCCTCTTGTCAGGGATAAAAACTCCTCCTCCGGCTCGTTGGATCAGTTTATGGATGGCTCTTCCAAAGGCAGATTTGGCCAGCACATGGTGTTTGAGTCGCTATTACAGATGTGCTTCGCATGTCCAGTGTTCCAGTGCTTAGACTCTAAAAAGAAAAATGTGGCTTCATTATGTTAAAATAAATATAATAAGGGCTCCCACCAGCTCAAAGCACCGCAGCCCCTACAGCCCCTTCGGAATTCTTTGCTTGGTTCTGCACAGATCTGAATGAATTGCGATACCTAACCATGACTCATTTGGTTTGATTCTTATCCTCAAATCCCTAAGGACAATGCAGATTCATTCACTCTGATCCAGAC
The DNA here is from genome assembly GCA_028555095.1 of Dicrostonyx torquatus. Taxonomy (NCBI): domain Eukaryota; kingdom Metazoa; phylum Chordata; class Mammalia; order Rodentia; family Cricetidae; genus Dicrostonyx; species Dicrostonyx torquatus. The sequence continues at coordinate 6,843,511 of JAQHUG010000025.1, read as the reverse complement.
CAGGGAAAGTGGAGGAGTTCCAGCTTTGAACTTACAGACGCTTCCAAGTGCTGGGCTGTGATGCTGAGCTCTGCTGAAGTGAGTTCTATGCAGCAGACACTCTGTCTGTCTAGAAGCCCATCAGCCCAGAGACACACAGATCATAGCAGCATCCCCCTGTAGTCCCTCTCTGTCTACAAGTCCTGCCCTGTGTCCTGCCTCCTGCACATCCTATAATATCCCAGTCAAATGGGAGATGTGGGTCACTCCACATTTGGGACTTAAATTTTAAAATAGGAATTTATGAAAAGAAAAAGCAGAAAATTTTCCTTGCTTTCTTACATTTGCCCAATGAATGTATTTTCATCAAAAAAGAAAAAAAAAGCAGCCCTTTATTCCCTACAAAGGACCTCCAAAGCGTTGATGGTTGACGGACTGTTTCCCTTGCTGAGGAGGTAATCACGGGAAGGCAGTGGAAAATGTAGTTATCTGTGGAGCCTTGCCATCAGAATGGAAAGACATCTGTCTGGATCCGATGAGGGCACTGCACAGGGAGCTTTTGAGCTCTCTTAAGTTTTTCCTCTCTATTAGGGATTTTTTTTTCTAGGCCTAAATGAACGCAGATGCAATAGAGACCCTTCAGGGATTTTTTTCTTCATGTTCTTCAGAACTGTGGTATCTTTCACAGCATCACCATTCTGCTCTTTCTGTGTCTGTTCACCAACAAGGGTCCTAGGCACCACACCGCTTCTGCTAAATTGTCCCTAAGGCAAGACAGAGGCCCTCTTGGGCTGTGAAGACAGTGGCTTCCCGTGCAGCCTGACCTCTCTAGTAGTAATCAATGTTTATGGCTGCTGTTACAGTAAAAAATAGAAAAAGTCAATATTTGTGCTCTGTATCTGTCAGATAATAAACTTGGCTACAGACACCTCACATGACATCTGTGTGTGGTACAGAGGGGCTGGCGGCACCCCCAACCGATCTTTCCAGACAGTTTGTCAAAGATGGCATCGTGTTTGCACAGCTGACATTCTAAAAATCCCCCAAGTGTCCTCAGGAAAGCTAGGGTGTTTTTTTTTTAATTCTGTTGCTTCTATGATTAAAACTGAAATAGAAAGTTAAGAAAGGAAAAAAGAAAGAGAGGAGGAGAATAGGAGGTAAGGAGGGAGGGAGGGGGCAGCAAAGAAAATATAAGTTAAGAAAGCTAAGGAAGACAGAATAACCGTTTCAATGAACCTAACAGTTCTAAATCAAATGAGAAGGTTCTATCACCCCAGTCAACCACCCCAATCTAAAGTTTGTGACCAAGACTCTAAATTGTCAAATATTGTTGTTGTCTTCTTGCACAGTTCTGAAGAGAATAACAGGGAAATGACAGGGAGGTTATAAGGAGAGACTCTAAAGCCACTGGGACTTGGGTTTCCCACTGAAGGCTGGGTTTCATATAAAAATGGGAGTGTCTTCACTCTTACCTCTTCAGCCTTGGGTAATATCTTGCTGTAAGGACCACTTCAGGTTTCTCGTCTATAAAGGGAATATCCACGGGATCACTGCAGAGTCCCATGAGTAATGTCAGAAAGAACTGCAATCGTCATGTGGAAACAAATACCCTGGCCATTGCTGTCCGCATTTTTAATTGACCCAACATGGCTTCCTGATGCACTCAGCCTGGTTAAGTAAGGACCATGAGTCACTGAACTGAGTGAGGGAAATCGGAAACCTGCATCTCAGCTCGCCTGTGGGTCCCATTTCTTTGCTGTGAATATGAACCTCCTGTAGCCTGATGTTTATGCATTTCTGTCTTGTTTACTATTTCCAAGCCAGAGCTATTGCTCCCGTCTGGGGACACAAGTGTCATAATTTATGAATCTTTAACTTGGTCTGGAGTCTTCATGCTTGAGCCCTTCAACATCTCCCAGGTCCTGTGCAGTCCTGCCTGCAGCCCCCCACATGCCTGCAGCCCCCTTCCCTCCGCTGCAACTGATTTCAGGAGATGAGTTTCTCATTCCCTATAAATGACAAGTTCTGTAGGCAGTAAGGAAAAGCATGAGTCACTGGTACATAGTCTCATTTTCTCAGTCCTTCCAGGTGTAGGTCACATGCCACTGATGAGTGGCAGCCCCAAGAGCCCACATATGCCTTCTACGTGTCCCTTACTTTGCCAAGACGATGATGATGAACTGAATGTTTTGGAAGATGCAAGTATGGTTGGCAGAGCAGGGTCACTGAGAAGGAAGAGAAAAGCCCTAGGCATCTATCACATGTGAACCAGATGCAGTAAACTGTGTGTTCTTTTACAAAGTTTGGGTCCTTGCTACCCAACTAGCATAGTGGTTTGAGTTTCCCATGTGGCCCCCAGTGGCCTGCTTCCAAGTCTTTGTCATTGTCCCTCCACTGTTCCACTTTGTATATGGTGATGTTATGATATTCAGAGGGGATTACAACTGACTTGATAAACATATCTCTCCATCACTGTTAACTCAGTCGGTAGCACATAACCCTTTCTTTAGTCTCTGTATGAATGAGTCCATTTTCAACACAGAATCCATGGTTTGTGAGTTTCTATGCAGTCTTTTCTTTTCCCACCTATTCTTTCAATGAACGATTGATTGTACATGATCAATATTCACCTTTTCATACCCATCCTTTTGTTTGTTTGTGTGTTTTTATTTCTGTTTTTTGTTTTGTTTTGTTTTTTGAGGCAGAGTTTCTCTCTGTAGCTTTGGATCCTGTCCTGGAACTTGCTCTGTAGACCAGGTTAGCCTCAAACTCACAGGGACCTGCCTGCCTCTGCCTCCCAAGTACTGGGACTAAAGGTGTGTGCCACCACCGCCCAACTTAATGTCCATCCTTTAAGAGCTGCAGCTGGAGATGCCTTTATGGATCTGGACTCTTTCAGGCAGCCTAAACTCGCATTTCCAAGTTTGTGCAGAAAGAGGAAAAAGGCATAGTTCTCCAAAGTCCCAACTCTCTCCATCACTGAGAATTCTGAAGCCATTTTCTAGAGACTGGTGTGGGACCCACTTGAAAAAAAAATAGGACATTTGCTGATATGTTTTAAAAATAGAATTCTATAATGATTATTTCTTTTGATGTAAAATGTGTCAGAGTTTATTGTGGCATAATTTCCCCCAAATCTTTGAGCAGACCTTTGAGGCAATACAATGTTTAGCTTGTGGGTGGGATGTGAAAGGCTTCACATGCATTTAAGAGGGAGGCACTTGGCGGTGGGAGGATAGAAAAGAGACACAATTGAGATGGAGGGGGAGAGAGGAGGAGAGGGATGAGGGAAGAAGGGATGAGGGTAAGGAGAGAGATTTGAAGGCTGGGAGAGAGAAGAAGAAAGAGTGAAGGAGGAAGGGGTGTAGACAAATTCAAATGAAAGAATATGAGAATAAAAGATTATCTGAAGCCTGCCCTTGGCTAACAGTGTGCCATCTGCTCCCAAAGAGGGACCCCTCTTTATGGTACCCCTTCTCTGGTCACACAGTGCTTTCTAGCCCCTCACAGTCCCCTTTTCCTCCTTCCACTTCATCTTCCTATTCTATTTCATGAATTTATTAGTCAAAACTTGAGTAATCTTGTTTAATAACTGTCGATTGAGTATTGTTTGTTAACACCTTGACTAGCTACGTAGGAATAGCAGCAAGCAAGGTGATGTTATCTAAATCAGGACACTGGAGCAGACCCCCGGGCAGTCTATCTTCCTCTTCACAAGCATGGTTGCTTACACAGCTGGAACCTGAGGTATGAAGAGTCTGCCTGCTTCCCTCTGGGGATTATCCAATCAGCATCTGCCTAGCCACAGGACCACAACAGCTGCATTTCTGCTGACTGCTCAGCCACACTTCTCTCTGGGAGGCTCTGTTAAATACGCTGGTTCCAGCCTGGACACCGCTCCGCGTAAGCAGAAGGTGAGCATGTTTAGCTCAGGTCAGGAGAAAGTAAAGATACCGAGTGAGCATCACTAGCAGGATGGTCCTTCTTCAGGTTGGCATCCTTCTGAGGCTGAAACCTGTGTGTGACAATACCCACAAGGAGAGTCTCCCAGCTAGCCACAGTCGGGAGATGGAAGTCCAGTTTCATTATATCTTCCTAAGCCCAGTGACTCACATGGTGACCCTCAAGGTCACCTTAGAAGCTGTGTTCACAGTGGACATGAAAATGCATCTGAAAAAATAGAAAATTGCCAACATAGGATATTCAGTACTAGATTATCAACATTTTGGTGCCGACCTCTCCATATTGAAACTTTAAAAATCACAAATGTGTCTTATATCTGTCACTTCACACAGGTTTTGTACCATGACACCTTATGAGAGCTTTCCCCCTATGACACATTATTTCACTATTTTTTGAAATACATTTGGAGTAGGGGGCTAGGGGTTTTAGGAGACAAGATCTCTCTATGAGACCATGCCTGACCTAACATTTGCTATATAGACGAGGTTGGCCTTAAACTCCTAATCCCCCTGCTCCTGATCTTAAGTACTGGGACTATAGGCATGCACCACGATTCGCAGGTGAAACACAGTATTCAATAATAATGTAAGACACCACTACTTTCTATTCAGTGTCAAGCTGATGGGACTTACAGTCTCCCAGGAGGTAAGTAAACAGGCTTCTGGGTTTGTCTGTGATGGAGGAAGGCTCACTCTGAGTGTGAGTGGCAAAGTGCCTAGAGAAAACAAAAATGGAGAAATCAAAGGGCTAGAATCCACCTCTCTCCTTCCTGCCCAGCGCCAGCCTCCTCCTCCAAACTCTGCCACTGCCAGGATGTGCTCCCAAATACAGGAAGACCATGGCCATGGGCTGAACTGTCTGACAGTCCAAACAAACTTTCTTACTTTCCATTCCCACTGCCAGGAACTTCAGCCACCACAGTGGGCAGTAACCAATACAGGCACCATCAAGTGATTTGCTTTTAAAAACCTCATTACCCAGGGGCTATACAATTATCAGGTATTTTATTATTATGACTCTTGGTGACCTTTCGGATAATGAAATTGTAACAGAAAACTGTGTGCATTTCCCTGAGATAAATTCTTACTAGTGAAATTAGTGAGTGAAAATTTAAAGCTATAGATCTAACTTTTTTGTTTTATCTTTGCTGTCCTGGGAACAGAATCCAGAGCTTGCTGCCTGTTGGTCACATGCTCCACCCCTGAGCTATAGGCAGTCCCAGCTCAGATGTTGGAGACTTTTGGGGATTTATTCCCTGGAAAGTTGGCATCATTTTATATTATCCGTCATTGTAACAGGCTACTTAGGGATCAAGGAGTAGTATAAGAGGCTTCCGCACAAATTGGGCTGAGGGTTCCTCTTCTGTGAATGGATCATCTGTCCCCATTTCCCCCCAGGAAGATGTTAGTTCTTCTAATCTATTTAAATTGCTATATGTTGATCATGTTGTTTGGTTTCAGTCTTACATGTTGTGGTGGTTTAAACAAAAATGGTCTCCAGAGGCCAATAGGAAGTGGCACTATTATGAAGTGTGGCCTTATTGGAGTAGGTGTGACTTCATAGGTGGAAATTTGTCACTGGGGGTGGGCTTTGGGGTCTCAGAAGCTCAAGCCAGGTCTAGAAGTTCACTGTCTCTTCCTGCTGCCTGTGAATCCAGATGTAGAACTCTCAACCAGCTCTCCAGCATCATGTCTTCCTGCGTGCCGCCATTTCCCACCATGACGATAATGGACTAAATCTCTGACCTGTAAGCCAGCCCAAATGAAATGATTTCCTTCATAAGAGTTGCCATGATCATGATGTCTCTTCACAGCAAAGACACTGCAACTACAACACATGTTCAGAAGGTTGATGTTGAGGTGAGAGAGATGGCTCAGTGGTTAAGAGCACTGGCTGCTCTCGGTCCTAGGTTTGACTCTCAGCACCCAAATGGCAGTTCACAACTGAATTATAAGTCTATTTTCAGGAGATTCAACACCCTCTTCTGGCCCACCCTACTCACGGCACACCTGTGGTGCACATGAGGGCAAATTACACATATATGTAAAATAATCAAAATCTAATTTAATATTAAATAATTAAAATAAATAAAATAAAAATATTTTGCTGGGCAGTGGTGGCACACGCCTTTAGTCCCAGCACCAGGAGGCAGAGACAAGCAGATCTCTGTGAGTTTGAGGCCAGCCTTGCCTACAACAGCTAGTTCCAGGATAGGCTCCAAAACTACAGAGAAACCATGTCTCGAAAATAAATAAATAAATATAAATATTTTAAAGAGCATTAACGTTTTCATCTTATATCTGAGTGTTTTTTCAGGGTTTTGCCATTGAATGTTCACTTGTGTTCAGTGTGTTAGAGATGCAACTGGATAGTTTTCTGCAGTGAGCCTTCACCTAGAGCTTGTCTGATCTCCTCTCTCTCTCTCTCTCTCTCTCTCTCTCTCTCTCTCTCTCTCTCTCTCTCTCTCTGAAAGTTCCATGTAAGGATTCTATCAGGGGTGGGGTGAATATATTACCACTTCTAGAACCAGTGTAATAGGAGTTCCCAGAAGATGGACTTTTAGGAAGAGAAACTCTTAAAACAGTTTCTGGAAATACAAGACAAACGAGGCCAAATGGAAGGAAGATACAATCATGTTGAGGTCAAGCCAGGTCTAGGGGCTCACTGTCTCTTCCTGCTGCCTGTGAGTCCAGATGGAGAACTCTCCGCTAGCTCTCCAGCACCATCTCTGCCTGCGTGGTAACCCGTGTTGCACAGGATGTAAAAGATCCCTGCGGCCATATGCATTATCTCCCCTTGAAAGTAGCCCACTTTACTGTGTAATAAACTCTACCCCTGTCTACTCCCTGTGCACCTTACTTCAACTGTAATCACAAGGACCAGGGAGCCATCTTTGCCTTCCACAATATCACCAATACCTGTGAAAGATCTTATGAATCTTAGCCAGACTGAAGACAATCTCGCTGATAATGCAAGCACGGCAGAAAACTCAGGGCGTGCTGCTCCAGGGTCATGACAGGGAAGCTAAGGTTGCTTTCAGCACTTCACTGGAGAGCGCGCTTGCAGCATGGTCAGTGGAGATGCACTGTGCTCGCCTGAGATACCCTTCCACACACACTGCAGAGGCCTGAGACCAGCAAGCACAAGGGGCCCCACAGTATTGGGATGAAATGAGGAACACGTGCGTTCCTGGGTGCTGTCGGGAACTGTAGACTGATCAGCTAGCACTCAGCCAGCTCACAGCTCGGGGTTAACATGGATAGGGTCAACGAGCCCCTAAGTTAGTAGAAAGTTTCAGGAAACAGTCAAAGATGACAGTGTTAAAGTCACAGCTGTGTGGTGAGGGAAGCCTATGAGCATGGGCAAGGCTGGGTCTTCCCAGTAGCGAAGGGAAAGCAAACTTCCCAGCTACCAGTCCCTGGCTGTATGCAGGACGAGCTCCTAATCACCCTGTGCCAGAGACTAGTCTCCAGCCGCACTGCTCCAAAGCAGATAGTGAAAACCTGCTCACTCAGAAGGCACATGAGTCATCACAGGCTGCCAGAAAAAGCATCATGAGTTGTGCTGTTGGTTAAAAAACAGAAATTTTCTTTGCCACAGCTCTGGAGAAATATCGGGATGCCAGCATGGGCAGGCTAGTGAGAACTTACTTCCTGCTGTGCAGCCAGCGGGCCTCTTATTGCTGTCTCAGCTGGTTTTCCCTTACGTGCCAACACGGAATTAACAATGGTCTCTAGTGATTTCATGAACATAATTCCACAATTGTTGCACCCTCATGTCTCCATCAAAACGATTATTTACACTTCCATGCTTCTCATGCCAGTGGTGTTTATGACCTAGAAATAAATATTTGCCCACTTTCCGTCAGTTGATGACTGTGTAAACAAAGTGTGGCATATCTATACAGGGGAATATTATTCAGTCGTGAAAAATAATGGATTACAGACACATATCGCAGCATGGATGAAAACATGTTAAGAAGCCTGAAGCAAACACATCAAGTAACTCCAAACACATGATGTTCAGGTGCAGGAGTACCAACGCATCAGGAGCTTGCTACTGCTGAGAACATAGCTAGTTACTCACAGTCCTTGAGAGGAGTGAGTACAGCACATCATAAGGGGACAAAGGAAGAGGATGTCTCAGGAGGAAGAGGCTGGGGTGATGTGAACAGCAGTCTTCTGCTTCCAAGGGAAGAAACCGACCTGACAAGGCAGGGTCGCCCAGCAGGCTCAAAGCTGCCTGGCTCCAAAATTCCATAAGCCTAGTGTCTCAGGGATGTTCCTAGTTATTGGAGTCTGTGCCTCGGTGGTTAGGCAGGGGAGCAGAGGCCCAGAGTACAAGAAGGGACCTCCCAATGGAAGGGACGAGGCCACAGCTGTGGCTTATTATGCATTCCTTAAGCTGCCTCTGTGGCTAGGAAGTGTTATCCTGGGAGGGGCAGGCCCTCTAGGATGAACTAAAGCCTCACATACTGATGAGAACAGCCACAGTTGGCATACACTAGGCAGATCTATGGAGACAGAAAGTAAGATAGTGGATTTGGGGGACTAAGGTACAGAGGACCTGGGGCTGGCATTCTACCTGGGTGATGGGAACATTCTATGGATGGCTGGACCCACTTGTGAACACAGATAAGTGAACTGTGCCCTGTGGAAGGGTGAGTTTCTCCATAAACGAGAGCCAATCTTGATATCAATGAAAGAAACTATTCCCATTAATGCATGAAAAAAATGTTTAAGGGAATGAAGTTTCAGAGAAAGTAATGCTAGAATTTTTCTGAGTAGTCAAAGAAAGGAATGTTAGGCAAACACAAATTCTTTAAGAGAGCAGATTTTTCTATTAATATGTATTTTAATGCATAAGTTGTCAAAATCATTCATTTTACCTAGAGACTTTCAGACAAAATGGACATTTCATGTTCCAGAATAGAATGGCTGCGATATGGAATCAGCCTAGACATAAATCAAAGGATACGAATGTAACAAAATGTGGTATGTATACACAGTGAAATATTATTCAGCCAGAAAAATAATGGTCTTATTATTTCCATCAGCATGGATCAACTGGAGTTCATTATTCTAAATTAACCAGACATAGGACGACAACACACAGATGTGAACGCTAAGAATAAGCCAATCTGACTTTAAAATAGAAATTATTAGAAGCTCTGAAGGGTGAGGTGAATTATATATATATATCAAACCCATCACAAAAAGCAAACATACAAATATAAAACAGAGGAAGAAGGATCAGGTCCCAGTGAGCCAAAGCCTGTAGGGTGGCTTGGCTCACAACACTTACTATACATCCACTGAAGGGTGAAAGTGAGTGGAGGGGCACCCCTAAATATAAGCACCTAAGGTATGGAAGTGCCAACCACCCTAACTGCATCATTGTACAGTTCATGTGTTTATTAAACTATCTCAAGGTGTTCACAGACATGTACAACTGAGATCATAGTTCATGGAAATGGTGGACAATGAGCCAGGGACCCAGCTCAAGTGGTAAAGTCCTGGCATTGCGAACCCAAGGACTTGAGTTCGAGCTACAGAACCCACCTTTCAAAGCTTTGAACGGTGTGCCATTGTCATCTCAATGCTAGGGAGGCAGATGCAGGCATGTCCTTGGGGCATGACAGCCTGTTTGGTGAGTTTTAGGCTTAGTGAAAAAATCCCACCTCCTCTCTGCCAACATACAAAAACCAAAAAGAAAATGATGAACAGCCCCTGAGGAAGGACACCCCACCCAAAGTTGTCTGGCCTCCACATGTATATAGCAAAGAAAAACATAATAGATACCTACTGTCCTCTAGACTTGAGGAAAAACTCCATGCATCAAGACACCCAGCCCTCTGTTTCCACGCAGCTTCAAAGGTGATGTGTGCCATAGTCCTGACAAAGCATGACATTGACTTTGATACAAAGATTGGCTAAGTCATTCATCTCAGCTTCATGGTTAAATCAGACCTTACTTGGTTCCCATCCTGAGAATGAAGAAGAGGCACGTTCCCCTCTAGTGGGTGTGGCTCTAGCACTCCTGGCTTCCAGCTGGAGAGCCAAAGTCAGCAGTGTGATGAGGTGAAGGAGAGGGGGCTATTGTGTCAAATTCATGGTCCGGGATTAGACCGGGGCATCTCAGTTATGACAGGCAATAGACCTGTTGTTGATTTACGTTCATTTTAACTGAGTTTTCTGTTATTTGCAAAAATAAAAATCCCAAATAAATCTCATCATGTGCATGGGGGGGGGTATATAACATCATCCACAGGCGAGAACCAAGCTGGTGTTTTCAACTTGCACCCCGAGCTAAATTTCATCAGTGCACTCCTGCTCAACGCTTAACTATGCTTTTCTAGATTTTTGTTTGTTTGTTTTGTTTTGTTTTTCAAGACAGGGTTTTTCTGTAGCTTTGGAGCCTGTCCTGGAACTAGCTCTTGTAGCCCAGGCTGGCCTCGAACTCACAGAGCTCTGCCTGCCTCTGCCTCCCGAGTCCTGGGATTAAAGGCGTGCGCCACCACCACCCGGCCTCTGATTTTTAAACCAAGGTTGAGAAGAGCAATGTGAATCACTTAGCAGTTGTCCAGCTAGTTAAAGGGCAGCACAAATAACAAGGCTCCACACTGGGTGACCCCTGAAAGAAGCTGCCACTGGCATCTTCTGTTTGTTTGTTTTAAAACCCACAAAACAACTTTCAGCCAGAAAACACAGACGTTGGAATTTGTTTGTGTTAGTAAAAAAAAAAATACAAAGAAAATTAAAAAAAAAAACAATAAAGTCTCTGCACAAATGAGTGCAACAGCTCTCCGGGTCTTGAAATAATTTCTGCATGTCAAATACTTTGTTCTGTGTGACCATCCAGGCACTTATCTTATTGAAGTCATCTTTGGTCTTTTAGAAGATATTTGAAGGGAAACACGATAAAGAAATACGTCTTTCTGGATCCAGCCGACTAGCCCTAGGTGTTTGTTGGCAGCTCCTCACTGTGGGATTGGCAGCCCAGCTGTTGAAGGGTTATGAAGAGACCGGCAGAGAAGGCAATTTATCAGCTCAGTGGGCGATGGACTTGCCCTAATGTTACCATTTCCCTATGGTCATAATAACCCCCTGCACAGCACACCTGGAATAATTTAACTCACTTTGACCAATCAGTTGAGAAATGATTTGGGAAGTCTTTTCTGCCAGGAGCTGGGTGGATTCGACGTGAGACAGCCAAAAAGCGTCTGCCAAGGCTGGCCATTTGCTGACGTATCACTGGATGGGGTTCACTGTCATCCACCCTGGGACCAAGTCAACCTGGCCACTGCTTCCTCCCCAGAGCAGATGCAAAGGTCTCAGGCAGATGAAAAGGTCAATGTTTATTGTTCTGTCTTCCAGCCAATTAATTGCCCCCCTTTTAAAATCCATGAATTCTCTTAGAGCATTAGACTTCCATTTTCAGAAGACAAAAGTTGTCTGGCATTAAATGGAAAAGAAGGTGAGTTGCTGGGGTCTGCGGTACACTGGGCCATCCCATTCCCTTCATTTCTGCAACCTGCTTGGGCTGAGCAGGTATCTGAGCACGCATCCTCTACAGAAGAAGGCAAGTGTGGGATTAACTCCCAGATTAAACAGCCCACATCTCAGGGTCGTGAACAAACCTTGGTTTATGTTAGGACCAGGACTCATTGTTCATTCGGGTGTGATTGTTTTAAATCCAGATATCTTATTATTTTCCTTTTGACTCACTGATGAATCCCTAACTTCCAGCTTAGGAGTCTCCCATCTGAACGTGATGTTTGAAGTAGTAATGAGCCCTAAACGGATTCTTTATCTTTTTCACAAATGGAGAATGTTTCTTGCTGTCTCCAGCCATGTGTTAATGGTTTCTCAGGGGTCACCTGTACTGATAGATCTTTTGAATTTTCCTTGGAACACATGTGGTTTTAAGCTAAATGTTAATTGGAAACATTTATAGTGTCAAACATTTGATTAATGCTCTTGGTTTTAATTGAAGGAATAAGCATTTCTTAAGCCAAGTCTGCAAAGTTAGGTTTGAGAAAAAAAAAAAAAAAGTTCCCAGAATGGCTTAGAAACTTATTTGAAAGCCAAGTTATATTTTTAAAATAGTCCTCGTCATTTTCCAGCACCCCTTTTTTGGAAGCAAATATTTTGGAGATAATTATTAGCCCCCGGATAATTGCTGGGGAGTGGGATGGGAGATGCTATTAAATGTAGGTGATTTTCGATGCTGGCCTGTGGGTGCTAACTCAGGAGCAGAACGTGACTGCACTGCCCTGGGAGGCTTTGGAATGATGCAAACGCTGCCCATATTTAACCCTTGGAGAAGAGAGCATAAGGAGAGAAAGCCCATCTTGTCTGTGGAGCATCCCTCTGCCTGGCTGGGACCCTCTAAGTGGAAACAACTGGCATGTGGCATGTGGCTCAGACAGCGAGAAGGGTAGTAGGTGCGAGCAGTCTAGAGCTGGGTTCAGAGGGAAATATGTGTTGACTTTAATTTTTGTTCATAAAGAGCACAAAGTGGGTCTCCAGATGGTGCCCTGTAGACATAATTACCCATTGCAATAAATCACATGGAAGTGACACAGCAATTATTCTTGGGCCTCCACCCCTCTCTCATCAGGTGCTGGGGAGACGCACCCAGACAGTCTTTCAGGTGTGCTGAAGAAGTGATGTGCAGTCCATTAGGGGCCTGAGAGGGGGATGCTGCCATTAACTCCTTTGTCAGCTGGGACAGATAATGGGTCCAAGCTGTAGTCTGTTGCTGAGACACCACTCCTCGCTGCTGTTGTGGCTCTCTGGATAGTGGAAAGAAACATGGGGGCCGTGGGCTCGAAGCCACGTCTACATGCTTGCTACAGTTTGGGATGCAAACATTTAACTATGAATCGGTTCTTTGACTTACACACCCACCACCGAAGGACTTGGTTCACAACTCTTTCTCACCAAACTCACAGCTTGTTTGGTTGTTTGGGAAACATTTATTCTTCATCTTTTTATTCATTCAGCTAGTGTATATATTTCAGCATTACCCAAGCTCTGTCGGTGTGTAAAGATACTTCAAACCCAGGAGCATATCCGTAGACCCACCGGTGCCCTTGAGGAGGCTGCGGGGATGCTCGTTTGAAAAGCACTGATTTAAAAATGTGGAATCCTATTCCATGAAAAGGCCAGGCCATGCAAGCCATCCAGGGCAAAACGGTGTCAGATTTCATCTGTAATATCAAGTAAAAGTATGCCCTAATATTTTCATAGAAGTCTTGAAAGCATAAATTTACAATGGGTTCTTTGAGAAACTACTGTTACACGTTCAATGAGTCTTATGTGTCAAACACCATAAGGTTCCCAGATCTTGGGGTGGCCTTTGTCTTCAGACAGAAGGAGGAACAGAAATCTCCCCTGTGCTAGTGAAGCTGAACGTGTTTCTGAATTACTGGACTGTAGTTGTGATCTCACAGGGCCTCCCTCTCTGCTGTAGCCCATCACAACAGAAGTGAATGGCTGTATGAACATCAGTGGGAGTGTACCAGATACAGGAAATAAAGCAGCAGGCCTCGTGGTTCACGTCACTAATGCTTAGGAGGTGGGGGCAAGAGGATCAGAAGTTCAAGGTTATCCTCAGATAGATCGTGAGTCAGAGACCACACTGGGCTACATGAGATCCTGTCTCAAAACAGAGAAACAAGCAAGCAAAACTATGTAGAAAATAAAAGTCTCCTTTCAGTATTGACCGGCCCTCCCATGAGTGACCTAAAGATGTGCTAACAAATTACTTCAACTTAGCATCTTTAAAAAATTCATGATTCTCTGATAGTTTCACATACATACACACATATTATATATATGCATATACACATATTATATACACACACATACACGCACACACTTGCATTCTGATCCTGCTCATTCCCTCATTCTCCTCCATTATTCACCTCCTACCCCTACTGGCCTCCTCTCACCAAGTCCCTATCCTGCTTTCATATCTTTTTGTTTTGATTTGCGCATGTGTGACCCGCTTGGATTATCCAGGATCATCTACGTGGTTGTAGGTGTAGCTCTAGCCTCAGGAGCATGGTTAACTCACCAGTGTCTAAACCACAATTTCCTGAGCTCCTGGGTGGAGCTGGACCCCATGAGCCCTTTCTCCATCTATAACTGAACATCTGCCATCTCAGTCTTAGCAATCATCGCATCTGCTGTGAGTTCATGTCATAGCCAAAAGGTAGCATTTCATGGCCTGTCATTCAGCTCCAATGTTCTCTCCACCCCTTTGAGCTTTGGAAGGAGTGATAAAGATGTCCTATTTAAGACTGATCACTCAGTAGTCGGTTGTTCTCAGCATCTTGACCAGCCGCAAGTCTCTTCATTAGCCACCTTCTACTACAGAGAGATGCTTCTTTGGTCAAGGCTGAAAGTGGCCCTGTCTTATGGGAATAAACAGAAATGTTTAGGGGGCAGTGTGAGAATGTGTCTATATGGTGAAGCAAAAATAGTAGATTTACCCCTAATGCCTATGACCTCATTGTGCATTCTAAACCTGGGGAACCAAAAACCCAAATAAACTTTTTCTTCCCCAACTTGCCTTGGCCATGGCATTTTATCAAAACAACAGAGAAGCAACTAATATCCTCCCATAAGAGCCGTGTCATTATTACACCAATAAGTACATCTGCCCTAGAAGGTATTATTGCCATATGCAAGGTCCAAAGCTAGGAAAGACTGTTGCTGACTTCTGTCCCCTACCTGTCTACACAGAGACTTTCATTATCAGTGAGGAAGCTTCCAGCTCAATTCCAATATGGTTTTCTCTGTGTTCTGCATTCCAAGGTGTGAGGTGTCCTCAGCAACAGGGTCTTAACCATTCAGTTCTTATGGTCACCAAGAGCAGTGGTCATAACTGTGTACTTTGGGGGATCTATATAGTCTTTCTTGCCAACAACTTCTAGTGAAATATCCTTCATCCACAGTGTTGGGGTCAGTGTTATCCACCCAAATATGGTACCTCCATCCAGGTGCATTTAACTTGTGCTTTCCAATTAGCTTATGAACTAGTAGATACCAGTGTGATCTCTTCATAGACAGCATCTTAACACAACTCAAGTGCATCTCCTGATGGTTTTGAAGATCAGAAGTTTCAAAAACAAAACAGAATCGACAGAATGACCATATATTCCAAAGGGGGATTGATTGGTTTGATTTACACAGTATGAGCTGAGTAGTCCAACAACGGCTGTCTGCACAATGAAGGGACTGGGAGCCCTGTAGCTGCTCAGACCATGAGGCTAAATGCCTATGGCTAGACTAGAATAAATATTAGACCAAAGATTTTGAATCTTCACTGACAATTGATAGTGTCATTAAAAAAAGAAAATAAGCTGAATGAATCTCTGAAATTGCTTAGTCGTTGACTGCAGTTTCCTTTCCCCTGTGTCAGTTCTGAAACTTCTAAAACATCAAACTGGATGTCTAGTCCTGATGATTTTGATACAGAATGATACAAAATGAACACTTTCCCCCTGATATGTTTCTTCACCTTCACCAGTAAGCTGTTTTGCTCTTCCTTATAACATTCTACAATAGAGGAAGGAAAGATGGATATTCTTTTTCTCAAAAAGAGATGGGAATGAGGAAGCCGCACTAACAGGAAGTGGGAGTCAGGGTACTTCTAGTTTATAGGGGTAGCGGGAGAGAAGAGCAACTGATGTTGGGGAAAAGAGATCGTGCAATAACCTCCTCCATCTTCACAGGGTTGATTCGTGAAGGGAGGGTGTTAGAGAGAGATCTAACATCTTAAGAGGAGGCACAAAAGTCAAGGTATTCTCTGGAACTTCTAGATGCAAGATCTTTGTTGGTGTAGCACTGATGGGTGGATCCAAGCAATTGAACAAACCTGAGCCAACAGTGAATATGTGAATATGGAATTTGCCATATATATAAATACATACACATACATATTGGATATATATATACATATACACATATACATACACATATATATGTATGTATATGGGATTCTAGAATATTCTGCATCCCTGTAATGAAATGCTTAAAAGTTCAAGGAATTCATATCTTTTGGATTTGAAAATATTGAATATTGGAAATTGGTAATATTACAATTTTACCAATTGTAAAATTGGAAATATTACAGACATGAAGAGGCAAGTCTATAGTTCTAGGGAACTACCAAGTACTCCACATGCTCAGTGTTCACAACCAACTGGATCACCAGCTCTGAGGCCAGCACATGCTCCTGAGGCTTCTTCCTTGTCATGAAGTGACATAAGTGACACCGGCTGGCTCATGGTTTCCTAAAACTCCAACCTCAGGGAACTCAGTACCTTTATCTTCCAAGGTCACCTGCACTCATGTGTGTATCTACTCATGCACATGCATGATTAAAAATAATAAAAATAAATCTTTAAAAAAAGTGTTAGTTGTCAGCTGGAGAGGTGGCTCAGAGGTTAAGAGCACTGG
>JAQHUG010000025.1:6809148-6825586 GCA_028555095.1 Dicrostonyx torquatus | reverse complement strand
ACCACCTTTGGCTCTTACGGTACTTCCACCCTCTTCTATGGAGGCCCCAAGTCTTAAAGGGAGAAGTATGATAGAGATGCCTCATCGAAGGAGGTGTAGTCTGCATTCTTTTATACTATGTGTGTTGACCGGTTGTGTAGCCTGTGGTAAGTGCAATTTACTGTAAGAGAAAACTTCTCTGAAGAGGGCTGAGAGAAGTACTGATCTATGGGTAGAGTAGTAAAGTCATTAGGAGTCATCCTTTTGCTATTTCCATTTAGCAAAATAATATTATTAGGTTCTCCTTTGGGATCCTTGACTTATCTAGACTCTTGGCCCGGTTAACAATGCCTAGTGTGGATCCTGTCTTCATCAGCAGCTTTAAATCTAATTACACATCGGTTAGTTACTCCCATGACATTCATGTCACCATCTTAGTCAGTGGTCTAGTATTGTGAAGAGACACCATGACCAAGGTAACTCTTATGAGAGATGACATTTAATTGGGGCCTTGCTTACAGTTTCAGGCGCTCAGTCCACTATCATCATGGCAGGGAGCATGATAACATGCAGGCCGGTGCTGGAACAATAGCTGAAAGCTACACCCCCTGTAGGTACACACACACATACAGGAGAAAGAGAGAGAGAGATACAGAGAGAGACAGAGACAAAGAGATACTAGGCCTAGAGTAGGTATTTGACACCTCAGAGTCCAACAACTTACAGCTACTCCAATAAGGCCATATCCCCCCAATCCTCCTAATCTTTTCCAACAGCTGCACTCCCTGGTGACTAAGCATTCAAATATATGAGCCTATAGGGGCATTCCTATTTAAACCATCATAGTCACTAATGCAGCAACAGTATATCTTGACAGGACAGCCATTAGGGTTTGCAGTTGAATAAGATTAATGGTTATTTTTCTTTAAAAAAGTTTAAAAGAGTGGTTGAAGTCAGATGATCAGGCACCACACTGTAAACATCCCATAAAATGGTGCATCTCAGTGTGTCTGTTACTTATGACTGTCCCATCTTAGTCTCTTCTGGCAGCTGTAACAGGATGCTCTGGACTGGAAGGCTTATAAACAACAGGGATATATGTGTCCCCATTCCGGAAAGGGAGAAACCCAGGATCAAGGTGATCACAGATAGTGCCTCCTCTCTACATCATCACAATTGGAGGGAAGGGAAACCCCCCAACATCTTTCATGCAGTTGCTAATCCCTAGCATAAAGATGGCATGGCTATAATCTAACTCTTTCCCAGTCCCCACCTCTCACTGAATATCTTTACTGGAAATCCTGTTTCCACATATAACTCACGGAAAACACAAGCACGCCCCCCATTCCTGTCCTCAGGTCCACTGAGTTATGTGATATAGAAACACATAAACCCACAGTTAATTGTGGAAGAAAGAAGAGGCAATACACACTCACTAGGGACAGTCTCATCTGAGCACAGAAGTCTGCAGGAAAACAGGCACAGATCTTACAAAGAGCCCTAAACACCCACAAAAGTTGCTTGAAGAAGTTTTCTTGTCCAGCAGGCGAGTTGGAGCCATGAGTCATAAATATGCAGAGAGAGAAGTGAGCTGAAACAGCATGGGTAGCCCTCCCAGACAACAGCTATGATCTCACTAAGAATATTCAATAAAAAGATATTTGTCTTTTGTGCCTCCTTCTAACCACAAGCAGACAGGGAGAAGGAGGGCAGGGGCGAAGGAGGGGGAGAGCCACTGTGTTGAATAGACCACCCAGTCCACCTCCCTCAAAGCCACTCCAGCCACAGGCCTGGCCACCCAGGCAGGAGGGGAGGGAGGAGAGTGAAGGTATTAATAATGAGATGAGAGGCCTTACACAAACACTATGGAGTCTCAAGAACCCAAATGAGATACTTCAAATAACCAAATGGGACCAAAAAGTTACGGAATCAAGCTGAGACACCATTAAACATGCCATTTCCAGAATAGAGAATGTGGCCAGCAAGAAAATTAGAAAAAAATAAATATATTCCATGTTTGTCCCACAGAAAATAGACATCTCAGTAAAATGGCTATTTTATGCTCATGAGTCCTATATCTTTCGGTTGCTTTGGAGAACTAGACAAAGATGATCATTGTAAGACCCAGAGCCTAGGCAGCTCTCAATAACTGCTAAGGGTCTCCTTCCTTTCTTCCAAACACTTTCTCATCTCTTTTTAACCTGAGATGGAACTACTCACATATAAATTTACAGACATAGGTATCTGCATAAACTTCTAATGTATTATCTAGCCATGCATATGCACTTGTGTACAGACTTTTAAAGAAAGTGGTGCCTCGCTGTCATCCTGTCCTCTTTCCCTGGATTCACAGACATTATTAGACTACAGCTGTTAAAGGAACAACCAAAGTAGACTGGGCATCCTGGACCAAACCTTTCAGGGAAAAGCGTAGGACTACTGATGAACAGTCTTTGAGAAATGGCCTGAGCATTCAGTCAGGCTACGTAAACATGGAGCAAAGAGAGAGAATGAAGAGCCTTTTTACTCTGTTGGACTTCCTCTTCCCCTCGCCTCTTTCTTCCTTTCTTCTCTCTCTCCTCTCCCTGCTTCCTTCCTTCCTACTTTCCATCCTCATTCTTTCTTTGCTCCTGTCTTTCTTCTTTCCCTACTGCATTTCCTTCCCCTCTTCCTGTCTTTTCCTCCCATCTTCTCTTCTTCCTCCTTATTTCTTCTTCCCTACCTGTTAGTAGACTCCTTTCCTGGGAAGTTGTAAACCACAGCTGCCCTCCATATACGCTCCCAGGGACAAACCAAAGAATACTTCACACAGCTCCACCGAAGTTCTCTCAGGGGAACCAATGAGTTTATTGGACTTACTTAGAAAGCATGAATGGGGGGGATACTGCAGGAGCATGGGTGACCCCAAAGAAGCTGTCCTAGAAAGTCTACACAGTGCGGATGATGACTTCCATGGCTGCATAGATGGAGTCCTTCCAGATAACTTTGCCAAGCCTATCTATACTATCAGCTCCCTAGATCCTCATTTAATTAGGAGTACAGTTTCACATAAACGATTGAGAGAAATGGCTAGACTCTCAAATGAGGACCTGCCCTCCCTCTCCTCCTCTGATGGTGCCTCACAGTCATCAGCCCTGCTCCTGGTGGTCTATTGCAAGCAGGCACAGATGAGCTGAAGATGGCAGCTGTTTGGCTTGCAGGACAGTTCCATACCAGCACCCTATTTCCTTCTCTTTAAAAACTAACAAGTGTATTTTCTACAAACAGAATCTCAGAGAACGTCCATGTGTAAATCAGATAAAGGCAAAATTGTTCTGGTTTAAGCAGTCATGTGGGGCCCAGAGCTCTTCTTGTTTGCAATGCAGTGCTATCTTCTCCAGAACACCACAGCAGTCCCTCTGTGGAAAACACGATACGGAAAAAAAAAAAAAAAAACAAATTGGGCTCTGTGCTGTGGGAAATTGATACAAGACTTTGAAGAGGCTGGTGGCAAAATAAGACATTTCATAAGGAGGTTAATACTGGGGTAAGGCGTCGGCACGTGGTGAGGAGGTTTTGCATGATGTTGAGCCCACTTCCTCAGGATACTCATCCCTGTACAGTTCCTCATCAGAGAAGCCACAGGAGAAAATAGGTGAGACTTGGAAGGTAGTATGAAACAGTCAGCCTGTTTCTCAGGTGGCTTTGAGGTGCTCAGAGTCGGCCATTCGTGTCACAGTGACCCGATGATGACCCCAGCACCCACTCTGTTCTTAGCAGCTGATACAGCTGCTCCCTTGAGTAAGACAGAGGGCTGCTGCACACAGTCGCATCCTTGAAGGTGGCTGCTGGCAGGAGTAAGAGGAAGATCTGGGTTCCAGAACATACTTCCTCCCTATCACAGTTGTCATGGCTTCCTGACTGCCCACTCTGCTCTGATTTGGAGTCCTGCTCGGAGCATCTGATACACACAGGCTGTTTCTTGGAGGAGAGCCTAATACCTTTGCTGATCTCTCTTCCATACTCCAGTGTCTCCTCCGACAGAATCCCAGGGAATTCCTTCTCTCTAAGATGGCATGTCTTCCAACTGGAAATATCCCTTTGGAGACAGAGACTTGACTCAATGATGTTTCTCTCTCTCTCTCTCTCTCTCTCTCTCTCTCTCTCTCTCTCTCTCTCTCTCTCTTGCCCTCCCTCTCTCCCTCTCTCTGATGTAATCAAAGGACTTGTGTAGGCAAATGCTATGCTAGGCAAATGCTCTACCACTGAGATCAGTCCTCAGTCCCACTAATATCTTTTATATTGGTTTAGGAGTCCCTGCCTTCCAGGGAATAGAGATTGGGGCAGGTAGAGTCTATGGGTTTCTTGGAAAAACCTGGGATCAGTAAGCTGATGGGTGATTACAAGGAGACTCTAGAGACCTTTTATAGTGAGAAACAGATGGAGAAAATCAGTGTGGGGGACGAAGGGGAGGTCAGGGAGGGTGGCACAAGTCTGGAAGAGGACAAAGCCATGAGAGCTGAAGGACAGAAGAGTGAGTAATTTGGACATCTTAAATGAAGCCTAGAAGCATCATTTGTAGGATGCTACAGGAAGAGAAGGGATTCCGGAGAGCTGTGCTAGCAGGTCCTAGGCAGAAACCAGTGGCCACCATTAGGCCTTTGATACTATACCACTCAGGGGCTGGGACTCTTAGGACCACAGTGCTTTTCTCACCCCAAGAGCAAAGGTCCTACCATTTGGCTTAGAAATGGTATCTGTCTATCTCCTGAGAGTAGGAAAAAGGCAGAGAAATGGGAAAAGAAATCCATCTGCTCTGTACTTAGGGAATGAGCATCTCTTCATGCCACATGTCACAGTTACACACCATAGGCTACTTTATTCATTTAGTCCATTGATAAATTCAAGCTCTGGCCATGCAAAGTGCTCCCCATTGGATGAATGGGTTAGGCTGGGGAGTTAAACCACTGAAAATCTGACTTTTGTTTTGGAATCATACATAGGAGCCATAATCAAGAGCACAGACATCTCAAAGAACATTCCTGTTAGGTGGATAAAAGAAAATCAGTAATTTTCTCGGCGAGTGTCCATGTGATTTTCACCTTGATGCTTATTACCCATCAATTATCCAGGCATTCCCCACCTTCCTCCCGCCTCGTGCCTGACAGATGACATGTGGGACCCATTACCACAGGTACACCCTGCATCACCCCTGGGCTTTCATGGTGACTTGTTGCTTTCCTGTCGAGTTCAAAGTCACATGATGGAAAGTAGGTGAGCGGTTTGCCTCCCCTTTTTAATTGAAATAATCTTGAGTCTACTCAGATGTCTTCCAAAAAAAAAAAAAAAAAAAGGTAAACCAGGATTTCCACCCAACAGTTCTAGCACAACAGAGTCTGCCATGGCTGAGAACTGATTGCTAGAATAAATAATAAATAAATAAAGCTCCCACTTCTGCCAAGACTCTGTAAGACTGACCACCTTCACTGTCCATGCAGATGCCACGAGGTGTCTAGTAGACTGAAGGAATCCTGCTCTAGTATTCATATGTATATATTCATGAATATATATATATGGTCTCACTACATTGCCCTGGCTGTCCTGGAACTTACAATGTAGGCTAGAAGGGCCTAGAACTCACAGAGATCCACCTGCCACTGCCTCTAAGGCTCTGGGACTCAAGACTTGCCTTTTACAGAGTCCTTAGGTGCTTTGGTAATTAAGCTTCCTAGAGCACCAAGCACAACTCTCGCCGCCATCTTTAGGAGTCTTTGTGAGCACCTGGAGGGAGGGGGTGAGAATATTATTTCTTCTCGCTAACTTGTGGGTGACCGCCAGAGCACGGGCTGCCGAAGCTTATGCATCTTGGCATATGGTCCTGTCCAGTCTCCCATAAAACTGTCCATCAAAACACCCAGGCATGAGAACACGTGCCAGGAGGAGAGGTTGGTGGAGTTCAGCTCACACCTGTGGGTCAGCGCCATGCCTGGTCCCCTCTTCTCACACCTGCAGAGGAGTCGGGCTCTGAGGAGGTAAAGATCAAACACAGTTAACAGCTCATTTTCTCCAGCCTCAGGAACCATGGCAGGAATGCCCTGGGCCTCCGTCCGAGGGTCTGGTGTTCTGTGTCTGGGGTGACAACAACTCCCTTGGAGATCACACTGCTTGGGCCAAAGGAGGCTGAGGTGGGCATTATAGAAACCGCACATGCTTTAAGATGTGCAGAGCCCTTGTTTTTAAGGGGCTTAAAGAACTTTTTCCATATGTACCATTAAGGGAGGGAGGGATGTTGTTCAAACAAAAACTGGCTGCAGCTGTGTCTGCCTTCTCCGCTAGTGACATAATTCATCTTTGGGTAAATAGTTCTTTTGTTCCAGCCATGTTTTTGCCCTTTCCCCTCAGAGGGAGAACATGAAGACCCATGGGCACGGCGCGGATGAGTTAGCACGAGTGTACACACTGCTGTCTATAAAAATTCCCGGTTGCTCTTAAGGACATCATAGACAGCTTTGTTTTCCTCGGGAACCCCGAGAGAAGACCTAGGGCAGACCAAAGATAGGACAAGAGCTATCTGTAGCAGTGGCTCACAAACTTGGCTGGACATAGGAGCCACGGTCACTTCAGAGCTGTTAGCAAGCCTGAGCCCTTCTGACTTGGTCAGCTTAGGATCAGGGGTGCACACTGGGAAGTGTGGAAGTCTGGGAGGTGATTCCTCGAACTGATAACCAGGACCAAGATCTCTGGAAGGGTGAGAGCCTAACAGAAGGTTCTAAAATCAATTTGCATCCTGTTTGAGGGTGTGCCTGTTTTAGGAAGTAGTTAATACATTTATAAAACTGTAACATTTAGCATTAAATTGAGCATTATTGGTTTTTCTATATATGCTCCATCTTCACTGTATAACCTATAAGATTATTGAATCTCTCCTACCCTCAGATACCAGCCATGTGAAGAACAAGAGAGTTATATCCGCACACATATGGAACTCCAGAGACTCTGAAGAAAATACCCACCTGTGTGAGCATCCCCACCTGCCAGTGCTGGGCATCGAACCCAGAGCCTCATGAATAGTAGGCAAGTGCTCTCTCACTGAGTGGCAGCCCCCGACTAGACAATCACCAACCATTTGTGCTCTACCACCGTTAAAAGAAAGGATGGCAAGAGAAAAACACTGACCGAAAATATCCAGACAATAGCACTTAGGTTTCATAGGCTCCTGTAGGGAAGACATGGCCACAGGGATGAAAAGAAATTAAGCAAAATAGATGAACACTGCAGGGGTGCCTGGCCGGTACTGGGTGGGGATGAGGCTCAGCATTGACTCTGCCACTGTGGAGCCCCAGGATCAGTGATCTTGTCTGAAACTCTGGTGAAGTTCAAGATGGAGTGCTGGGAAACCTAGCCTGGCAGGGGGTGGGGGATGAGGGGTGGGGGGAGTGGGGGCATGGTACCTGAAACCTCAGGCAGACACTGCTGTGGTTATGATTTAAAGTAGCACATTTATTGATGCTCATGTGTGGAAGCAAATTGATTTATTTATTTTATTCGACAGATCTCACTGTGAGTGGACACAGAGAACATTTAAAGTGGAGTAACTGACAGTTGAAGGCACACGCAGCTCTGCTCAGAGCAGAAACGCTGGAGCTGTGTTAAGTCTTTGTAAAACCAGACTCTGGGCAGGGCCACCTCCTCGTTTCCCAGCTTGCAGCAATATTTTTGTCACAGGTGTGCAATTCACAGACGCAAACCTTAAAGTTTCAGAATTATAGATTCCAAATTATCTTCTTTGCCTTCACCGACAATTTTGTCTACAAGAGTCATAATGTGAGCAACTCCATCTCTTGTTATACTAGAGAGCTAAAGGAGAAGGCGACGGGCCCTGAAGCAGACACCAGACACGACCGGCACAACTTGCTGGGAAATCCCAATGAGCAAACAGCACTTCCATCTTGTTTTAGCTGTTTACAAAATAATTATTCCTTGATTCTGTTAGCACTGGCCTGCTCAATTTTTTTCATCATTTGTTATCTTTTTAACTCTCGAGAAGTAAAATTCACCAGTGTATTGCAACCTTTGGAAGAATGGATGTATAGGAAAAACCCAGCTGTCTTCTAAACCCCTCTGTCCCTGGCCTCCCTTGGGCTCCATGCTCACTTCCTGTCATTGTCGCCCATGTTCCTTATCACAAAAGTGGGAGGAAACCTCTCTAGTGTTGCTCCTACTCCGTGAGACATGTACTACATTTAACTGTGATTCATTCTATTGAGCAGTGTACCTCTAGGCTAGTGAATACAGCCACCTCATTTAGAAGCACACACAAAATCACGTCATTTATTTACTTTGTCTAGGGACATGTATTTACCTTATATTTTATGCTGGGAGCAGTTTTGTTTTTCAGTTTCATGTCACTATAATTTTCAGAAAAGTATGCAATAACCATGTTGGTTGTAAATGAGGCATTTTAAGTTGTTGAGATGTGGAAATGCAAGAATTTTATTTTTCAAATAACTATGCTTAATACGTTCTGTCACATCTTGTCATTAAAAAAAATCCCATCACAACTTACTGATCTTTATCTGAGAAACAGCCACATTTCTGCTCAAAAGATTTGACTTTCTTCATTTTAACACTGGAATTTTGCATTGCAGACCGAACTTTGCTTCAATTCAAGTAAGGTTTGTGTCTCTAATGAAATGTCAGCCCTGGCCTGAGCCTTGGGACAGTGTAGTCCACCATGTCCCCATTCATTTTTCATCTTTGGACAAATGCTCACACAGCTCAGCATTTTCTGCACATTTCATGTCCTGGCCATGTCACCCCTCTGCCCTGAGCTTTCACCAGTAGATTGCTGCCTCCGTGTAGGGTTTTCTGTGACATGTTTTGGTTTTTTTTTCTCTTTTTGGTTGTGAGCCTAGCCTTTAATGACTGGGCCATCTCTCTAGCCCTCTTGTTTTGGTTTTTAGATTACCTAACAAGAGTGTAAGACCAGTTCACTGTCCAAAGATCACATTTGAGAAGCCTATTCCTTTGTGTCCTGGATTTTGGTAGATGTTGATACGTTCATTGTTCTTGTTAAGACAGGGGAGGTAGCTATGTAGCCCAGGCTAGTCTCAAACGTTTCGAGTCTTCTGCCTCCACACCTGAGTGCTGGGATCACAGGTCTGGCAAGAGCTTCAGTTCTAACACAATTGTTTGGTAAGTCATGGCTACACATCATTCTTAGAAATACTCAGTTTTTATCCTGGGGATTTTTTTTTTTTGAGATTGAAAAACAAATCGAAGACATTGAACGTGCAGACATGAGTCATCGAACAAACATTTAGTGAGGCGTGCAGCCTTGATTTATACAGTGAAGAAACTGGCAGCGTGATTCTCCTCAGCAGACCCCAGGCGTGCGATGGTAACCATGAGGTCCCTGATGGGACCCGGACGCCTTGGCCGAGCCCCTGCCCCACGAGGGTGCACAAATAAACACATTTATAGGAAACAGATGGCTATTCAGTGATTTCTCCGTGTAACAAATAGTGTGTGGAGAGGATGGCCTTCCTCTGCAAGCCCTGCCCAGAGCAGGTTCCCTTTGGTGTGCATGAGGTGCAGACATTCAATCGAAGTGTGTGAGCAGGGAAGACAAGCATAAGGGATTGCCTGGATGTTTAAAATTCCAACCCTGTGATCTTCTCCTGACCCAACTGTATGGGCAGTGAGACTAACGAGCTTTGTTTCCCTCCAATGTGAGTTGAACGCCCTTGACAAAGGCATTGGCTTTCTACTCCCAGATGGTCTCTTGAGAGACTCACCACCTTTGAAAAGTTTTGGAGAGCACTCACAAGAATGCCATGGCACGTGAATGGAGACCAGAAGACAACTTGCAGGAGTCAGCTCTCTGTCTACGATGCGGGTGCCAGGGGCTGAACTCGGCTGTCAGGCCTGACAATAAGTGCCCCCACCTGAAGAACTGTGTAGCCAGGCACGGGGAATTTTTAAGGCGTGTCTGTCAGCAGCAAAGCCATTAATGAAAGTCAGAATTGCCTGTGTGCATTTTGTCTCTGACAATAAACTGCCAGTCACATGACTCAAGAGTCCTGTCCCAGTGTATTGGCATCTCAGAGGAAATGACCAAGTACTGTGACCAGAACTAAAGAAAAAGATGATTTTTCCATCCTAGTGAGGTGATCTGGCTTCCAAATTAATACATATTATAAATAGGAATTTGGAATTTCCTAATTATACAGTGCTGATAGGAGAAACTTAGCCTGAATTCTAAACTCTAAAATCCCCACGTTTTCTAGCCTCAGACTATGTGTATGACTTTCAGGAGACTCTCAGGACTTCGCTGCTGACTCGGGAAGAGTCAGCTTGTTGGGCTGCTTTCATGGCCTCCTGTTAGTCACAGGGCTCACAGATCTGAGTACTCTTCGTTTTCTATTCTAACAATCCCAAAGTTAATCAGATTCCAATCCACACAAAAGATACAAGTTATGAATATTCAGATATGGGCAATCACAGTAAGCAGAAACCAAACATAGATCAACAAAATCGCCATTCTATGAAACCAGGTGTTTTAGTTGGGGTTCCTATCGCTGTGCTGCAACATCATGACCGAAAGCAGCTTACGGAGGAACGACTAAACTTATTTCAGCTTACAGTACGCTGTCCATCATGCAGGGAAGTCAGGGCAGGAGCTCAGGGTTCAAGCCTGGACGCAAGAACTGGGGCAAAGGCCATGGAGGGGTGCTGCTTATTGGCTTTCTCTTTGTGGCTTGTTCAGTCTGCTTTCTTATATACTCAGGGCCACCTGCCGGGGGTGGCAATATCCACAATGGGCTAGGCCTTCAGCATCAATCACTAATTAAGAAAATGTACCACAGGCTTGCCCACTTGCCAATCTGATGGGGGCATTTTTTTTCTATTGTAATTGAGGTTCCTTCTTCCCAAATGATTCTTGCCTGTGTCACCCTGACATGAAGCAGTCAGCATGCCCGCCACTGTGACACACACTTGTAATGTCAGCACATGGGAGGTCGAGGCAGGAGGCATAGAAATTCAGGGTCGTCTCAGTTACATGAGACCCTGTCTCAAAAAAAAAAAAATCTAACAGACAATACATTAAATAAAATAACTGAATAAGACAGGGGTATGACTCAGCAGGTAAGCTGTTGGTTGCAAAACCATGAGGAGCTAGGTTTGGATCACAAACACATAAAAGACAAGCATGGCAACACATACCTGAAATCTGAGGTCAGAGATGGAAGGATCTCAAGGATATATTGGCCAGCCACCCTAGGTGACATATGAGCATCAGGTCATTGAGAGGCACAGCTTCAGACATTACCATGGAGAGTAATCAAGGAAGACCTTGACGTCAGCCTCGTGATTGAAGATGTGATGACTCAGCTCCCTGTTTCTCTCCCCATGCCTTCCACTTTCTGCCATGCCTGGCTGTCATATTGGGGTTTTGTTCATTTAGAACAATGAACCTGCATCAACTCTCTCTCTCTCTCTCTCTCTCTCTCTCTCTCATGGTGTTTTATCATGGAAACAACAGCAGCAATGTAAAATGACTAACACGCCGAGGAATGTTGCTTTAGAACATATTGAATTATAAATAATATAAGTAATTCCAAAACACCGGCAGAAGCTCTTACAAGCTTACACATTAGTCAAAGCTGTGACTAGCAATTCTTCTAAGAAATTTTCCAACACGAACTGAAACACTCCTGAGGAGTTCTGAAGACACAGTATGATGGCCTCTTTGCCTCCACAAGTTTATGCAAGCTTAGGTGTCGTTGGTGACACTAACAGCCATGAGCCAGCAGGCAAGTAAGCAACTGTAGCTAAGTTGTATGTGTCTCCTGTCACATCCATCTGAGAGAATCTCTGGGCATCCAGCAGTGGGTGCACTGAATGGCTTGTCCCACTTGTTGAGTTAGATGAAAATTATGATTCTCTATTAAAATGACTTTTGAACAAAACATACTTTTGTGCTCATTTGTTCCTTTATACCTAGAAAACTCAATTCAAGACTTGCTTGTGTTGTGAATTGGTCCATGGAGAAAGCCTGGGAGAAAACTATTTAGCGGCCAGGTGGACCAGATACTACTTAATTCAGGATGGAGTCAAGCTGATGTTTTCAATGGACCATTCACTTTAAGACATATCTGAGAGCAGCAGAGTTTATTATCACACATATATTAGAAGCCCTGGCTTGTCTTAAGTCCTCCTCGGTACATTTTGGCCCGGCAGGGATCTTGGGAAAAGTGCAGGTCTGAGCATTTAGAAGAAATGGGATTTTTGAGATCTTTTTGGGTCTTCAATACAACTTGAAATACAAGTACCATGATGAACTTAGCAGAACGCCAAAGTGAACGAAAGAAGGGAGAGAGAAAGAGGAATGTGTTCGGGATGATGAATTGACTCTACGTCAAATGAAATAGATTTTGGACTAACTGTGGAAAGTATAAGATGTCTGTGTGCAAAGAGTCTGCCATTTGACAACAGATGAATAGATGGGCACTTCAAAGAAGGAATTTTCCAGCCGGGGCTCACAGGAATCTTCAAAAGCTGTTCCATATGAGATAGCAGGAAAGTATTTTAATAACAAATAGAAACAACTATCTATGTAATATGCCGGGAACGGAAGCTTGCAGAGAGCTGTTTGTTCTGTATTGCAAAGACCCAATGTAGACTACCTTGGTAGCTTTTAAAGACATTTGTATGTAAACTGTTACAGACAAATCCCAGGCAAGATTTTCCTTTTATTCCCAGGAGAATAAGCGCAAAGTAACTCTACAATAATCACAGGGCAAATACCTGAGGGACTGTGGAGGAGTTAGAGGGAAAAAAGCATAGCTGGAACACAATGGCTTTGATGGGCAAGAAGAAAAATGGCCCCATGTACACTGCAAGATTATGGATGAAACAGATCCCTCAACTGTGAGCAGGAGCCCAGCTCACTGAAACCTGAGAGGGAGCAGGGAGCCAGGATCAGGTGACATCACCTTCTGTATCTGTGGCTCTTGGCACAGTGAAGGATGGTTTGTCCTTCAAGACCTCCCTGCCTCCCGTCTGAGCTGCTCTCATTATTCACACAGTGGGGCCTCCGCTTCTGGGTCACCCGTCCAAGAGAAAACTGCTGCAGCTGCCATGTTCCACTCACTGTCACCTGTAACCTCTGATGTCTGTGCTTGACCTGAAACCAGCGAGGCCAAGAACTAAAGAACAAGCCATCCTCCTTGCTTTCTCCTGAAAATAGGTCCTGCCAAAATCCATAGGCTGCTGTCTGGGGTGGGAGAGATGGTTTGCTGGTGATGAGCGATTACTGCTCTTCCAGAGGACTAGGGTTGGCTTCCCAGCATTTATGCTGGACGGCTCACAACTGTCTGCAACTCCAGATCTGGCGAAACTGTCTTTCTAACCTTCACAGGATCCTGAACACACATGGCATGCACACACACACACACACACACACACACACACACACACACACACAAGGGAGAGAGAGAGAGAAAGAGAGAGAGAGAGAAATGAAAAGAAATACTTAAAAAGGAAACCTCAACTGTGTAGAGCCACATTGGACCCATATTCAAAAGGGACCCTATAAGAGTCTGGCAATAGCCATCAACACCTTCTTCACGATTTTATCTTTGATCTACTGCTTTGCAAATAATGTTTGGAGGGGCCAGCAACAATGTTTGGTGGCTTAGAACTTAGATTCCCATTCAGTCTCACTTCTCTCCATCTCCAGCCTCCCCTGGCTATATGTGGATCTCTGGGCTGTTCATCCTGGCCCCAGGCTCTGCTTCTTCCCTGACCCCTCCATCATTAATCACTACCACCTAAGTACCAACCAGGCTGTGTCAACAGAAGTCCCCTTTGGCCATTACCTTCTGCCCCCAGGAATCTCATGCGTGCCCTATCATTTCTCCAGTGCAGGCTCTGGTGATCTTCTATCCAGATATGATGCATGGGCCAGCATGGAGGCTGCAGTCCACTGATGGGGCCACCACAGTGATGTTGGGTGAGGTTGTGAGATCTGTATCTATTTCTGGAAATGAACCTGCATTTTTATTTTGTATTGAGCTGACCCCCGCAGAATTATTTGAGCAAACCTAAGGAAGCCCTTTTATATCCAATATCTGTGTATAACAAGAAACTGACTGGAACTATGCATCAGCTTAACCAAGGGACAGATGCTGAGAAATGTAGAGTTAGGTGGTTTTATTGTGGTGTGACACTATAAGATTCATGCCTCAAAATAAGATGGTATCATCTTATGGGGCCACCTTCCTGTTTGGGGAAAGAAGATCTTCAAAAGACATCAGCCTATAAAAAGGAAAGATGCGTTTTGACTCGTACTTCAGAGACCATAGTTGCTTGACTCTTCTGCTGTGTGCCTGTAGCAGCCCAGCATGTCACAGCAAGAGAATGGAGAAGCGGAGACCTCTGACTTAATGCTGTAAGGAGGCAAGGAGAGAGAGGAAGGAGCTGTGGTCTCAATACCATCTTCCAGGGACACCTCAATGACCTAACTTCCTCCCAGGAGACCCCACCTTCTAAAGTTCCCAGCACTGCCCAATAGTACCACAGGATGGCAGTCAAACCTTTGGCATATGACCTTTGAGGGCCATTTAAGAACCAAACTGTAACCATGATGACTATGGTTTATGACAATGTGCTCTGTATTTGAAAGGTGCTAAGAGGGTATGTTTTAAATATTCTGTGGGAGCAAAAAGAAAGAAAAAGGACAGAAGGAAGGAAAGGAAGGGAAGGGAAGGGAAGGGAAGGAAGGAAGGAAAGAAGGAAGGAAGGAAGGAAGGAAGGAAGGAAGGAAGGAGATACTTTCATTAGCTTGACTTACACATTCCACTACATACACACATTGCAAATCCCCATTTTATACCATAAATACATATGGTTGTTTCAAACTTTAAAAAGAATTAAAATAAATCAATGACAGATGTCCCATTAAAAAATAACAGGAAAAAAGGAAATAAATATAGATCAAGAAGTTTGAGCAGTATAATTTTATGATTTTATTAAAATCTTGTCTTGTGTTATTTCATTAAAAAGTGAAATTAACTTTAATAATATATTGACTCTAATAGATCCAAACTATCACTCAAGTATAAAATCAATTCAAACATTTTGAGATATATCCTTTTTCCTTTTGACTGTCTGTGAAATTTGGGGCAAGCTTTCCAACATGGACTCCATCTTTCAAACACCCAGCAGTACTGTGTAGCTAATGTCACAAGTGAGCAGTGTTGTCGGGGATAGCACAGCTCAGAGCAATGGGGAAGGGCTCACAGATGAAGGACCTCTCGGGTCATGATATTCTTGCAGGAAGTGCATAACCCCATGGGAGAAATGATGAAATTTCCCTGTGGTGCACATGGGGAGTGCAGAGGAAGTGGGAGCTTCACAAAGAATGACTATACAACACCTCATTGACTCTTCTGAGAGACCTGTCAAGCCCACAAGGCAGTCAAAGAAAGCAGATTTAAACATATCCCTATCTTCCACATTTCCATAGAAATTATTGGAAAAAACACCAACCTTTGATGGCAACCACAGAAGCCTGACTCTATTCTTTACATTCCAGCTTCTTAAACACTAGGTTATGACCCCACATAGGGTCATGTAACTGAATGAGCAGTCATGAAATATTTGACAACAGTAAAAGACTCTGAATGTGCACAGTCAAAAATTAACTCCAAATCATTTGTGTGATGAGCATGAGACCATTCTGGCTTTGCCCGCCAGATGGCATGGTGAACAGCACTGCAGCGTTGGATTTGAACACAGCACAAACACAGCACTACAAATGCCTCAAGCCACAGTGGCAGAGGCCTGGAGTACCTCCACTCAGATTGTAGGTTATTGTTTGTTGTTTGGGAGTCTTTTAAAATGTCTATTGCATTATCGGTTTGTGTATGAATATGGTGTACACACATGGTGTGCCCGTGGAGGTCAGAAGACAAACTTTCAACCTTTGCAAGTTTGTTCTCTCTCTCATTCCACCATGTGGGCTCCAAGGATGGATCTTAATTAGGCTTGATTGTAGGTGTTTACCCACTGAGCTATCTTGATGGCCCAAGTGTTTGCAATTATAAAAAAAAAACAGCAGTTGGATTACATAAAATAAAATAAAACTTCTAGCATTTTCTTAATGTCATTCTTTAGCTTAAGACTTCCTAATAAGTATATTTTGGGATTTTATTAGACTAGAATGATTTTTGTGTTGCTGACTGAAGTTTTGTTTTTTAAGTGTCACTAATTTTGAATTGGGAGTGGGACTGAATTTTGATGTGGGATTTCCCTCTGTATGCTGTGATTACCATTAATGAATAAAGAAACTGCTTTGGACTTATAGCAGGGCAGAACTTAGGTAAGCAGGGAAAGCTAAACTGAATGCTGGGCGAAAGAGGACAGAGTCAGAGAGAAGCCATGTAGCCCCACTGAAGCCAGATGGAACTTTATC
>JAQHUG010000025.1:6786774-6804312 GCA_028555095.1 Dicrostonyx torquatus | reverse complement strand
CTGAGGTTCCCTCTTCCCTCATGACTCCAGGTTATGTCAAAGTGACAGGGAAAACTAACGCAGTACATTAAGTGACGAATCAATTAGGCACTTCCTAGTGAGAAGTACTTTGTCAT
Organism: Dicrostonyx torquatus; assembly: GCA_028555095.1. Taxonomy (NCBI): domain Eukaryota; kingdom Metazoa; phylum Chordata; class Mammalia; order Rodentia; family Cricetidae; genus Dicrostonyx; species Dicrostonyx torquatus. Next base: position 6,804,196 of record JAQHUG010000025.1, on the reverse strand, counting down.
GAGGGCTCTATACTCAAGAATGGGTTAATATTTTTCTCCACAAACTAGAGTAGGTCTTTCAAGACTAGATAAAGCCTCAGAGGAGTGGGTTAGTTGCATCAAGAGTGAATTAATTACACACGGTAGAGGATCTATGTTCATTTTCCAGTACCCACATGCTAGCTCATAAACATTTATAACTCCAGTTCTGGGGGATCTGACACCCTCCACAAGTATCATACATGCATGCGGTGTGCATACATACATGCAGGCAAAATACTCAATACTCAAAAACAAAAAATAAAATAGATCTCTAAGAATGTTTAAAAGAGTTCAAAGCAGGCCAGCCTTTCCCGCTTCCCCTCACAAAAATACTTTTTTGCATATGCCCTCTTCCCTTCTTCCAAATCTAAACACATGCTGGAGCCCAGTTTTCAGATTTCCAGAATGGTGACCTAAATGACCTTCTTTCTTCATAAATAACACAATCACGGATATTCTGCTAAACAAACACCGCACTAAGAAACAAGTACATCTTTCATATCCCAGGACAGGAATGAAATCTTCTGGCATGAGTTCCCAGAGGATAGCCCCTGGGTATCCTAGAGTTGGATGGCTGTGTACCTCATAGCATGCTTCCATACATGCCTCTTCCCACCTCTTAGATGAAAGGGGCCTTAAAGGTGAGATCCATATATGATGTCTCTGAAAAATGTCAATCCATTCTATTGCATTTGGGGTTTTATTTTTATTGGAAAGATCGGCAACTTTAGGTAAGTCAGTTCACTCAGGACCCTTTCTCTTCATCTGGAAAAAAAAAAAAGAGCTCAATTTGTGTCCCTCAGGCCTCTGGATCTGTGCAGTTCCATTCTTGAGAGTCACCGGAATGACTGCCCAGTCCCAGCTGTGCCCTTCCCTGATGCCACAAGGAGACACACACTTCCCTGCTCAATATAATCTTTCCTCGACCATGCCTGCAGGAGGGGATTCTACTAAGAAAATGGCTCCAAATTCCAAAATGAACTCTCTATTCCAACATTAGGTCTAGGCTTTGTGCATGTATTGTGTTCATGTATGTGCGGATACATGTGAAGGTCATAGGATGACCTCTGGTATGTTGCTCAGGAGCCATCCAACTTGGTTTTTGAGACAGTCTCTTGTTAGCTTGGAGCTCCTTGATTGGGTTAGGTTGTCTGGCCAGAAATCCCCAGGGATCTGCAGGCCTTCACCTCTGTAACTCTGGAAACAAAAACATGTACCACACCTGACATTTTACGTGCATCCAGGATTTGAACTCAGGTCTGCTTTCTTACATGGCAAACACTTTACCCACTGAGTCTTCTTCCCTGCCTTGGGTCTAGACTTTTAATGAAACATAAAATGGCCCCTTCCCTGGTTCTTGGTCCTTAAAAGCAAAAGGGAATTCATTCTTCAGTTCCAAAACTTTCTTGAATCTTCCTCACTGGATCCCCTTCAAATCCTTAGCATTGTTGTGGGACAATTTTTTTGTACACTGTGAAGATGTGTCTTTGCCAAAGTGCCTTCTGATTGGTGCAATAAAGAGTTCAATGGTCAATAGATAGGCAGAGGAGAGTAGGTGGGACATTTGGAGAGAGACAAGAAGTCAGGAAGAATCTGATTTTGCATGGGATTTGGCCAGCAAGACAAGGAGCAAGTCAGATGCATGGTACAGGAGAGAGGTAAAGAACCACATGGCAAAATGCAGATGAATAGAAACAGCTTAATTGAAGTGATAAGAGCTAAGGCCAAGCTTTCACACTTAATAATATGTCTCCGTGTCATTATTTGGGGGCTGGCAGTTCAAAGAAAGTCTGACGAGAAAGCAACTTCGTAGCATCATTATTTTCTCTGGTATATTTGTATTTGTTTGTTTCCCCTTGTGTACTTGCTTTTCCCTAGAAAGAATGAGATGCTTCACACCTCCAAAGGTAGACATTTTGGTTAATCCATTCCAACACTGAAGTTATATCAACGCAATATTATTTAAAAATTTATTCAAAATGTATTTATAAGAAGCCTGAGCCTTTCATAGGAGAAGAGCTGGACAGACTTATGTTCTAAGCAATGTGTGTCTTCTGTTTAGGCTGACTTTCTACAGAAGAAAAGTGACTGCAGTTACTGGCACACGCTCTCGTGTGACACTTCTTCCCAAGAGACATGAACAAATGTCTCCTCATCACAAATAGAGTCAATGACATAGCAGAGTAACCATTATACCACGGGTTCACCTTGGTGAAACAATGTGTTTCCTAGCGTTGCATACAGAAGCCTGAATGGCAGCTGGGTTACCCAAAGCCCACCCTGGCTTGAGAGGACTCTTACGAGCAGGAACCCTGGAGTTCTCTGCCTGATGAGCAATGGAACTCTGCCCTGCCACTCAGCTCATCATAGTCCTTTCTAGGCAGCTGTTCAGAGGTCTTTCCTCCGCCACCATCACTTTTGTATCCATGGGGCCAGCTCCCTGTGAATCCTGTAAGCTTTGGCTTAGCACAGTGCTGCTCACTTGTTTCGGGAGCTTCAGGAGCGTGCCCCCAGCATGGGATGTTTCAACTCAGAGGAAAATGTTACGTGTCACACTGACACACACACACACACACACACACACACACACATACACAAACACAAATACAGGTACACACACACGCATACACCTCATTGCTTATAGACTGCTTATACACTCGCTGGCTGCCTAGAGCTTGCTGTGCCTGGAAACTCTTGTCCCTTCCTATTCCAGGTTTAAGCTCAGCTTGGTTGAAACACAGCATCCCTTCACCTACTTACTTCTCACAGGATGCGTATAATAGGTGGTATCTGAGGGATTAAAGTACCACTAAGTTGTGGAAAGGCCTTGAACTGGGGTTAGGAAGCCCTGTTCATCCTGCTCTGCTGCCTAGACGGTTGGGTCCGACTCAGACTCTGACGTGAGCAGTGATTTGTGAACGCAGACATATTCCTACTCACCACAGGGCTGTTTCTTACCCGGAATTCTTCCAGAAAGTTCCATCACCTTTCATTCTTTCCGCTCATCTCTCAGGAGCCAGCAGAGAGCTACTGATGGGAGATGGAAGGCTTTTCATTCACGTGAGTTAATGCAACACTACCCCCACAGACTTCCTCAGAAGTGAGGTGGGAATCACCCTAGCTTTGAGCATGTGCACGTGGCCTCTGCCGACATCTGCCCGCCTGCAATCACTGATGAGTCTCTCACAACCAAGATCTCATTTCTGTCTTCCTTCTTGGATTTCAGTTGGCATCCCCCAACCCCAACCCCGGGATATACCGGCAACAAAAGAAAATTACAGAATGTTGCTTAGCTCCATTGCATAGGAAGCAGCCGAGCAAGCCTTGTCACACTAAGGTGGATGGCATTCCCAGACAGCTAGAATAATTCTGCTTTTACTAAATTCATCAGCAAGAGAGGGGTTTCCTTCTTTCCACAGCATAAAAGCAGGAGAATCAACATCTTAGTCCCTGTGTGAATTCTCAAGCTCTGGGCCCAGGCTCAGTTTAGAGCATTTACATTTTACTACACTGCTCGTTTGCAATAAAAACATCCAGCTTTGTTTATTAACGACTTCCATTCTCGGATGAAACATGAGTCTTTGGAGCTTTATAGAGCATTACGTGATACCCTATCAGACTGTACCAAAAAGTCAAGTGACATCATGTTGAAGAAAGGTTAATTCTGGAAAGAAATTACTTTAATACCAAGTTTATATTGGATTCACTTTTTTTTTTTTTTACATTTCAAAACACACTCCATTTCGAATGCTTGACAGAAATGAATCCAGGGGCATCGTGTTTCTTTTCTTGATCAACAAAAGCAAAAGTGAGTCCAAGATATCTCGGCACATGGCTTTTGTGAAGAAAGAGTGGAACTGAGGGCTGTAAAATTTTGGTGCTTTCTGTCATCCAGCCCAGACTCCATTGATAAATCTAATTCAGTGTCCTCCCCTTTCTCCTCCCAGGACTTTAAATTTAGGACTTCACACTTCGAAACATCATTGTTGCGTTCTTTGAAAATGCATCTCCATGTCCAATGGCACCTGTGTGGCCTTGTTGCTAATGTCTTTAAATTCTTTGGTTACAGTGGTTGTGAGGCTAGCTCACACATGTTGCCAGACAGCCAAATGGGAAGTTTCTAAAGCAAATGGGCTCTTTGTTTAGGAGAGGAGACAAGCCGAGTCAATAAACAAATGGGCTCTTGAATGAATCATGCTAATGTTTGCTATGGAAACCAAGGTGGAGGCTGAGCTGAGGAGGCTGGAGATAGGATTACATGAAGATGCAGTGAGAGGCAGGGTTGGGCTCTTGGATAAGGCTCACAGAAGAATGTCCTGAAGATTTTACCACTAAAGACTGCTGAGCCCTTTCACAACTTGTGCCCCAGAAACCACTGGGACAATGAGTAAGTGGAGAAGTGACAAACAGGCAGACAAGGTACAGGAAAGCTGTGGTGGGGTGCCCTGGGCTCACTGATGGAGAAGCAGCACTCCCTAGAAGCTCAGTGTGTCTACTATATCCAGGCGAACATGGCAGCAGTGCCGTTACTGCAAACAGCTGAACACAGGAGCAGGGTTATTATATACAGCTGAAGAAGGAGGTTGCTTTAGCTAGACTTGGCAGGGGTGGTTTCTGTGGGGGAAGAGTCTTCATGCTGTAACTACCATGGGGGAAAAGGCTATGGTAGATATTTTCTGCACACACTGTCAATATTCACACTTGGATTCCAGGAAGACTTTGTTACCCTCTGAGCCTCATTCAGGGAAAGCTGAGCCTTGACATGGCTGTGTCTGTGTCAACAATACTTATCCACTCCCTGCTTCCCTCACTTCCTACCAAAGTCCCTAGCTGGACCAAACTTTTCTTCTTTTGGTTTTGCTCATCACATTGCTCCATTGTCTAAAATATCTTCCTAAAGTTTATAGGATTTTTTTAAAGATTTGTTTTAATATTTATTAAGTATGTGTGGTCTTTTGTCTGTGTGGAATTATGTGCCCATGAGTGCAGGTGCCTGGAGAGTCCAGAGACTGCACCAGATCCCCAGCATAGTGCTACAGGTTGATGGGAGTCCTCCTGGCATGGGTGCTGGGAATCTAATGCAGGTAATGTGTACCCTTAACCTCTGAGCTGCCTCTCCAGCCCCTGTGTGTGTGTGTGTGTGTGTGTGTGTGTGTGTGTGTGTGTGTGTGTGTGTGTGTGTGTTTAATGTAGTTTCACATCGACCAACCAACGCAACCCCAGCTGTAGCAGTGGATCCGCAGAGTCTCTGGCTTGGCTTGCTCCATGCCCCACTCCTGCACTGCAACATTGCTTGTTGATATAACATAATACTTTGTGCTCCCTCTGTATTCTCCCATTCCCTTGTTTCATTCACTCATTCCATAAATATCTGTTGACTCCTGTGGCAAACCAGGAAGCTAGGAGCAGAGCAGGCACATGCTAAGTAAACCATCGTATCTGCCATGGCCAGGGTAATATACAAGTGACCTATTTTCTCCTAGGTGCTGCCATCTAAAAATAGATCGAAAATACTTGGGTTTAGTCTCGGCTGAACTCGCTCACTCCTTCATTTTCAGTCCCATCTTAGACAGCTAAACCCAGTACACTGTTTGGAAGAACTATCCTCCTCCAGTGTTCTCAGCTAAGATCATAGTGACCCAAGACTTGATAGTCAGGTATCTCCATCTTGAAGCCATACTACTTACACACCCAAATCATGGTGCATGATCTTGAGCAGAATTAGATATACAGTTACTCATGGCAATGAGGCATCAAGGTTGGCTTCAGGTGTGGGTTGGTCAGAGTGTCTTTGCTCTGCTCTTCCATACTCTCTGACTTCACCCTCCAACTGCCTTCCAGTGGCAAAGAAAGATGGCTGCTAGCAGCAACTCAAGAAAAGCTTTGTGGCTGAAGCTCAGAAGAGAGAGTCGCAGAGAGGAGCATCCAGAACCTTGGACGCAGTTTTCTGGTCCGTGGAATGGCAAGCAATAAGCAAATGGCTTAGGCACGTGCCTTGTGCTAGCCCTTGAATCAATTCCAGCAGCCAAAGGTGGGCTCTGTCCGGTCAGAACATGTGTTGATGGCCAAGGAAGAAGAGCAGGCTGCTACTGGGGCAAGAGGCGGTAGAGTGGCTGTTTCCGTATGCATACTTTCATGTGGGTGGGAAGTTTCCAAACATTACAGATGGAAGCTTAGAGAGGTATCATTTAGCTAAAATCTTCCATGTTATAGATAAAGAAGCTGAGGTCCAAAGGGCATCTGGCCAGGTTTAGAGCCTCCTGCCTGGAGTCTTCACAACTCTGAAATGCAGATATCCTTTGTGCGGTATAGGCCCCTCCAGGGACTGTCTTGTTTATACACAGATTACTTCTTCACAGCAGCTAGTCCCCTTCATTTTTCTCCCCAGCAGGATGTTCCCCTCACCCTCGCCAGTGGCCATCTTCATGGCGGTCCTCTTGACTGGGCTGAGATGATAGCTCACTGTGGTTTTGACTCCTATTTCCCTGACAGTCCCTGAAGCTGTGTGTCTTTTTCTCATAGATATGTTGGCCATTTGGACTTCCGTGATGGTCTTAAATAATTGTAAACAATTGTACAACTCTCATGAAATTGACGCTGTGATATTTCCAGATACTATTTCTCTAGACCTGGGGACCAGGGATCTGCTTTCTGTATTCATCTGTGTAGGTGCTGATTTTACAGAACTTCATATAAAGGGGGCCATGAATACCTTTTAACTTGGCGTATGGTCCTAGAAGTCCATCTACACTGTTGTAAGACTCCTTGCTTATTATAAATCATTGTATGAATATAATCCATTTCCCTCACCCACTCACCAAGCATCATGTGGAATTTGGGAGTTTTGCCTATGATGTATTTTGGAGTTATGATTAATTGTAGTCAAGCCTTTATTGATATTATATATTTTATTTCTCTTGAATAATTATTTAGCAATAAGAAAGTCACTCTCTGGATTTACATTAATTTCTTTAAAAAGGGTAGGTTAAGTCCTCCAATCCAAAGGAGATTATTTGATATGTTTGTTTCTTTTTGAGATGGTGTCTTCCTATAAGGACCAGGCTGGCCTTAAACTTTGAATCCTCCTGCTTCAGCTTCTCCACTGCAAAGGGAGCCATTAATTTCTTTCATCCCCTTCCCTGCAAAGCTGATGATTGACTCCAAGGCACCATGCATGAGCGACAAGCACTCCAAGCATCTACCACTGGGCTCCCTTAGCTCCTGGGCTGTCCTAGGTCCTTTGTGTTTCCATATGGACTTCATGATCTATTGTCAAGGGCTGCACAACGCCTGTCGAGATTTTGGTACAGGGTTGTATTAATAGGCTTACTCACCATAGAATTTTTTTGAGGATTGTCTCAGATCTGTAGATCACATCAGTAATCACCATCCTGACAACTCAGAGTCTACCAATCCCTGCACAAACCCTGGTTCCTCCACCACCTATAGTGTTCATTTGCTTCAGAAGAAATTCTTAATTTTCAGTGGAATAATCTTAAAATGTGTTAATTTTCTCCAGAGTTTCTATGCTAGTATGACTTGGATTGTCTTCTTTCCTTCCTTTAAATTATCCATCGCTAACCTATAAAAATACAGCTGATATGTATGTATTGATATTGTGTTCCACAGTTTTGCTGAATTCCTTCTTTTATTTATAGTAGCCTTGGTGGATTATTTGACTTTTCTACATTTGAATCACATGCTTTATGAATAACATGATTTTCTTTTTCTTTTTTAAATCTACGTTTCCATCTTTTTCTTCCTGTCTTACTATATTAGACAGGTTCACGCATAAAATATTTTCAGAGAAATGACAAAGGAGTCCTCCTTGCTTCACCTCCAGCCACAGAGGAGAAGTGTATAGCAGGCTTTCATTGGGGCCACCAATCAGCTCCCAAATCATGACACATAGACTTCTTATTATTTATGACTGCTCAGTCTTATCTTAAGCTCTTATAACTTAACCTGTTTCTCTTTGTCTGCATTTTGCCTTGGGGCTTTTTACCTTTTTATCCTTCTGTATATTTTACTCTCATTGCTTCTGTGTCTGGCTGGCTAGAAGCTGCCTAGCTTCTGGCCCCAGGCATGCCCCTCTCTTTTTCCCTCATTCTTTCTTCCTCTCTTGTTCTAGATTTCTCCTCCTACTTATTCTCTATCAGCCCTGCATATGCCTCTCCTGCTTAGCTATTAGCCATTCAGCTTTTTATTAGACCAATCAGGTGCCTTAGGCAGGCAAGGTGAAACAGCGACACATCTTTACATAAATAAATGCAGTATAAAAAATATAACACACCTTTGGACAGTTAACATAATATTCCAGAAAAAGTGCCCAGGCCTTACTCTCTCAGTGGTACCAGATACGGTTTTGTTTTGTTTTGTTTTTTTAAATTTTCTGCCTTCTCTTTGTGGTTTGTTGAGAACTTTTATCATGAAATGATTTGGCATTTTGAATTTGTTTGGATAACTATGTGGTTTATTAAAAATTTCTGTACTGCATTAATTGATTTCCAAATGTTAAAGCAGTATTTTGCCCGTAGGGTATATCCATTTTCGTCATGTAGATCTTCTTTTCCCCAAGATTGCTGGATTTAATTTGTTGGTTTTCTCTTTGTGATTTTTGTGCCTCTATTTGTGAGGAGCCTTCGCCTGAAGTTTTCTCTCATTGTGTTTTCTTCCTGACCTTCATAGCAGACAAAAACTAACCTCAGGATAAGTGAAAAATGCCTCCCCCTTCTATCTAATTAGTTTATGAAAACCTGACATATTTGTTTCTAAAACAGCTCTTTAAATGTTTTTAACCCGCTCACCAGGAGGGAACTCACACCTAGTCCTGTGACCCACCAGCCCTGGCTAGTGAGGTCATGGGTCATAGCGGAGAAATCACTCCTCTGCTTTACTAAACCAGCATTGATTCCTAACTGCATTTTAAATATCTTTCTTTATATCCATAAAAGTAGCTCTCACTCCTCATCAAAGAACAGGAGAACATTACAGAAAAACCTCAGTGGTCAAAATACAGAAAACCAATTACTGTGGGCTCGTAGCTATTGATATATCTACCACACAACATCTGAGGCTCAGAGAACGTCACAGAAACAGCCTGAAGTCTGTGAGAGTTGAGTAGTGTAGCTGTTTTCAGTGCTGATGAATTGTTTTGAGGTTTTATTTTAGAGACACAACACTACAATGGTTAGTGCATCTCTGTCATATTTGCTGTCCTCAGGGTTTATTTTGCTTACCATCGGTATAACTCTCCCATATCTCGGACTGTGGGTATTTTCTTTAACTCTCTCAAATCTGCAGTGTTTCTCATCAAAGGCACACAGTGTGTTTGTATCTTATTTGTCTTAGAATCTGGCCCACTTCCTCTCCCTGCCCCTCCCCAGCTCATATTATTTATTTATTTACTTGCTTTCTTCCTTACTTATTTTGGAGGCGAGGCCCAGATTTGCCTGGAATACATTACACCAGCGGCCCCCAACCTGCCTAATGCTGCAACCCTTTACTACTGTTCCTCATACTGTGGTTGACTTCCAAACAGAAAATTATTCTCAGCCTTGTTCATAAGTGTAATTTTGTTACTGTTATGAATCATAGTGTAAATATCTGTGTTTTCTGATGATCTTAAGTGGCCCCTGTGAAAAGGCTGTTTGACCTGTCCCCTGCCCCCCCACCACTTGCAAAAAAAAGGGTTGTGACCCACAGGTTGAGAACAGTTGTAGTATATAGTCCAGGCTGACCTTGAACTCACAGCAACCTTCAGCCTCAGCCTCCTAAATCCTGAGATTAGAGGCCTGAGTCAGCACGCTAGACTGAAGATCATACCCTTTCACTCTCCCACCACTTGTAGAGTGGTGACCACGTGTGGTGCATCCGTATGTTATGCTGTCTACAGGTGTGTCATAATTGCCCATTTATAAGAACTTATATCTACAAAGATATCAGGACAGCAAAGCGTAAGGCCTGAATTTCTATGCTCTTGCGTTTAGCTTCTCCGTTTATACCACTGTTCCTTTCTCCACGTGAGTGTAATGTTAGGCTCCATCTGGGGGTGCCAGTTTCTTTGGAAGAGACTTTCCCAGTCTTGCACGGAGGGCAGACCCTCAGTCTTAGGAGCAAGCTCCTCTCCCATACCAGTGCATGAGAGGAAGGACCACCCTTAGGTTAGGTGTGAACTGGGAAGAACACGAGCTTTAGATGGCGATGTCGTTTGTAAATGCTTATATTTGTCTCAAATACTTTGAAGGCAGTAATTAGCGAGGAAAGCCATCAAATTAGCTGCTTCATAAAATGTTCTGAAATGGATGACTTGTACAAAAGGGCAGAGTTGGCTTGGTTATTTGACCAAGGTGTGTGATATTCAGGAGATTAATAGTAAGGCCATTCTCACTTGGTGGCAGTCTGAAACTTTAAGTAAAACGCCTTCAAATGGGCTTGTTTACATTTTCCACATATACATTATGACAACATAATTCCATACCATCTTCATTATTTAACCAACAAGCCAATTTCTAACTTTGTTGCATGTCAGATCCTCAAGGAGTTGTGGTATGTGACCAAAAATAACTCGGAAATTAGGGAAGGCAGGGAGGTCAAACAAAACCATGAATTAAAAAATTAGAGCACTAAATCAATGGACTCGTTTATTTGAAGAAAAGTGTAGGATCACCCCCCCGCCCCGCATGTGTATGTGTTTTTTGCAACTTCAGGAATAAAATATGGGAACTAGTCATTGCCCGTCACAGAAATTCCCCATGTCACATGGGCTGGACAAATTAGCAGTGGTGTATTATTTAAAATGTGTGTTAGTTCTACTTCCTCAAGTTTATTTTTCCTTCCGCTGTCTTATAGCAGTTCATCTTCAGCAGGGATCTGTACCTTGGGACAAGGGCCCCTTGGGACTGGGCACATAATTTATAACAATAATGGAACTGGCTCGCTCAGTTGATAGCCAAGGGACCTATGTGTGTATGGAGGGAAGAAGTTACATCACCCATGAAAAGGCTAATGAGCTAGGCAGATTTCAAGGAAAATGATCTTTTTGTCCTGCCCTTAGACCTTGTTCAACCAGGGAGACCCCATTCGACATGTAATGATTCCAACATGCACTTTCTGAGCAGACAGTTGCGTGACAAACGGGGTCGCGAGCTCAGAAGTCAGAATGTTCACCAATAAATGCCACTTTAATTGGAAGCCTTAATTATACCACCTTTGCTCCCAGGGCATGCCCCGGAGACACATTGAGAAGTGGCTTTTGGTTCAGAATCTTTGTGCGGAACCCCTGGCTTTCAAACGAGTTTCTCCTACAGATAACTGTCGTCCTCCGCTCTTGAGACGTGTATCCAGTTAGCAACTGGAAATGTGATTCTGGGACTCGGGAGAGAATTTACCCTACTCTGTGAGGTAAAGAGTATCTGCACCTGGATGGCCACTTTTACAAGGTGGTGCGCCTCCCTTTTCCTCCTCTTTATGCAGCAGCTGGGAGTCAGCCATCTTGAAGCAGGTGGACCACAGGGGTGCCCTTGGCCATCCACAGCGGGAAATCATCCTCGCTTGCCTCCAGATGTTATTTGAGAACAGGGCTGCTTCAAAATGACCGAGAGCCGGTGACTGCTTCAAATGTCCCTGAAACCTTAGCATCTTATAACACTGGAGCCTCCCAGCTAAAAAGTGTGTGAGCTGGAGGGAGCAGGAACTAAGCAGAGAAGAAAGCATTTGGGATGCATCAGAAACTCAATATTGGCTTGCTGAAGTTGTGAATAATTAGCCAACAGCTTTTGTCTCCATCCCTGCAGCTAGTAACATGAAAGCGGTCAGGTTTCTAAAGCACGGCTTAAGCTTACTCCGTGTATTGAGTAACAAGGTTTTTCATCAATAGCTTATTGGTTCCAGCAGGATGGTAGTGACAGAAAGCAAGCCCTGAGTGCTGGGGATGGATTTGCAGGCCCGTTCACTGCTACTTCATAAAGAATGCCTTAGCTCTAGGGGAATTTAACTTCTCCTCTTGGTAGGAACTCCAAGACACTAGAGAAAGTCACCATCACAGTGAATATATCCTGATTTTAAAGTAGGAACCTTGCATCTTTATTCCCCAACGTGTTCCATTTCTATATTTTAAATAAAAAAGAAATTAAAATGTGTCACTCTGTCAACAAACACTGCTTTAAAATTTCAATAAAAATAATACCTTGTCAAAATAGCTTGTGTATGTGGTAGCTTGTCAAAATAGCTGCGTATCAAAAATACTAAAAATTGAGCTGGAGAGACGGCTCAGTGGTTAAAAGCACTGACTGCTCTTCTGGAGGACCCAGGTTCAATTTTCAGCACCCACATGGCAGCTCACAACTGTCTGTAACTCCAGTTCCAGGGGATCTGGCATCCTCACACTCGCATGCATGCAGATAAGACACCAATGCACATAAAATAACAATAAATTATTTTAAAAACCACTAAAAGTTTCAACCATATGAGCAGTGATAGCTAGGCAGCATGAACGCTGAGGTTTATAAGCATACAGTGGCCAAAGTTGGACCCTTCTCCCCCAACTGATAGACCTGGGCGGAGAAACAAACATCTCTGCTTTTGTTCCTGAAGCAGAGACATGCCACAAGTGGGTGGCAAGACTTCATGCTGAACTTTCTATAAAGCAACACAGGTGTGAAAGGTTATGATCGCCAATATTCAGACCATCTGACCCCCCTTTAGAAACCTGACCGCTTTCATGTTACTAGCTGCAGGGATGGAGACAAAAGCTGTGGCTAATTATTCACAACTTCAGCAAGCCGATATTGAGTTTCTGATGCATCCCAAATGCCTTCTTCTCTGCTTAGTTCCTGCTCCCTCCAGCTCACACACTGTTTAGCTGGGAGGCTCCAGTGTTATAAGATGCTAAGGTTTCAAAATAAAAACACTGGTGTTTGTATTTTGAGGCAGCTGTGCTACCAAATCCTGCTTCCTTACCCATGCCCATTTAAGATGATGACTGGAGAAGAAGGTGGGAACCCCAAGGAAGTGGTGGAAGTCTCATACCTGCTGTGCCAATGTCTGAGGTGGACTGGGCCATCAAAGTCTCATATCTGATGTGTTGATGTCTGAGGTGGACTGGGCCATCAGCCATAGCAATCCTGCAGGGAGAAAACAGCATGCGGGAAGGAATGATCAGAGGAGAGTTTTTCAAGTCTGACAGCTAAAATTTTGGGAACATGGATTTTGAGATTAAGAAGTGTCCCCAGTTGCCGAGGAGAACAAAAGCTAGGAGAGAAGACCAAGGGCTTTAACTGTGGTCCTTCCATGGGAAGACCAATGGGACTCTTTCATATTTACTTACTGAGTTTATTTTTAAAATAATGTCATATTCCAAAACGTAAGTTTTTTTTTTTAATTTAAGTAAGTCAGGTCAATACCCTAAGCAAACTATGAGAGAAATTTAAAGCTTAGAAGGCAGAGGATGGTTTAGAAAAGCAAAGGATACAGTCCACGGTCTGGGAAGATAAAGGATACAGTCCACGGTCTGGGAAGTCAGAGGATACAGTCCACGGTCTGGGAAGTCAGAGGATACAGTCCATGGTCTGGGAAGTCGGAGGATACAGTCCATGGTCTGGGAAGTCAGAGGATACAGTCCACGGTCTGGGAAGTCGGAGGATACAGTCCATGGTCTGGGAAGTCGGAGGATACAGTCCATGGTCTGGGAAGTCGGAGGATACAGTCCATGGTCTGGGAAGTCGGAGGATACAGTCCACGGTCTGGGAAGGTAGAAGACACAATAAATTGTTTGGGAAAGGGCATAGTAAGAAAAATGCCCCCCCCCCACACACACCATGGATACCAATTGGTTGTAAATGATTTTATAAAGGGCTAAAATGTAAGATGTATTATATACATTATTAAAATGAAAATTGTGTAAGGTAGTAAATCATCCTAGGCACTATCTTGTTTTGAAAATAGATAAGAGTGTCTGGAAAGATGACTCAGTGGTTATGAGGGCCTCATGCTCTTGCAGAGGACCCAAGTCTGATTCCCAGCACCCATGTCAGGTGATTCGTAACTGCCTGTAGCTGTAGCTTCAAGAGTTCCAGCACCTCTCTGGCCTGAGCAGGCACCTGCTCACATATGTGTAAAACACCTGCCATACATATACATATAATTATAAATTATTAACCTCTTTTTTAAAAAAGAAAAAATCTCTGCTTCAATTAAAAACTATTTTCATTCTGACTTATTTTTCAGACATCATAATTCTTGATTTCTGGGAACTGTCCCTTCATGACATACATCCATCTTAAATTTCAGGACATCCTTGACTGTGGTTTGAATGCATCCTCCTGAGTTCAATGTGGAAATTTAATCCACAAATTCATATGTTAAAAGTGTCTGGAAGTGGGGACTCAGGGGACAAATAGATGGCATTAGCAGTCTCTAGAAAGAAGAGGGTAGACTTTTTCCATACCACTCTGCAACGCTCTTTACTGTGTCAGACTACAGCGAGAAAGCTATCACCAAATGCCAAAGCCAAAGCCATGTCGGGGTCCAACCACGACAGTGCTCGCACATCACAGGGTAGGGGCATGTGGATTAGAAAAATTAGGTAGGAAGAATAGAGATACAGAAGAAATTCAGAGATATGGGGTAGAACTGGGAGGGAAATCCAGTGAATACTGAATATGCTTGCATTTATTTTCCATATTCTTACATACCCTATCCAATCCAAAAGGGGGTGGGGAAGAAGGCGAAAGACTGCTTTAACGTGATACGAAGGACAAACAATAATTACTTGCTTCAATACTTGAAGCGTCAAGCCACTATATCCTGAGTTAAGCTTTCTGTTGGTTTAGGCAGGACATGTAGGTACTACGTCTTAAACCAAGTGTCCTATAGGCAGCCATTCCCTGGGTCAAACTTCTTGTCATATCCTTGAAGGAGCAGGAATAGGCTTGAATTCTCTGACCTTTGGTCAGGGTGGAATGGATCCACAGAGGTAAGCCATCTCAATACCCAAAACACCAAGTAACCACACCTTAGGTCAATATCTTGTTTGTAGCCACACCTTAAGTCAGACCTCTTGTAAATAACTATGAAAGAACAAGAGAAGGCATAAACTCTTTGACCGTTGGTGAAGATGGAGTGGACCCACTTCTGTGGGCCCCCACATACCAGTTTCCAATTAGGAGCTACACAGACCTCTCTACTCTTCCAACAGTAGCAGCCTTGGGTGTTCTGTTAAAGCCATATAAGATAAGGCACATTGCTCCTGTCTGCAGACACTTCTTCTGAACTTTACCGCCCTGACATTAAAACCGGGGCTTTTATGGTTTGGTTTAAAACCTACTGTCTGTTCTGAAAGGGCTGTGAAGTGTCAAGCATTCCGCTGTACAGTTTTAATCGTCATGTGATGACAGATTGGATTTATTCTTCCAGAGCAGGCTTGTCCTCTGAGCTCCTGACCCACACCTACCTCGGCCCATTTACTTCACCTGAGATGCCTCAATTCCCACATCTGAAAATGAACCTCACTCTCAAACCTGCTCTTCTGAGGGTCCCTTACTGCATGAATTTACAGCTGTAAGAAGATAGAAACACAGCGAGACTGGTGCTTCCTGACTCTCCTCCATGTACTCTGGCCCTGCCTAGGCCTCTGGACCAGGGTCCCTGCCTTCCTCTCCACACAGAGCCTCCAGCCTGTCCCCTGTCCTTCTGTTCCTCTCACTTTCCTTTCTTAGCTCTCTCTTACCTGCTCTTCCTATCCTTGCATTTCTTCCTTTTCTTTTTTTTTCCTTCATGTCTCAAAAATATTCCCCTGATTTCTTCATTCAGGTCATTATGATTTAGTCTTCAAATTAAATGTTACTTTTCTTCTTCTGGAAAATTTCTCTGACCTCCCGGGGTGGAGCAGGTCCCAAAGATACCTTCCTGGACTACTGCACACCCTTCCACCAACTCTCATCTCCATTTGAATAATGTCTTCCTTTCTCCTCTGGTTATTGAGCCACAGGAGGCTCAAGGTTGTGTCCAGAAAATGACTGTTATGGCTAGAATGTTCCCCTCGAAAGTTTATCTTTTAGAAAATCCTCAAATGTCTATTTAGGGAGATAATCAAATAGACTGAGGCTATATAGTGACCTCCTGTGATGGCATTAGTGTCCTTAGGAAAAAGACATCTCACCATGGGCTACTTATTCTTCCCAAGTTGTGATACAACAAACGTGCTCACCGGAGGCAGAGCCAACAAGCCAGTGCTCTTGGACTTTTCAGACTCAGATCTTGAACAGAACAGACTTACATTTCTATTAAAATATCCAACCTTGGCTATTTTGCTATAGGCACAAAAAAACCCAAATCAAAACAGTGTCTTACCATACTATACATAAAATTTTGCTAAGTGATAAATTATTACATATCATAAATTCCCAAAACTATTAATTTTCATTTAGGTAATGCTATTCTGTTTATCTGGACACTGAAGAAGGAACTAGACCCTTTTCAGAGACAGGGTCTTGGTTTACCCACAAGCCTCTTTTTCTAAAGGCAAAGGGAAATTTTATTTTAGGTGACACTCTTCCTTCTGAACAAGAGCCAGTCATAGCTGGAGAACCCAATGAGCCCTTGAGCCTCATCTCCATTTATTAAAACAGTAAGCACCTGCTGCTTAGGAAGTTGATACATTCCACAGTTTTGCAAACAGATGATGCGCTGGTTGTTCACTGAGCAGCCTCGATGTTTACTTACGCTGCAGACCAACTCTCGGGAAATGCAGACTGTGGCTATTTCTGATGCTCAGCTTGCAAACCATACCTGTGTGAAAACTGGAAGACACACTCAGTTTGGATCCGGCACCAAACACTACATGTGAATGCCAATTCTCCACGTGGATGATGCTGCATGGAAAACAGACTTTAGTAGAGGTAAACACCTGCAAGGCTTATCGGGGTGTAGCGGTTGTCCATGGCTAAAAGGTTTGGATGTCATTAAAAAGTGGAGAAGACGCAGGGCAAGCACTCCATTGTTATTTATTTGCTTTCCGATGCCCTACCCACAAGCAGTTTCTGTTTTGAGGAACCGTGGAGCTAATGGGAATGCACTTTGCTCAAAGGAGGGATACACAAAGTTTCATGGGACCCCAGAAACATCCAAGGAATACTTTGTTGGTTGCAATGAAAGACCCCAGAGACCTGGGTGCTTTCAACCCACCGTCAAGACGCAAGACATCAGAGACCAGCTGGATGCAAAATGCAAGAGGGTTCATTTTCTCAGACCTGAGGATGCCACAGCCTGAACTGAGCAATGCCTTTACAGACTAGAGTCAGTATTTATATTTTACATGAACAGATGATTATACAGTTTCTATTAGCTACTTTGAGGCGAGGGGAAAGTTCAGTTATGTCAGCTTGACCTTGTCTAGGTACAT
>JAQHUG010000025.1:6751449-6769910 GCA_028555095.1 Dicrostonyx torquatus | reverse complement strand
ACACCCCACATTGGGCGGGTATCTTAGAAGCCATTGGCTGAAAGCAAGAGGGCTTAATCTCCCACAGCAATCACCCATAAGGCTTTGGGATGGAGATAAACCCAGCAAATTTTTCCAGGAATTTTCTTCTGCCTCTTATGACACCCAGGCTTCTTTCTTCTTATCATCTTTAAACTCTTTGTTGCCTATATAACTTCTATAGCTAGGAACCACTTGAGAGACTATTTAAGGGTTTCCTCTTTCTTTCCTTTAACAACTTTAATAGATAAGTTCTACAGAATAATCACCATTCTTCATAAATTGTTGATGTTTTTAATCCAGGCAAAACCACCATCAGCTAACACAACTACATGGATATTTTCCACAGCTATTGTCTGAGCTGCCACTGGAATGTGCACCATAGAAACCCATCTCTTTATACATCCAGAAACAAAGTCAGTTCTTGTGTTTGGTCAGCTTTTAATTCCTTCCTATCTCAGGTCGCTTCTGGTCTTGGTCTTGAGTGAGAGAGATTCTTTGGGCAAGGTGGATCTGCTTTCATTTTGGTGACCTTTGACCATTCTCCCAAGATAGTCATCATCAACCTGCTATGTCTAATACACAGGCACCCGACTTGGCCACATCTTTGTAGCAGGAAGCAATAATGACAGGTGGAATACTTGATCTAAGTCTAGAGTCTGATAAAAGGCTCTGCAGAGTGGTATGTCACTTCTGCACTCAGTGCCCAGTTCACCCTGCTAGATGTTGCCCCAGACCCTTCTCTTGTCAGTGGCAGAACACCAACTCTTTGCTGGGCTTATCACACAGAGCCCTGCTATTGATGGGACACAGTTCCAGACTTTATATTTTTCTTTTAAAGAGACTGAATTTTAAATTGTTTGAATTTGTAAAGACTGGGATTTTTAAAGTTTGTAAAATGTTTTGTATTGTGATATTGATGCTAATGGGTGATATTGGAAATGAAACAAGAAAGGGAAGATTATGGTTTAACAGTGATATGTTTATGTGTCAAAGTTGACAAAGGGTCAATTGTCCTGGATAATTTTATGTCATCTTGACAAAAGATAAAACTATCTGAAAAGAGAAAACCTCAATTGAAAAAAGGCCTCCATAATTTCCAGCAGTCAAGTATTAAGTAGAGATCAATGAAGGAGAGCCCAGCCCATTGTGGGTGATGCTATCCCTGGGCTAGTGGCCCTGGGTTCTATAAGAAAATAGGCTGAGCAAGTGATGGGGAGCAAGCTAGAAAGCAGTACCCCTTCCCATCCTCTGCATCAGCTCCTGCCTCCAGGTTCCTGTTCTGTTTGAGTTCCTGTCTGGAACAATGATAAGAACGTTTAAGTAAAATAAACCCTTTTCTCCCCCAAATTGTTCTTTGGTTGTGGTATTTCATCTCAGCAAGAAAAACCCTAACTAAGATGGGCTAAGTTTCAACTCCTCCATTTTCAGTGCTTCAGGGGAGGGGGAGCATCTCCACTGTGCCAGGTATCACACCTATAACAATGAGGATGTACCCTCTGGGCTCTTTGAACTGCCCTTCTGGCTCCCCATGCAACCCACAGAGCACCCCAAAGAGGATAATCTTTGATTTCCCCTCAATTCCTTATCTACACCTTATCTCTACTATGCTCCATCTGTACTAAACTGATAAGGGTCCCTCCTATTATCCAACTACTGGGTTCTTAGAGCAGATGCCATGCATGTTAAAGAAAACGTGCTTAGGCGGTGTGTTGCATCCCTTGCATGGATATTTTTCTCAGCTGTTACCTGATTCCAAGAGAGTATGTGAACTCTGGTATGAGCAGAGTAAGTGGTTTTGTGTACCTCCAGACACTATGATGTCTCTTGGGATGTTTCATCCTAATTTCTGAGGTCTCTGGACCTGCATTAGGATGAGATTAGAAACTCACTTGTGGCCATCAATGTGGCAATTGCCCATATGATGAATCATGTGGTCCATGTTCTTTCAAACCCAATGCATCTGACAAGTTATCATCAGAGAATAATAATGCTTGGCTCCTTCTCCAACGTTCCTTGGTCCTGAGTTCTTAAGGGAAAGCTGTAAAACTCTCAGAAAGGCAATGGGCACTCTAAACTGCTGGAAAGGGTGGCCATACCCAAGGAAAGCCAGCATTAGTAGGAGAAGGAAAGACCTCCACTTGGTGCTGGGAGCTTTATTGATACTGGTGACTAGCAGAGTAGAAATAACGTGGCATTTCCAAATCACTTCTGCTGCTGTTGTGGCTCGGCCATCTGGTACCCTTTGTGAACTATACTATCAGAAAGCTCAGCCCAACTGTCATGGGACCGTATGCTGAAGCCTGACAGGCAGACTATTGGGAGACTATAGCGAAGACATTTTGAGTTGCATCTGCCCAGCATTCAGGGATCTGAAAACTTGTCAGCAGCCAGAGTATACACTTGAGCTTTCAAACAGACTACAAGGCAAATGCAAGACTGGTGACTGTAGCCCAGGGGTGAGTCAGCAGTTAGAGATCTGGGACTCTACCTGTGAAGCACTGCCCACAGACAAGGACAGCATCCCTAATCTGACCATCCAAAGGATGGCTCAGAGAGAAGAATGGGCAGCTCATCTCAGAGGAACACTGCCTAGTGACCAGTAGGAATCTACAGGTCAAGGAGGGACCATAAGAGAGGCCAGAGGGTATCTATCAATCAAGCCAGTCGGTTTCCATATCCTATTTCTCCGCCCAGTTCTCAGTTCTTCTGTGTTTAATCCATCAATACCATCTCAGCATGGCAGCTCAGTCCTACCCTATCCTTGCCCTGTATCACCTTGCATATTCCTCTTAATGCTTTCTCTTTGACTTCTCCCCCTCCAAAGAACTCAGTCTGGCATGGTTTGCAGGCTCTCAGTCCCTTGAGTGCTGGAACTGGTCTACTTTAATTCATACCATAGCCTACTTCTCTGACTCCTCTCCTCCTCCTTTTTGACCATACAGTTCCCTCTATGAGTTTTTTCTCCTCTATTTTCTATCATCCCAGAGCTAAGCATTAGTCCATGTGTTTCTCTTCCCTTTCCTCCTACTCAGTATTACCGGTGTCACTTCACCGCAGATGGTTATTTTCACAGTGGGTCTGCCCTGGATTGGGACTGTCATGACAGTCAAAGGAAAACTAAGGCTAGAGTGTGGTACTCTGGACACCAATAAAACAGAAGAAAATGACAACTCAAGCCAACCTCAACTTAATGAACATCACAAACGCACCCACTGAAAGGAGAAAGGTGACCTCTATAAATTCAACCAATAGCCAAACTCCCGATGTACATGTTCCAAAGCAAAAATTTGAGTAGCGTGAAAGGCCAAGCTAACATGTCTCCTCCAAAAACTATTAATGCAGAATAATTCCAACCCCTAGTGAGAGTGAGCCCAACAAAATTCCAGACAAGTAAATGAGTATTCAAAGAAGTGAAAGGGATCACAAACCCCGGAATGAATTCTAACTCCATGAACTACCAGTGAATAAAATAAGAAAGTCAGTTCAGGATATTAGAATGGAATTCAACAGTGATATAGAAACATGAAGGAAAAAAACAAAACCGAAATGAAACCAGGAATGAAAAATTTCACAAAATCAAATGTAAGGCTCATTTAATCAAATCAAATGGAAAGCTTCACAAGCAGGAGGGATCATGAGGAGGATAAAATATCAAACCTTAAAACAATATAGAGGCATTGGTTCATCTGGTCAAAGATAATTTTAAGTTTCTTTCTTTTTCTTTTATTTTTGAGATTATGATATAATTGCATCACAATATGATTTTAAAGTTACTTAGCTTTATTTTTATATATTTATATACATTTTAAAAAGTTACTGAGGCATAAAAGATCTCTGGGAAATCATAAAAGACAACTCCAATCAATTGTGGGCTGGGCTCAGAAGGGAAATAATGTCTTGTCATTGGCATAAAAATGTTTTCAATATAATTATTGTATAAAAGTTCTAGAGAGATCCAACCCAGTACAAAAGACATTGTAACCTATGTAGATAAAACCAGAAAAGAAAGCCTCATGTTACTTTATAATTAAAGCAATAAATACGTAAAATAAAGAAAGTGTATTGAACGTTGCAGAGACAGGAACGGTAAGCCATGTGTGACAGCAGTCATTGAAGAATAACAGCTGATTTCTCAACAGACACTTAAAAAGCCAGAGAGCCATGGAATGATGTACCTCTAGCTCTAAAATACTACAGCTACCAATCCAGATTATTGTACCCAGCAAAACTACCATCATGACTGATGAAGAAAAAAAAATCACATAATAAGCAAAGACTAAGGAATTTTCCAACCAGTAAACCGTCTCTACAAGATACTGAGAGGAGTTTTTCAGACTGAAAATAATGATAAACGCATTCAGAAAGTGTCGGGGGAAAGACATAATGTTAGAACTGTAGTTAATCAAGTGAGGATTAGGAAAACAAAGCACTACAAGAATCAACAAAGTGATATTAATTAGCACACACCTTTCCACAATAGTTCTGAATATTAATTATCTCAATCATCCAACCAAAGGAACAGAAGATTAGATTAAATAGCAGGATGCATTAATTTGTTGTCTCTAAGAATCACACCTAAAGATAAATACTGCCTTAGGGTAAAAAAGGATATTACAAAAATATGGGGAACTAGGAAATAAGCAGGTGTCACTATTTTATATCTGACAAAATAGACTTCAGGGCAAAACTAGTCAGAAGAGATTTTAACAGCTCTAACCTCACGGTGATTAAAGGAGAAATCCATTCATGTAAAGAACATAACAATTCTAAATGTATACACAGACATGATGCATCCAACCTCATGAAACAAATACTATGGGACATAAAGTCACAGGATAGCCCCTAACACAATAATAGTCGGTGATTTCAATAACTCACTTTCACTAATAGAAAGGTCATCCCTACAAAAAAAAATGAGCAGAGAAGTATCAGAGTTAAATGACGTCACAGATAAAATGGTCTTAATGGACATCTGTAGAACAGAGTGCACATTTGTCTCCGCAAACCATGTAACTTTCTCTAAAAAATGTCATATAATAGGACACAAAGCGACTTTTAAGAAATACAGGAAAATTGAAACATCACATAATATTCTATCTAACTACAATGAAATAAAGTAAAAAATCAGCATTAAGAGAAACTATAGAAAATTCACACACCCATGGATGTTAACCAACAAACTATTATGTGATAATATTCTTCAAAAAAATCAAGAAGGAAATAATGTCCTAGAATCAAGAGAAAATGAGACACCAAAACCTACAAGATGCCATAAATGCAGCCCTAAAAACTGTAAGGTCTGCATCAAAAAGTCAGGAAAATTTAAACAATTTAAGGTCTTTGAAAAACATAAGATGAGTCAAAGCCAGAGCCAGCACACACAGAAACCATTAATATTAGGTCTGACATTAATGAAATAGAACTTTTTAAAAGCACAATGCAAAGAATCAATGAAACAAAAAGTTGGTTCTTTGAAAAGATAAGCAAGACAAATTTGCATAGTCAAACTGACCTAAAAAATTAAAAGAAGACCCCAACTAATAGAACTAGAGATAAACGGGATGTTGTGACAGATACCAACAAAATATGTATATTCCACTATGTACTTAACAAAAACCCATATTTTTACATTGAAAACATATTTTCCACTAAACCTAAAAACCTAAAAGAAACTGATGAATTTCTTGCTGTATACTAACTGCCAAAGTTAAACCAAGATAAGATCATTTAAGCACAGCCATTAAAAATAATGGGTTTGCAATGGTAATTTTATAAAGTCCCAACTGAAAATTGTCCTGCTCCACATGGAGTCACTGTACAATTCTACCACCCCTTAATAAAGAAGAAGCAACAGGTTCTTTCTCAAATTATTCAGCAAAATAGCAAAGGAGGCACTGCCTCCAGTCTCCTTTTACAAAGCCAGCAGCAGCATCCTGGCACCAAACCAGATAAAGATAACACACACACACACACACACACACACGAAAGAAAATTACCAATCTATCACCCTGATAATGATAGATGCTAAAATTCTCAATAAAATCCTTGTGAACTTGTTTTAAGGGCACACCAGAAGATCTGTAGCCATGATCAACTTGGCTTTATTCCAGAGGTGCATAGGTGTAAATTGTGGAAATCAATACGTATAATAATACACCATGTAGACTCAAGGACAGGAATCACATTCCTCTCAATGCATTAAAAAATATATAAGAACACTGACTAAAATCCAACATCTCTTCAGAATAAGAGCCCTCAAAACATGCGTGATGGGAGGAGCACATCTAAACACAACAAATGCTTGTGGCAAATCTACAGTCAGAGTTGTGCTAAATGGAGAGAACCCCCCCCAAAAAAAATGCCACCAAGTTCAAGCCCAAGACAAGGCTGTACACTTTCTCAGCTCTTATCATGTTTGACCTCTTAGGTAGAGCAATAAGACAAGAGAATGAAATACAAGGGCTACAACAGGGAAGGAAGGAGTCAAAATATCCTTATTGGTAGATGACTCTACCAGGATACTATTAGAGCTGATAATCCCTGTCAGCAGAATTCTTGGACACAAAATTAACATACAAAACCCAGGTACCTTCCTATATACCAATGCTAAACACACTGAGGAAGCCATCAGAGGAACAACCCCTTTGACAATAATAATGATAATGATGATAATATATAATATTTATATTAATAATATTAACAATAATATAACAATAGTGATGATGATAATAATGATGATGATGAGATTATGATAATCCGCAAACAATAACATGCCCCCTTAGAATAAACCTAACCAAGAACTCAAAGCTGGAAGGCAATAGCATGACTGTGTGTTGGAAGAGTTAATATTGTAAAAATTACTATCCTACCCAAATAAGCCTACAGATTCAATAAAAGTCCCATCAACATGTCAAGAACATTCTCCACAAAAGTATAAAAAACAATCTTAAAATCTATATGCAAGCACAAAAGATTTCAGATATTTCACACAATCTGAGCAAAAAGAATAATGCTAGTGGTGTCACCTTCCCTGATTTCAAGTTACATCATAGAGTCATAGTAATGAAAACAGATGTGCACATCAGTGGAATAGAATAGAGGGCCTAGGCCTCAGGCCACATAGCTATGGCCATCAGATTTTTAAAATCACTTTATTCTAATAAACTCACAAAACATCACACAGCCAGAAAAAGATAGCCACTCAAATGAAAACTTGGCCAGACCTGAATTCTTTGCATCTCAGTGAACTATATGGATAGAATGACCATCTGATTTTTGACAGAGATTTAAAAACATACACATGCCGGGCGGTGGTGGCGCACGCCATTAATCCCAGCAGTCGGGAGGCAGAGGCAGGCAGATCTCTGTGAGTTTGAGACCAGCCTGGTCTACAAGAGCTAGTTCCAGGACAGGCTCCAAAGCTACAGAGAAACCCTGTCTCGAAAAACCAAAAAAATAAAAAATAAAAAAATAAAAACATACACATGAGAGAAAAGGCAGCCTCTTTAATAGATGGTGCTGGCTGGGGAAGCTGGATATCCACATGTACAATAATGAAACCAGACCCTTAGCACTGACCCTGCGCATAAGTCAACTCCAAGTGGACAAAGATTTTAATGTAAGACCTGCAACTCTGATGCTGCCAAAGGGAAGAATCAGGAAACACTTCTGGATATAGCCATAGATGAGGACTTCCAGAATAGCACCCTGGTCACTGCAGTGCCAACAAATGACAAATGGGACTTCATGAAATTAAAAGGCTTCTATGGAGCAAAATGTTAATCAAGTGAGGAAGGAAGCTCTCATGAGTCCCAACGCATCTCTAAGGATACGACAGTAGTTAATGAATGGTTAACTGGGGACAAAGACATGATTTCAGTAATGCAGTCCCTGCTAAGTGACCAATGCTCAGTCAGGATCATGTGTGTGGAGGTTAGAGGACACCTTGAGGGCACTGGTTCTCTCCTTCCAGCACGTGGGTCCTGGGGTTGGACTCAAGTCATCATCTTTGGCAGAGTTCACCTTGACCCATGGAGCCACCTGGCAGAGGCAGGACCTTTACCCATTGAGCCATCTAAGTAGCATCCAAGATTGTTTGATGGTGCTACCACCCAACGTGACAGCCAGGCTTCACTTCGCTCCCAAGATCCCCTACTACATTTGGAGATTAAAGGCTGCATTCCTTTTCAGGTAGCAAGCCTCAGCTCAGTGGGCTCCTGCCAAGTGTGTCTCTTTCACCTTGTTCCTTAACTGCCTCTCCTGACTGGGTATTTGCCTCACTTCTGGGCAGTTTGAGTACCTATCTACAAGCGCCCCTGAAGCCTTCATTAACAATTGTCCTCTGGAATCTTAGTTTTTAAATTAAAGCTTTCAGTTTTAATTATTCTCTACCATTAATTAAAAAAAGGACTATAGTCATTTAACTTTTTCTTAGTGTTTCCTTTAGGCCTCTTTCCTACAAACTGTATCTTCATTAAGACATATAATTTATTATTTCACTAATCCCAGCTAAAGAGGAAATGAGCTGGATTCAGCATTAATCCATGCCGAGATCCAGTGATTAACAGGTCTCTCCTAAGAGCCCTCTCAAAGTATCTGCAGTATACAGTTGGGTAGCCAAGCAATAATTCTTAAAACCTTTGTAGGATGTTGGCTATTTTCCACATTGTGGGTCTCATTTTCCCCCAAGTAATGGTGAGATCCCACATTCTCAGATCCAGGCAGCCCTGTGTGTAAGGTGCGGTCATGCCATCTAAGAGCTTCTAAACAAAAGCAACGAGAACCTGGCTCAGTTTCTCCCAAATAGGCAGAAAAGATTGTATCCTTCGTAATGAAAGGCAGCAGAGCCAAAAGTCAAAGTAGAGTGTGTCCCCGAGGCTGAACACATTGAAGGAGCAGTCCACAGCTTCATCAGCTCTTCTTTGAGTTTTTGTTTTCTTTATATAGTAGGTCACATTACGGCATCATCATAGATTTTATCACTATGTTTTATCACCCTGTCCAGCTCCTTCCCTTAAAGCCACCTCCCCACTTCATAATCCCCTCCCTCAATCATGAAAGATGCCTATGCCTATTAGCACCAAAGTGTACATCTACAGAAATTAGAATAAGGTTCCCATAAATAAGAACTCACAATATTTGCTTTCTAATCTGAATTACCTCGCTTAAAGTAATAATTTCCACTATCCATTTTCCTATGAATTTCATGATTTCATTATTTACAGCTGTATAAAATTCCATTATGTATGTGGACCATATTTTAATTATCCTTTCATCTATTGGCTATCGAGACTGACTCATCTCCTTGCTATTGTGAATACAGCAGCAATAGCAAACATACGGACAGGGATCACTTGGTAGGTTAGAATCCCTCTAATCCATGCTAAGCAGTGGTATACCTACGTCATGTGGAAGTTCTATAGTTTATATTTCAAGAAACCTCCACACTGATCTTTATCGTGACTACCAAAGATTTGGCTACTGTCCCTATTGCTGATAAACGCCCTGGCAACAGCAAAAGGATGCATTCATTTTGGTTCACAGCGCAAAGGTACAGCCCATCTTGGTGGGAAAGTGGAGGTCCCGAGAGCTTGAAGCAGCTGGCCACACGGTATTGCTGCAGGAAGAAGAGGACAGCAAACGTTTTTGTTCAGTCAACTGTCTTCTTGTCAGGTCCAGGGGCCAAGTTCAAGCAATGGTGCTGCCTTCTTTTGCTTTGGTGCTTCCTACCCCAGTGAACTCCATCAGATAACCCCTCCCAAGTGGAGCCAGCTGCTTATCTCCCAGATGGTTTTAGACCTTTGCAAGTTGGCAACCATTATTAACCCTTACAGCTCCACCTGAACCCCAAACACATCACTTTTTAAAATTTATTTTACATACTAACCACAGTTCCCCTCCCGCAGCTCCCCCAACCCACCCTCATCCACTCCTCAGAAAGAGTGAGGCCTTCCATGGGGAGTCAACAAAGGCTGGCACACTAAGTTGAGGCAGGACCAACCCCATCACACATACATCAAGGATGAGCAAGACATCCCACCATTTGGAATGGACTTCAAAAAGCCAGCTCGTGCACCAGGGATAGATCCTGGTCCCATTGCCAGGGGTCCCCCAAACAGACCAGGCCACAAAACTGTCACTCGTGCAGATGTCCTGGTTCGGGTGCATCCAGGATCCCCTGTCAGTCTAGGGTCTGTGAGCTCCTGCAAGTTCAGGCCAACTGTTTCTGTGGGTATCCCCATCATGATCTTGACCCCCAATCCCCGCATATAATCCCTCCTCCCTTTCTTCAGCTGGACTCCCGCAGCTCGGCCTGGTACATGGATGTGAATCTGCATCTGCTTCTATCAGTTACTGGATAAAGTTTCTATGATAACAGTTAGGATAGTCACCAATCTGATTACAGAGAAAGGCCAGTTCAGACATCCTCTCCACTATTGCTAGGAGAACTAACTGGGGTCATCCTTGTGGATTCCTGGGAATTTCCCTAGTATCAGGTTTCTCCCTAGCCCTTTAATGGCTCCCTCTATTGAGATATCTCTTTCCTTGCTCTTCCACCCCATATGAAAATCTATCAATGTAATCCACCATATAAGCAAACTGAAAGAAAAAGAAAAACATGATCATCTCATTAGATGCTGAAAACATTTTCGACAAAATTCAATACCCATGCCTTCATGATAAAGGTCTTGGAGAGATTAAGAATACAAGGAGCATATCTAAATGTAACAAAGGCAATTTATAGCAAGTCAACAACCAACATCAAATTAAATGGAAAGAAACTCAAAAGTGATGTCACTAAAATCAGGAACAAGACAAGGCTGTCCACTCTCTCCATACCTATTCAATATAGTAGTTGAAGTCCTAGCTAGAGCAATAAGACAACAAAAGATCAAGAGAATACAAATTGGAAAGGAAGAGGCCAAACACATCACTTTTAAGCCATAGCCTCCCACCCCCTGTCATCACAATCTGTAATGGTTGTGACACTGTTTAAAGCCCAAAGATCAAGTCTCAATTGACAATCATGATGACCTCTTAACTGTGGCTTCCTATTTAAAAAATTTTACATGTTCACACAAGCAAGGGCATAGAATAAGCATTCCTATTTACAAACAGGAAGGAGCAGGACACAGCAAGGGATGATAGATACAAACTCATCAGGAAAATTTACAAAGAAGACCGGATTCCAAATGGCTTTGGCAGCCCCACCCCGTGCTCGAGGCTGTCATCTGCAGCACACACAGCCTCCCTCACACACCAGCTCCACACCGCACCTCAGCCTTCCCTGCTAATGGCTCGTAGCCCTGACATCTCCCACAGGCTGCCGTCCCCATTCCCAAGCTTTGCCTTTGCAGCTTCCTGGAGAAGCTGCTCCTAGCTTCTTGGCAGACTCTGACCCGGCCACACCTTGCCTGGCCTCAGCTGCTCTCCGTGTTGCCTTCAGCCTTGAATCTTTAATATTTAGAAAGCCAGCACTAGGGAGAAGATGCTGTGGAGTTCTGCTGCTACCTCCATATGTCGTCTGCCACACACAGCTGTATCAGCTTGGAAGTGTTGATAATTTGCATTAGGATAGGATCGTCCCCCACTTTCTCTCATGCAACATTGTAGAAAGAAGCAAGACAGGAAAATTTAGAAAAGATCAAGAAATATATTGCATTTTTTTAAAAGTCACAGGAAAAGAGCAGAGAGAAAATAAAGTGGAGGCAATATTTAGGAAGAAAATGATAGACTTAGGCAATATTTAGGAAGAAAATGACAGACTTCCAAAATGGGTGAAAAATTCATGACTAGAGAGATGGCTGAGCAGTTAAGAGCACATTGCTCTCATAACGTAGTAGAGCTGGGTTCGGTTCCCAGCACCCACATGGCAGTTCCCAACCACCTGTAACTCCAGTTCCAAGGAAAGTGATGCCATCTTCCTACCAACAAGAGCACCAAGCAGGCACAAGGTCGATATGCATACACGCCAGAAAAATACTCATTTGTATAGGATAAAATAAATACGTTTACTTTTTAAAAAATGGATGGAAAACTTCAATTACTCAAGACACACTGCACACCCCAAGCAAGACAAAGAAAAGAGACAACTCACCCGGGAGAGGGCCCTGGAAACAGTCAAAGGATTTCTGTAAGGTGCAAATCTAATTACCCAATCCTTTCTTAAAAGTTTATTACATTTATTTATTTATTTAGTGTATGGGGAGGAGGGGCGGGCATATGTACAAGCCACAGCTCTTGTTTCTTCGTCAGAGAGTAGCTTGTGAGGGTAGTATGTTCTCTACTCCCACAACATGGACCTGGGAGTATTAAATACCTCTCCCAATCCTGCAAGTCCTTTTCTTTTTATTTATTTGTGTGTGTGTGTGTGTGTGTGTGTGTGTGTGTGTGTGTGTGTGTGTGTGTATAAAAGGATAGTTCTCTGAGGTCAGTAGTTCTATCCTTCAGTCATGGCTTCCACAGAACACACCCAGGTCCTCAGGCTTTACCATCTCCTTAATCTATCCCACCTGTGTACAGAAAAGGGACTTTTTCATTTCAGAATGATACACAAGATCATGGTAGCATACACCCTTAATTCCAGCACATGAAAAGCAGAGGTAGGTGAATTGATGGATCTCGATGAATTTGAGGCCAGCCTGGCCCTTAAAGTGAGTTCAGGCCAAGGAGGCACAGTGAGACCCTATCCAAAATAATAATAATAATAACAACAATAATAGTAATAACAAATCAGTACTCAAAGTCATCGACCTCCATAACTTTCAAGACCTTAGCTCCAGGGACTCTCTCTAACTCTCTCAATCCAGTCTGTAACTTTCTCCTCCTCTGTGTTCCAACCAGCACAAATATTTAACCACTCATTGATACTGAGGGGCAGTTTGTGTGATTTTGCCTAACACGCCCTTTTGCTTAGAATTTTTTGGCGAAGATTCTCTTCCTTTGGAACAGTGAATAAGTTCATGTCTCAGTCCAAGAGTTTCCCCCCTACCCCAAGTGCTCTCAGACTCCACATCACAGAGAGACGAGCCTCCTGCCTCCTCCGTTGACCTATGACAACCCATCCATCGATCACATCCCTTGCAGTACCTGTTCCCTGTTAGTCTGTGATCCCTTTAGGCACAGAGTGTGGTTTTTATTTAGATAACCTTCAACACCCAAAACACTGGGAATTCCACTGAAAAAGATTTGGTCCTCAGCAAATATTTTCTTACAAGTATATATGTGTGTGTGTGAGTGTGATGTGTGTGTGTATGTGTGTTATTTAAATGGAGTCCAGGCAGAAAATAGAGATCTCCGAATACAGTGAAATCATTGTCTTCCACTGTGGGTGTGGAGGACAGACTGACATACACATCTAAGCAGGAAGATGATTCATTGGGCAACATCATTTTCAAATAAATGATCTGATCTTGAGGCAAAGTGTGAAAGCATTTCCTTACTATGAATAAAATTCTAAACATAATTCTGTTTCTGAAAGTTTTCTACCAGCTTATCATCCTTTATGTAATTAAGACACTGGCTAAGCTCATCGCCAATACAAGACGGAGCTGTTTGTGGCCCCTGCTAACCTGATCCCAAAGCCTGTGCTTTTTTTCTTTTTCTCTCCCTCCTGTATTGTGCCATCTCCTGCCCTGGAATTGACTCTCCTTGAAAACTGAGACCCAGCTCTGGCCACTGAAACGTCTTGAGTATCAGAAGCATATAAAACAATTCTCCATGGTTGCCTGTCCTGAATTGCGATACCATTATCCTCTTATGGACCAATTGGTGTGAAATCAGATCCTGGCTACGAGTGGGAAAAAGAATAGCAGGCGAAGATTCTGACTCCGAGCTTCACAAGACACAAAAATGTATTGGAGTTTCTGCAGGAGCCTGTTCAAAGTCTGGGTAGATTCTGTCATTTGGCAAGAATTAAATAGAGCCTTGTGTCCTCTAAGATTATTCTGTTACCTTCAGGATTGGGTTACCCGTCATTATACTTAACCTATGGGAAAAGGCTGCAGAAAGCTCCGCTAAAGATGTAACAGGAAGCATAAAATAAAGAACCCTCATGTCAAAGAGATGCACGTTTCCCACAGAGAGCCCGTGCTGAATGAGTTCTTTCTGCTCCTGCCTGCCATCCCTGAAAGGAACTCAGGTTCCAAAGCACAAAGTCAGGCAAAAACAGCAGCTCAAACCTCTCTCTGCCTCTGGACAGACACAGGTGCTCGGGTCCCATTCATTTTCAAGGTAACTGTGCACAGGGGTGCAGGAAGAAGAGAAGGGGGTTCCAGCTGACCTTATCTCTCTTCATCTGTATGAATTCCAGAAGGCCCTGGGGAACTTGAGATTCCTAGACCCATTCCCTTCTCACGTTTCCTACTGCAAACCCCTCCAGCTGGCGGGAGGCGAAAATAGGTACCATTTCGCTGCCTAATGAAGTCCAGATGCGATTGTTAGAACAATAATTGACACTTCAGCCTCAGGATCTGCAGTTTGCTTCGGACAGTTTTCTGCTGCCCAGAGAGACTGCCTGCTGGGAATGCTTCTGTTTTCTAAGCTTCTTTGCCCCGGCTGGAATGTAAGGGAGATCCTTGATGTGCTAATGTCAGGTTATAATAATACCTATATGGTATGCCCATTAAATATAAAAACATCTGTAAAGCAAAGTGCCAGGCCCCCAGTGGCACTGTCAAAGTCATAAGGGTTATTTACGATTGTCTGCGACTCACTTTTCCAGGCTGCTTTCTCAGGACTCGGCTCTTCTTGGCCTGGCACACCTACATGTTGGCCCCGTCTGAAATGGTCATTGTTCCAGACAGACATCAGGCACCTTCACGGCATGGTAACTGCATGCGGGCCTGCAGGGTAGTCTACTTCCATGGCCCTGCGGTCCAGGAAGTGGTTTATCTCCCAAGCAATAAAGCAAAGTTCCCCACCGCAAACTCAGCCCCTCTCTGTGACATTTAATCCTTTTAACTTGGAGGGCAGAGTTGTTCCTTGATGAATAGTTGTCAGCTGAATAGATGCACAGGAAGAAGGCACAGGGTGATTGTGTTCAAAGCCTCGCCACGGAGACTTGTTAAATTTCCAGTCTCCTGGAAGACGCGCTTAGGCTTTCTGGGCTCCAGGCAAGCAGCATCGTCTTTGGTTTCGCCCCCAGTGGGCGCAGGGCCGTTTATTCAGCTGTTAAATCCCGAGCATCAATACAATGCATGGAAAAGGGAGTCACTCAATATAGTTTGGAGTCTTTTGAGTACTGACTTTCTTTTTATAAGTAGGAAAACTGTAGAGTCTAAAAGTCCTTAAAATACAAATGCTAGTTTTATATTTAAAAAAAAAATGGCTAAGTTCAAGGTTTATGTAGGCTACAAAGGCAGTTCAAGTCTAGCTTAGATAACCTAGATAAAACTTGTCCCGGACTAAAAAACTGAAGAAAAAAAAAAGGCTGGGGATATAGCTCAGTGGTAGAGCACTTACCTAAACATTACAAGGCCCTAGGTTCAATCCCCAGTGAGGAAAAGACAGGAAAGTCACACAGAAAAAGTCAAATGCCACAGGTTTCCATGTAACACAAACTCACCTGCCCTCACATGTGCTCACACGTATGTACATGTGCACGTGCACACACGTACATGTTCATGCACACCCTCACACATACGTGCTCACACACACGCACACACTAATTGATTAAATATATGAACAATACAAGCGATTAATTTGGGGAATGACCAGTGGAATCGTAATGAAATGGCAAAGGAAGACAGAATCACTGTGTGGCTAACTCCTGGAGCTCACACTAGTGTGAGACTTTCATCTGTCTTCCTGTTAGTCCGTGTAGAGTGGGAGTCATACAATTTGCTCACTGAGAGAAACAAAGACAGCAATTGCTTCCACGGAAGGCAGGCACTAGAGATGTCTCTAGACTTCCACATCATGTCAACAGTGCCTCTATGACACAAGGACATGTGTTTTTTGACTATATTCCTGTATGTGCATTCTGATACACACAGGGAAGGCTCCAAAGATAGGACAAATAGCACAAATGACAGGTCAAGACTTGACACCCAGGACCCCCTAACTCCAAACCCTGTGTTGCCAGGGAAACTTTCACTTTATGGTGGTGTTGAGATGGGAGCTGAGCATAAACAGCGGCCCTGCTCACTCTGAGTGCTTCAGTGGGCCCATCCACAGATTTAAAACTAGAGATCCCACTGCACAGCTCACTGTTGACTTGGAAGCATCATTCACCCAGTGCAGAACAGTAAACACTTCTTCTCCCAGAATAATTGTGCTCTTGAAGCAGCTTTAGAATGTTGTCTGCAGTGTTCATGGATTCAGAAAATAGGAAGGGAATTTCCTATATTGTTTCTACTGTGTGCACAAAAAACCAGGCCGGAATACTTAACACACTCAGTTACCTTTAACAGAGACAAAAATGCGAGAAATCTTTGGTCTCATAGAAACCAGGAGAAAAACCTTTTCTGTATTCTCAATCCATACCTAGCTATTTTGGGTAACAAAACAACTCCTTTGGCAATGGAAGGCTATTTCTAAGATTTGGCTCAAAAGTCAATGGATCAAGTCCACAGCCTCTGCTGCCTTCTGCATGCCATGACAGAATGTGTGTGGCTTGAATTTAAAGTCTGCTGTAAGGCCTTATGACAGTGTGACCATCCAGGAGTGGTGGTAGAGTTGGCCTGAAAATATTTTCCATATGATAGAAAGTTTAAGGTACCAGGAACCCAGCTTGAAGTGTAGTGGCTAGAATGGCTATTTGCAGAACATGGGGGAGATCCTGGAATGGCTGGGAAAGGTCTGAGCGCCATTGCCAGTCATGGGAGAATTTGCCCCATTACTCCTGTTCTTCATTCCCGCTACCGAGTCTTCCACTCCATGGTACATTGCTATAGAAGAAGGCAGTGTTTTGCTTTTCCAAGGGTCCAGTGTGTGATCTGGTTGTAAAAGGATTCTAGGAATTGCCTTTGGGGAAGTAAACATTTGCAGGTCCTGACCCAAATCCTCTGATCCAGCAGTTCTAAAATGGGGCCGGAGAGTCAGACTTTTCACAGATTCTCCTGAGCGAACTGAGAGAGGAGCCAGACACCCAGTCTTGAATACAGCAGTGTGGAAAAGTCGTGGAGACTCAGAAGCATGGGAGGCATGGGCAAGGGAATTCTTATTTTGTGTCTTCTAAGTCACTTTGTAAGCCTACAATAATCCGATAAATTTGAATTGTTGGCAGAACACATGTTGACTCAATCCACATGGTACTAGTCAGACACATGTGAGCCTCGAGTTTTACTTTATGTCTCTATCTTCTGCTTCCATATCACATGCAGTCAGAGACCACTGACTCACTCATGTCAAAATCATCTAGTTTCCTAGGCTCCTCTCACCGTGCCCTACAGTAGCAACCATTATCACACACTATCCGAGCCTTGTTCTCTACATTTTTCCCCCTAAAAAGTCTCATAATACTAAGAGTTCAGAAAACAGTTACCTTTTGTCAGGAGAAACATTGGTGGTCACTAAAGATACAAAGGAAGAGGAGCCCACCTGTCCCCTGATTGGATTCTCAAAGCAAAAACATCCCTATCTTATTTCAAACCCCCATTGTAGCAAAGCAAAATCCACAGTCAAGCAAAAATGTCGCACTAAAACCTGTGAGTGAGCATATCCCAAGACTGAGGCGAGAGATGAAAGAATGGATGGGTTGTGACACTCACGAAGCTGTCGCCTAGAACTCACTGGCCCATAGGAGCAGATTCAGCATTTCTTCAGCTCTGTGATTAGTGACAACCCTTTGGATTTTAAAAATGGCAAGAGCAGCCGGACGGTGGTGGCACACGCCTTTAATCCCAGCACTTGGGAGGCAGAGGCATGCGGATCTCTGTGAGTTCAAGACCAGCCTGGTCTACAAGAGCTGGTTCCAGGACAGGCTCCAAAGCTACAGAGAAACCCTGTCTCGAAAAAAAAAATGGCAAGAGCGATGGTATTGCCAGAATCAAAATGACAAAATACGGCACATCAAAAGCTTATTAGACGAGCATGCTGGCATACCACAGTGTAGAGAGTGGTGAAGCCCCGAGTGGGGGTATAAAGGACAGGAGAATCCGTGCGGGAATATGTTTTATTGACAAGGCCATGGCCATGTCAAGGATGCAGTGCCTCAGACTCATAAAAATTGCAAAGCCTTCTCAATATAGCTCAGAAATGGCAAAACCGGTCAGGAAAGGTTGCCAGTATTGAATAGGTATGAGTGTTGACCAGTGATTGACCAGTATGTGCAAAACCCAGCCAGTGTAGTCTCCTCCTCCCAGTTGTTTAAGACTGAGTCCCATTCACCTACACAGACCTCCTACTGAGACTAGCTAACACCTTTCCATACTAAATGTGCTGAGGTTCAGGGTCTTTGTAGAGCAGCTGCCCTCCATCAGAGTCTACTTTTTTTTTTT
>JAQHUG010000025.1:6730287-6749024 GCA_028555095.1 Dicrostonyx torquatus | reverse complement strand
CTCTCTGCCTCCATGTTTCCTGACATTAGCAGCTGCATCTAAAAGCTTAATCTGATTTGAGTTTCATGCTTTCACAAGATGTGGCAAGTATTTTGGACTCTCACGAGGGTTAAAAAAAAAAAAAAAGAAATGTTTCTCTTCTTAAGATGTTCATTTACTGATACTCCTGAGCCTAGATCCATCAATTTTTGAAATGTTTTTCAAATGACAATATCCTATCTAATTCTCTCATTTCCTTTTCACTGATAAGAATAATCAGTCCCATTCCCTCACCTCATTCTTTGTTGAAATGGATAGTTACTGCTTAATAAATTAATGAAACAGATGCTAATATATCAATCCCAATAGTTATCATTAGAGTTAAAGGAAATTTGAGAATTATCGCTGCCTAAGTGAAGGAGAATAGAAAAGTGTCCTTGAATTTCAGGTAAAACTTCCTTGTTTTTGTTCTCTAAGTTCTGGGCAACATTTAGAAGAATAAGAAGTTGAATGTCAGGGCTAGAGAGATGGCTCAGTAGATAAGAACTCTTGCTATTCTTTTAAAGGATCCAGAACTTACCTGATGGTTCACAATTATCTCTAACAGCAGAACAGGGAATATGATGCCCTCTGCAGGCACCAGGGATGCATGTGGTAAAGATATACATATGCAAGCAAAACAGTCATGCATATAAAACCTGTGTGTGTGTGTGTGTGTGTGTACATCTATATAGCCAGCCTTAAACTCACAGAGACCTGCCAGCCTCTATCTTCCAAGTGCATGGATTAAAGGCCTGTGCTTCCATTACTATTACTATGCCTGGTCAAAAGTAAATAAATGGAAAAGCAAAGAAAAGAATCTGAAAGCATGAACATTGGGCAAGAAAAGGCTGAGTGGACACCTGTAGCATGTGATTGTGCTCTTGACATATTCTAGAGAACCAACTCAAAACATTGTAAAACAATATGGGAACATGGATGTATACAAGAAAAGAAATCCATATATTTATGACTCAAGTACATTCATATATGAAAACAGCAACCGGTTACAACACACAATTGGATAAATTTCTCCATTTGGGATATATAAATAAAAAATATGAAAAGGTTTTAAAATGAAGCCATTTCATATTTAGCTAGACAGACTCAGAGAGAACGTTCTTGTACCCAGATAGCCTACACATTCACAGTTCTAAAAAAAAGCATCAGTAATTGCTTAGAATTAAATTGTCTGATTCTAAAGTTAATATCTGCAGATCCATAAGGCAATCGTAGCAAGATTTCTCAAATGAAGGAAACAAGAGCCATGCTGTGACTAAGAAACAGAAGAGGGGAAGTGACCCTAGAAGACTGAAAATGCCCTGCACTTCGGTATTGAAGACAGTGTTCTATATGAGCGGTTCTCACAGATTTCTCATAACACAACTCACCCAGACTCTTAAACATATGAGATGATGTTTGACCTCATTTGTTGAAATAAAAATTAAAGTATAAAATATTTCCATTAGATTACTTAAACATCCAAATATCCCAAGGAGGATCCTTTTGAACAAAGGGTAATATGGGAAGACTCTCAAAGTGATTCAGAGCTAGCCCTGGTGGTACAGCACTGTAATCTGAGTTACTCAAGAAGCTGAGGCAGAAGGGTCCCAAGTTCAAGACCAGCTAGAGCTACAACTGTGAGCCTTCTGAAAACAAAAAGCAGCAAGAGTGCTAGGGGTATAGCTCAGTGGCAGGACACTTGCCAAGTGTGGATGAGGCCCTGGGTGATTTGTTTAAGTGTTGCACTAAAAACACACTCTTGGAAACAGGTCATAAGAGGAGGAGAAAGTGCAAGGGAAAGTCAGCCAGGACTTTGCTCAGCTATGCTGACTGCCGCATGAGCCCACAGACATCCTCAGAACGCAAGGCACGTATGGCACAGATTGGGTCACATCCCAGGCAAAGGGGTGGTCCCTCATGTTCCCACATCTGTTGTGTCCTGTCCCTGTATCCAGGGTAAGGAGGGACGATGTCTCCTATAGTCTCCTTCACTTTGGGGGACCAACCCTGGAGAAAGAGCTGATAGGAGCCAGGAGTGGCCACCTGCCTCAAGGGTTGAAGATGGAAACCCAATTGACCTTGAGAAGATACTTCTGGGCTACTGATTAAATCCACTACACAAAGCACAGGCTTTAGTCGTTTTACATTTATATGGAAAGTGAAGTTCAAGAACAAACAAAGAATTGTCTCACCAGAACACCCACAGACCATTTGTAGGGCGCGGCAGGAAATACTGAGAGTTCACTTCTTGAACCACAAGCAGAAAGTGGAGAGAGGTTGAGCTAGGGATGGTGTGTGGCTTTTGAAACCTCAGAGTACGCCCCCATGTCCTAATCTTCCTCAACCTGTGCCACCAGCTGGGGACCAGGTATTCAAATGCCCCCAAAATGTGAGGGAACAGTCATTCAAACCACCACACCCATTAAACCTACAAACCAGCATGTCCCTACATCTACAGCCAGGACAAGGTAAAAGAGAACTTAGAAATGTTTCTTCTTGCTAAAGTTTGAAAGCATATCAATCAAAGTTTATACTAATATTTCTTCTCTGAAACAAAGCAGTAATATACAGCAAGCATTTCACAAAGTCAAGATTTCTGCCTCCCCTCCAAAAAAAAGAAAGAAAAAAAGGAGCCTATCATGTATATGAATCTTTTTGTTTGTTTGTTTGTTTGTTTTTTTGTTTTTCGAGACAGGGTTTCTCTGTAGTTTAAGAGCCTGTCCTGGAACTAGCCTCGAACTCACGGAGATCTGCCTGCCTCTGCCTCCCGAGTGCTGGGATTAAAGGCGTGCGCCACCACCGCCCGGCCATGTATATGAATCTTAATAGCATGGCTTATGACTATCTTTCCAGGCCTTATACTCATAAATATTAATGACTAGATGACTTGTTTCAGTGCGGGGGTGGGGGTGAGGATGGAGTGTCTGTGTCTGTGTGACTGTATGTCATGCGTATGCAGATACTCTCAGAAGCCAGAAGAAAGCATTTGATTCCCTGGATCTAGAGTTATATTTGTGACAATTGTGAGCTACTAGATGTGGCTGCTGAAAACCTGAATCATCAGGAAAGGCAGCAAGCACTGTGAACTAGGGAGCCTTCTTGACAGCTTCCACTAGATAATCTTTTTATTTTAAGGTGTATGCTAAAACAGATCCTTGTTTGAGCCCAAACTTGTATTTTAAGATTTATTTATTTTGTATACAATGTTCTGCCTGTATGTATGCCTGCAGGGCAGAAGAGAGCACCCCATCTCATTACAGATGGCTGTGAGCCATCATGTGGTTGCTTGGGAAATGAACCCAGGACCTCTGGAAGAGCAGCCAGTGTTCTTAACCATTGAGCCATCTCTCCAGCCCACTAGACAATCTTAACACAAAACTGTGTCCATGGTGTTCACAGTGTGTTATGATGCCACCTCTTCCCAGGTCATGAAGCTTGCATCTCATTTAAACAACGAGCAGCACCTAAAGAGAGTAGACAAATAAGAGCAAAGGTATAGCTAGGAGAGTGCAATTGACTAAACGTGCGTGTAAACACACCCACATTATATAGGTGTGAACCATACGTAAACTGTTACCTAGCATTTGCATAGACAGTGAAGTCTGCATGCTGCACTTTAAAAGCAGGCTTCCCTTTTCAGTGCTAACTAAATCATAAATCTTTGATAGCTTCTGTCTTCGTTGTTGAAAATTAAGTTCTTGGTGAATTTACAAGGTAGAATGACTACAGCTGTTTACCTCTTGCATTGCCTGTACCTATCTCTCACTTTAACAATTTCGTTTAGTCTGGCGGGGTGAAAGGCACCATCAGTGTCACCAAGATAGACACATTCCCCCAGCCAACTCCAAGAAATGTCTGACCATAAAGCACCCTGAATAATACAGACTTGGGATGACCAGCACCACCACAGCTATTCTGAGTCAAAGAAGGCACAGCTGTAAAGGGTCATCTTCTCTGGTGACTGAAGCAGAGTTCTGAGGTGAACTGAAAATGGAAGGAGGGAGATGTGAGCCACAGGAAAGACTCGAGCCAAAACCAAGCATGGTTGGTGTGCAATGAGGAATCATCTGGGAAGAGCCTCCATGTGACGGAGTCTGGGAAGAGCCTCCAGGCGATGGGGTATATGAAGATCACTGGGTGATGTCTTCCAAACACTGGGACAAGGCAGAATTTTCTGAACTGAGGCTCTAGGTGGGAAATGACCATTCTTGTCTCGTTAAGACACTGCTTAGAAAGGTGTGACCCAGGATAGTTATAATGCTAGTACTCAGGAGGATGAGGCAGTAGGATTACTGTGAGTTTGAGGTCAGCTTGGCTTATATAGTGCATAATAACCCAGGCAGGGCTACATAGCAACACGATGTTTCATAAATCCAAAAATTCTTAAAGATCAGTATGACTAATCTTACATTTGAAGCAAATTGAAGTTCACATCTCTGAATATATATGTGTGTGTGTGTGTGAATATATATTCATGTGAACATGTATATTCAAATGCTTTTGGAATCAATACGTATTCTTTGGAAGGTACATAGTATCCATGTGTCTGCACATATAAGTACATAATCTTCTTCCTTTGGAAATAAAGACTCAGGTACAGGATGAAGATAGGCAATCTCTTGGTAGAAAGAGGCTTGGCTGTGTGTGCACAAAAGATCTGAAACCTGCTTGCTGGAATTCTCAAGCCAACCCTAAGTCCAGTGTAGAACTATATTCCCTGTCAGGGAGCCAATTTGCTGTAGGGAAAATTAAGTTATTATTGCCCCTTGAATGTCAGCTGGCAGGCTCCATCTCTGGCTAATGCTGGTAATTGTCCAAACGGGCTTCTGAGCACAGCCGGATGGCTGCCGCATGCGGCATTTACAGCCGCTGTAATAACAGCACGGCCAGCCGAGGAGCGCAACACCAGCACACCTCTAACCCGCAAGTGACCCGCTAATTAGCAGCTGTGTGAGGTTAACGGACAAGCGCCTCGTAGAGGGTGCAGTGTTATTAATGTAAACAGTGACCCTGGTAAATGGAGAAATGTATGCCAGAAGGAGCGCACTCATTCCGTGCTTGAGCTGGCCAAACGAATGGGAAAAGCACACACTCCACAGACAAAGCACATAAAACTAATAAAAGCCCAGGCACGGGGGGAACCTGGGGGTCCTTTCCCCACAGCCACTCCCACCACCCCTGGATGGTAACAACAGAACTAATCTCTGGGTTTGGTGTTGAGGTTAACTGTGTCCCTTCCCAAGATCCCACTCTCTGTCCAGGCTGCACTTGCCTCTTCTCCCCTCCTGTGGGATTATTTTGTTTAAGCCTGCCCTGCAGCTCATTTTTATTTCCCGTTTGGAACTTCTGTTTTTGTTTTCAGAGATCAGGAGGCCATTCGTGTATTCATACTGTTCCTGAGAGTCGCTCCCTCCCCTCCTGCTCTAAAGCCCTGTGTGTCTGCTTTATCCAACTCTGTCCAAACCCAAACCTAAACTCAGCTTCCTAATGCTGCGACCCTTTAACACAGTTCCTTACATTGTGGCGCCCCCCCACAATAAAATTGTTTCACTGTTGCTTCATAACTGTAATCCTGCACTGTTGTGAATTGTAATATGAATATCTGGTATGTAGGATAGCTGATACGCCACACACACACCCCAAGAAGTCACGACCCACAGGTTGAGAACCACTGTGCTGGATTCAAATGGTTTATTGTTGGTCTTCAGAAGTGTGGCTTCTTCTAATCAAAACCCGCAAACAGAGTGCACCTGGGACGTGGGTGCTCACATGGACTCTGCTCTACTTTGGGCTGGTCTCACGGTAGCAGGGACTGCCCCTTAGTCTTTCTTCCTAACGGAGCTAGATGACCTTCTGCTTTGCCTTGCAATGCTTCTGTCACTTAGTAATGTCACAAAGGAAATGGAGACCAAGTTAGATGATCATTTACTGTACAATCCAACAATACAATACAATCATTGAGCATACATGTTCTTTAGAACCTCATGACAAGTGTGCTAACTGCAGTGATATGCTTCCTACGTGGGGGGCAGCACTGCACTGCACTGCACTGGGGAAGCTATGCCTGTGTGCAATCCCACTCTGGTCCCTTCTCAGCTCTAAGAGGCATTTGCCTTTGCTGTGCTGACTGTGCTTCATAGTGACCTGAAAGGCACAGTTGTACGGAATAGCTCGCCAGTCTGTGGTGCTTTGAGAAACAGGACCTTCAGGAGGTGGCGCTTAGTGGGAAGTCCCTTGGTCATTAGAGATGCGACCTTGAGGGGCTGTCTGGATCTCTTCCTTTCTCTCTTTTTCAAGTTCCAGCCATGAAGTGAGAAGGATCTTTCATGCTCACCTTCTAGAATGCACTGTCTTACCCCAGACTCAGAAGCAATGGGGTCAACCAAAGGTGACTGAAAGGGCTAAAATGCTGAGTAAAATAAGCCCCTTTGCCTTAGAAGCTGATTATTTTGGGGTATTTTTTTATTGAAGAAGTAAAGCTATAATAATATAACTTGCATTTTGTGATCTTAATAGTGTGTGTGTGTGTGTGTGAGAGAGAGAGAGAGAGAGAGGGAGAGAGAGAGGGGGGGGAGAGAGAGAGAGAGAGAGAGAGAGAGAGAGAGAGAGCAAGAGAGAGAGAGCAAGAGAGAGAGCGAGCATACATGTAGAGGTCAGAGGACAACTTCCCGAAGTTGTTCATCTGTTTTGACCATGTGGTTCTCATGGATTAAACTCAGGATAACAGGTTTCATGGCAAGCATTTTGTCCATGAGTTATCTCACCATCTCCAGAAGGTTGATCTGAAGGGAGAGAATTAGGGCTTAGAGGAACTCAGGACTTGCTCAGTATTTTACAATCACCGTGAAAGCCTTAAATTGTATGGAGCTTCCCCAAAAACCTGAAGGCTGGTCTCCACCTTCAAGAAGTGCCCTGGTCTGGTCTCCTCATATGTGCTGAAAAATTACCCCTCCATGTGTATAAAATATCAGCATACCAAAAGTTTGAAATGGGGGCCTCACATCTATTCATAGGTTAGAAAACAAAGACAATTTAACTACTGTGGGTTATAGTTTTGCAATCCCATATTTCTTATTTACAAAGAATTTGTAAGATGATTTGAAGCTTTGGGCTGCCTTGAACTCAGGTTTTCAAGTTCACACACCTTCGCTTCCTGTTTATTCTTGGAGTTCTGGAAGAACTAGTACAAATGTACAGGAAAGTGAATTCATAGATGTGCAGAGTAAGGAGAGTCAGCCAGCAGACTTTGGGACTTTAGATGTAGTCACGAGTATGATGAGGAGGGAGCAGAACATTCAGGCAGCAGGGAGTCCAGAGTGATGAGTCTCACTTCCAGAGGAATCCTGTGTAGCTCTCAGGTGCTAGCAGCAGATACTGATGTCTGGAGTGAGGTCCGAGAGAGCAGGGGGAAGCCCTTGAAGACTTACCCACAAGCATCAGCTCTTCTTGCCCCCTCACACTTGACAGAAGGAAACCTACTGCATCCAACCTTCTCCCTGGATAAATAAACTTCCCAGGAAGAGTTTACACCATGGATATCTGATTCTATGCCTGGATGACCTTCATGTTACAGAAGTCAGCCCCCTTCTCCTCTGTCTTGTGAGAAATCATGCTTCCCTTCTCAGAAGTCTAAGGGCCAGGCAGACCTTGTGCCCAGGAGCCTGACATTGACCCCACGCAGTCATCGCTTAATTTCCCAATATGTTTTGAGGCAAAGGATATTGATTAAAAATGGGATGCTGGCAAGTCATAGAAATTAAAGATAAGATACCATGGAATGTCTAGAAGAGAAACCAGAGGTCAGAAAGGAAGGTGTACAGAATGAGGAATACAGGTACGAACCGCTCTAGCCAGCTAGCTCATTTTACTGAAAGAAGGAGCAAGGAGACTTTCAGCAAGGGGAAGGTTGTCAAATACATAACGAAAGAAACTGAGATGGAAAAACACGAAGTCCCTTGGAATAAAAAGGCTATCATGTGATGATTGATGACTAAGATAAATGGAAGGAAACCACATCTAAAAGAGAGTCCTGAAGCTGAAAAACAGCATGGATTTAACAAAATAAATAAAGTCTGAAAGCTTCCAGAAGAGAGGGAGGAAAAGAGATCACCTCTCCACAAAGGAGCAACAATCTCATTTCCCATGGAAACCACTGGTTATTGGGCAGCCTTGCCTTCTGAGTCCGAAGGTAGAATTTAAATGTGTATTTCACAGATTTTTGAATATTTAAAGATTTACAGAATGATTGAAAGGACAGTAGAGATAGCCACCATAGCCTCAACTTTCAGCTTCTTCTATGATTATTGTCTTAAAATCTTATACTAGTAGGGCACATTCATTAAATTATTGAAAACCTACTGCTGGATGTGTGTATGTGTGTGTATGTGTGTGTACATACATACACATTAAGTACATATATATTCAGATTTCCTTAGTTTATATCCTAAGTCACATTTCTGTCCCCCAAATCTCCCATGGTATGACATTATACTAAGTTGTCATGTCCTCTTAGGCTCCAAGACTGCCCTTGTTTGCATGCTCTTGATAGTTTTGGGGAGAGCTGCTCAGTTTTTGTAGAGTAACCCTATTTCAGTGAGTATAGTATTCTCATGTTTGGGATAAAGCTCTGGGCCCATAGAAGGAAAAACAGAGAACCCCCATTCTCATTACATCCCACCTA
The DNA here is from genome assembly GCA_028555095.1 of Dicrostonyx torquatus. Taxonomy (NCBI): domain Eukaryota; kingdom Metazoa; phylum Chordata; class Mammalia; order Rodentia; family Cricetidae; genus Dicrostonyx; species Dicrostonyx torquatus. The sequence continues at coordinate 6,740,323 of JAQHUG010000025.1, read as the reverse complement.
TGGTTAGGCCTGTCAACATGATCCATTGCTATTGATATTGACCCTTGACCACCTGGCTAAGTGATATCTGTCGTATTCATACTATAAAATTGTTCTTTTTGTCCCTGTCCAAGGGTGAAGATTTTTTACCTCCATTATAGTAGAGGATCTGTATAAATTATTTCTCCTCCTCTGTGCAGGAGATCTGCTTCTTCTCTTCAACAAATTATTTCTTCACATAAGTATGAATGGGTAGATATTATTTTATACTTTATGATATTACTTGGCCCATAGATGTCACTTTCAGTCATCTCCTATGGGCCTGGGACACTAATTCCATCACCATGTGTTAGTTATTGTGCTGGGTACTTTTTGTTCACTTGGCACAAACTAGAGTCATGTGAGAAGGTAGAGCCACAACTGAGGAATTGCCACAATCAGATTGTCCTTGCACCTATCCATGAAGCATTTTCTTGATTGATAATTGATGTGGGGAAGCTGCTCTGTCCACTGTGGGCAATGGCACCACTGGGCAGGTGGTCCTGGGTCAAATAGGAGAGCAGGCTGAGACAATCATGGAAAGCAAGCAAGCCTGTAAGCAGCTCTCTTTCCCCTACAATCTGCTTCAGTGCCTGCCGTGGCTTTCCTTGTTAATGGCCTGAAGCCTGTAAGATGTAACAGACCCATTACACTGTCTCCCCGACATTGGCTTTGGTCATGATTTTATCACACAACAGAAAGTAAACTAGAACTGTATTATCTTTGATTATGTTTTGTTTGATTTGGGGCACTTCCTTACTTGTTACCATGACAAAACAGTCACCATGGAATTACCCCATGTGGCTATTCCATCAAGGAGTCTTCCCTATGCCTTTTGTGGAATGGTAATAGAAACGAAGAGCTGAGGGCCAGTTGTGTTCATTGCCACTTGGGTGGCATTACTGTTTCCAGGCTTTCTGGGCTGGCAGAGTCATGAAGAGTAAGTATGTAAACTAATGCCCTTATACACACATTTGTATAACTAGTCGTATATATAAACATCAGGTTTCCAGTGTACTAAACATGATTTCATGCTAATGTCTCCAATTACAATTTAATACCACATGAGTATTTATCTCCTCCCCCTCACTTTTTTTTGGTTTTTCGAGACAGGGTTTCTCTGTCACTTTGGTGCCTGTCTTGGAACTAGCTCTTGTAGACCAGGCTGGTCTCGAACTCACAGAGATCCACCTGTCTCTGCCTCCCAAGTGCTGGGATTAAAGGTGTGTGCTACCGCTGCCCGGCCCCCTCACATTTTAGAAAACTCTGTTCCTAGCCATCAACTCTCCACTGACACAACTGCTTCTTTACATTTCCTGCACCATGTTTTGTGGCCAAGAATTTGATCTGTCTTTGTGAACATTCCCTGTGTCATGTGGAAGAATTTGTTCTGTGATATAGTTGGATGAGTTCTTGGTAAATGCCCAGCTGCTCAAGCTGATGGACAGCACAGTCAGACATATCTGTGTCCCATCTCCCACATCTGTCAGTCAGAAACTGCATCTGTCATTCAGAGAGTGCATCTGCCAATCAGAGAGTACATCTGTCAGTCAGAGAGTGCATCTGTCAATCAAAGAGTGCATCTGTCAGAGAGTGCATCTGTCAATCAGAGAGTGCTGGTACCCCCATTTTTGTCTGCTAGTGTTGTCCATCTTTGCTTTGCATATTTGAGGGTCTACTGTTAGGTTAAAGGTCATTATGCCACCTGGGAAAACCAATTCCCAGTCATTTATATACTATTGCTTTCTGAGCCTGGCAGTGTTTCTCAAGTTCCCTTAGTTCTAAACGAGCATAGAGGTTTGAGCTTTTTTTCATGAGTGTTCAGGTTGTATCTGTCTCCCTCCCTTTACTTTTAATCTACCTGATTCTTTGTAAAGTCTTTGTAAGTCAGCACATAGTTAGATCCCACCTTTATGCTAGTCTGCTTTGCCAGTCTCAATCTCTTTCTATTGTTATATTGAACTGCTCAGGCTTGTAGGGGTATTTGGATTAAGATTGCAGCTTGCATGGGTTTCTTTCCCTCCTGCCTTCTCCAGGTCTCATCAACACATTGCATGATCCGAGTTATCTTTTCTTTACTATATTGGTTGTATTTCTTTCTTTTTTTATTGTCAAAAGAAAAATTTACATTTACTCCCCTTGTCCCAGGCCCTCCCGCTTTCCCACTACCCCACCGCCCTCCCCCTGCTTCCTTGATATGGGGCAGGATACCCTGCCCTGTGGGAAGCCCAAGGCCCTCCCCCCTCCATCTCAGTCTAAGAAGGTGTGCATCCATATAGAATAGGTTCCCAAAAAGCCAATACATGCAGAAGAGATAGATAGGTCCCAGTGCCATTATCATTGGCTTCTCAGTCAGTCCCCATTGGCAACCACATTCAGAGAGTCCAGTTTGGTCATATGCTCATTCAGTCCTGGTGAGCAGGATTGTATTTCTTTTAATAGAAAAACAATCTATGCTTTATCTGGAAGAGAGAAGTCTCATGGATCCCTGGACAGAAAAGTTTGGCCACTAACAACTTCTGGGAGAGGGAGAATTAGTCCTCCCCAGGGAGTAGGCCCCTAAGTCATTGAAATGCCCTTCTCCCCTCACGCCCTCTCAAATTAATGGTCTCCTTTGCTTTAAATATATGTGTGTGTTTTGCACACACATACAGAGGGGGTGGGGAAGAGAGACTGACTGTGCTTTCATTTCTCAGCTTCCCAGACCCTAATAATCACACAGAAACTACATTAGTTACAATACTGTTTGGTCAACGGCTCAAACATATTCCTAGTCATCTTAAATTAACCCATTTCTATTAATCTATGTATTGCCCATGAGGCTTTGGCTTACCAGTAATGTTCTGGCATCTTTCTCCTTTAGTGGTTACATGGCATCTGCCTGACTCTGCCTTTTTTCTCCCTGCATTCAGTTTAGTTTTCTCGCCTAGCTATCTTCTGCCTTGCCATAGGGCAAAGCAACTTCTTTATTAACCAATTCCAGTATAAAACATATTGACAATTACAGAGGGGAATCCCTCATATATATATGATTTCAGGGCTTCCCCCTACATATTGAATAAATGCTTAAGGGTGCTATATGCATGACATCATTGCCTAATGTGTTTGCTGCCATTGCTTTAAAGGAAGTCACCTCAGGTCCTTAAGTCCAGCCTTTCTGCAGACCAGTGTTCCTGAGCTCTGACTATCACCAGTGTTGTATTGGACTTTTTTCTCCCCTCCCATGTGAGCAGCAAGGAGAGTGAGCTAGGCAGGAACAAGTTTTCCTTCCCAACATAAGACTCTGCTGAGTCATTGCCTGCACAGAGCAGTCCATCAGGCGGAGAACTCTCTGGTCAGTTTGAAAAGTCAATATTTGTCTTTCCCCTCCCAGTCCTCGATGGTTCCTCCTTGTTCTTCACTGAAAACCTGGTAGACTTTCTAGAAATATGATTCATGATCTGACCCACTGTCTGATAATGTTTACTTTCTGGTAGTCCCCAGACAACCTCCAGTGGTTCAGGCAAATTCACATCGGTGAGTTGCTTCCAGTTTCAGACACTAACAGCACCCAGTCCAAGCAAGACGGCCTTGGCTGTCCCTCCTGGGTTTTCCAGGCTCTACAGATTTGGGCTGGTACCTTGACCTGAGACCTCCATGCTGTAATGGACCTAAGAGAAGTCATAGATTGTCATTGCTTTCCTTGTAAGGCCAGAGTGATGACCACCAAACTCCCCAGATGCTGGCACCGCAACCACAAGGCCAGGTGATCCCTTTTATTCTGTTTAATAACTGAGGTAAGCATAAACCATGAATCAAGCTGGGGACAGGTGTGTGAAGTGAAGACATTTCCAGGTGTGAACGGACACAGAAGTGTTTGATAACTGCAAAACCAATAAAATGAGGAGTAACATACAGAGATGAGAAAATGCTAGACTGTGTGTTTGGGTAGCATGCTAGGCTCACCCTACAGGGTCAGGAAGGGGAATCTCAGGGTGACAGGCACTGGTCCTGTAGTTCAAAGGTCCAAGTTTTCAAAGGAATGAGTGTGAAGAAAGCAGGCTCCGTTTGGATAGGATGGACAATTTGAGAATACGGTAAAGACAGGTCATAGCATTCTCTTGTCAACAAGAGAAAAGAAAGGCCATTCAGAACATCATTTGGGGTGGGCACTGGGCAAGGAAGCATGGTTTTCATTCAGCGTCAGTAATCACCTGAGGAACCTCCCAGTAACAAAATATCTAAAACAGATCATTTTACATGTACAGCTGAGCTGGCCGTAAAATAAGGGACGTTTTCAGGAGGCCTGGCACGCAGCTAATCTGTCTCTAGCAGAGGGAAATCCAGAGCTGCTAACTAGCCTAAGGGCCTCTGTGGACCTCTGTAACCCAACTGCCCAGGAAAGGAGACTCTGTCTAGGAATGTGTCTCCTTCCCAACAAAACAAAGCTGGATATAAAACTCCCCATGAATCTGAAAATCCTTAGTGAAACAGAGAATTGGGGTGGGGGTGCAGGGGGTGAGTGAAATTTCTACTCCGCAAGAGGAGGTGCGAAAGGCAATTGCCCATCACCATCCTGCTGTAGGCTTTTAGTCTGTTTGTTTATTTTCATTAGTTCGTTTGTGAGGCCTGAATCTATTCTGTAAGTGTGTTCTACAGACAGAGGAAAGAAGAAACATAACTAAGAAACTCATCCAAAATAGGGCCAGGGGTTCTCGCTGCCTCAGAGCAAGATCCTGTGGAATCCTTTCTAGAGAGGCTGCCCTGGCCACAGAGGTCCAGGAAATTCCACCTTCCTGCTGATGAATGGAAGTGGGTGCCAGAGGCTGTGAAAACCAGGCTGATCTCATCTAAAAAGTCAACAAAGAAGACAAACAAAAGATGAAAACACCAGGAGAATAGCTCAAGGGAACAAAAAAGAGACATGGACAGCAAAGACTCAAGGGTTGTTACTTTTAAATGAGAACACAAATACAGTTGCCTTGAATGGTTCTAAGAATAAGATAGAATCTACAATTATAGGGCTGAAAAGATGGCTCAGAGGTTAAAAGTGTGTAGTACTTGTATGGAGAACCCAAGTTCGCTTCCCAGCAGCAACAGGAAGCAGCTCACAACCTCCTGTAACTCCAGCTCCAGGAGGATGGAGCTCCAAGGGATTCTTTCTCCTCTCTTTCTCTCTCTCTCTCTCTCTCTCTCTCTCTCTCTCTCATGTGCACGCACACACACACAATTAAAAATAAAAATGTCTTTAAGATTATGACTAAATGATTAATACACAAGTCACAATAACCAGAGAACTATGATTTAAAACACACAGACAAAGAACCAGCCAAAAGGCATGTCAGTGGAGGATAGTCAGTCTGCTTTGATACCAGACTGTGGGCTCAGAGAGTCGCCCCACTAACAGTCCATAAAATAAACCTGGGTCTAGGATTTTTCTGCTGTGATACATGACCACTGGGAAAGGTGGGACTGATGAAGGAAAGCCTCTGCGAGACAGCTAGGGTGAGAAGCCAGGTTTTGATGAAGGCGAAGCAGCCAGTGCCTGATCCCAGCACAATGCATCAAGTAACACCATCACCTTCTCAACGTCCTTCCATCAACACCCAAAGGGTCTCCAGCCTTCCTCTCTGCTAAGCTGGTTTCCTCGTCTAACTTTGTAACTCTGTGTAAGGTCCCCACCTTCACATCTGCTACTCTCCTGCCTCCGAAGATGACAGGCAATTCCACTGTGCTACTCAGAATAGTGCAAGACAAGGTATCTGAAATGCAGAGGCAGGTAGTGACACACACCTGGATTTCCACACATAGAAGACATGAGATCAGAGAATGTGAATTCCAGACCATCCTAGAGATCCTGTCTCAAGAGAGAGAGAGAGAGAGAGAGAGAGAGGGAGGGAGGGAGGGAGGGAGGGAGGGAGGGAGGGAGGGAGAGAGAAGAGAAGAGAAGAGAAGAGAAGAGAAGAGAAGAGAAGAGAAGAGAAGAGAAGAGAAGAGAAGAGAAGAGAAGAGAAGAGAAGAAGAGAAGTTAGCCAAATTCCAATCTTCTTCATTCCCACTGATTTCAGCCATGACCCCGTGGAGCAGCTCTGTCTCTGCAGGGACTGTTAGTCCATTTCCACCTCGGCTACCAAGCCCAGATGTCAATTAAGCCTGATCACTCTAAAGTTCCATAGTCCCTTACTTATACCAGCCCCGTGAGGGGCCCAGGAAGACTCCTCTCCATATGCCCCTACATACATGTGTTCTACAGATTTTACAAAGGTAAGAAAGGTCAGCCTTATCTGGCGAAGACCTTCCTCCGCTCCAGCTCCCCCTGCCGTGCCTGTCCTCGGATCAGATGCTCCTGGAGGTGAACTGAGGGAGACGGTTGGGGGGCGGGGCTGAGGACGCAGTCCTTGGGCTTTGGTAAGATACACGTGCATGGTTCAGAATCCGCTTTCCTTCTGTCACTGTGCGTCACATACAAAAAGACAGGAACATTCCAAGAGATACATTATTAGGCTCTGTGTCTTTTTGAAATTGATAAAGCAAACCTACGCTCATCCAGATGGTATATAGCCAAGTACATATCTCAGCTCTATGCGTGTCTGATGATTTCACCCAGTGCTCCCAGGGCTATGATGAACAACTTGAGATGAAATCAAACCTAAGAGAAGGGATGTAGTCACGGCAATAGGGATAAGACGCAGGTTGCTGGTGTTACAGACAGACTGCTTTCCAGTGAACTTTTTATGAGCAGAAATGCAGTCAAAAAGTTGGAAGTACGGTGAAACATGTGTATAAACTAGTAACAAAGTCACATTTTACCATTATTAGGTACTAGGAACTGTACTCAATTTTCTGTGTAGTTTTATATGACTGCCAGCCCATTAGGTTCATTTACACCAGGAATAATACCACACACATGGGTACGTTGCAATACCCTATGATAGTCTAGTGGCTACAGTGTCACAAGGTGATGGAAATCTTCCAACTCTAGTATCGTCTCATGGGACTGCCATGACACAGTGGCTTGTTGTTGACTGAAATAATGTTTCCCAGGGCAGGACTACAGCTGTCCTCCGTTACCCCCATCTAGGAATGAGACCTCTGGGAATGCTCCCTGTGCATGCATACCATCCTGGCATCTTCACAAAAGGGCCTCTAAGACAAAAGTATATTCATGTTTGTGTCTGTGCAAGAAAATCTGTTACGCTGCGTTAAGATTTTATGACTCAAAATGTACAAAATAACTTTGGTGCTTTATTCGGGATTCCGATGAACAGCAAGCCTACAGCTCTACACAAAACCAAAACACATGAAGATGTAAGAAATGCTTCTCTAAGAATCGATACAATTTTCATTACCTGTGCTGGGGGAAAACTAAGCTGCTTTTCTTTATTATATTAACCGGAAAAATTTTAACAAAATTGTTGCCTTGGAAAGAAGCGAATGAAACAGCTTCGTGTCCATGGCACGTGGGAAAATTTTCTGCATAACTACCTTGGCACTGTGCTCATCAAATATGCTGCATGATTCGCTTTGTGATGTTCCTTACAATTGATAGTGTTTCTTTTCGCATGCATTTTAAAATTCATATCACTTTTTTTTCTTAAAGAAAGAGTCCCCTCCCCACATTGCGTATGCATCTGGTCACTTACAACTGGAGCCCACCACTGCTGTTGTCAGAGGGTTATTTCCAAGTGGAAGCAGCTTGTCTTCCTTTTGGGATGCAGATTTCTTAGGACCCTATCTATTGACTTCATGGTCACATTCTATCAGCCATTCCAGGTTGAGTGCTCCCCACTCCCTCAGTCAGACACCAAAGTGCTCCAAGTCATCAAGTTGTTGACGCCCACTTTGTTAACCTGCTGCACACTCAGCCTGTGGAGTGTTTTCTCTCATCCTTTCTGAAAAGCCTCTTCATGCTTTATAGGCAGCGCCTCCTCCCGAACCTATTTCCCTCACTTTCATCAAATTGGGTCTTACTTGCTCTCATGTCCATGGCTGTGTTCCGTGCTTTCTCTGGATCACAGATCTCTTGTTTGTTTGTAACTAGCCGATGCTAGGGATGGAGATGTTAAACACCTGATGGGAACAAAGACAGGAAGAATGGAAGAGACAAGATGTCCATCTCAAAAGTCTGCTGGCAGGCAGCAGACTGACAGACAAGCCAGCACACCCTTCGTGACATAACAGATGACTCAAAGTGGAGACCAGAAGGCGGAATCAAGAGCCCCAGAGTGTGAGACCCAGTCAAAGCATTTCATACCAGCTTGGCTGAATTTCCAAAGTGCTGTAAACAGTAATTTCTCACCCGTATTGTAAGGGACAAAGACTTGAGAAGCCAGAATGGGAGATTCGAAGTGGACCTCCCTTTCTGAATCATGGGCAACCTCAGCCAGAGATACCTGGCTGGAACATTCTCTGTTCTCTGACCTGCAGAAATATGAGATCAGAAGCCTATTCATATGCGATGCTTCTAAATCTTGGGTCATTGTTCTATAACAATGGATAATTGATACAAATGCCTAGGGAGAAGCTAAAATTGTCCCTTTAGATGTAGCAGAACTAAACCCAACGGCAGTAAATGAGGATGTGATGAAGAAACAGAAGGCTACTATATCCCTTCCTTCCTGTGACCCACCAACGTGGTCTGAAACATTTGGGGCTGCTGCCTGCCACCCACTTTGGGTCCAGATGCTATGTGCCCACTCAGGGGTCAGTAGGAAAGTAGCTGAAACCATGAGCACAGCTCAGCACTCCCCGCCTGGGCAGGTGGCAGAAGCAGGTCTGCTAGGCAGGATCGCCACCATACACAGAGATACTACCAGGCTGAGCAGTGAGCTGCATGGCAGATTTAGCTTTTACTCAGACAAAAAGGATTTCTGTGCTACTTGCTCCTTCTCAGAGTCAAAGTGGTGAGTGCAGCTACCCTGTGGTCCCAGAGCTGGCAGTAATGGTACCTCTGCCATATTTAAAGGAGGAGAGAGGTGGAGCCAGCATCCAGAGCCACTACAACCAAGCTGCTTACCATTTTAAGGAACAGTCTTGGTCAGGAAAGGATTAGAGATGTACAATAAAGACAGATTCAAATTATTTTTTTAAAAAAAGACTTCTGAATGGGCCACAGTGTTGGATAAATGTATGTAAGCTTGGGAGAGAGAAGAAAAAGAGTATAGAGGGTTATAAAAAGAAGAAAATGGTTTTTTAAAAAAATAAAACAAAGTCTTTAAAGAGACAGAGTAAACCTGTAGATAAAGTAATAAGAGTAAAGAAAAATAAGCCACATAAAGATGGAATACACACGGAGGATCTGGACTATGTATGTTGTGTTTTCTTTGAGTTTTTTGACAGTGAAGAAGCTAAGTACAGAGAGACATTTCTTTGCATGGGCTGTTAAGCTAAACCAACATGTATGTTTTAAAGGTCTAAAAATTTGTTGCTTTTGAAAGAGGTTCTTTTGTTTCCAAAGAAGATGAGAACCAAGAAATTTCTTTCAGACTAATATGGTTTGATGGACCAAGACGTCCCAAAAGGTTGCTATGAACACTACCATAGAATTACTTCACAAAAAAAAGCAGAAAGTAGTTTGGAGAGAAAAACACCCAAATTCCCAAATATTGCTTATAAATGTTTATTTAAATTTAAAGTGGGATATGCTATAGAGAAGAATACTTTTCATTGGTATGGATCTTGGTTTATTAATACAAATTTTAGGTCAATTTTTTAATATGTATATTTCTGTTCTTGATTAAAGTATTGTGTTTATGCAGCTTATTTAAAAATGTAATGTATAATTAAGAAATACAGGTTAATAGGTAGTCATCTATAATAGTCAGGCTTGTAGTCTTGTTAGTTAGGTTTTCTAGATATATAGAGATATATTTCAGTTAGATAGGTATTCTTCAAATCTTTCAGAGACCTTCAGAATATGGCATTTAAATAACTTAGGACTTTTCATGACAGTGAGACACATCTGCCCCTGGCAGCACCAGTCTACTTCAAGAGGAGGATGGGCATTGAAGAGGCTTCTCATGGAGTTTGTTAGCCATTT
>JAQHUG010000025.1:6715672-6729646 GCA_028555095.1 Dicrostonyx torquatus | reverse complement strand
TGTTTCAGCCAGTGGCTTAGCAGAATAGGGCAAGGCAGGAGTTCCAAGCAGATAGAGAAGGAGAGAGTAGGCAGAGTCAGGGAGAAGTCATGAAGCTAACAGAGGAGAAAGATTTGAGCCACCAGCTGGAACCGTGCCAGTAGGCCTCAAGCTTCTTGGTAAATGTAAAATAATAGAAATGTGTTAATTTAAGATGTAAGAGCTAACCAGAAATATGCTTAAGCTGTTGGCCAAACAGTATTGCAAATAATATAGTTTCTGTGTGTTTATTGCAGGAGCAGGCAGGACTGAAACCTCCACCAGCACCCTTGTGCATATCTCTAGCTACATCCACATAGCTCATAGGAGAAGTTTTCATTTCCCTGCCCACATATCCCAGGGGTATGTCAGTGTGGCAGACAACATGGCTGGGTATGTAAGCATCAGTTACAAATTCAGGAGTATCTTACCATGAGACAACTAGTTGTAGTCTGGTGAATTACTAGCAGAGATGAAGACATGTTAGGTGAGGAAGGCAGCATTGAAGGACATTCTGCTTATTATCAAGGACAGAAAATCAAAGAGGCAAATGCATACGTGGGAACTTAGGAAACATCTCCATAACAATTCTGAGCATCGAATGTGTCCAATTCTTTTCTTCCCCTTATTTATTTATTTATATACCAACTTCAGTTCCTCCTCCTTCCTCTCCTCTGGCTCCTCCCCTTTTCCCACCACACTCTCCATCTGCTCCTCAGAGAGGTTAAGGCCTCCCCTGGAAAAACAACTAAGACTGTCCCCTCATCTCCTTTAGGAAGGACCAAGGCCCTCCCCCTATCGCATGCCTAGGCTTAGTAAGGTATTTCTCCATAGAGAAAGGGCTGCACAGAGTCAGTTCATGCATTAGGATTAGATCCTGATCCACTGCAAGTGGCCCCATACAACTGCTCAGGCCAAACAACTGTCACCTGTATTCAGGGGGGCTAGTTTGGTCCTGTGCAGATTCCTCAACTGTTAGTCTAGAATCAGTGACCTTTCACTAGTTCTGGTCAGCTGATTCTGTGGGTTTCCCCAACATGGTCTTGACTCCTTTGCTCTTATCATCATTTGTCCCTCTCTTAGCCTGGAGATTGGCCCAGTGGTTAGTTGTAGATCTCCGCATCTGCTTCTATCTGTCTCTGGAAGAGGGTTCTAGCTTCTCTGGGGTTGTGGACTCTAGACTGGTTATGCTTTTGTTTAAGTCTAGAATCCACTTACAAGTGAGTACATACTTTATTTGTCTTTCTGAGTCTGGGTTACCTCACTCAGGATGGTTTTTTCTAGTTCCATCCATTTGTCTGCAAATTTAAATATGTCATTGTTTTTTGTTTGTTTGCCTCCCCCCACTAGATAACATTCCATTGTGAAAAATGTACCACATTTTCTTTATCCATTCTTTGGTTGAGAGACATTTAGGTTGTTTCTAGATTCTGGCTAATAAACACAATGCTGCTATGAACATAGTTGAGCAAATGTCCTTGTGGTGTGATTGTGCCTCTTTTGGGGATAAGCTCAAAAGTGGTATTACTTGGTCTTGAGGTAGACTGATTACTAATTTTCTGAGAAATCACCATACTGATTTCCACAGCAGCTGTACGAGTTGCATTCCCACCAGCAATGGAGGAGTGTTCCCCTTATTCCACATCCTCTCCAGCATAAGCTGTCATCAGTGGTTTTGATCTTAATGATTCTGATCCCTGTAAGATGGAATCTCAGAGTTGTCTTGATTTGAATTTCCCTGATGACTAAGAATGTTGAGCATTTCCATAAGTGTCTTTCAGCCATTTGAGAATCTTCTGTCGACAGTTCTCTGTTTACATCTATATCCCATTTTTCAGTTGGATTATTTGGTAGTTTAATATCTAGTTTCTTGAGTTCTTTGCATATTTTGGAGATCAGTCCTCTTTCCAATGTGGAGTGGGTGAAGATATTTTCCCATTCTGTAGGCAGCCATATTATCTTGTTGACCATGTCCTTTGATTTACAAAAGTTTCTCAGATTCAAGAGGTACCATTTATTAATTGTTTCTCTCTGTATCTGTGCTAATGGGGTTATATTTAGGAAGTGGCCTCCTGTGCTAATGCGTTCAAGTGTACTTCCCACTTTCTCCTCTATGGGGTTCAGTATGGTTGGTTTTATGTTGAGGTCTTTGATCCATTTGGATTTGAGTTTTGTGTATTGTGATAGATATAGATCTATTTTCATTCTTCTACAGGTTGACTTCCAATTATGCCAGCACCATTTGTTGAAGATGCTTTCTTTTTTCTTTGTCAAAAATGAGTTGTTCATAGGTGTGGGGGTTAAATATCAGAATCTTCTATTTGATTCCATTGGTCTACCTGTCTGTTTTTATGTCAATACCAAGCTGTTTTCAGGCAGGTCAGTTGCACGGGCCTCCTCTGGAGCTCTGTTGTCTTTCTCAGTGCCAAAGATGGAAGCCAAGTATTCAGCCACTTTCCAGAGGAAGCGCCCCACATAGCACTGGACACCACCAGCTATCTCAATTCTTATTATAACCTCCGAGGGCACTGTGGTGGTGAATGTCATGTCAGTTTGGCAGGTTCTAGAACTATCTAGTAGACTTGCTTCCAGTCACATCTGCCCTGCCTCTGGCTGCTATGAGGGGTTGTCTTGATCAGGTTAACTAAGATGGGGAGATGTACCCTAAACCCCAGGTACTGCTCCCTGGGCTGAGGTCTTAGCTACATATAAAGGAGAGAACTTGAGGAAAACAAACATTCCTTGTTTTTGGCTATGGATGCAGTGTGACCAGCTGCCTCAAGCTCCTACTGCTGTAACTTTCTTGATGTGATAGAGCTGAGAGTCTAAATAAATCTTCCTTCAGTTGCCTTCATCATGTGTCTTATCTCTATACCAGGAAAGGAATGCAGGAACTATGGTTTAAAAGGCACAAAATGAGGTTCCCAAGAGATTCTTCATCCAGCGGGTCCTGCTTCTGTATGGAGGAGCTGAATGCCCAAAGCTGCCATTGGTGTCATTGTTCTCAACCTTAATAAATGCTGTGACCCTTTAGTACAGTTTCCCATACTGTGGAGACCCCAACCATAAAGCTGTTTCATTGCTAACTCATAACTGTAATTCTGCTGCTGTTATGAGACATAATGTAGATATCTGATATGCAGGATAACTGGTATGTGACCCCCAAAGGAGTCACAACCCACAGGTTGAGAACCACTGCTTTAGTGACTGGCAAATGTAACACTAGGGAAATACCTGGCAGGACAGTTGGTGTCACTCAGTTGTTCCGACCAGTAAAGAATCCAGAACGAACATAGGTGAGGTGTTGTGCCCAAGTCTGCACAGCTAATAGCAGACATAATTAACAAGGGAATCCTTTGGGTCAAGGGTCAAGGTCACTAACTTGTGAGAAAGGGAACTTTAAGCAGAAAAGGAAACACCAAGAGGCCAGCTACTAAAACTAGAACAAGAGTTGTTGAAGGGCAAATGCCTGTGGGTGGGGACACAAGGAGGTTGAAAGAGAAGACATTCAAACTCATTTTCATATCCTGCTGGTTTTTAAGGGCCACTGTGGGAGCAGCAGCACGGGGTTCATATCTGCTCATGAGAAGGACCGCGTCCCACTGATCAGCCCTCAACTCCTTGTCGCTTCATTCTGCTTCAAGAGCAAAGAGAGGAAAACAGCTTCAGCTGCTGCCACCTGGAAAGCTGTCTGCGAGAGACTGACTCAGCAACACCCAGAGACAATGAGCTCAGGACACAGAGCCTGGTCCCTGGTTGTCGGTTCCCTCAATCCTGTGGTTAGCACATTCTAAGCACCAATGGCCCGCAGCCCGCTCAGATTACTTTAGGTTTTGCTGCTTCTCATAAACTGCCTGGAGGTTGGCAATTGCCGGTGTAGGAATGCGAGAGCAGGCAAGTGTACTCCGGGACACAGAGATTGCAGAAGAGTGAGAACAAGACAAAAGGAGAACCGGATGGAGGTAAAATGTTTGCCAGGTGCTCCAACGCAAGTAGACCTTGAACTTGAACTCAGGGTCACGGGGCCTCCTCTTGAGTTCCGACCACAGTAGATTGACTGGCATTTAAGGCAGTTTTGCTCAGCTACTGAATTTTATAACCCACACATAAAATTCCAAGTTTGGTCCCCCCCCACACACACACACATTTTCCTTTGCATCTGTTCATTTTTGAGTCAATAACTAGATCTTTCTCCAAGTTTCTTTGCAAGATAAGCAAAAGCCCAAAAACTAGCAAATCCAACAACTTTTCCAGGAGCATCTTTGTGTGGACATCGGGACTTCTGCTCACAGGACTGGTGAAGGAAGACTTCAGGGGATCCTTGTATCTTAACATCAGCAGATGCCACACAAGCGAGATACTTCAAGACCGTTCTCCACACACTAGGCAGAAGCCTGCTTAATGTGACTACTGACAGGGACTTTCTACAAAAACAAAGAGAAGCCCAGAGCCAGTGGATTGGCATGTTCTGGAGGCACACTGATCACAGCTAATTATATCCACCAGGCCATCCCTCTCTGCTCCCAAAGGCTTCCTCACCATTTGATGGTGCTTTGTTTGCGTAATCAAAGCCCTAACAAGGTGTTAAAAACATAAGGAATTGACTGGGTGGGATTAAAACAACAAAGAAAAATGTTACAAAAAAAGTCTTCAAAGTCCTGTAAACACTCTGGGTGGTGAGGTCAGGAGGAGAGTGAAGGAATGAGGAGAATTCGCTGGGTGTTCCATACAGAAAAGGGATGCCATATGGGAGACGGCCAAGGTGCATTTGTGAAAAATACCAAACGCAGGTTCAAATTAGATCCAAAACAGGATCCGTCTGACAGCTCTCTGCAGTAGGCGAAGCACCATCAAGGAGATAGGGCAAAATGGCGTATGTATGTATACAAAATGCAGATGTGTGGAAAAGATTCCTGTCCTGAGTTGGCCCCCAGCCAGGTAAGTGTTTGACCTTCAGTCTTGCCTAATTTTAGCAGGCTAAAGTCTGGAAACTCGATTAACTATCTGCATGCAAGTGTTGCCGTTCTGGGCTCCCGGGGGAACGTTGGGAGAGAAAGGAAGGCTCTTATATCCTAATTAAAGGCCCGAGTTTTGCCCCATGGAATGCACAGCGCTTTTGGATGCAGGAAACTGTTCTTTATCCAGCTTGCCTCATAAAGCTGTCAATAAGTTGAGAAAGTGGCCTTGATGGTGTGAAAAAATCCACCTCTTTGAAAGCACTGACTGCTAATAAAAATCCTTTCTGTTCAGTGAAGTCCTACAAATCATCTAGGATCATATAAATAGCAAATTTAACAGCAAATTAGCAGAGCTTATAAAATATATGGCCACTTAGGCAGCAAGGAGAGCCAAATTTCAAGGCTGGAGAATTACTAAATTATGGTTAAAAGATTTTTTTTCTTTTTATGCTTTTCACTAGAAGCCTTTAAAAATGTATTTTGAATGACTAAGCTGGCTTTAAAGGGAGATATAATTAAGGTAGCTGCATCCAGAGGGCCAGGACTTCTACATCAGATAACCACCAGAGATGCAGGCACGGCCTGCACAAGGGACTATCCTTGCCGAGAAGATCATCTTCTGGCTACTGGGTAATAAACGGTGCCTGTGTGCACCTCAGCAGGAGATGGAGGGGGGAGGGAGAAGAACCTTATGTCTATGGGATCTTAGATAAAACACAAGTACTACAGATACTTAAAACTCACATCCCTACAGTGATAGAGCCAGGGGCAGCCCCTGGTTAAGTCCTCAGTGACATCACAAGGCTGAATCTGTCAGTTCTTGCAGAAATCCTCATTAGCCCTGGAACACAGGTAGAATTATGCCTAAAATAGCACATTCCTGACATCGCGCGGACGGTGACTCGGACCCTTTATTAAAACCAAACAGTCGGTGCCAAGCAACATTGAATAAAAGGTCCCTTTCACTAAATCTTGGCCTATGCACCTCTGCACAGCTCTGGAGCAGTTTTTAGAAAACATAAAAGGTGTAAAAAACAATCAGCACTTTTCGAAATTTTCTACCTTAAGTAAATACTAGAAGAGTTGACATGTTTAAGCTGGTCCTTTAAGACTGTCGTTTTCCTGTGCTCCCTTGTTTTTGTTTGGAAAGATGATGTTTGGGAAACATCTGGAGGCTTGACAACCCGAAACAAACATTTCCTTCTTTCCCCCATGCTCTCCATATCTTTAAGTTAGAAGGGGGAGGTACCAGAAACAAAAAGCAGGTGAAGAACCTGTGCTCCCCCATTGCTGATACCAGAAGAGACAATGTACATTATTTGGTGGGGGCATCATCTGAAAATGAGGCTACCACAGTGATAGGAACAGTCAGGAGGAAGTCATTTCGTGGACCACAGCAGAACTACCTGTCTAAGACATAATTCCCTATACAAATATGAGCAATGAGCAGGACACACACACACACACACACACACACACAGAGAGAGAGAGAGAGAGAGAGAGAGAGAGAGAGAGGGGAGAGAGAGAGACTTCATGTAACAGGTCATTGTCAAAATATAAGCAGGGTGAAAATCTTGTATAAGATCATTCCTATTAATGAGATAAAAATGCTCAGATGTACCCCAGAAACAAGTGAGTT
Organism: Dicrostonyx torquatus; assembly: GCA_028555095.1. NCBI lineage: Eukaryota > Metazoa > Chordata > Mammalia > Rodentia > Cricetidae > Dicrostonyx > Dicrostonyx torquatus. The sequence goes on along the minus strand of JAQHUG010000025.1, from coordinate 6,723,031 downwards.
TGGTGATCAGAGATTTTTTTTTTAAATTTTTAATGGTGTATTTAACTTTATTTTATGTGCATTGGTGTGAAGGTGTCAGATTCCCTGCAACTAGATCTTCATATAGTTGTGAGCTGCCATGTGGGTGCTGGGAATTGAACCCGGGTCCTCTGGAAGAGCAGTCAATGCTCTTAACCACTGTGCCATTTCTCCAGTCCTAGAGATGGATATTTTAAGGTAGATCAATACACATGCAATGATTTTAGAATCTGAAAGGAATCATTTGAACTCCAAGACAAGCCTGGTCCCAAGCATTACAGATACAGGATAGTCAAGCATGTGTAATTCCGACACAGGGTCAGTTCACCGTTGGAGGAGGCCTCTTGTTTGTTTCCTGGCTGCACAGAAACCAAAATCATCACACAGAAACTGTATTAATTAAATAACTGCTTGGCCTATTAGCTCTAGATTCTTATTGGCTAACTCTTACATATTAATTTAATCCATTTCTATTAATCTGTGTATCACTACATGGCTGTGACTTATCAGCTAAAGTTTTGGCAGGGCTACATGGCTTCTCTCTGACTCTGCCCTTCTTTCTCCCAGCATTCAGTTTAGTTTTCCTTGCCTTACCTCTATTCTTTTGCCCTATCAGGTCAAGCCAGTTTTCTTTATTAATTAACCAATTGTATTCACAGCATACAAAGGGGAATCCCACATCAGTTTATAACAAGTATTATTATTATTTTGCATTCTTTTTTGGTTTTTCATCTTCAGATTCCATGTGAATGTTACTACCTAGAGCATATCTGAACTTGGACGAGTCACAATGTGAGCATTTACCAGCTAGTTAAACAAAGGCAACCACAGCAGACGACAAAATTTTATCAGTGTCCTTCTCTGTTTTCTGTTGTGGTGATGAACACCATGGCCAAAAGCTACTTGAGGGAGGGAAGGGTTTATTAAGTCTCCCAGGTTACAGTCTGTTACAGGGAGAAGCCAAGGCTGGAGCTCAGGACAGAGAGCTAGAGGCAGAACCACACAGGAATGCTGGTTACTCACTCGCAATCCAGACTCAGGTTCTGTTATCTTTTATGTATCTCTCAGGAACACATGCGCAGAGACGGCACCTTCACAGTGGGCTGAGCCCTCCCACATCAACCATAAACCACGAAAATATCTTACAGACTTGTCTATCGGACAGTTTGATGGAGACATTTTCTCAAGTAAGGTTTCCTTCTCCTAGACAACCCTAGCTTGTATCAGGTTGACAAACAAACAAAAATTAAAGAGAAGAATTGACTCATTCTAAACTCAACACACCACAATATCACTATCAAACTAGTAAACAATATCACTATTAAACTAGTAGCCTTTCTTTTTGATTTATCCCCAAGTTCTCATATTAATATCAGCATGACAACACAAAACACATTCTACCCTTTAAAGTCCTCTGATCTTTAATTTTTTTCAAACAATTTAAAAGTTTAGTCTCCTTCAAATACCCCAAGTCTCTCAAATGCAGGCTCCTGTAAAATAATAAAATAAAATAATAAGTTATCTATTTCTTATTCCAAAAGGAAAGAATCAGGACGCAACTACAATTAGATCAAAGTAAAACAGGCATTCAGCAGTATAAACCAAATCCTGTAGCTCAGTGCCCCACATCTGTGTTTCACTCATGGTGTTCTGAGCTCCAAAGGGCCTGGGCAGCTTCACTTCTCTGACTCTGCTATCTTTAGCATACACGACTTCCTCTCTGGACTTGGCACACTCTATTGAGTATCTGATACTCTTCCTGGTGGTTGTATCCCTGTCCAGTATGCCAGAGTCTCCATTGCTGAGGATGCACCTCCTCCAATGATCTCCAACCCATGTTAGCCTCTCACTGTGACCCCTTCAACCCTGAGGTTCCCAAGGCTGCGCCCTCACCGGTGACCTTTCCTGCCAAGTCTCTACTGGTCACCACAACCCCTTCAGTCCTGTGTTTCCACATTGCCAAGAAAGAGCCACATGGAAGACTCTAGCAAAGTTTGGCTGCCAGCTTAAAATGCAGCCTTGGCCACCTCTACATCACGACCCTGCACGGTGATCCTATGCAAATATTTTCCAGAAGTTTCCTTCTCATGATGCTGGTCTCTTATTAACCCATTCTTCAGGACCACCTAGCTAGCAGCAAGGGTCCTGGCCAAGCTAAGGTTACATTTCGATGGTTCTTGTCTCTTGTTTGTCACAGTTGATTCTTCAGCCCCAGGTGACTAGAAACGACAGGTTTTTAATTCCAATATGTATCACATGAATGGCCCTGATGGACTCTTTGCTTTCCTCGGAAACATCACAAATCAAGCCCTGACTGTCTGCATTTCTTTCAATGCTCTTTTGTTTCCAGCCTCATACAGAACAGCCCATTAATCTTTGAACACTCAATAACTTTTCCAACACAGAGTTCCAAACACTTCCGCCTTCCCCCACTCCCCCCAAAAATGTGCCCAGGTCTATCACAACAATTGATTATTCTCTGATGCTAGTTTCTATTCTAATTTGCTTCCTATTTCTCTGATAAACCACTTTAACCAAAAGCAGCCTGGCAATGAGCATCTATATCATGTAGTTTAGAGTATCTTATGAAGGGAAGTTGGGTCAGGAACCTGGAGGGCAAGACTTGAAGCAGAGCACAGGAAAATATGCTTACTCTCTTGATTTTCAGGCTCATATTCAGCTACCTTTCTTATATAATCCAGCACCACTTTCCCAGGGATGACCCTGCCCACAGTGGGCTGGGTCCTCCCATGTCAATCATCAATCAAGAAAATGCCTTACTGACTCACCTACAGGCAATCTCATAGGGGCATCTTCTCAATTATGGCTCCTTCTTCCCAGAGGACATTAACTGTGCCAAGTGAGACATCAGGGGACTTGGGGTTTCTCTCCCCCACCTACAATAACTTGTGCTTCTGAACTGCTGGGGTTCTTCTTGGTATGTCAAAAAACAGCCAAATCTTTAGCCTGTGCACCAGGGAAGATGAAGCCACATCATTTGTTGAGAAGAGGGCAAACAGAAGACAAAATTGTTTCTTCCTAAATCCTCCTCTCCTCACCCCTAAAAGTGCACACAATATCCTCATTTTAATGAACACTAAGAGAACGCTTATAACTAAATTTCCCCAGGAATGTTTATTGAGAAATAATGGATTTTGTGAGATTTTTTTATAAGTATGTATCCTGACCTCTTTACTCTTATTTGCCCCTCCACTCTCCTTTCTCCATCCTTCCTTTTCCCCTCTCACTGGTCCATAATATCCTACAGAGAGCTCCCCTTCTGTTGTCTTGTTCTCTGTGTGTGCACTCATGCATGTGTCTGTGTGAGGATGTGTCTACATATGAGTGAAAAACATTCCAATTTCTCTTTCCCTCAATTACATTCTCTAGTTCTCTCTCGGCCCTTTATGTTGAAGTTTCTGTCCTGCCTGGTTTCTGTCCTCCCACCAGGTCCCAAAGAATCACACAGAGGTCTATATTAATGATAAACTGATTGGCCCATTAGCTCAGGCTTTGCATTAGCACTTATAACGTATTATTCTTATCTATGTTAGCCACATGGGTTGGTACCTTTTTCAGGAGGGCAGATCACATCTTTCTTCTTCCGTGTCTGGGCAGGACTGCAGAGGAATGGGCTTCCTCCTTCCCAAGCTCTCCTGTTCTCATTGACCTGCCTCTACTTCCTGTCTGGTTGTCCCACCTATACTTCCTGCTTGGCTACTGGCCAATCAATGTTTATTTAAAATGTAATTGATAGAATACAGAATTGTCCCACACCACCTTTAGACTACTTACTCTCCTCTACTTGTATACATCTTGGTGTATATTATATATGTATATGATATGTGTAATACATATGTATACACACACTCATAAATTTAACTCTAGAGTCTACACACAAGAGAAAAAGACTTAAAAAATATAAGAGCACAACTTGTTTCTCTTAACTTGGTGGTTTTCAATTATAACTATTTTCCTGACAATTTTATTATTTCATTCTTCTTTTCAGCTGAACAAAACTCCATTCTATATGTATAACACATTTTCTTTATCAACTCCTGTTGACAGACGTCAGACAACTTGTTCTAATTCTTGACAATTATGTTCACCAGTAAACTTGGATGTGCAGGCCTTTCTGTGCTGTGCTGACTTAAACTCCTTTATGCTTCGGGGTGGTATAGCTGAACCACACTGTGGTTCTATTTGACCTCTAAAGTGGCAGAACTAGTCTGCATTCCCACTAGTAATGTCCAAGGAGTGCTGCTTCTCCATCTTAATCTCTATTTGTCCTGTCTGTCAGTCTGTCTTCCTTCCATCCAACTTTATTCCTTTTGTTTTGCTTTCCATTTTTAAACAGGTCTCATGTGGCTCTGACTAGGCTCAAATTTGCTACATCTCTGAGGTTGGCTTTGAACTCTTAATCTTCTTTCTTTCACTTTCCAAGGGCTGAGATCACATGTGTGGCTACTTTTCTTGATGGCAGATATGCTGACTATCTGACTGTGGGGTCTCAAAGCAGTTTGCTTTTCCCTGATGGTGAAGGGTGTTAAAGAGTTTTCAAATAATTAATGAAAGCTTGCAATTTTTTTTTCTTTTAAGAACATTCTGTCAAGTTCATTTGCACATTTACTGAGTCATCTAGGTTTCTTGTTCATTTGATTGTATTTGTTTGGGGAGGAGGTTGGTTTTTGGAGTTCCTCATAGATTATATATATATATGAATCCCCTCTAAGATGTGTAATTGGCAAAGATGTCTCTCATTCGGCAGGCAGTCTCTCCACTCTGCAGGTTGTTTCTTTCAATGAACAGAAAAATGCTTTTTAATTTCATACAGTGTCACTTGTTAATTGGAAATATTTCCACTGTAATTAGGGACTTTTTCACAAGTCTCTGCTCATGCCTCAATCCCGAAATCACAGCTTCAGGGCTCACAGTGAGGTCTTTTATCTACTATGTGTTGCTAGTTTGGGGGGCGGTGATGGAGACATTTCTTGATGTCTAGTAAATGCATGCATTGAGGACCAAAAATATGTTAGGTTGTAAGGATATAAAAGAAATAAATGGAGGGTGGGAAAATGGTTCGGCAGTCAAGAGCGTCCATTGCTCTTGCAGAGGATCCACATCAGGCCGTCCAGGGCCCTCTATGACTCCAGTTTCACAGAACTTGATGTCATTCTGTCCTCCTAGAGAACCTGGACTTGCGTGTGCAAACTCACATGCAGACCCAGACACATAATTTTAAAAGAAGCAATGTTTTCTCGCAGATTTGCTACAGGTAGAAAAAAAAATACACAAATACGTGAATAGCTAAATTTAAAAAATAAAGACATGGTTGCCACTGAAATAAAGATGAAAGTAGCTAGGACCACTACCAAGCTGGCGACATCTCCACAGCATGATCTCACTTCTGAGAGCAGTAGTGACTTCAGAAGGTTCCCAAAAGTATCCTCGGATTTAATTAATCACAAAAGGGCATATGAACTTGATAAGAAAGCTATCAGACACACAGTTGTGGTTTTTTTAGAGAGAGGATGAAGGGGAAATTGTTTAAGAAGGCCCCAGATCTGGATCTTCCTTCCCATGGAGTCGTGGGTAGTAGGACCTGTCCTCACAGGATAATGCCACACATGCACAGGTCTCTTTTTGCCTCCTCGTGAGGAGGAAAAGCACTCTGCAGCCAATGACTTAAATATCTCACCTACATTTGCCCCCTGAACTACCTAGATGTGATTTTCACAATGCGCTACATCAGGACCCCGCCAGGACGCCAGGCACCCACATCCCTGTGCATGCTCAGCAGTCACTTGCTCTCTCTTGGAAACAACCTTCTCTTGGCCTGTGACGCCAGACTTTCATCAGATCTCACTGAGTCCTCCTCCAGTGGTTCTGTTTGCCTCGCTTTTCATGGCCCTCCCGAATAACCCAAGCTGTTCCATGTGGTCTCTCTTCCTTTTCATCTTCCTTGGGCTTCTGACACTCCGCACCAACTCTTTTTGCATCCGTATCACTGTTTTTCACTTTCTACAGAATCAGGATGCAAATGTGTTATAAGTTGGCCTTCCTGCTTGGCCACATTCCCTTTGCTGTCCATAGCCAGTGTCTTCTTGTCTGTGTCCCTGCTGCATAGTCTTTGTAATCCTTAATTTTAATACACATCTTCTGAAGTTGCAAACTAGCCCTGGATGCCCTAAACTTTGCTTTGCATTTTGGGGATATGCTGTCTTTTAATCAACCAATAACAACTATGTCTTCTAACAGTTACAGTTTTCTTGCTAAAGATTTCATTAAAAACAAGAATTGATGATAAAACCATGCTTAGATTCTTCTTAGAGGAGGTAGGGTTTGTTGGGGAATTTCATAAGTGAACATCAAGGTTTTATTATTTTTCTGTGCATTCCCAGCCTGTATTGTTATGAAATTGAGTTTTGCTTTGGTAATTTATACTTCCCTAGAGATCTGGACATTTCATGATACTGAAATATGTTATCATGAATTATTATATTGTACTATTTTCAGTTTTAATAAATTTTAATATGTTCTTATGCCACCTATTCTATGCAATTACTTTAAATTTTTTATTAATACCATTCTAACATCCATCTTATTATCCTCATCAAAGCACTATTTGATTGATTTAGCGATTGCACTTTTTATTTTTAGTTTTATTAATTTATGCCTTCATTATTTCATTCTTCCTCCCTTGCTTTATCCAGTCCCTTTATTATTGTTGTTATTTGTTGCTTTTCTAGATTTTTGACCCTGTTATTAAATTAGTGAATTATTTTAATTCTTGTTTAGTGAAAAAGTAAGACAACATGATAGTGTACCTTTCCTCATGGGCTACTGTCTCCCTCTGCTGACATGGGATTTCCCTGCTTACCTGGAGGCATCCTCATAGTCTCAGAGGTAATTAGATACCGTTCAGAAGATATTCAAACAGGAAGACTGAAGTGACAAATGGGCATTTGTGGAAGGATGCTTACAAGAAATCCCACACTAGCTCAGAACTGAGAAATGGATGGTTCTTTATTTAGGGGTAAACTCACAAATCAGAATCCTCTGCTTGAAAGGAGAACAGAAACCGAATCCAGCAACCAGAAAGAGTGGCAGGAAAAGAGGCCAAGCTCTACATCAGCATAGATAGTATAAGAGGCCACGCCCAGTGGGTGGGGAACCACCAGACTTCCTACAGCAGGCATTCAATGTGCCATCACCGAAAAGGAGGATTTTGTAACAAGCCTCACTTTGTCTTGAGAAATATTATTATACTTGGCCTTTTGTCCAAAGAGGAAAGGATTTCTTTCATCTTACAATTCTCAAGCTCTAATGAACAATCCTCAA
>JAQHUG010000025.1:6667889-6706354 GCA_028555095.1 Dicrostonyx torquatus | reverse complement strand
AAAAAAAAGAAAACAGCATAACTTATGACTGTCTAAACACCTGAACAAGGACAATAGCAATAGGCATGTCAAAGTGGATAAGAGAAAGCCCACAAGGCCTTGACCCTGTACAAAGAGCTACAGACAACTAAGGAACACTGAGAGCAGGAGAAATAGTCTTCTCCAGGAGACAGCATGCCAATTGATTATCCAAAGCCAAATACCCAGCCCTGTAAACATGGACATAAATAATATCATAGGGACTGATTAAGGTATAGTTAGGTATATAGGAATGTATATGTACATACATATACATATAGGCATATAAAAACAACCAATGAAAAAAGAAATCATGGATTTTAAAAACAGCAAGGGCATGTATATAAGAGGGTTTGGAGGGAGAAAAAAGAAGGAAGGAAATGATATAATTATAATTCCAAAAATAAAGGAAATTTTAAAAATGAATTACTTGCTAGACTAGAAGAAGAAGAACATTCCCTAACTAGTAATGAAATAAAGGACTCATGAGCATCTCCCCAGTGCTACTTCGATGTTCATGAGGCAGAAACTACTAGCAATAGAAAGTAGAAAAGCACTATGAAATGGAGGTTTTAAGTCAAAAAAAATAGAGAAAGTCAACAAGAAGGAGGCCTGGTGTAAAAGCTGGTGTTAACAGGACATTTTCATTAGTCAAGCAAAAATAGAACTTGTTTCACACCGAGTAGTGTTTTCTAAAACTGTCCGTCTCTTAAGATGGTAGGCATAGCGACACTTTTCAGACAGAAGATAAGCAGAGATGAATATTAAGATATAAAGCAAAATGTCCTACTACCTAGAAATTTGAAAACCTTAATCAATTTTTCTGTACAAACCAATTTGATTTGTAGACCTTGGAAAGACCCACGATGATGGAAACACTACATATTAGATCCTTGAGATGCAATTAAAGCAATAAAAAAGTTTCCCACTACTCAGTACATTTTAATTAAATGATGATAAAGTAGATACTTACCCTTGAAATTAGAAAGATAATCACAGAAAACATAGAAAAATCAAAAAGAAGAGATTAAAATTCTTTTTTTATACAAGGCTTCTCTCTGTAGCTCTGGCCGTCCTGGAACTCACTATATAGACCAGGTTGGCCTTGAACTCATAGAGAGCCACCAGTTTCTGCACCCTGAGTGCTGGAATTAAAGGCATGCACCACCATACCACCATAAATAAAGATTTAAGCAAAAGTGCTGTGGTAGAAAATATCAAAATAGGAAAATCACGGATAATTTCAATATCTAATTTCCTTATCACATTTATTGATTTACGGATTGGTTGACTGATTGCGAGGACCCAAGAGGGTGCATGCCACAGTGCTCAGGTAGAGGAGAGAGGACAGCTTACAGGAGTTGATTTTTCTCCTTATACTCCGTGGGTCCCAGGGATCAACCTCAGGTCATCAGGTTTAGCAACCATTCCCTTTATCCACTGAGCCATCTCAATAAGCCCGAAACTGGTTTTCTGAAAAATAAAATTAAAATTAATCAATTTTCTTCTTAGGAAAATAACAATAACAAAACACTTAACAAAATCAGGAATAAGGGAAATAACCAGAGAGACAGAGAAAATGACATGACACCACTTTGTTCTACTCCTTGAAAATTCCGGTAAAATATTTTAAAGGAAATATGACTGATCAAGACTGACAATGGAAAACACAATGTCTAAACACACCTGTGGCTGTAGCAGTTGACATTATCTAGAGCAAGTAAAACATCCCCAGAGCTAGCTTCATGGGCAAAGTGCCCACACCCGCAAAGGACAGACACTTACACTTTTATTTAAAATGTACTAGGAAAGGAAGCATCAACTACTTCCCGAGAAAAGATAACTTGAGCTGTGTATAAATGTTTAGATTATGTGAATGTGAATAGAGAATTCCTGAGGGTGGAGAAGCAATTCAGGCATTCAGAGCTTGGAGAAGAAATAAACGCAAGGTCATGCTGTAAAGGACAGAAGAAGTCCTAAGCTGCCTTTGAACAATGATGGTGTGAAAGTCTGTTTCTTCCACGCGCCTCCAAGAACACATTTAGGGAAAAGCACCAGTTTCTATGTTGGGGCGACGGTCCCCGACAGAGGACGTATGAATGGATGGAGAAAATGTGACACATCCGTGTAAAGATGTGTTAGGTACTTCTCTGCTGCAAGGAAAGAACGGAAAGAAATGAGGGGCGCAATCTGGCCTGCAGTCTCAGAAGGATTCAGCCCTCCTGGTGGGTGACGTATGGTGGCAGAAACGTGTGGCAGTCCTGGCAGGAAGTAGAATATTTTATCTGCTCACCAGAAGGAAGAGAGAAAACAGGAAGTAGGATCCGGCTCTCATACCTCAAAGTCCACCCCTAGTGAACTTCCTCCAAGAAGAATCTAGCTCCTATACGTTTTATAACTTCCCCCAAACAGCACCATCAGCCTGAAACCCAGTGATCAGATGCACAAGCCTATGCAGACATTATTCATTCAGACCACAGCATAGAACATTAGACATGCACACGTTGTTTGAATATTTTGGGATAGATTTATTTACTCTTCATGCATGTATATAATGCATCTTGATAATATCCTCCTCAAATCTGCCCTCACCTCCCCCAGCTCTCCCAATACTCTCTCACACCTCCTACCTTCATAACTTCTCTCTCTCTCTCTCTCTCTCTCTCTCTCTCTCTCTCTCTCTCTCTCTCTCTCTCTCTCTCTCTCACCTACCCAGTCCAGTTAGTGCTGCCTGCATGTGCATAGATATATAAGGTCCCCTAGCAGAGACCGGTCAACTACCAATAGCCATACCCCAAAGAAAAATGACTCTACTTTCCTCAGTGGCCATCAGTTGCCAATAGCTCTTCAGCTAGGGATGCAGTCACACGGCCCCCTCTCCCATCCATGCTGGAGTGTTGGCTGACTTGACTGTGTCCAGGTAACCATAGATTCTGTGAGCTCATGTGTACAATGGCCAGGCCATGTCCAAAGGACATTTCCTAGCACTCCTTCCTATCTTCCAGTTCTCACAGACTTACTCGTGGAGTAGACAAAATCTTTAATCAGTAGGAATTTGTGTTATTGTGTAAACAACCAGATTTTACTTTTTAAGTTATTAGTTGCCTATCTTTTATCGTACAGATACATTCATAAATGAAGAAGTTAACTATAACATATCTATTTGCACATCTACAATGTATACAATATATAGTTACTACTATAAAGGATAAAAGTGTGTTCTAAACTATATCCCTGTGTCATTTGCTCTCTAAAATCCTACTAAGTTGTTATATGAACTGTTCATTCTGTAACTGCAATCAAGTTGTTTAAAAGCCTCATCTGGTTTGTGATATTTTATTATTTGTCCACAGTCTGTGTAATGAATCATTATGTTTTCTTAATAAGACTAATTTTTAAAATGATTTCTTTTATTTAGAGATGATAATTTAATCATTCCTCCTTCCCTTTCCTCCCTCCAAACACTTCCAGTTACCCCTCTTTGCTCTCCTTCAAATTCGTGACATCTATTTTTCACTGATTGTTCTTGCACACATATATGTATGTGTATATATGTGTTTATTTCTAAATACAACCTGCTCAGTCTGAATAATGTTACTTATATGTATGTTTTCAGGGCTGATCATTTAGTACTGGATAATCAAATGGTGTATTATTGGAGAAGGCTGTTTTTCCCACTGCCAGCATTCTTTAGTTGTCTGTAAGCTCTTTGTGTAAGGTTGAGGCCGTCTGGGCCTCCCTCATCCCCACATCTCTCCATGTTTGCTAATCTACTGTTGTCCTTGTTCAGCTCCTGATTTTGCAGTCATTTGGTGAGAGTTAAACCTCAAAAATAATGATATAACTTACATTAAAGAAATCCAAGCAAATAACCAAAAGCACAATTACAAATTTCCTAGATGCCTATTTTACATATTTGTAAGCATAAACCTAAGAGAGTATGTCATTATCTCTGGCTGCTAGGACTGGGGCATAGTTGATTGTGTTCTTATCTGTGCCATTGTGGTTGATCAACAATGAGAAAGGCATTCATGCATTATCTATTTATATAACTATATCTTTGTACAAACTCACATCTGTGAACACAAAAAACATGGAAACTCTAGAGGAAAAGACTGACACACAAACATCCATGTATATACACACGCATGTGTGTGTCATATTGGGCAAATGTGACTTTACCTTAAGAGGTAGACATAGTCACAGAATTTGAGGGCTACTTCAAAGACCAGGATGTGCTTTTCGCAGGTAACATATCCTCTTCATCTCGGGAGTCTATTTTAATTTATTCTTGTCTTTTGTGTCAGTTATCCCTTCTCACACTCCCTCTTCCACCTTTCCCTCTCATCCCCCATCACATTTAACCCTTTCTGTTCCATTAGTTTCCTATCTGGTGACCTAAAATGTTAGTTTGATAATAGAGCAATGCCCATGAGCAGAATCTCTGTTCAAGCTTCAGGATGGCCAAGTCACTGCTAATTGCAAACAGATGAATGTGTGGCCATCCACCATGAACAACGGACCAGCACTTTGGTTGTCAGGAGGGTCACTAGAGCTAGCAGGCCTAGCTGCTAGGTGCCATGGTCTCATTATAGTTCTGGCAGAAGAACTTCCATTCTTTAGCCTCTCACCCACTATGCTTAGGGCCCCCAAAGTAATGAAAAACCTCAGTTAGGAGAAGGTAGAATTCTTCTAGCAAAGCGTCCCTGTTGATAGGTAGTATTTCCAATCACCAATCTACAGTACCTGACAAGTGTTGGCTTGAGAAAGTAATGCTTCACTGGCCCGTGCTGAGTCAGCAGCAACCCCTACCATCGAATGAATGAAAAAGTAACTCCCTGTGCTGTGGGTTCCTACAGGGCTAAGGACAATCGTTCAAGGTTTGGATCCAACACAGCCCACTATAGTGGCATGAATAGGAGAGTAAGTGAAGTCCTGAGTGAATGTATATTGTTATTTTTGTTGTTGTTTGTTTGCTTTGTGAGACAGGGTTTCTCTGTGTAGCCCTGCTGTCCTGAAACTTGCTCTGTAGGTCAGGCTGTCCTCAAACTCACAGAGATCTGACTGCCTTTACCTCCTGAGTGCTGGGATTAAAGGCAAGCATGGCCATGTCAAGAACCCCAATGCCTTAGGCCCTAAGAGTGGCAAAGCCTTTCCCAGGTGGTGAATGTTGACAGTGCATGCAGAAAATGTCCACCATAGATTCCCCCTCGAGACAGGTACAGCATGAGACTGCTCCCCTACAGAGACAGTTCGTACCAAGATTAGCTAACCCTGGCTCCTGTTCAGCTGTGTACCATAAACTGCTTCCTCCTTGTTCAGTTCTGTGTAATGATCCTGCCTCCCTGTTTTACACAATGATTACCTCCCTGTTCAATGCATGTAATAAACACATGCTGCTTCACCATTTGAGAGCCCAGCCCACCCTAGCCCAGCCTTTCTGGACATGTGTTACTGTGGTTTTCTTGGTGCGCCATTCAGGCCAAGTCCCCAGAGTCCTGCAGGACATCTTGAATAACCTTTAGATTCAATCTCATTCTGTAAAATGTGAGTGCTTCAGCAAGAACTCCCAAAGATGCCCCAGCACCCTGTCCCTGGCTGAATTATCCCCTGAGATGTCTGTAACCACTTGATTAGTCTTGATATCCACTTGTGACACCTAGTCTCTGGACAGTCAGAATTAAAAATAAAAAAAATGTGTTTTTCTATACAAGTCTGTTTTGTGTTTTTATTCATCCTGATTACCTTGTATTCTAGTATCTTCTATGTGGTAAAGTATGACTACATAGTAAGACAATGATGCAAAAGGTGACTTCTTCAAGAAAGTGTGTACTTTCCCTCACCCTTAGACTCAGTGACTTTATTTAGGAAAGGGTCCTTTGGAGGTGTGAGTAGCCCAGGGTGGCCTCAAACTAACAAGAATGTTCTTGAAGCCCATGATCCTCCCTTCACCCTCTAAGTATGAAAACTTACTTCTCTCAAAGAATAAAATGGGGAAACAAGTCGAATTGCTTCAGAACTATTTGGATTTTTATTTTATTTTATTATTTTCTTTGCTACACATAAGTCGGTGTGCTATAGGTATGTATGGTGCTTGCAGGAAACCAGAAGAGGGCATCAGATTCTCTGGTGATAGAATTACAGAGAGGTGTCACCCTCTACATGGGTTCTAGGAATAGAGCGTGGGTCCTCTGGAAGAGCAGACATGCACAGGATCTCTGAGCCTTCTCTCTTAGCCTGAAAAACAATGTGGATTTCTTAAGACTCTAATAGGCTTCTTTCCCATTAGTCAGCAAAGCATTCACAGGCAACAAGAAATGAATAGTTATCATCCAGAAAGTTCATAGTCTACCCAGAGGATGAGAGCTGTCTCTCTTGGAAAACATAGAACAAAATCCTTCTCAGCCTTCTGGGAGTTGCTTTTGGTAGACCTAAGGTAGACCTCTTTACCTGAGGGGAATGTGCAGTGAACTGGAAGAAGGATGGCTTACAGGACAGGCAATCTTTGAGAGACATCAAAGAAACTTCTAAAACTTACCTCACTCAAGAAGACAAGGAAGGAAACATGTCCCCTTTCTTTAAAACCATTTAGTTTTTAAATGACAACCATAGACCCTTTTCCCACCATGCCATGCTAGATAAAGTGTCTTTACTGAAGTAATAACCTAAAGGGCATTGAACTATAATAACCTTTGATTGTAGATAACAACCTTTGATTGTATAACCTGTCCTTATAAGAGACAAACAGACTCACAAAGAGTGCCCTTGTGAAGATGGTCCAACAGACAAGTGAAATGGCCACAAGCCAACAAATGTGTGGCCAACAGAATCCAGGAAATGTGACACACTCTTTGCTAGAGAAGCCAGGGGGACATTAAAGGAATAAATTGGACTTCTGGCCTCCGGGACATTAGAGAAATAAATTTCTGTCATCGGAAATCCCATCATCTAAAGCCACACCATGAGAAAGAGTCTCTTATGGCTGTCCCACAACACTCGGAAAGTTATTATAATTTCAGTTTTGACCAAACCATTTATGATTATCCTTATCCATAGTAAAAGACAGAGCAAGTCTGCTTTTATATTTGCTTGTATACATGTTCATACATGTGGAGGCCACAGGTCAACCTTAGTGTCGTTCCTTGGGAACCGTCTACTTGTTTTTTAACACAGTCTCTACTGGGAACTAGAACTTACTTATAGGGTAGACTGCATGGCCAGCAAGGCACAGGGAACCTCCCATCTTGGCCTCCCCAGCACTGGGATTAGAAGGACACAGTGTCATGCCTAGCTTCTCACAGATGTGCTGGCAGCTGAGTTCAGCCCCTCCAGTTTAGGCAGCTGAGTTCAGCCCCTTTGCTGACAGAATCATCTCAGCTCCCTTCTTACAGTTTTTGTTTGTTTGTTTGTTTTGTTTTGTTTTGTCTTTTTTTTTTGGTTTTTTGAGACAGGGTTTCTCTGTAGCTTTGGAGCCTGTCCTGGAACTAGCCCTTGTAGACCAGGCTGGACTCGAACTCACAGAGATCTGCCTGACTCTGCCTCTCGAGTGCTGGGATTAAAGGCATGTGCCACCACCACCCGGACATTCTTACAGTTTTACCTCAAAACTAAGCCTGACATTTGTTCTAAACCCATAGTACACTTTATCAAAAAAGTAACTTTTCTTCATTAATATCTCAAACTGTGGATTCCATCCAGCTAATTTCCCATGTATCGACCCAGGGCAACCTCCTTACCAGGCTGAGTTCCAAATTCAAATAAATTTCCTTTCACATCATGCCTTTCTTAATAGATTTTAATGGTAGCAAAGTGCATTTCCCCAGATCCTGAAGTTTTAATTTTGTATCAAGCATGGTGACCCAAAGAGATCTGAATAATTGAGAAAATTCAGTCTTATTTGAGTCTGGGTACATTTATACTCTGGTGTTTTGAACTAACTTTTTTTGAGGGTAAATTTAAGACTCTTTTATTTTCCCCAAAGATTTAATGTTATCCCATAATATTCTCTGTTAGTATTCTGTATGCTTTATTGAAATAAAATTTTTGAATACATAAAAATCACTAGTGTTCATATAAAATGTGTCACAGATGGGATTATGTAGCACACATATTAGAGAAGAAATGTAGGGCACCCACAATGCAGTAAACTTAAGGGTGAAATGGCAAACACAAAACAGTAAGCTATAGAAGCCACATGGGGACATACATGGTTCTGGAAGCCTCAATGACTTATGCAAATTTGGGGAAATTCTTTTGTTTTCTTACAACCCTGTAAAATGAAGTTAGTGGTGACTGCTTGGCCTGGTTGAGTAGGGATAAGTAGGATGTATGGCTCATGACAGGAGCCAGATATGATGACTGTCACGTAATGGTCCTCTGACAATGACTAGTTTCCGGCCCAGAGCCCCAGGCCTCCTCTGCTTTCTCTTTTCCTTGGCCTTCAGATTGGAGGTGCATAGCTCAGGTTCTCTCAGTTCCTGATTTAAAGTAAACATCATCGTAGAACATAAAATAGCCTATCCAGTTCAAATCTCCTTCATCATCATGGTTGGAATCAAGTCCATCCCAGCGCGAAACTCTACCCTGGGAGTCTATGCTACCCTTCTGGGGTCGTTCCCAAGACTTGCCTGTGCTCATTCCCCACGTCCTCACTGTGGCACCCCAGACCCAGCTCTTCCTCACACTCCAGAGCTGGAAAGCTTGTAGCTAGTTCCCATGTCCCTGCTGGAGGTTAGGATCAAAAGAACATCTACTAATACATTTGACTCTCATGTCTTTCCAGCCATCAGCGTATTATTTGCCGACGCCTAGAACACAGTGCGCTAGCCACAGCCCACAGCCCGTGTGAGAGTCAAAGCTGAAGACAAGGCCCCGCCCTCAAGGAACTTACAGTTGACCTCAGTTATAGGCTGCGTTTGAAGGTATGACAGAGATAACCTTGGAAAGGTTACTTTTGGCTAAAGGATGGGGCTCTTTGAAGTCAGTGGTTCCCCAGCCTTCCTAATGCAGCAACCCTTTAATTCAGTTCCTCATTTTGTGGTGACCCCCAAACATTAAATTATTTCATTGCTACTTCATAACTGTCATTTGCTACAGTTATGAATCATAATATAAATATCTAATATGCAGGATATCTGTTATGTGACAGATACTGAGAATCACTGTTCTAAGTCAAGGTAAAGAAACTGAAGTGGGGCCTCTGACAGGTTAATACACAGCAAACGGATACTCAGGTAGACCAGAAGACCAGCAAAGACATTAGCTGAAGAGGCAATGGATGGGATAAAGAGAATATATACAAAAATTTTAAGGATAAGGACTAGATTGGCTATTCTCAGCCACCTCACAAGCTAATGAAAAGACATGAATGTGCATTTTTTATCTCCACAAGACTTGAACATAAGGCAATTTGTTGTTGCTGCAGCAAAGAAGCAGGCTAATGCGGTGAAACATGGGATGCAATGATCAATTACACTGCATCATGTCAGCCGGGCGGGGAAAATATGTGGCCTGGGGCTTTCACCCTCGGATACCAAAGTCGTGGCAGGCATCCCCAATCAATCACCACAGCCTTGCTCATTGGATTCAGATGTAGCTTTAGATCTCTTGTCAACATGGTGCTCCAGGCGGAGAGGACAAAATCTATCAGAGCTGGCAGCCTAATTAAAACCTACTTACCTTTTTTTGGTGGTAGGCTTTGAATGCCATGCAACAGTTGTTTGGTTATTACTGAGCTGGCAACCAGATGTTACTAATGGCTTTTGAGGGAGAAGAGTGGCAGGCGGAGGGCATTCAGTGCGGTAGGAATATGGAACCGATGCTGTAGGAGTCCGTGGCTAGAGGCAGGCAGAGAAGTCAAAACGTTAAGTCACTTCATGATTTGATGGCTAGTAACTAGGGAAACAGAGATTGGAGATTAATTCACAAGGCATGTTCATTTTTGCCAAAGTACCTCAACTTCATGATGCCGATTTGTTTCCGTGTATCTAACTCTTTGTTGATGCAGATGAGGGGTGGCATGGCTTGCACCTGTTTACATGAATGTAATCTTAGCATGCGTAACAGGTTGTTTCCAACCAGGCTCACTTCCACAAAAAGGGTTCTGAGAAAGTCATCTTTGTTCAGCCTTGTAGCTTTTTAAACATCCTATGCTTTATTCGTTTTGTTGCCTTTTGTACATTTGTAAATGTTGTTCTCACTTCTCTTTCCTAGGAAACAGTCAAATACAAGAACCATAACAGAACAGGTAGTAGGGCAAATAAGAGTCTGGTTACAGAATGCTATGACTTAAATATCCTTCCTCAAGAATTCAACTGTTGCCAGTGAGATGGTATTAAAGGCAATTAAACTAGGAAAAAGGGCCCTTCCCTTTAACGCAATCAAGGACTTTCTGGTGGCATGCAGAAGCCATCCTTTCTTAGCAAGCTGAGGCTGAAGCAAGGGGACCCTCACTTGCTTCAAACTCCGAGTGCCCCCATCTTCATCTTGGACTTCCCACATCTAGACTGAGAAATTAATTTCTGTTCTCTAAATACAGCCCAGTCTGTGGCCTTTTGTGGCAGCAGCCCAAATGGACTACAGGGTAGATCTTGTTTTCCTCCCAGTATTCATGGCCAACACAGCATGTCTGCAGCCCAGAATTAGATGAGTTCCCTGCAGTGGTCTCCTTGGTCTCCAATTCAAGCCCTTGCTCTAGAAGACATGTAGAGCAGAGAGGCTGTGTCTACAGTATGCTAAGAACGGTGGCAGCAATCTGCAGGCATCTACTCCAGCCAAAAGCGAAGGTGGATCATTTACCTTCTTTGTGTCTCTTATAGTTGTCAGAAACGAACATTTAAATAGCTGTTCTCCTCGGTACCTCCATTTCATTCTAACTGACTCTGATTCTCTGGGTTTCACTGAGGCTGGAGAGGGCGATGACCACTAGCTCTCAACACTAGAAGAGTAAGCACTTTCAGGAATGAAATAAGACCCTAAAGATGAACAGACTCTGATGGTTCTGATCATTGGCCTGTGGCTAAGGGCACCATTTGCCTTTGAGATTCTGGTCATGGGTTGAGAGTTTCATTAAGATTCCAATGTATCAGGGTTATCTTGGGGCATTAAAGTCATAGCTTTTGTTCCCTCCTTAGCAATCTGACATTAAAGTGTGCCTGCACATCTCCTATCCCCCTGAAACCAGGGACTGTTTGCCACAGGGATTGATGAATGAAGGATGATGCGGGATGAATGATGATGCCTCAAACAATTTTCCAACTCTTTGGAGTTAGGATTCATCCTGCCTTGCTCCATCACGACAACCAAATCAGCACCACATGGCAATGGACCCCGATTACAGAACAGAGGCCTGCCTTTGAGGACATCTGGAAATCCTTTAACATGTGGACTTTGAGTGACTGGAATGGATCCTTGAATGGTCATGGATCTGTGTGCTGGATACACTATTGCTGGGCTTTGTGTGGCCTGTGCAATTGACAAGGGGCCTTTCCTGCCCAAATAATGTTTTTATTTTGTCACCATCATAGCTGTGTCTTAGAGAGACTTCTTGTCTCTGTAATGTGTGGTATTTATACACCAAATGTTTTTGAATCCCCAAAACTCAAAGAATAAATGGGACCACGTGTTTCTCTGATTGCAATAATCCCCAAAATGGGGCATTGATCCTGTGGTCTCTAGGGTGATCAGCATTCACTGAGGTAGTTACCATATTAAGGAGGGTGTAAGTCAGAGAGTTTCCAAAAGGAGCCTGTGTATCAGAAACGTAATTTGGTGTCTAAGATTTTATGCAAGCTGGAATCTTCTGTATCACCACAGAAAGCACTGCCTCTCTTGCTAGTATGGCCCACTTCACTTCAAAGCTCCTGGTTTTCCACTGGTTCACTCTCAAATGTGCCATTAAAGTATTGATATGGATAATTTATATGTGTGTCTGCAAATGCAGAGAACAATGGTTTTAAATAAACACCGATAAGCCACATTTTCCTAGAACTAGGGAAGACTAGTCAATGTTAGAACTTATACTATTGTGATCACTAGCTATCTTCTGTATACATTATTTCTGGGCAAAAAAAAATCATAGCAGAAAATGTCTTTGGTAGGTGATATAGCAGTTTCCTCCAAAATGAAACAAACTCCCAACATGGGGAGCAAAAGAGGCTCAAGGAATAAACTGTACATGCCCCAGTGTCCCAGAAAACCGAAATCTGCAATATCAACGAGGATCCCTCCCTAGGGATATAAAAATAACAAGAAATCCCCTTGAAATATAAAGCTATGCATTGTAACATGAGGGCTGGGTTTGTTGGGGTTTATGTCCTGCCTGGTCCCCACAGCCGGTAAATCCCAAAGAAAATCACACAGAGAGTCTACATTAGGTTATAAACTGATTGGCCCATTAGCTCAGGCTTTGTATTAGCTCTTATAACTTATATAGCCCATTATTCTTATCTATGTTAGCCATGTTAGCCACATGGCTCAGTACCTTTTTCAGCAGGACAGATCACATCCTGCTTCTTCCATGATCTGGGCAGGACTGGAAGAGAGCTTCCTTCTTAACAGAATACTCCTGTCCTCATTGCCCCAACTCTACTTCCTGTCTGGTTTTCCTGCCTATACTTCCTGCCTGGCTACCAGCCAATCATCATTTATTTAAAATATAATTGACAGATACAGAATTGTTCCACACCAATGCGTAGTTTGAAGGGATAGAGAAAATTAACATAGTAACATTCTAATAGCAATCAAAAGAAAGCTAGTGTTCCTACAGTAATTTCAGATAGAAAAAACATAAGAGCAAGGAAAATCATCAGAAATAGAAAGGATATAGATATTATGTAATACGATTATGTAGTGCAATTACATAGCTATTATATAAAGTATATTCTTAGGTACTACGTAATTATAGAGGATCAGTTCTGAGAATTGTAACAGTTCTTGGTGTATGTGCTACTGACAGCAAAGCTCCAAAGCACCAGGGGAAACAAATAAAAGCCTCAAGGTGAAGTAGATGGATTCACTATTACAGGGGTAGACTTCTACTCCCCCACCCCAACCCCAGCCCTGCCACCTCCCATCCACCCTAAAAGCAACAGATGCATGGACAGCTAGGAGCTTCAGCTGAACTCAACAGCACCACCAATTAACTGGATAACTGGTATCTGTAGACTGGAGGTATTAAGGGCAGACTGTGCATTCTTTCCAGGCCAAGTACAGCACATTTTGGACCCTAAAACAGATCTTGAGAAGAAGAAAAATCATACAGTATCTGCTCCCAGAACACAGTGACCTCAAACTAGAGATCAATAACAGAAAGAAAGCAGGTAAAGTGTAAAATTTTGTGTGAACTAAGCAACATACTTCTAAGCAGCACATTGGCCAAAGAAGAAAATTAATGAAGATAAAAATGCAACACACCAGAGCTCCGGGTTGCAACAAAGAAGCATGGATGCAAAGAGAAAGAAGGTCCAAGCTTCTGTCCTAGCAAAGCAGAGTAAATTAATCCCAAATAAAAAAGAGCGAAATAACAAATGCTTGAGCATAAATCATCAAAATTTAGAATAGTAGAGAAAATCACCACAACCAAATTAATTCCTCAACAAGCTCAATTTAAAAAAAAATTATCCGAACTAACCAAGAAAAAGAAAAATTTAAGATGACTATAAAGCCCATTGGCACTAAGAGGCAAGGAAGTTAATACAATGGACAGTTTCAGCACACATTTGATTACCTATGAAATCTGGCATTTTCTTAAAAGACAATATCTGCCAAGATTCACACAAGAAGAAATGGGTCATCTGAGAAGATCTGGGTTGATTAAAGCAATAATTCTATAATTAATAACCTTTGGGGCTGGAGAGAGGGCCCAGCATACACTTTCTTAAAAGCAAAATAACTCTTATAATATATAGATAGATAGATAGATAGATAGATAGATAGATAGATAGATAAAATAAAAATCTTCTAAAACACAAAGTTCAATGCCCAAATGGATCGAATTAAAATTTTTATAAACATTTAGAAAATATATACGAAATCTTTTCAGTCTTTCAGAAAGTAAAATGTTAGCAAGTTCTTTCTAATCCTCTCTATAAAGAAAATAATACCCTAAAATGAGAACAGGCAAAAATTTATATGGAAAGAAAAAGAGTTATAGACCAGTGTAGTGGTTTGAATAGAATGGCCCCCATAGGCTCATAGATTTGAATGCTTGACTACCAGGGAGGGACACTATTAAGATGTGTGGCCGTGATGGAGTAGGTGTGCCTTGTTGGAGGGCATCCATCACTGGAAGTGATATATACTCAAGCCAGGCCCAGTGTCTCTCTGTTCTTGCTGCCTGCCAATCAGGATGTAGAACTTCAGCTATTTCTCCAGCACCATGTCTGCCTGTATGCTACTGTGCTTCCCACCATGACAATGGGCTAAACCTCTGAACTGTAAGCCAGTCCCCAATTAAATGTTTTTTTTGATAAGGGTTGTGGTGGTCATGGTGTCTCTTCCCAACACTAGAGCACTAAGACAGAGCAGTATCAGTTGTGAACGTGGGTCTAACAATCCTCAGTGAACAATGAAATGAATCACAGAACACAGCTGAGAATTATTCTAAGTACAAAAGCTGGTCAAATAAGCTAAAGTTAAAATAACACATCATGTCACCAAACCCCATTTATAACAAAATTCTCAGTGTATGAGGAGTAGAAGAAAATTTTCTTAACTCTATAAAAAAAATTTTAAAATCCCACTTGTATCACTAATTGCTTACATAATGACAAACTCAATATTCCCAGCTGTTTTTGTTTCTCTTTCCATTGTTGTGATAAAATATTCTGTCCAAAGCAACCCAAGAGAGAAAGGTTTGCTTCAGTTCACACAGTTCGAGGTCTAGCCTGTCTTGGCAGGGAGTCAAGGCAGCAGAAGCCTGAAGCATCTGGTCACATGACACCCACAGTCAAGAAGCAGAAAGTGATGAATCCCTGAATGCAGTACTCAGCTTCATTTCTCCACTTCATACAGCCGGAGACCCTCTGCTGAGGGGATGGTCCCATGCGCAACTAAGGTGGGTCTTCCCCACCGCAATTAATGTAATCAAGAGAGTACCCCCCAGAATACTGGAGACCCATCTGCCTGTTGACTCTATATTTTGTCCAGTTGACAATCATCACTAACCTTTATGCCACCTAAAATGAAAAGAAAGGAAAAACTCTCTGTCACCATTTATTTTCAACCTTGTGCCAGAGTCAAAGTTAACACAATAGCACAGAAAGGGCAATAACAGGGATGCTGGTTGAAAAGATAGGGGTGAAACTCTTCTTCAGAAGTTACATAGTTTGCAAAACAAAAAGACAATAAAGTAAGAGAGGGACTTGTAGGAGAGAGGGGTATTGATGAAAGTGGGAGGGGAAATAAGAGAGAGTAGGGGTAACTGTGATCAGCACACATGTACAAAATAATGAGAGAGTAAATTTATATCAATTGCCTACATAGAGCATCCAAAAGAAACAATGATAACAAATGTTTACAAGGTTGCAAGATTTAAGATTAAAATACAAATGTCACTACCTTTCCTATAAATCAATAATACAAATGGAATTTGAAATTAAAGATATATTAACATTTATAATACAACTCCAAAAAGGAAATATTTATGTATGAGCATAACAAAATATGCATGAGACCTATATGAGAAAAGCTATCAAACTCTCATGAAAAAGAAAAACCCTAAGTAAATCAGTGGAAGGTTCAGTTAGTGTTCACTGATGGGGAAAATCAATGTTTCACTTAATGTCTCAACTTGATCTATAGAGTTACGCAACCTTAATCAAATCCCCCAAAACCCATAACATTCATTTATGAATATCAATAAATTAATTCTAAATCTTTATATGGAAGGTAAAAGACCTACAAGAACCAACACAGCATTAGAGAAAAAGGACAAACTAGGGGGTACAATGTCACTTGCCCAAGATGTACAATAAAGCTGCAGCTGTGAAGGTAGCATGCCACCAGAAAGGGTGGCACAACAGGGAAACTTAATGGTCTGGAGAGCCTGGGGAAAGATCTGCAGAGGAATGGAGCAAAGGAGATAAAACAGGGAAGAGCATCTTTTCAGCAAATGCTGTTCAAGCAGCTAGCTACCCACATTTCAAGCATGAATCTGGACACTGGCCTTACACACTTGGTGAAACCCAGCTCAGCATGTGCTATGGTTCTGATCATGAAACATGGAATTCCACATTCCAGCCCAGGAAAAACTCCAGGTTACCTTGGACATGAGGAGGAACTTTCATGTAAAATACCCATGGCCCAACCCAAGAAAGAAACAACAAATAAACTGGACTACATTGAAGTTTTAAAATGTTTGTCATAAAGCCACAAATTGAGATGCCATCCACAAATAACTTTAAATTCAGCAACAGGAAAGTAGGCAACCTTGCTTAAAAATTGGGCAAAAGGTTTAAAGAAGCACCACACCAATGTGAATGATCAAGGAGACTGGAGAGATAACTATATGACTTCTTGATGCTCTTGTAAAGGACTAGAGGTCACTCCCCACCATCCATATCAGACAACTCGCAACCACCTAGAAATCTAGCTCCAAGGGATCCTACACCCTCCTCTGACTTCCATAGGCACACACACACACACACACACACACACACACACACACACAAGTGTATATATACACACAAGCACTTGTATGTGCATTTGCACTTGTGCACGTGCTCACATACACATGAGTGAAAATAGAAACAAAGAAAAAAATATTCAGATGACAAGTGTAGGAAAAGATGGGTTGCATGATAATGCTGCTAGGAAACTGCAAACTCAAAGAGTGAACGCTCAGCATCTGAAAGGTGAAAGGCCAAGTGATGCTAGGATATGCAGCAGCAGAGCCCATTCCTGCCAGCGCAAGACAGAAGTGGTTCACCATCTTTGGAAGAAAGGTTCTCATAAGCAAACAAGCTCTGATTGCATGGTCCAGAATCCAGACTCCTTAATATTTTATGCCAAACCTATCCATAGACAAACTTGTACATGGATGTTTATAATAGCTTTATTCTGATTCTTCAATCAGTATATTCTTCAGTGGATGAATGGATAAATAATATATCTGCACAATGGAGTGTTACTCAACACTAAAAAGTAATGTAATATTTTAAGCCATGCAAGAAGGTCTAAGTTATATTACTAACTGAAAGATGTCAATCTGAAAAGTCCATTTACTATTTAATTTCAAATATATAACATTCTGATGAAGAAAAACTATGAAGAAGGTAAATTGGTCAGAGGTTGTTGAGAGTTGGAAGGAAGGAAGGAAGGAAGGACGGAAGGAAGGAAGGAAGGCAGGCTAGAGAAGAACATAATAGGTGTGGAGATATTAAACCTACTTTGTAAGATGTTATTATATTAGATGTATGTTATCAGGCATTTGTTAATCCTGCAGAATGTACCACAAAATGAGTACACCCCAATGTGCACTATGAACTTTGGTTGATGACGATGTCACTTTGTATGGCCCCTTGCTGCATCACAGGTACCACCACTCTGATGAATTCTCCCGATTGTGGATCAGGCCACGAGGGCAATGACTATATAGAAACTATGCTTTATGCTCAATTTGCGGAGTGCGAAACCACTCCTTAGTAAGTCTAAAACTACGTCTGAACTTGAAAGAAAACTGAGTTGGGAAATTGCTTGCTTTTATAAGCACTAGGACTTGAGTTAATCCCTAAAAGTCACCAAAGATATCAGGAGTGGTGGTGAATGCTTCTAATCCTAGCACCAGGAAGGCAGAGACGGGAGGGCCCTAGGGCTTATTGACCAGCCAGTTTAGCATTATTGGTGAGCTTTAGGCCAATGAGAGACTCTGTCTCAAGAAAATGGATTGTGGCCTCCACAGCTACTCCATACATGCATGAGCAACCACACATTCATCACACATACATGTATAATAATAATGATATTTATTATTAATAATAATAAGCTGAAACAACAACTAAAAGTCTTTCTAGAATATTAAGTGCATTACACTGAGCCAAAAAAAAACCATATTTTTCCATAGTCTGTGACTATGGTATTCTTTATTTATTTGATTCTTCTTTATAATGTTAGATAGATATAGATTTCAATGTGAATGGCCTTAGAAGTCATTCACTGAGTTGATTCCTAATTAATTAATCATCAAATGCTACTGCAATGAAATATACATAGTTTATGATAGGCTCATTATAGGCAGATGTTCACGATTGCTTCGAATCTATGAATATTTTCATTTTCCTCCTCCTTCTTTTTTCCCTTCTTCCTTGCTTAATATTTTTAACATATTAATCTATTTTCACATTCTAAAACAGCCATATATGAACATCTTAGTGAAGGGGTGTGGTCTTGGCCATTTCGGCTTATAGCCATGCCACGCCATTACCTAATTATTCCACCCCCTAATTAGTTACTAATTAATTAATGGGGCTGGACCACCAGGTCCCAAGAGGTATAAAATGATAGGCCCACGTGGAAAGTGCTCTCTCTGCGCAGATCACCGACCTGCCTGCTTCTTCGGAGGAGCTCTCTCTAGTATAGTAATCTGTGTGTATTTTGGCCCTTATTAAACTTGTGTGTCTTAAATAAAACTGTCACATCTTAGTCGTGATGTACAATGTTACTTATATACTACTAGGCTTTATTTGAGAGAAGTTTTATAATGATACTTTCATCTGTTGTTTCAAATGTATTCTTTTTCACACACATTCCTGGTGTATGAAGAGGCTATGAGAGTATGCTGATTCCTGAACTGAAGTTACAGATGGGTACAAATCTCCATGAAGGTACTGAAAATCAAACCAGAGCCTCTGCAAGAACAGAAAGTGATTTTTAACCACTGGACATCTCCCAGCTCCTCCGTCTGTTCTCATAAGAATGGTAGATCCAAATGTATATTTTGTTATAATCCTTTTTTCGCTCTTGTGTCCAGGTAGCTCATCTTTTATTATCCAACAGAATGTGTGGGATTGGTATTATGTATTCCTTTAAGGCTTATATTACTTCTAAGATAAGACTTCTGTGAATGAAGTTTTCTATGTGGACACCTTCTTCCAGTTAAATGTCATTTTCAGGGTGCTTTTGTCATTTTTTTTAATCGCATCTTAGATAAACTCCGATCATTTGTATATTTCAAGTATTTCATATCACAGAGAACAGAAAATATAAGATAGCCAGAAATCTGTTTTGCAAACTGTAGACAATTTAATACTATCTGATCCAAAGACTTAACTATCCCTGAGCATAGAAAAAGTAGAAGTCACTCTGGTCACTTGCTACATATATGTGTGTGTGTGTGTGCATACATATGTGTGTGTGTGTGTATATATATATATGTGTGTGTATGTATATATATATGTGTGTGTGTGTGTATGTATATATACTCTGACTCACTATTATTTTCCAAAAGGCTTGGTTTAAAATATGTGTTGAGTGATGGGGACTAAATAACAATTGCTTTGCAAGTGTCCCACTACTGACAAATTCCCAGAACTTTTTCTCTTCTTAGTTTGAGATGAAAGTCTCATTAAGCTGCCCAAATTGATCTTGAACTTGGAATCCTCTTGGCTTTGCCTGTATCAACCTAGTTGGGTGAAGATTTACGTGTATATTTTTATTTACAGAGCATATTATTTGACCTCATTAAGAACTGAATTACACATCTATTTGAGTTAGTGGTTGTAAAGGCCCCAGAGAGCCACACACACCACACAACCCCGGCTGTTGCCATTCTCGTTGGTTGACCACCATAAGTAGATGGTAAGACTTCATTGCTGAAAACCCCACAGAGTTTGGCTGCAGGGCAGAGGGAAATAAAGCTGTAAATAACTTGAACACTTGCTCCCTGGTGGCTAGTATCATAGTGTTGGGAGACATTATAAAGGCTTCTAGAGGGGAAAAGGCACCAATGGTCTTACCTACCTGTGAACCCTATGAATTTCAATACCAAGCAGCCAGGCAGTACATGCTCACTGAAAAACTAGTAGCATGACTGTCAGAGGCTAATCAGCTACTAGCAGATTGATTTTGAGGTCCACTCCACAGGAGGGAGCACATGCCTGTGCAGGAAGCCCAGTCAAATACTTGTTATCATCCCTAGCAAGGGAAACTCACTCCTATTGTTTTGCTAAATTGACATGGTGCTAGACTACCTTCTAAATGTGTATGCTTATAACCAGAGATAACTGCCTCTCTCAGCCTCACAAAGCTTTTATTTGCAGTGAACCAGAAGGATTGCAGAGATTCATGGATGCTCAGCCTGCTGAGAATAAAGTATGGTTGAGTACTCATCCTTAAATATGACATCTGTGCAGCCCTCTAAGGCTCAGGGCACAGCAAAGAGGAGAGAATGGAATGAATGCAAGAGCTGGAAGAGAGGAACAGGGGCTTCAAAACGCTATCTTTGGGGGCATAACTCGGACATTGCAAAAACGATTCCACAGCAGCTGTGATTTCCTGTAGGGGGCTCGCACAAGGTTGATCTGTCAGCAGTCAATCATAGATCAGGAAAGGGAGCCTACCCCTCCCTGCTGAACTTTCAGCCTCCACTTAAGAGGCAAAAGCAGGATGATCAGTATTTCAAAGCCAACCTGTGCTGTCTAGAGACACTGTCTCAAAGGCAAATAAAAGAAGAAATTTCCGACAGCTGGGGAAATGGTAGGACCTGCTTAGCACAGTGTGAAAAGCCCTGATTTTCATCCCCACCCCCCCAATAAAATAATATAATACAAATCATCTTCACCAGCTCAGTTCATACTGCATTCTCATTCTAGATTGCTCCTCCTTCTGCACCCACTGCCACTCAGCCACCCTCCTTATCATGTTTCTGCACTGGGCTGTGATTGAGTCACGTCAGCCCTGCAAAATCCACAGCGCAGCCAGCTTACCTTTTCATTTTTCCCTACTGCTATTTCCAGGTGGCTAAGGAAGAAAGGAGGACACTGCACGCACCCATAAAAAGTTCAAGCTCCTGTCTATGGCGCCTTCCATCTCCTGAGTTCGAGCACCCTGGGACAAGGGTTGTGTTTCTCTCATCAAGTTTGCCTCCTGGTTTTCATTGTGGGTATTTGGAACATGCACCGTTGGAGTTCTCTGCATTACTCCACTCCTTCTCCTTATCAGCAGAGAGCTGGCTGGCCTGCTTCATAATAAAACGGATGTGAGGAGATGAAAACCCCTTTCCTGCCATTCCACCCTGCAAACTCATCAGTGCTCCCAACGGTCACATTCAGCTTCCTAATGGAACCGTGGGAGACTGATCTCTTCTGTGTAAATCTAACCCCCCTCTTAAAACCCGAATCTTGGTCCAAGATTCTGCAGAGATTTGAGCCCATCAATTATCACCTTTTCCATTCATGTCATTGGCTTTTTTCCATCTGCATTTGAGTGTGCTTCATTCTCTCCACCCCCTTGATCTTCTTTCTTCTTCTCTCTCTCTCTTTTATTAACTTGTAAAACTTCCATGAACATCTGTCTTCTGCTATCTCAGTCTTGCTGTATGTTCTCTTCACAGATGTCCTCGTGGAGACCTTGCCCACAGTGACTGTTGTACACTTCCTTTGGTCTAAAGCTGGCCGGTGCCTCAGCATCCCCATTCCAACCCCTTTACTCACAGTTGCCGGTGGACTGCTTGAGACTGAAGCCAAGACAGAGAACCTCAAAGAGATTAACAGGAAATGGATGAAAGTCAAGTTTGAAGATCACGCTCAGCAGTGCAAGTTTCAGGGTTAACCTCGAGGTAGAATAGATGCAATTTAGAGGGGAAAATATGGAATGAACAAGAGGGACTCTTTTTATATCCATATAGTTGAAATTACCAGAGAATTTATAAATAATCTTGTCTTCGTGAATGGAATTACATGCATGGAAATAAAGGAAAACTATTTGCAATATTTGGGCACACCCCACCCCAAGACTGAATTGACCAACTGTAGTGAAAATGTCTAGGTTTTGAAAAACTATGTAGTCCCTTTAAAAAGTATTCAGATTAGTAGGGCATGATGTCTCTGGGGAGGCTGTGGCAGTCAGATCTTTGTGAGTTCAAGACTAGGCTGGTCTACATAGCAAATTCCAGTCCAGCTAGGGTGACATAGTGAGACTCTGCCTAAAAAAAAAGATATAAGCAGATTATATGAATAATATAATTAGTAAATATAAATTAAAAGGTGAATGGACTGAGGAGGATTTTTTATTTTTCCTTCTACTTTGATTAACACTACTAACCATATTTTAGAATTTTAGAAAGTCAGTTATCTGGGGGATTAAAGGTTTAAGTGGAGATGGGATTGGGTATAAAGGAAAGGAAAAGATGGGTTTGCTGTGGGATAATGCTCTTGTACACTGTAAAGATTTGTCATTCATATTGGTTTAATAAATGCTGATTGGCCAGTAACCAGGCAGGAAGTATAGACAGGGCAGCCAGACTAGGAGAATTCTGGAAAGAGGAAAGGCAGAGACGCAGTTGCAAGCCAGACTCAGAGGAAGCAAGATCATAATGCCTTACCAAGAAAAGGTACCAAGCCATGTGGCTAAACATAGATAGAAATTTATGGTTTAATTTAAGTTGTAAGAGGTAGTTAGTAATAAGCCTGAGCAATAGGTCAAATGATTTATAATTAATATTAAGCCTCAGAGTAGTTTTTAATTGGAAGGTGGAAGAAAAACCTCCAGTTACATGGGGTGAGTTAACCCACACTAAGTATATATGAGGATGCCTTATGGTAACTCACTATTTTACAAGCTAATTCAATAACATAGTTTAAGAAACAGAATAATTTGAATGTTGATACCCTGCATACATAGACAACGCTGCTCCCAGAAAACATGGGTCATTAAATAAAAATCTCAGAGGTAGGTGTGAGATACTTCTGCATGAGTTATTAGCCAGGGAAACCTCATAGACTTCCCACAAACAACACAAACTACTGCTATTTCTCTTGGATAAGCAGATAGATAGTAATAGTCTGTTGTTGACTACACCCCTCTCCTTGGTTGCAGACAGGAAGAAATCAATCCAGAACTGATGAGGAAATATTCTCTTGCTTACTATCTGCCATTGTGCTAGGAGGTGCTAAGCAGGAGACTGAGAGAGAAGAGGTACTGAGAGTCTTACCCAGCTGTTAACTACATGAACCTGCCTGCCAGGACAGGTGTGCGCATTGGTATAATAGTGGTGTGGCTGTTATGGAGTAACCAACTGTTCTAGAATTAGATTTGAGGCCCATGACACAGGAGGGAATACATACCAAGTGCTAGAACCTTTTTATGTTCAGTGACTAGTAGTTAATAAAGAGACTCATAAATGATCAAAATGCTAAGAATGAGTGGCTGTTGCAAGCTCACACCTACATGGCCCATCTATGTTAACTCCACTCCCAAGGCTCGGGGATCATTGTGGAAGAAGCAACAGAAAGAATGTTAAAATCAGAGGGTTCAGAGAGGGCTGTGAAATGTGGTTTTCTTGGCATAATATAACCATGGTACTCATGAATTCATAGCAATCTTGGTTTCCCACATGAGACCTGTGCAAGACAAAGCCAGCCAATATTCAAGCATGGATGTGAGCTTCCAGAGCCAACCCTTAACTAAGGAGCTATTGGTATATTTGTTTTTGTTGTTGTTGTTGTTGCTGTTGTTGTTTAGAGTCTGGCCACTGGTAGGTGGTAGGGTATCCTTGCTCCAGTGAAGATCCCCACATTCATTTGTATATGGGCAGCATTAACTGGTCTCAGTGAATTATAACAAAAAGTACAGGATACTAAGTCATAATGGGGAAGCTTAGCGAGAACATGGGGAAGGTAAGGGACAATGCAATCAAAACACACTGTATTCATGGATGAAGCTCTTGAGGAATAAATGCTTTTAAGTTTAAACTATTTTTCTTAGCATTTTTTGGTTTTTTAATTAAAATACAATTACATCATTACTTCTTCCCTTTCTTCTGCCAACCTTTCCCATGCACCCGTACTTCTCTTGCTCTAATTCATACCTTTATTTCTTTAATTGTTGTTAAATAGTATATATACATACACATATGTAAATATATGCATAAAAATATACTGCATATATATGTGTATGTATATATATATGCTTAATCCATAAATGCTACTTGTATGTATTTGATTTCAGGAATGACCACTTGGTAGAAACTACACACTTGAAGTCTCCTCAGCTGCCTAAATAGGATCCAAACAGGGATGACACCAACAGACATGATAGCTTGGAAGGGGGAAATCTCATGAGACTTTTACTCTAGACAAAGAACTGCAGGGAGGTAAGGAATGCTGTGAGTGGCAAAACTATTTTTTGAAATGGTCAGGGCTGGAGAGATGGCTCAGCAGTTCCAGAGGAGTAGAGTTTCAGTCCTTGCACTCACAAGTCAGTCCACAGCCATCTATAAGTCAAGTGCCAGGTGATGCCTTTTGCTGGCCTCCATGGGCACTGCACACATGGGGTGCACAGACATACATGTAGGCAAAACACTAACATATATATAATAAAAATAAATATTTAAGAAATTTAAAATGATTACACCAAGCTCTATAAAAAGAAGAGAAAAGAAATGAGAAGATAAATTCAATTCCCCAGTAAAGACAAAGGATCAGTACTACAGTCTTTGGCCATAGAGAGACAGAAGGAGAGAGAGAGAGAGAGAGAGAGAGAGAGAGAGAGAGAGAGAGAGAGAGAGAACCTATGTATTAAGAAAACTTCAATGAAAATTCAACCAAATTGTAATTCTAACCTGATATTATTTTAACTATTAGTTTAAAGGGGAAATAAAAAGTCAATATTTAAACATCAATACTGAACTCTAGGGAAATTCACACATTTCAGTTGTATTAATATAAACCAGGAGAAATGAAAATAAATGATCCCACAGTATGTAATTTTGAGGAAAACATTAATACATTTTTCCATGAAATGAAAAATTTATGATTTAGAACAAAGGTTAAGCTGAATAATGAATTCAAGGACTGGTTTGCTGACCATGAAATGGCTTGAGCATTGGTAAGTCAACTCCATAAGATAAAAGCCATATATAACCTGGAAGCCCAGAGGCCTTACTTTTGTTATTTTATGTAGATTTGGAAGGTTCTTGAAAACACAACCCAAATGGAGTATGCATGAGAATTTTTATATACAATGAAAATATACATACATGTGTGGGGATATGGAAATTATGAGCCAGTGTTATTATAAATAATATGAATTTCTTTTTGAAAATCTGATAAATTCATATGTAAACTACTAAAGATAATAAATTATTTTGGTTTGGTTACCTGTAACAGAATATGCAAAAGGTAATAGTTACTTTACATACCAATAACTTCCAGGATCCCCTCAGCTACAAGTGTCTGAAGTCATTCTGCCCTAAATTAGGGGAAATAGAAGCTATTGACAGGAGAGTTGGTAGGTCATTGCATCAGTTTGTTACTCTGGTGCAGTGATAAGATACTGACCAAAGCCAACCCTGAGGAAAGGGTTTATTTTAGTTACAGCCCATCAACACAAGAAATCAAGACAGGAACTCAATGCAGGAGCTTGAAGCAAAACCAATGGAAGAATGCTGGCTAATGGATTGCTTCCTCTGGTTTGTTCAGCTATCTTTCTTATACAGAATTGCCTAGAATTGGTACTGTCCAAAGTGGAGTGTGCCCTCCTACATCAAGTAGAAATCAAAAAAAAAAAAAAAGCCACACAGCTATACCTACAGACCAGTCTGATTTAGTCACTTCCTCAATGGAGGTTCCCTCTTCCCAAGTGTGTCAAGTTGACACCTGAAGGTGGCTATGACACCTGCATTTACTTTGGTCCTCTGCTCCCATGAGTTGTCTCTGAGCCAGGAGTTTCCTGGATGATGACTGCACCATCTCCCTCCACCTCTTGCTTGCTTTTCTCTGAGCATCAGCTTCAGGGTTGGTCATTGCAACTCAATTTCCTGCACACAGTCAGAAACACATCTTCCAGCTCTTACGCCTTACTTCTTTTAGCTCACATCACCAGTAGAGGATTTAGCTCTACAGTCTCAGAGTAAAGACATAGGAAGACACTGACTCTCCTTGCCTGGTGGAGCCCCACTGCTAACCAGTCTTCTGCAATGCTGAGGATAGCAGGACAGGACAAACTCCTCCAGACACATATCTGGAAACAGAAGAGCGCTCCTCTAAGAAGGGAAGTGGGAACTGTTAGGGTCTGAACCTGCGAGGTCCCCTACAGGCCCACGCTTTGGCCCCTTGGTCCTCAGTTGGTAGGGGCTGTTCTGGGAGGCTGTGGCACCTCTAAGATGTGAGGCACTAGGGTGGGCCTTGGAAAGTCACAGCTCCTTCTTCTAGCCTCTGCTTGCTGGTCCACCACATCATGAGGCGCTGGTGATTCTGGTCTCTAGGTGGAGTTACCCAGCTGCTAAGCTTGCCCCTCCATGGCAGACTGGAAGAGCAGGGCCATGTACACAAAGAAGCCTCCCATTCCTCAAGCTGCTCCTCCCAGTGATTTGTTCACAGTGATGAGAAAAGCAAACTAGAACAGGAGGCAGCAGGAAAATGCAGTGGAAACATGGTTGAGCATTTCAAATAGATAGGCCAAGAAATGTCTGAAGAAACTGGACAAACTTTACGGAGGGAAATAAGATAAAACAAGGAATTTTCTTTAAAGTCTTCTTCAGTAGATCCCTCTATTGAATTAAATGTACCTTAAAATGTTTACATAGAACTATTAAAACAATGTAGAACAATGAATAGAACTGTATAGGCATTTCAGATATAGTAAAAAAGCATAAATATTTATGTAGGGGAACTACAGCAGACAATTAGAGCCTACACATTTGAGAACAACTGGATGGTTGTTAGTTTAAAAAAGAGTAGAAAACATGGATAGATTTAGTTGAACCGAATAAATATGCTATGTGAGACAATTTTTAAAAATTAAAGGTAATTCAGAACATAGCTAAATGATTTATGTGTTCAGTATTAACTAGGGTTGTATCTCCCTCATCTGAATTACTTGGGACCAGAAGTATTAAATTTGGGGTTTTATTTTTATCTTGGAATAAAATAATATTTTTCCACATACTTTATAGGACATCTCAGGGATGAGATCCATATTAATACATAAAATGAATTTATGCCTCATAGATAATTGTCCATATAACCTGAGAGTTGTTTATATAATATTTTAATAATTCTGTGCATATACAAATTTTTGTGATGTGACTGTTTAGACATGGAGTATTTCAGATTTCAATGCTTTGAGTGAGGGATGCCTAGCATGTATCCTGTAGAAGACTGCATATCAAAGGCATTAGATGCATATTGCCCCGCAAAAACCTAGTGCTTAAATTTATAAGCTATGTTTCTAAGTAAACTTCCTCGTTCTCCACTAAAAAATAAAAGAAAGCAAATTTTCTGATACAGACCTGTGATATCAGCAATCGAGAGGTGTAAACAAAGACTGCTCCTTGGTTCTGGCTGCCCAGACTCAAATAAAAATTTGTACAGAAACTATACTAATTACAAAACTGCTTAGCCTATTAGCTCAGACTTCTTATTAACTAACTTTTACATCTTAAACTAATCCATTTCTATTAATCTATGTATCACCACGAAGCTGTGGCTTATGGGTAAGTTTCTGGCATCTGTCTCCTATGGTAACTACTTGGTGTTTCTTTGACTCTGTCTACTTTCTCTCTATATCTCTGTTTGGATTTCCTGCCTGACTTTACTCTGCTAAGCAATTAGCCGAAACAGAATTTTTCATTATCCAATAAAAGTATACAAAAGGACATCCCACATCAGAGAGGCAGGAGGTCAACCAGTCTGAGGGCAGTGTGGGCTAGATAGCAAGAGCTTTTATCAAATATAATGAAATATAGTGAATAATAATTGTGTCTACCTTTGGGGGGTGGAAGTCATATCAAAGACAACAAGTGTAGAAACATAGAATGAGGGTCTATGATTTTGCTCAGAAGTACAACCTTCCATTACATGTTAGCCCTT
Organism: Dicrostonyx torquatus; assembly: GCA_028555095.1. NCBI lineage: Eukaryota > Metazoa > Chordata > Mammalia > Rodentia > Cricetidae > Dicrostonyx > Dicrostonyx torquatus. Next base: position 6,678,311 of record JAQHUG010000025.1, on the reverse strand, counting down.
AATACAAGGACAGTTAGTAAAAGTTAAATATCCTGCCAGGTGTGGATGATGCCGCAAGTGTTGACCTAAAAGGCCACAGTAAATTTGAAAACAAATTCGCCCTTGGCTATATAATGAGACTCTGTTTCCAAAACAAAAAATACAATGAAAATTAAAGCCAAATGTACCAATATTGCTTAATATTAATAATGTGATAGTAATACTAAAAATCAATGAAGACCTTTATGAAGTCACAGGTACACGTATATATGCAAACATATGCACACATATACACACAAGTATATACACATATATACATAAACATATGCACACATATGCATACACAAACATATTCATTCACATACAAACACATATGCATATACACATACATACACAAACACATATATACATATATACTGAAGAAGTAGATACATGGGAGACTGCTTGCATGGAATTATTTATTTATTTATTGGCCAATTTGTGGTTTTGACTTGATAAGTAGGCAAATAAATAAATAAACAAAGGGCTCTGTGGCTCGTGCATATAACCCCCAGGCAGAAGGGGGAGGATTGCTACAAGTTCAAGGTCAACTCAATCTATGGAGTGAGTTCAAGGCCAACCTGGACTATAGATTGCAACTCAAGTCTCAAAAAAACAAATACTTTCTATGTGGCCCTTAACTATTTTCCAGGTGTATGTTAAAGAACAAGCTGGAAGAAATATTAGGCCCCACATTCACCACAACGCAGACTTGAAATGTTATGAGGTCCAATTAATAATCGCCAGTGGCACACTGAGATGTAGCTTCAGCCCTCAGGACTCTGCTACAGGATTTACCTCAGCGAGTGATGCCCTGACTGGACTGAGCTCCTCTCCATGCGTCCCAGGGCGCTCAGCAGGCACCTCTCACCAACCTTCCCTCTCCCTGTCCTTTGGTAACGTCTTACTTCTTCTCTATAATTTCACCCTCTTCCTCATTTTCCTCTTCTGTTACTTCGAGCTGGGGGCAGGGCAGAGTTACGGTCCATTCCAATTAACTTCCATTTTAAGATACAATGACTTGTGTAAATTGAATTCATCATTTATTTTCTGTATAGATTTTAGCATTCTGCTACTATTGGATAATTCTCCTTAGAAACAAGGATCCTCAAGATAGTCCTGAAAATATCAGCAATTATTTTTCAAATATTAGAATAAGAAAAAAGTCAACAAGTCCTAAAGGTGTCCCTGTTACCCTCCCTACTCCCAGCAAAAGCTTGGTGCCATTAACCTGGAAAGAAGGTGGTAAAAGATGCAGTCATGCCAAGTGAGGAGGGGCGGGCAGGAAGACATCCAAGCGAGAACTCAAGTAGTCACATGTGACAAGCACCAAGACCCTCTGTAGAGTCAGTTTAACCTTCTGTGTGAACCCAGATCAGGGCATGAATGTTGTTAGATTTCAAACCTGGGACAAATGGCTCAGGAGCCTATTTAACATATTAAAGTGGATACTGGCAACCAGGGTTCTCCCTGCACCCCTCAATTCCTACCTGTGACAAGGTCCCTCTGCCTGACATACCCCCCACACACACCTTCAACTTCTCCAGCTGAGGGCCCTGGGCTGCTCTTCCCTATATAATCCTACCATTTTGGTTAACCTTTTTTTTTTTTTGTATCTTTGGGGCTCCTGGATGCTGCATCTGGTTACCCTCTTTCCTCTCTCCCTTCCTGTCCCCTCCTATGTCCTGTGGCATAGTTCATGTCCCATGTCCACTCTGGACTCTCCCGGATGTCCCTGCCTCTGGCCATGCTCTCCCACATATCCATAATAAATTTTCTCCTCCATCATACCTAGGAGCAGTCATTCATTTTTCTTTCCTTTTTATTTTATTTATTTTCATTCATTTGGTGCCAAACCCCAGAACCGCTCATGTCCTTTCCTTCTCTCTCTCTCTCTCTTTTTCATTTTTCCTTCCTTCTTCCTTCTTTCCTTTCCTTCTTTCTTTCCTTCTTTTGCATTCAAATGCCTCAGCATCAGACCCAGGACAAAGACCACAAAACTCAAGCCAGAAGGAAAGTCCATATCAGGATAGCAAATTGAGAATCAGTCTCCAGAGGCAAGAGGAGTCACTGCCAAAAAGAAGGCTCAACAGTGTCCCAGGTCCATCATTGTTAATGACAGGAGGCGAATGTAGTGGGTCCTTCCTAAGTGTTCTGTGTCCACAGACTCAGCCAGTCACAGAGCCAAACAAAAACACCCAAGAAAAAGAATGCACCGTCAGATCTTATCTCAGGGAACCGAAGGATCAGGCTTGTTTACTGAAGTCTTACTTCATTTTCCTTGGATACAAGTTTGTCTTCCTAGTAAAGATTTGAAAGATTAGGCAATTCTCACAGTCTGGTGCTTAAAAATTATGTTTATGGTGAGAGTCCGAGCCTCGGCATACTATCTGAGGGTGTTTTTGAGGAACTTCAATCATAAGTAACTGAGTTTAACCCCTCTGCTTCCTGGCTGAATTCATTCTAACTTCAATAGTTTGAATATCTAATGTTCCCTACAGGCCTGTGTGTTTGAACACTTGGCTCCCATCAGGTAGCAGCATCTTGGCTCCCATCAGGTAGCAGCATCTTGGCTCCCATCAGGTAGCAGCATCTTGGGGAAGGTGTGGCCCTTTCAGGAGGTGGGGTAGAGCAGGAGGAGAAGACTTAAGTTTTACATAATGCATCTCACTTCTTGTCTAGTCTCTGCTTCCTGATCCTCCCACACATGAGGGGCTTCCAGCATCACAGCATGCTGCCACTGTCGCTGTTCCATCCTGGCCTTGAGTGACTCAGACCCCTCAAACTGTGAGTCCAGATATGTCCCTGTTCCCTTACTTTGCTTTCAGTCAGGTCATAGGGATGGGGGAAGAAACTAATGCATCAACTAAGAAACTCTTCTTTACTGGGATACTCTATAGACACTGGGGTGATGTATTGTTGTTCCCGGGGTCTTTTCTCATGAATGTAGAGAGAGGAGGGAAAAAGAAGAAGGGAGCAGAAAGAGGAGAAAGGAAAAGGAAAGAGGGAAAAGGATAGAGAGACCTGGGGAAGGAAGAAAGGCAGAAGGAAAACTACATCAGAAAACAGTTTCTATTTGTGTCATTGTGGGTCTCAGATAACCAGCTGAAAACCAAGAAACAACTGCCCGACTGAAATTGAATGAAAAAAAAAAAAGAAGGAAAAGAAGGAAGGATATGGCTGCTGCTAGGTACGGTTGGAGGAGATTTATGGTAGACATAAGGAAAGTGTAGTCAGAGGCACCTGAAAGTGTCTAGAGAACATGACTCTGAGCCAGGCCATGTGAGGAGAGGGTGGAGGAAAGAGGAGAAAGCCAGATGGAGAGGAATGGCAGGTAAAGAGTGGACCAAAAGGAAAAGGGCATGGTAACCAAAATGATTGGATTATAAAGGGAAGGGGAGGTGAGGGAAGGGCAGCCCCACTCCAGGGTGGGAGAAGTTTAGGGCAGGGGACAGGGTATGCCAGCTACACCCTGTAACAGGGACTGAGGGATACTGGGAGAACCAGGAGGCCAGGTTCACTTTGATATATTAAAGAGGCACCTCAGTCATTTATCCTGGGGTTTCAGACCCCCCCCCAAAAAAACCTGCATATTTTGTTTTCCCTGGTTTCTCACTCTAAGCCCCACCCAGTTCAGATGCCAGGAGACTAGAGAAGGAGCTGAGCTTGTTTTCACCTCACGGTGACAACCAACAAACTCGGCTGTATTTCTTTCGCCCTGAAATTCCTTCTACTGCCACCCCAGGAACTTGGAAAAAACACATTCTCAGAGCAGAGAAGTTAGGTCACCACCATGGCCATGACTGGCAGAAGGCGGTGATGTGAGGTGAGGATGTTGGCTGTCAAACTGCCATCGGGACAAGCAGAGAGTGGCAGTGGCCTTTGACATGTGCTGCCTGACAGAGAGCAGAAGCAGATGCCCTTGCTGGTGGGGCTGTGGAGGCAGTGTGGACTCTGCTTTTGTACGCTGCATCCTTTAGATTCTACTGACATCTATGGGCTGTGATTCTGCTGCACTCTTTGCTTTGCCTTGCCCATCTGTCATCCCAATGCTCACCTTTTTAAAGGAGATTTTCTTTTTTGCTTTTATTTAAAAAAAAAAAACAAAAAATTAGGATTCTTTTTATTTTACATACTAATCCCAGTTCCCACTCCCTCCTCTCCTCCCATCCTCTCCACCTATCCCCTCAACCTATCCCCCCACCCAACCCCCAACCACTCCTCAGAGAGGGTAAGGCACATTGCTTTGGGGAAGATCCAAGGCCCTCCCTACTATATCTAAGCTGAGCAAGGTATCCCTCCAAAGAGAATGGGTTCCAAAAAGCCAGTACACGCAGTAGGGATAAATCCTGGTACCACTGCTGGTGGCTCCCCCAGTCTGCCCCAGCCATAAAACTGTCACCCACATCCCAAGGACCTACGTTGGTCCTATGCTGGTTCATTCGCTATGCTGCCAGAGTTGGTGAGCTCCCATGAGTATCTTCAGTGGGTATCTTTGCTCATATTCTTACTCCTCCCGCTTTTCAACTGGACTTTGGGACCTCAGAGTGCTCTGATGTGGTTCTCTGCCCCTGCTTCCATCCAGTTGCTAGATGAAGGTTCTATGGTGATATTTAAGATAGTCACCAATCTGACTACAGGGCAAGGCCAGTTCGGACACTCTCCACTATTGCTTATGGTCTTATCTGGGGTCATCCTTGTGGATTCCTGATAATTTCTCTAGTTCCAGGCTTTTTGCTAGCCCATAATGGCTCCCTCAATCAAGATATCTCTTAAAGAAACCCCCTCAAAAAATTTAGGACATTTTTGAATGTGATTATATAAAAGACAATGATGTAAGCCTACTGTCTCTAAACATGGGGCTCTGCCAGACTCAGAGGAGAAGGAACTGACTTCTCTTTCCAAGCACTTCCTTTTTTGCTTCCGATACAACCAGAAAAGGTTTGTATGGTTAAACTATGTGGTATTGCCACACATTACCACCAATGTAGCAGATTTCATGTACTAAGGTTTTCTGACACTCAGTTTATTAGCAACATAATTGAAGACATTGACAAGGTTTCTTCCCCCACCCCCAACAGCTTGCAACTTAAATCAAAGAGCCCCTCGAATGCAGAAGAGAATCATTTTTCCAGATTTTCCATTTGGAAACACTCTTGCCTCTTTCGATCCCTCTGTTCCCTTCTCCTTTAGATTCTCCATAGACAAGCTCCCCAGTAATTTCGCCATCTCTCCACCCCCCCCCGTGACCATTCCTCATTCTTGCAGCGTGTGTTAGAAGATCCCTCATTGATCCCACTGCCCCCAGCCATCAGCTCAGGTCACACACTTATTCCCTGGCCCAATGTCCGCTTCTACCACAGCTTTTAGAATCCACTGAGATAGAACAGAAAGTCGGGGAAAACTCAGAGAACATGAGATAGAATAGGAGTTTCTTACTTAGGAGTCTGGTTGAAATATCTCACCACCTAAGAGATAAAAATTACAGCAGAATTAGCCAAACTTTCTGTGAATATTGCCTACATATAAATAATATTCATTTTATATAGACATTTCAGATAAGAATGCTTAAGCAGCCATGAGCCATGATTGAAGTCTAAGCACATTTGACCTTTGGATATGGATGCATACCTTGTCTGGATACACTCCTGAGCTCTTATGGAATCTCATAGACAAGACTAAAAACTTGGTTGAATTATTTTTACCCAGCATCCATGATCTATGGTTTACTCTATCAGCTGTAATCACATGTGTACGCTGTGGGGAAGTGACAGTCAACCCTAAACTGATGGCACTGTGGTTTTCCAAAAGTGAACTGCTCTATCCAAGTCATTAGAGTTCTCAGACCCGAGGAATAATTCACACAGGTCCTCTGTGGTGACTGAAGAAACTTAATATGGAGCCAGGCATCTCCTAGGGCCATGGGCCTTTTACTCTGGAATTCCTGGGATGTCTAGGGGCCTAGAGGTGAGTCAAGAATAGGACAATGGGCTGTGGGGTATTCACAGCTGCCTTCGCTCCTGGAAAACTCACTCATCAGCATGGGAAAGGGATGGAACCGCCTTTTCATTACACAAGAGTGGGAAAGGAAGAAACAACTGAGGGAAGTAAAACAATTTTCTTGCCCAGCTGTGGGTTCCGTGGATAGCTGTCACACGCCCATTTCTGATCGTCACTATAAAATCCCTTCCTTCACCCCCTTTCTGCACAGCATGCTGTACTGGCTCTAAGGATGACCCATGCAGGTGGGTACCTTGTTTTTTCTAAGTGCCTCTCTTCCTTTTGTTTCTTTTGCTTAAATCCTTGCTAAGATCTTTTCTTAACAGATTCTGCCTCTGTCTCATACTGGTGGGACCTGAAGTTCCTTTTCTGAGGGAAAGTTAAGAATTCAGGTTCCACCTGAGTGGGGAGAGGACTCTGAAAAGAGCTACTCCAAAGCTGCTGTGGGCAGCACCCTGACTACTGCTGTCCCCACCAACGTCTAACGATTCATGTGCATTAAGTAAGTATTCTATTACTTTCTAATTCAGACTCTTCCTTTGCTTACACCAATCATAGCTTGTCAAGGAAGAAGCAGGTTTTCTTTCTGACTCAGTCTGACTTCCTTCAGCTACGTTGTATGCGAATCCAACTCTTGTATTCATGATGATAAATGGTTCCTGGGGGACTGTCTCTGTAGCTCCCACTTCTGATTCGTGGTCACAGATGGTTAAGTTTGTGTGTGCCTAACAGAAGATGTTGATCATTTTCTAAACATAAGAAAATAACCACTATAAAAACTATAAGAAGGCACACATTGAGATAAAATCCACCAAGAAGAGATGAGCCATGGAATTCATGACCCACACATGTCTTTCTTTCCTCATCTATATCACACAAATGAAGGACCATGGGCTTTGGGTTTCAACAATGAGTTTGAAAGTTGGTTTTGTCCCTCAAGAATGGGAGAGACTGGACAAGTCACTGCTTTAAGCAAATCCTTCTACTTCTTAGCTATAAATCATAAGTAACAAGGATGGACTCAAGCAAGTCTATACTTATACTCTTTATACTTCTAATTCCACACATACACAACAGTTATCAGCTATGACTTGGTTGGTCAACCTCTTCCCTAAGATTCCCAGTATCAATAGTTCCCAAACCAGGAGCCATGGTCATGAAGTTCTGACTGAATATAGAATAGGGCTAGGAATCTACATAGTCACCTGATAGGCCCAAAGGGTTGGTAATGGTCAACTCAATTCAGAGATTATGGATTCACCATAGGACTGACAATTGAGATTCCTGACGAAAGTTAACAGACACAGCTAAGACTTCCTTCCCAGTGTCCTCAAGTTGCTAAAATGAGAGAGAGAAATAAGCAACAGAAGATCACCTCACATTTTCCTGTCAGGAAAACATATCATGGAACTGAATAATCTTGATGTCTAACCAGAACTACAAGTGAATTCTTGTCACTCAGAAAGGCCACTGACTTCTTAGCCCAGGCCTGTTGTCAAAGTTGATTCTTTCACAAATGTTGCATCCAGACACTGCCCCATATTCACTAGGCATGCCCAGTACACACCCAGGCTAAAGGTATTTAAAGTGGCACGATTTGCCAGTCATCTTCCAGGTGAATTATATTCAAATCACAACCCAACCCATTAAATGTCTGAATACTTCCAGGAATAAGACTTCCATTAAGGGAATGTACACATCATTGACCTTGGTCTGTGCTGAGAAATGAGCCTCAGGCTTTAAGGACCTGGTTTGGATTGGAAACAGAGCAGCTAAGAAGTTGAAACAAGGGTCTCAAGAGTGTTTTTTTCCTGAAAATTGTATCCTTATGTCCTGCTTCACACTGAGGTCTCCAAGGACATCCCCAGAGATTGTCAGGCTTCGCTATCTTTCCCCACCATGTTGCCATCTTTTTCTACCAAATAAGTTAAACATTAAAGATGCTAAATCCTACAGCTTTACAGCAGAGAGTTGTTCCCATAGGGGTCAAAGCATACCTAGAACCCCAAACATTATTTACTGGGTGTTATATTTGGCCCCTCACTCAGCCATAGCACTGTGGCCCACTTCCCAGTCTCTCTTCTGAGTGGAGGGAAGCTGACGGTTCAGATGAAGCCCGGGGGGGGGGACAAAGGACTCTTATGGGAGATCAGCCTCCTCTCCCTTAGCCCAACTGTGCCATCCCTTAGCCTTAGGTCTTGCACACACATTACTGCATCCTAAGCAATAACTGAAGTCTTTAGATGATGAGCGCTAACTCTTTAGCAGCGTTTTTTAAAAAATCTGCCATTAATATAGAGTGACATTGAGTCTCTTAGTAATCAGATTAGAGCATATTGCTCCAACTGTCATTCATAGCTCAAGTCCCTTTATTGCCTGGCTGATAGGAAGTTAAGCTCCTTGACTCACTTGCTGCTGTCTCTTTGGAGTCATCAAGAATCTGACTTTTTCAGACCAACAATTTTATTTGCTTAATCTCGGGTGAAGGGATTACGGATTTAGAGATTCTCAATGCCTCTACTGCTCCCAGTAAGAAGACATGTCCCTTCCCTTCCAACCTTTCATTTCTGTTGCCAACACACACTATCATAATACAAATACCAACATACAATGAAGCACTCACCCCAAACACAGATCTAACACAGATGCATATTACAAACACCCACGACAATAAAACAATAAATTTTCAATACATATTCCAAACACAGAATACACATTTAACACTCATAAGACAAATTAATGCTCACACAAGACACATGCCAAACATACCAGACAAATACAATACACAAACATACAACAAAAACACCCAAAATACAAAATACGGCTCAACATACCTACTCAACACACACAGACAGCACACGTAATCAACATCAGTAATACCTCAATACCTATATACAATACACCACAGTTTACAAACACACAGAACACACACCGTCACACATAAAACACAGTATGCATGCCCAATGAACATATAACATGCACAGTGAAACCCAAATATTTTGACGTGCATTTCCCAAACAGACAGGAACAAGAGAGAGTCACAAGCCAAAGCACATAGGCACAGAATTCCACATAAGGTGACAAAAGAGACATTCTGTGCCTATTGATCGACACATCCAAAGGTGGCATTTCACATTGGGGAGACTGAGGCAGGAGACTAATGAGAGAAGGACTCAAGCGTGAGCTACACAGAAGACTATGTCTCAAGAAGTAAATAAATAAAAGTAGCATTTCACTGGGGAGCAAAGCAGTTCTCAGACCTTGGGAGGCCACTGAGGTTGCAAGGCCAGAGCCATGCTTGTTTTGGTGAACAGAATGTTCACCCTATAAGCTGTCAGAGCCTGTCAGCCCCAGTCACAGCAGCTTCCAGACCAGGAGTTGACACAGAAAAAGACTGCAGACCTTTTGTGTATCAGAAGCCTGGGCGCCAAAAACCCTCCACAAATTCTGTAGTAACCCCCTGGTTCCCTAGCCATCCTCAGATCCCCTGGAACCAGTCCTAATCAGGTTTATTAACTCCATTGGCCTCCACCAATGACAAATTGAAGAGCTACCACAAGAGAAACAAAATTCCTTTCTATATATATATGTTATATACATATAATTATATAATAATTATATATATTATATACATATAATTACATAATAATTATAATAAAAAATTATATATATTTTTTTAATATATATATATTTAAAACTAGAGGCCATTCAATATAAAATATGAAAGAACACTGTGGTCCACACCTGTAATCTCAGCACTTAGGAAGCCGAGACTGGGAAAATGTCAAGATCTAGAACAGATTGAACTGCACGGTGAGATCCTGCCTCAAAACTATAAAATCAAACACTATCCTATCAGTCAGTACTGAAGACCCCCTTAGGCAACTTCACATCCATGTAACTGTGTCCAAATCACCCATTGACCCAACCCCAGGGTTTCTCACCTCTCACACAGAGATAACGCCAACTTCACACACGCGTCGCTCAGAAAGCTGGCTGTGTGACAGGTCACAAGTGCCTGAAGAGTTCTGTACACTAAGGAAGGCTGATGATCTGTAACTTGCACAGCCAGCGGTCAGCATGGAAAAATTTGGAAAGGCACAGGCAGAATGGATGCCCGATGGCTGCCCTCAGGCACCTGAGCAGTGATATAGGGAAGGCAATAGATTTACAAACAAATATAGGCCTGGCTGCAAAGAGGCAGCCTTGACTTTGTATTAACTCAGCGCAGCTCAGCCCCATGGGCTCTTACTGGGGACTTCACACAAGCCGGGCACTCAGCCAGGTGCCAGCCGCTTTGATGGACTGAATGTGAAGAGGAAGAAGAGAGAAGCTACCTTGCAGCTCATTCTAAATAACATGCAGAACTTTGCCAGGAATGCATTAAAAGTATGCTGCTGAAGG
>JAQHUG010000025.1:6636749-6658308 GCA_028555095.1 Dicrostonyx torquatus | reverse complement strand
TTTTTGGACCTATAGCAAGGCAGAACTTAGTTAGGCAGGGAAAACTAAACTGAATGCTGGGAGAAAGAAGGCAAAGTCAGAGAGAAGCCATGTAGCCCTGCCAGAGACAGACGCTGGAACTTTACCCAGTAAGTCAGAGCCTCATGGCAATACACAAATTAATAGAAATGGGTTAAATTACGATGTAAGAGTTAGCCAATAAGAAGCCAGAGCTAATAGTGATTTAATTAATACAGTTTCTGTGTGGTTATTTTGGGGTTGAGCAGCCAGAAACTAACTAGTGCCCTCCTTACAACAGAGGGTTTTCTGTGTGTGTTCATGGTTTTGGAGGTTTAAGTGTATGATGCCAGTATCTCAATTGTTAGGGAACACCTGATGATGGCTTCACAATGGCAGAGACGCACAAGAGAGTCATGAGCTGTGCAGAGTGACTCTGGGGAGACATCAGGTCTGCATATAGTAGCCTACCCTTAGGAGAGACAGTCTAGTGCCATGTGACTGACCTCACTCCTGAGAAACAGGATTCATCCACACACGAGGATGGGGCCCTCAGGACTGAATTATCTTTCACACAGTCCCACCTCTCTGAGGTTCTGATGCCTCAATGCCATTACACTGGAACCAATGGATTCCAGTATGCCATTGTTTGGGAACACATCCCATCAATTCATCATGCCATCCTTCTTATGGAGGCACTTCAGAACTTAGGGAGAAAGGATTTGGGCACATAACTGGCCATACAGCATGATAATTATCAGAATCCAAGAGGACACAAGACAGACAACATTGCTGAGGAAGGTTCAAAGAGAAAAACACTTGTTCTAAAATTTAAGAAAAATGGAAACTCAATCTTGGCCTTGAATGGCCTACAGAGTGCCCTGAAATAGAGAGAAGCAGACGCAGAGTGAGTTACACAGCCTTAGTGGCTGCCTTACCTGCCTGTGCCTCCTTCTACAGCTCGGATACAATATATCCACACGTGGACACACCCGGGGCCACATCCCCTCCTGGCCACAGAGCTAGTACTTCAGAATATTTGTCTTAAATCATAGTACCTTACTTTAAAATAGAAGTTCCCTGGCTGGGCATGGACGAGCGTGCCTTTACTCCAGCACTCTCTGGACCAGAGACAAGTGGATTGTTATGAGTGTGAAGCCAGCCTGGTCTACATAATGAGACTCTGTCTCAAAAACAAAGTTATGAATTTAAGGCCTGGGGATAGAGCTCAGTGCAGAGTACTTGTGAAGTTTATGCTCAGCTTCGAGTCCCAGCCCCAACATGGTCCCTCAGCATGCCAAATATCTTTAAAGGAAGCCTCACATTGATTTTGAAATTTGAAAACTAGGCTTACACCTAAAGTAATACACATCTATAATTTCTATAAGGGACAATGCACCTAAATTTAAAAATTAAATTCACAAGTATTTTCCTAACAACACTTGAAATAAGAAACTTTGACCTGAACATGGCTTAGTGGCTGAGCACATACTTAACAAGTGACACTCAGGGTTCAATCCCCACAGGCCAAAAACAATAAGGAAAGAGACCCAAAATGCAGCAGTTCTGATCATGGTCTATTTCCGGGAGGCTCTGTCTGATGGCCATATCACAGACCCAGGGCTTCTTCAGTTTGCTGTGCCATTTTGTTGGGGTGAGAGCCATGGATGTAGTCCATCACACGGGTGATAGTCACCCTTCATCCCAGTGCCCACCCCTCTGTAGTCTCTCTCAGGGAGTGGCCTCAAATTCTTCCCTCAGCTACACTTCCCTAGGATAGCCTACCATTCCTGCAGCAAAGAGCAAGGCAGAAGGAAACCCAGAGGGAACTAGATCAAAGGTCATCCATTCCATCAACACTTCCAGAATATTACAACAAAAGTTTATATTACAGGAGGCTTAAAATACCAATGAATGCATCTATGCAGCAAGTCCAAAATTCCTACGGTTGCACAAATCGGAATGCCAAGGTTGGAACTTCTTTGACCTAATGTCAAAGACGTCAATGGAACATACACTTCAAGTGCGGACTATATTGCTGTTCTCTGTGCATTGAGATGAAGTTCACCATGTCGTGTGTGCCTTTGTAATGCTGCCTACACATCATGAAGCTAATTTGCAGTGCTAGGGCCTTGTGTGCCTACCGAGCAAATGCTTTACTCCGAGCTACTTTTCTAGTCTTCAACCCATGCTGCAACAGTCCCCTTTGTCACCATCCTTTTGTGTGCCACACTTTCAAGAGATACTGAAAATGAAATCAAAAGACTCATGGCCTCGTCCTCATGTCCCAAACCCCAGCTACACTGCCCATTGCTGCTCCAATCTCCTCTTCTTGACCCCCTTCAGACTTTCCCAGCGTAGCCACAGCACAACACCCAGTGACCCTTAGCACCTCACCCACACTGTTAAATCCGTTGCTCCCAAGAAGCACCTATGGTACCTCCCTGCTGCCCTGGTCTCCATGGCTGACATGCTTGACCATTGCCTCCTGCAGGCAGCTTTCGTCTGCTAGCTCGGCCAACCCAGATTTGAAAGTACAAGTAGGAGCCAAGGTGTTCAATCTTCATTACCACACAACATCTATTTGGCCAGTTGCCTCTCCCACTGAATCTGCAACATCTTTTACACTCCCTAGACAGCCTCATTCAGCCACATCAGACTCTAAATCACCGCATTAAACATAGGCTGGATTAACATCACGGGACTCATATTTCGGTTTCCTCTAGATCTACAGGTAGCAGCAATTTGAGAACTTCAGCAGGAAGTGTGGTGATGTAAGCGACGCCCCTCCTCGGAGTTGTCCAGCACTAGCTGAGGCCAACCTGCCCACCACTCTTGAATGTGACAGATGAGGTCTGCAGGACTTCCCATCAGTCACAGGTGCCTCACTGCATGATGTCACATGCTCTGGGACTAAGAAATGCCACCCCAAAGTCCTACTCTGAAGCAGTAGTAGTTCTGAGGCAGAGTCCATATGCCACAGTGCTCTCAAATCCTTGGTGTAAATCTGGCACCAGCTTGGAATTGCCTGGTGTTGCTTTTCAATGTATGCTCAGACCTTTGGAAGAAAGTATTCAAAGAAAACCTTTAGGCAAATCATGCTGAGCAGAGATGATTTGATGATGGGATGATGCTTTAAGAATTGGGCAGTGCTCAGAACAAAAAAGGTATCCAGAGAGCTCAGTCCAGATGTGTGGCTAGATGAATACAGAAAAACATGCAGAGAGTTACACATAGATCTGCCTTGAGCATGGTCTGAGGACTGGCTGCCTTTCACCAACTGAAACAAATGTATTAGCCATTTGCCACAAAGTACCTTACTAAGAGAGATTGGGCTGTTCATGAGCTCAATTGGGTTCTAAGTTACAGCATTCAAACTCAAGTACAGAAACAGACTAGTGGGCTTCTGCCATCATCTTTAGCAAAACTTAATGTACTGTAGTCTAGTGTAACGCCATACTTATTTAACCAAAGTAGATATTAAACAATCATATGCCAGTTACTGTAGTGGAAAAACCAGCCAGGACCCAAACAGCCTCTGCTGTAATAACCGCAGCTCAACGTCTTAAAAGAAACACAACATTCTGAGATTGGTTACTTATGTGCCTAAATTACAGACTCCTACAAGAATGAAAAGTAAGCATTTGCATCGCCTTGGGGTTTGGGGAAGATACATCCAGAAGGTCTGTCCTGTGTCTCTGATCTGTCTAGTGTGTCACCCACAGTAATGGTGAGCCACATGGTCCTGACCTCATCCCATGAGCTACTCTGTCTACCTATTATGGAACCATAGGAGCACAGGCTGAACTGTAGAGAAACACAGATGCCCAGACAACAGCAAGACTGAAGATGCAGGACCAAGACCAAAGAGGCTAGGGAACGTGACGTGGTCATGACTGTGTGCCAGGAGCAGGAGGCAGGTGGGAGATGGGGGAAATGGCAGTGTTGATTCTCGCAGCCCTCAACTCTTGCTAAAATCGTGGAAAGCACAGCAGCTCCTCCTGCCCCAGGGACTGAGGGAGCTCAGGGAAAACTATCCCCAAGTATTTTCAGCTGAAGGAATCTGAGCCAGAAGCTAGAAGGCAGCTGTCTGAGCTGCTGCCCTTGAGCCCTGACAAGCTTATGACCCTGAATGAGGTAATAAGGTCACATAAGAAAGGTTGCCCTACTCCAGAAAAAAACAAGGTAGAAAGAGCACTTCACCTATCTCAGATGACACAGGGAAGAAGCCAGGGTCCAGTATGCTATATATATATATACATATATGAATACATAAATATGTATTCATTATCACACTTCTCTACAACCCTTTACTTCTTCATTGTTTACATTTATGCAGTTTTCTAACCTTCATTTCCTTATAAAGACTCCTGTGTTGTACAAATTTTATATTAAATGAATTTGTAGAACCTGTGAGTGTAGTTCAGTGGTAGAGTACTTACTTACACATATGAGGCACTAGGCTCGGTCTCCAGCACTGGTCAAAAGATGATTTGGTTTGCATCTTTTCCCTTGTTGATCTGTGACTTTTTTTTATATATATATTAGCCATGAACCAATTGCTATAGGTTCGTGGAAAAGAAATTGCTGCTTGCTTACAACAGCCACAGACTTCCTGAGGACTTGTTCCCAGAAGAAAAGGGTGTGCTTAGAACCCAGATCACATGGGTGGCAACTGAAGTAGCTGTGAAAGGCAGAGGGCTGGGGCACAAGGCCAGAACACATGCCTAACCCTTATGAAGGCAGCCCCACATTCCCTGAAGAAAAGATGAGTTTGGTGGGCAGAGAGAAGGATTTCTGTTCTTGAGCGGATTGCAGAGACATCAGAGAAGAACTTCTGGCCTCAGGAGAAACGTAGAGACCCTTTGAGGCTTCTTTCACTGCCCTCAAGCTTCTCTCTATACCTGTCTTACCAAGGTGGATGGGATCTTCCATTCGGTGAGGGAATAAGTTGATTATATAGTGGGCTCTTTGACAGCACAAGCAAAACCGAAGGTTCAGACAGAGCCCTGCATCCCTCTGTTCATCATTACAACAGGAGAAAGCAGAAGCAGCCAGGGCCCAGCGGAGGAGAACACATACCATATGGCATGCATCAGAATGTTACCCATCCTCCAAAGGGAATGGCATACGTGGGCTACAATATGGAGGCTCCTTGGCACTACCACACTAAGTGAGAGAAACCAGGCACATGAGGGCTCTTCCAACCACGTTTGTGAAATATCTACAGGTAATTAATTCCCTAGTGGTTTCCAGGTGTCTAGACTCAGAACACGGTGTATGGTTCCTTAGACACGTGGACTATTGTAAACTGAGGGGATACAGGAGAGAGAAGATGCGAGAAGGCCTTTTGGACTTTCTGCTGAGGTAGGTTTAAAAACCATGTGTGATTTTGCCCTCCCCACCCAGAAGAAAGGACGTCCATTTCTGAAGACAGACAGGACAGTGCATAGGCCTTGCTAATTGTGCCATTTAGTACCACTAGATCATTCCAGTTTTGTCCTGCCTTATTTGTCCACAAATGGCCAGTCTTCCTCACACTTAGCCCAAAATACTCAAACTTATTCATTTCTTTGGGTCTTCATTTACTTAAAAAGGCTCCCATGTCAGGCGAAACTTAAATGCATCTGAATGTAATCCTCTTCCTAATTTGTGTTCTGTTGTGGGTGAGTCATAAAGCTAAGACAGATGAGGAGATGATTCTTCATCCCTCCCTACACAAAGGGAAAAGGAGGGGAGAATGGAATGGCTGCTAATGAGTATAGGTTTCCTCTGGGGATGATGTTAAAACCCCAAGATAATTTGTCCAATGTGACCTTCCTTACCGATGCTTATAGTAACATGGTACTGTGAATGAGGAGTGTAGTAAATTAGTTTCATCTACTAGAGTAACCAGTAACACGTAGCTAATCAAAACCACTTGAGGGGAGAAAGATTTATTTGGGCTTACCGTCTCAGGGTGTTCAGTTCGTCATGGCTGGGAGGGCATCATCTCGGGGAGCCATGCACATCACGGTGGTCAGGAAGCAGAGAGAGAGTGTGTGCAGATACTTCAAACCTTCTCCTTTAATTCCATCTATCCAGATCCCCAGTCTATAGTGGTGCAACTGCATGGGTCCTTCCTTCTTTGTCAGTCCTTTCTAGGAATGTCTCCACAGAAGCACCCAGAGGTGTGCTTTACCTAATTTCCTAGGTACTTCTTAAATCCAGTCAAGTTGACAATCCAGGTTAACTGTCACAATCCTGTCCCTTGTAAACGTGACACCCAAATGCATTCCTTAAACCATATTCCACCTCCAAAAGACTCAGATCTATCTCATAATGCAAAACCACATTCTGTCTACACTCAAGAGCCCCATAGTCTTAACAGTTGCAGCTTTTTTTTTTTTTTTCTAGAACCCAAGTTGAAAATTTCCTTTGACACAAGGCAAAGTCTCATCTGTGACTCCCTGGAAAATCAGAAACAAATTATGTGATCCCATGGAACAGTGGCACAGAGTAAGCTTTCCCGTTCCAAAGCTTAGAACTAGGAAGAGCCAAGCAAAAAATAGGATCAAAGTGAAGTCAAAATTCTTCAAAGAAAACATGAACTCCTGGAGCTCCCTGCCTGCTTTGTCGGGCACAAAGCGTCAGGATGGAAGCTCCCAGTGGCTCAGGAAAAGACCTCCCTGATGGCCTTGATTTGATGGCTGCAGCCCACATTGCCTCTCTCTTGGCCCGGCTCTGCCCACTGCCTGAGACTTTTCTTCAGTAGATACTCTACATTTGTGCCATCTCTGGTGTCTTGAATTCCTCCTTGTAGCCTAGGATTCACCCGCACAGTTTCATGCATTATCCTGTCAGGGGCTCCCTACAGAGACACCGACTCGGCCATGCACGGTCTGACCTCCCAGACTTTCCTGTGAAATCTCACTGGAGGTCTCCCGGATTCCACAACTCTGCACTATGGACGCCTGTAAAATCAGCATCACATGAATGATGTACATGCTGCGCCAGCTGAACTGAGACTGCAGCAGCCTCTGATGGTTAAACCCAGGGCCACACTTTTCTAAGGACCCTGTGTAAACAGGGGTCCCCTGAGCTCCATCCTCAAAGCAACTTCATTCAGATGAGTTAGGACCTTTATACTCCTAAGCTTTCAGTGGATGGAGTCTGACGTATTCCTGACATGAGCTTAAGAAATGTTTACTCCTTTACTATTACCATTTTCCTTGGTGCCAACTTCACAAACATTTCTCTTCTGTGCTGCTTTTCACTCTCAGTTCCCACTGAAAGCCTGGCTAACACAACCAAAATATGATCACCCCTCAGGTGGAGTAATGGGTTATCTTGAAATCTCCTCTACATTGCAATGCTTAATGTTGGCTGTCAACCTGACAGGATGTAGAATCTCCCAGAAGACAAGGCCCTTGGATTATATAACCTAGGTTCTTTAACTTGGGAAGACACATCTTGAGTGTGGACTGCACCATTTAAGGGCTAAATAAAAAGGAAATCTGGCTGTGCACTAGCGGTTATCTCCCTCTGCAGAACGGCATGTAACCAACTACCCCAAACTACAGACTTCCAGCTGTGTAGGGCTGTATCTCCAGGAACTACAAGCCCAAATAACACTTTCTTATGTCACTCGTGTCCAGATATTTTATCATAATAGCTGCAAATGTAACTGAATTAACCATTAATTCACTAGTCTTTAACCCTTAAACTCAGCTTCCCACAAAGTCTCAGAACATGGTCACATTCCTGTCGGCATTCTGGCCTGAGAATAGCCCCCTAAACTGTTTATAATATCCTAGGTCTTTTCTGGCATCCATCACCAAACATCTCCTTTCTCCCTGGGAAAGCCAGTTTCCAATGCTTCTGACCAGGCAGTAAGAGCAATGCCCCAACTTCTCAGTATCAAATTTCTGTAGTAGCCAGAAGCACTGCAGTAGCAGTCCCCACCACTGCAAACAAAACAACTTAAAGGAATAAAGATTTCACTCACGGTCTCAAAATATTGAATCCATTGTGACAGGGAGGGTATGACAGAGCCAAGCAGCTCACTCGTGGTGTCCAGAAGGCAGAAAAGAAGGCAGATATGTACCAAGGACTTTCTCTCAGTTTATTCCATCCAGACACCCAACTATGGCGCTGCCAGCATTGAGGACAGGTCTTCAGTCCTTAACCAATCCTTCCCAGAAGCACCCTCACACATACACTCAGAGCAGAGTTTTAGAAATCTTCTAAGTACTTTTCAGCTTTGATTGTCCTTAAGTGGATCCCAGGGAAGCATTAGACCTGGAACTTTTTGGAGAGTGAAATATCCCAACCAAACGCATTTCCCTGGCATGCGTGTGTCGTCTATGGGAGAGCATGCACTTGTGGGAATGGCTCTGTGCAAATACAAGTGATGACAGTGACAGTCACCTTGTGTCCAGTCACATAGTGAGACAATCCCTGCTCACTGTGCATCTCCTGTCTAGAACCATCTGGGGTCTGCACCCCCTGCCTTCCGCAGCCCAGAAGCCTGCTCCCTTCCATCCTAATGACCAGCTTTCTTCCCTTTCAGTCTAACACCCTAGGCCTTAGTTATGTCACAAAACGGTATGCATCTGTCTAGTCTCAGCCTGGTCGGTAGAGTGAAAGCATGGGCATTTGGGGGGCCAAAGAATAAATCTAAGATTCCCCTAAATATTTCTGTATCATCATGTTTAAGACAAAAGGAAAATAGGATTGGGGCTAACCAATCTTACCCAGGTTCCAGGCTCAGTGAAAGGCCCTGATTCAAAATACCAAATAGAAAGCAATAAGGGAAGACACCTGACATTAGTTTCTGGCACACATGACAGAACATCTGCACACACACACACACACACACACATGTGCACATGAAAAT
The DNA here is from genome assembly GCA_028555095.1 of Dicrostonyx torquatus. Classification (NCBI taxonomy): domain Eukaryota; kingdom Metazoa; phylum Chordata; class Mammalia; order Rodentia; family Cricetidae; genus Dicrostonyx; species Dicrostonyx torquatus. The sequence goes on along the minus strand of JAQHUG010000025.1, from coordinate 6,649,433 downwards.
GTGTCTGCACATGTATACGCATATGCATAGAAGCATGTCCACCCCACAACACACACATGAGGGGAAAAAAATCATCAGTTTAAACAAATGCAGAAAGGAGAACTGTACTGGCCGATGAACCAGAAAGGCAGCTGCTGGCAGCAACTCACTGCACAGTGAGTCGGAAAGCAAAGGGAAGGGTCTGCACAGCAGCACAGCTGTGAATAGGGCTGGGACTGCAAAGTGTGCTGCCCAAACCAGAGCAGCTCCCTGAAGCTCTGGGATCAGCGGACCTATGGCCCAGGACCTGCCCCCCCCCAGCCCCTCACAGCTGATACCTGTCCTCAGCAAAAGAAACACAAACTCTTTTTTCTAACGACACTGTCATAAACCTTGGATGCCACTTTCAGGCCACGTGGAGTCTGTAGACTAACGGATTGGCTCTCCAGTTTTCACTCTGCACCCACATTTGTCTCTAGTCCTTGGCAGGCGGTGCATACTGAGGTTGTAAATTCCCTCAAAGGGGGTTGCATTTTGAGGGAATCAATCTATGTTTTAAGGGATAAGCTTCATGTGGCTGTCCCACTCTCCCCAGCCTGGACCTGAGCAGTTTATATACTTAGGGTCAGGCATGTCCAAGCATTTTGAACACGGTTGGGGGCTGCCGGCTTAGACATTGGATTTTATTAAGCCCAGGGGTCCCGGAGGAACTCAAAGGAATGAACCAGTGTCAGAAATACAGTGTTAGCAGTAGTTAGTCCAAGGTGGGGACTTCCCCAGCAGAGAAAAATTGTTGCACACACACAGAGAAAACTGCTCTTCACAACCAGACCCCCCCACACACACATGCATCTGGTTTCCAGAAAGAGACTTAAATCTCCCAATTCTGTCACGGAGTCACTGTGAGTCACTTGTCATTAGTGCACCATGCCAGGCAGAAACATTGGGAAGTGCATCTGTGTCTTTCCACACTGTCAGAGTTAGCTGAACGCAACAAATTCACAAGGTAGGTATGGTGGTTTCAGTGGCAGAGTCCACCAGATCATCCCACCTACGTCAGTAATCCGGGCCATGGAAAATGCAGGCTTACTTGTTCCAATGTGGATCACTTGTATTAACTCTCGTTTCACATACTGCACAAAACATGATAACCCTACCTGTCTAAATGCCTATGCACATACATGTGAGTCACAGGATGAATACAAGCTAGAGTGTGATAGTTAATCTTTGCTGTTAAACGTGATTACATCTAGGATCAGCTAAAAGTCATGCAGCTATGCATGCCCGCCATGGAAGACACATCCTAAACCCAAGCCATACCCTCTGGTGGTAGCCCATGTAAAAGACATGGAAGGAGGAAGCTTTCGTTTTTTGCCTGCTTGCTCTCACTCTTGCTTGTAAGTTCATCCATCTGGTTCCTGAGGCATTCCTTTAATGGAATAGGAACCTACTTCTTCAGGATTCCAACACAGCCCAAAGACCAGCAAGTCTCTAGGAATTTTCAGGACTCCAGCACCAGACTGGGACTGCTGAGACCTCCCTCCAGTCTCATGAACTGAGGAACTACTGGATTTGTGGCCTCTCCACAGAGAAACACTTATTGTTAGATTTGTTGGGCTACAGTTAGCCAGGTCTGTATCTTAGTGGTAGAATGCAGAATGCTTTATACCACAGGAAGACCTTAGGTTACATCATAACAGCCCTACAAGAGAGAGAGAGGGAGGGAGGGAGGGAAGCAGAGGAAGGAAGGAAGGAAGGAAGGAAGGAAGGAAGGAAGGAAGGAAGGAAGGAAGGAGAAACTGTGAACACACTAGATCAGAAACACAGACCAAGACATTTGAGTCTTTCCAGAATGTGAAAATTTATTGAATAACAACAAACTCATAATAATATTTAATGGTTTCAATGGCAGCAATTTCACATATAATCCTGCCTACTTTGAAATCCTGTCTGGGGTATTAATTATTAATATTAACTGTCATATCACACAGCACACAGCTGTGAGACAATGGTCTGTACCCTGTCACTTATATTTTAAATAAATGCTGATTGACCAGTAGCCAGGCAGGAAGTATAGGTGGTGTGACCAGGCAGGAAGTAGAGGTGGGACAATGAGAATTCTGAGAAGAGGGAAGTTTCAGTCTGCAGTCGTGACCCAGATGCAGAGGAAGCAAGATGTGACTGCCTCACCGAAAAAGGTACCAAGCCACGTCACTAACACAGACAAGAATAATGGGCTAATATAAGTTATAAGAGTTAATAAAAAATCTGAGCTACTAGGCCAATCTGTTTATAATTACTATAGACCTCTGTGTGTTTCTTAACAACTGTGGGAACTGGACAGGATAGAAACCTCTGTCAACAGCAAACAGTGTGTATATATATATATATATATGTGTGTGTGTGTGTGTGTGTGTGTGTGTGTGTGTGTACACATATATTGTTTACAGAATGAATACAAGTTAAGTTGTAGAGGCTGCATCAGAGCTCAAGAGGTCTCAGAAGTGGGCTGAGTCGGTATTGATAAGGGGATGAACCAGTCCAGTATCTGGACAATGCTGTTGCTGGAGCTGCTGGTGTCATTCCAAGGAGTGGAGATGCAGAGACCAGCCATGAGGTGAGAAGCCAAACCAGAAGATATGGTGCTGTGGGGCCACCATCACAGTGTTATATGTCTATACCCTATCCATGTCCATATCCAGGCAAGGGAGTCACTCCTGTCCTTAGCATAGTGTGTCTGATAAATTATCAGGTCTGATTTCCTTGTTATTATTTCATTACACTCCAGTGTCCCTACATTCTCAGGTCACCCACATAAATGTATAGGGTGGCTCCCATTCTACTTTCAGGAGTAAGTCATTCGTCAGTCTGTGCTGGGTGGGTGGTGCCTGACAGATGGTGGTTGTGGGTCCATCAAGAACTGCAGTTACTCTCCTTCAGAATGGTGTCTTCTAGAGTAAGGAACCACTGTTTGATCAGCACAGAGAAGCTCAGAGCGGCCACCACCTGATTACAGCAAAAATGGAGGCGGGAAGGGGAAGAGTGAAGAGTTCAAGGCAGTAAACTAGATGAGTGTGTTAGTCCAAGAGAATCTGATGTGCTTCAAAAGTAGATATTGACTGATGATACTTTAATGATCAATAATCATCATTTTCTTGCCAAATTATTTTCCACTTCTATTATGTATTCATGAAATTAACAACCTACTATGAGATTCTCTGCTTCACCAAACTTCAGGGGAATTCCTAAGCTTCCAGGCCTTATCCTTTATTCTTTCTTTTTTATTTCTGAGACATTGTTTCTCTGTGTAGCCCTGGCTGTCCTGGAACTCACTATATAGACCAGACTTCCCTCAAACCCAGAACTCCACCTGCCTCTGCCTCCTGAATGCTGGGATTAAAGATGTGTGCCACCACTGCCTGGCTTAGGCCTTATCTTTGAAAACCTCTAGCAAAGGACCCTCCCGCATCAATCCAGCCAGGCCCCATGAACCCCATGTGCATGAAGGTGCATGGCTCTTTAGAGCCCATTCCATATGGAGGAATGCCTTGCTCAACCTAGATACAGGGGGAAGATCTTGGTCCTGCCTCAACTGATGGGACAGACTTTGTTGACTCCCTATGGGAGGCCTCATCCTCTCTGAGGAGTGGATGGTGGTGGAGTAGGGAGAAGGAGGGGGGAGTGGGAGGATGGAAGGGAGAGGGAACTGGGATTGATTTGTAAAATAAGATTGTTTTAAAAATTAAAAAAATAAGAATAAAATGATAAAATCATGGCACCGATCCTGCACATGCAGGTATACAATAAGCCCAAGTCTGAATGACAAGGGTGTCAGGGAGCACTCAGCCCCTTTGTGCACCAGCTGAGTAATCCAAATTTCAGAGAAGTACTGGAAGCCAGTACTGGAAGACAGCGAGCCCAGACTCTCTTGAACATAAAGGATACTTTCTTTTTTTTATTTTTTTTATTGTTAAAAGAAAAATTTACATTTACTCCCCTTGTCCCAGGCCCTCCCGCTCCCCCACTACCCCACCGCCCTCCCCTTGCTTCCTTAAGAGAAGTAACAGATCTTTATTCTCTAGGTTTCTTAAAGACTGTCTTGGAAGAACTGGTTCTGATAACTGATTTCAAATGTTGTCCTTGGAAACAGGAAAACGGGACGCATGTGCACTTCTTCACCAGCGCTGCTCTGAAGAGCAGGATGGAATGTCACAAGTCTACCAGGATCTGGACCTGCATAGAAGCAGATTCTGGTGTCAGCATCCCAAAATGTTAAGGGACTGCCTAGAGAGTTCCCGACTTTCTATTAACCTTCTTATAAACACATTTCTGAAGTCCCTGATTAGACAACCCACGACCCTGCCAGCCCAGCAAACTGACCCCAGAAGCAAGTCTAGCATCAGCCATTTTTTTCAGTGCCTTAGCTGGGGCTCCCGTCGCTGTGATGAAACACTATGGCCAAAATCAAGCTGAGGAAGAATGGGTTTATTCAGTTTATGCTTCCACATCACAGTTCATCGTCTAAGGAAATCAGGACAGGAACTCAAAGAGAGCAGTGGAGGCAGGAGTTTATACAGAGCCATGGAGGGGTGCTGCTTAATGGCTTGCTCCCCATGCCTTCCTCAGCCTGCTTTCTTATACAGCCCAGGACGACCAGCCCAGGGAGAACACCACCTACAATGGACTTGAGGCCTTCCCAATCAATCACCAATTAAGAAAATGCCCTACAAGTTTCTCTATAGCCTGATCTTATAGAGGCATTTTCTCAATTGAGATTCCCTCTTCGCAGATGACTTTAGCTTGTGTCAAATTGACATAAAACCATCCAGGACAGCTGACCCCTTGTCAACTTGATATGCTAATGCATCACTGTAAAGCCATAATATTCCCTGCCTTGTTCATCTCCAAGGTTACACATTAATGAAGACATCACAATATAAAACATTTTACAAACTTAGAGAGTTCCACAGCCTCACAAATTCAAACACTTTAAAAGTCGCTCTTTAAAAATATCCAGTCTCTTATAAAATCCAAGTTCTCCATAAAACCCCCCAAATCTCTTTTTTTAAAGGTTTAAAGTCTCTCGACTGTGGGTTCCTATAAAATAAAAAGTAAATTAAGTACTTTCTTATTTCAAGAAGGAATAACCAGAGCCCAGTCACAATCTGTACAAAGTAAAACTAAACTAAGAAAGTATAAATAGTGCATTGTCTAGCGTCTCTGATCCACTCGCAATCTTCTGGGCTCCTCCAAAGGGCTTGAGTGACTTCTGTAGCTCTGCCCTCTGCAGCACACACAGCTCGTCTTCTAGGCTCCAGCTGAATCCACTCCACCACTGCTGCTGTTCTTGGTACTGGTGTCTCCAAATTGCTGGGACCCCTTGCTGCAACTGGGCTGCACTTTCACCAATAGCCTCTTATAGGCTCTCCGCATGGTGCCAGGCTTCAGCGTCTCTGCATGACTCTTCCAGCCTTGAGCCATCAACTGCCACTGAGGCCTCTCCTGTCCCCTCAAAGTGCCAAGCCTCGGCTGTTCTCCAAGACCCCTTCATACCTTCAAAACCAGCACCACTTGGGTGACTCTTATGTTACCAAGTTTGGCTGCCAGCATGAGATACAACTTCAGCCATCTCAGGAACACAGTTTCTCTGTTCTCTCAGGAAACATATCCCAGAAGATTTCACCTTAGTGATACTGGTCTCTTCTTAATCATTACGAATTTCTTAGTGCCAGTCAAGCAGCACTAAGTATCCCAACAAAGCAAAGGTTTCTCCTTAATAGTTCTGGTATCCTGTTAATCACAGCTGATTCTTTGGCCCCCAGCTATCCAGAACCACAGGATCTTAATTCAAAATAATAAATGGCCCTGATTGAGTCTTTAAACCTCCCTCTGAAACTTCACAAGCCAGGCCTCCACCATCTGCATTCTCCCAAACATTCTTGTCTCCCATGTTCCTACAGAGCAGGTCAGCAAGCTTTTCTATCCCAAAGTTTCAAAGCCCTTTCACAAACCTCCGGAAAACTACATGATCAGGTCTGTCATAGCGAGACCCCACAGTACTGGTACCAACTTGCCTTAGTTAGGGTTTCTGTTGCTGCAATGAAACACCATAACCAAGAAGCAAGTTGGGGAGGAATGATTTCTTATTCAGCTTGTGCTTCCACATCATAATTCACCATCCAAGGACGTCAGGACAGGAACTCCAGCCGGGCAGGAACCTGGCAATAGGAGCCACTGCAGGAGCCTACTGCATATGGACTTACTCCCTGTGGCTTGTTCAGCCTGCTTTCTTACAGAACCCAGGACCAACACCCAGAGATGGAACCACCTACAAAGGTCTAGGCCCTCGCTCATGGGTCACTAATTAAGAAAATGCCTTAAAAGTCTACCTACAACCCTAATTTATGGGAACATTTTCTTAATTGAGGTTCCCTCCTCTTATAACTTTAGTTTATGTCGAGTTGACATAAAAGTAGGTAATTGATACCTTAGCTTCAACTGGACTCTTTGGAAATGCAAGCAGCCCCAAATTTTTCCAATTAGAACATGGCCTCACCTTCATCCTGCTGGGCTTTTCCCAGAAAGGGTTAGGAGGGGTGTCTGTTGGCAAAGAAGGTTTGACAATCGCCCACTAGAGATGACTGCAGAAAAGATGCCCCAACCAGTATGAGTGTGAGATGATCCATGCAGGGAAACTAAGCCCTTATGAAAAGCATTCCAGTAGCTCATCAAGACCCCAACTCTGATTCCTGTTCTTAGGAGCTGTCAAGAGAGCAAGCAGGTCTACAAACTGTTTCTTAGCCGATTTCTTGGCAGGAACATGGGCACCAGAGGCGCCAGCGTTTGGTTGCTTTGACTGTTCTCATTCTGCACATACTTCATGTGAAATATAGGCTCACTCCATGGTGCAGACAGAGTGCAGCATGGTCGATTTTTTACCTCTGTTGTAACTGAGCCATCATACATAGACAGATTCATGCAGACTGGTAATCAGAGATACATGGCTCAAGAAAATAGAGGAAACCCAGTTGCCACTTACCCTTCCTGGCCCTTCTCTCCATACAACACCAGCACCTCCTAAACATACATGAGAATTGGCCATCTGAAGGAAGCCAAAGGAATCAAAGTGGCAGCCATCTTGTTTTGTTTGTTCTTTGAGGCAAGCTCTTTTTTTGTAGCTTATTCCGGCTTTGTACTTATGGCTTTCCGACCTAGACTTTTCTGGTGTTCTAGTGTGCCCAGCATTAAAATGGCTTCATCTGAGAACTGTCTTAGGGGTCATTTTAAGAAATTAATTATATGTGCTGGCAATCAATGTGGCACCTGCTGATCAGTGAAGCTCTGCGGGACGATATATGCATATACATATACACATATATACAAAATCTCTAATTTCTATAGCAGAATGCATGTGTATGGACAGACACACTTTGAGCTTTGGAGTACCTGGCTACAGACTGAACTCTTACTTCCAAAAATGCCTGAGACAAGAAGTTTCGCAGGCCTGTGACAACTTGCATGAACTTTACTGAATGAGAATCACTGATTGAAAAGTCTAAAATTCAACCAGGCATCATGGAGTCTGCCTGTCATCCCAACCCTCAGGAAGTAGGATGATCATAGTTCAAGGCCAGCCTGGGTGACATAATTAAACCCCGGCTCAAAATGATTTTTAAAAAAACCCAAAAAGAGAAATCATAAATGTTTTAATGTCAGTGCTGAAAAAAGTTCCAACTCTGGATTTAGATTTCATTATTTTTTATTTCATTCAGACTTTAGGCTTCTTTTTTATTAGTGAGTCTCAATTTTATATAGCCAAACCTCATGTAAACCAGAAGAGACATTGGCTCTGATGGGGTTCAGGACCTGCTACTGCAAAACAGGGCCTTTGGGAAAACAGCAAGAAGGTCCCTCTTGCCTCTCTACCCTTCCCTCTAAAGCTTATGCAAGTCCCTCATTCTGAGGATATCCTCCATATGCCCAAAGGCAGGAGCATGCTTAGCTCTGCAAGAACCTGGACCAGCAGGCTTTGATAAGCCCTCCGGTTTATTACAGTACCACTCCCTTTGTCCAATCATGTTCCTCTACAGATGTTACTCATCTCCAATTTAACATAACATACACATGCTTAACTGGTTTTTGGGAGATTTAGTTCCTTATGAAGGCCCCTGTCAAAGATAAAACTCATATTAAATTTCTAACCCTTTCTCAGGCTATAGAATCCCCAGTCAAGAAGCCAGCAATGTGTGAGCAGAAAGTATCTTTCATGTATTAAGCTTCGTATATTAAAATAAACTTTAATTTGCTGGAAGGAACTTCTGTCCAAAGAAATTGAGATCAGCGGAGCAGAGAGATCTGCATGAAGAAATGAAAGAGCCACAGGCAGGGACTGAGAGTGATCTTCCTTCCCCCAAACCTCTTGCCCCACAGGGTCTGAGTATGATCCAGTCAACTAGATGCATCGCTAGAGTGTTTACCAACACTGGCGGACTTTGTGAAGCCCGACTCTGCCTTAAAACGAGATAAATGACCCGGAATGCAAGGCTCGAGACTCAGCTGCCTGAATTTTCTCAGGCACCACCTGGTGATCCCAGTGGCACCTGCCTTATAAAGTTGTCATAGGCGCTGAATTCCACACAGGTACCATGTGGGCAACAATGCCTGGCTCCTATGAAACCTGGGAAGGAACCTAATCCTACAGTACACTCCACTCCATACATAGAATATGCTGAAAAGGGTGCAATTTCTAAAGGGCTGGAAACATCTGAACATATGCCCGACTATACTGTGCTGTGTGGAATGGTGGCTGTGCCGGCTGGCTTTATGTCAACTGGATAAAAGCTAGAATCTATTGAGGAAGGAAGCAGCCACTTAGAAAATGTCTCCATAAGACAGAACTGCAGGCAAGCTTATCAGGTATTTCCTTAACTAGTGATTAACATGAGAGGGCCTAGTGTAGGAGGTTCTTCTTTCTATGTGTTGCTTTCATTGGTCAAATAAAGAAACTGAGTTGGCCTTTTGATAGGGCAGAAACTTAGGTAGGTGGGGAAAAGAGAACTAAATGCTGGGAGAAAGAAGGCAGGCAGGGAGAGCCACCTGCCATGAAGCTGCCAGGTCAGACATGGTGAATCTTTCCCGGTAAGCCATGACCTCATGGTGACATACAGGTTATTAGAAATGGATTGAATCAAGATGTGAGAGTTAGCCAAGAAGAGGCTAGAGATAATGGGCCAGACAGCAATTTAATTAATACAATTTCCATGTGATTATTTCAGGTGTAAGCTAGCCAGGCAGCCCAGCGGCAGGACACAGCCCACTCCTCTTTACTACAGCCTAGTACATTGTGGATGAGGCTACTCCTGGGCCGGTGGTCCTAGGTTCCATAAGAAAGCAGGCTGAGCAAGCCAGTAAGCAGCACTCCTCCATGCTTCTGCATCAGCACCTGCCTCCAGGTTCCTGTTTTGCTTGAGTTCCTGCCTGACTTCCTTCCATGATGAACTGTGAGGTGGAAGCATAATCCAAATAAACCCTTTCCTCTCCAAGTTGCTTCGGTCATGGCATTTTATTATAGCAATAGAAACCCTAACTGTGACAGTCACATATTCCTCTGCACACATTTTCCATTTAAAAGGAAACACAAAAGGCTTGGCGGCACTATCCAGAGCATGTATCCCTTGGGTTTTGTACAAAGAATGACTTGAGATGACTAATCTGATATCAGAGGTGGCTTGAGAGCCAAAGACTTAATTTATGAAGTGTTTAGTACATTCCTGGCAAAAGTCAGCTCCAAAATATGGACACATGTTCATTCACAGCTTATGGTTCCCAGCTGTAGCACGATGGGGCCATAAATGCTCCTTGGAAATTGATAGAGCTGAGCTGTAATACAGAGGGTCTCTCCTTGCTGGCCCGAGAGCAGGTTCCCAATACCTAAAGGCTTAGAAGACAGGCATGCCAGCAGGCCCCATGGTGAAGAAGCACTAGGTCTGAGTTTGACTACAGTAAGAACCAGGCACATCTGGCCAATGCCCATCCACCAACTAGACAGCAGTGAAGCAAGGGGCACATTTGTAGGGGAAAATTGGGCTTTGAGGGTGAATTTGTATAATAAGAAGTGTCAATCATTTTACAGAGACAAGCCAAAAGACAAGTTAGGATGACACTATGAGATGAAGGCTGAGAAAGAGGGGAGCTTGAGTGTCAAGGCCATGAGGACCGGTGCCTGAATGAGTCGTTGACATCGCGTCATTCTGGGGTGGACTAGAAACTAAAAGATGGCCTTTGACATGCACCATGAGTGACACTCCTTCGTGTCCATCCCAGGATGTTCCACACCAGAATTACCCAATAGGGTGTCTATTAAAAATCATATTTCCAGGTCCTACAAAGGGTTATCAGATTTGACGGTGGGGTGGGGTTCATGGTAGATAGCTGCATCTTTTAGTAATGAAGGTCCCCTCACCCTCAGTCCCCACTCTGGAAACATACAAGTGGAGATCATGTTTGTCTAAAGGTATGTCCTGTGAAACTTGAGTCTGCAAGGATGCTGGCTAGAGGTACCACATCCTCTTGACTGTCCCAGAACAGATTATGGTGCATTCTCTGAAGAGGTGTGTCCTGTGTGGTTTTCTTCACAGCCACTGTGAACCTCACATATCTACTTTGCCTTCCTGAGGTTGAGTTCAGTCATCCTGTTCCAGTGGCTTTAGGGGAAGAGACACAAAGAACTGGAAGACTCTGTCGCAGTGAATGGTGAATGATCACGAGAAGCCTGGGGAGCCAAGGATGGTAGCACACTGCTGTAATTTTGTAGTGGGACACTGCTCTTTTGCTTCCCAACTGCCCAGACCCAAATAATCACACATAAACTGTATTAATAACAGCACTGCTTCACCGATAACTTAAGCATATTTCTAGCTAGCCCTTACATCTTAAATTAGCCCGTTTCTGTTATTATTTTATATTTTACCATGAGGCTTGTGGTTTGTTACCGATTGCTTCTTGGGCAGCTACATGGAATCTCTCTGACTCTGCCTATTCTCTCTATATATCTCTATTCAGATTTCCTGCCTGGTTTAATTCTAATAAGCCATTGACCAAAACAGCTTTATTCATTAGCCAATAAAAGCAGCACATATACAGAAGGACATCCCACATCATAACTCTGACACTTGGGAGGCAGAGTCAAGAGAATCGTGGTTACTTAGCGAGATCCCTGGCTGAAAAACAAATGAAGGCATAGGGCTGTTCACTCAGGGCTGGAGCACTCATCTCGCACATCCAAGGCCTTGGGATTGAAGGTATAATTCCTCAACACTGAATTTGTAAAAGGCTGGATAGTAAACAATCAGATCTCTGAGTTCCTGTCTATTATGCCCCCCTCTCATTTTCTCTTCTTTATTCTCTCCTCTCTACTACCTCTAGTACCCTCATCCTTCTAGAACTTTCCTTCTATTATCTCCCTCATTCTGTGCTCCTCTACTTTCTCTTACTACAGGAGATCCCTGAGATAATCAACTCACACTGTGGAAAACGTGTGTTTGGGCCAACAGTTTGAGATTTGAGTCCACAGTGATTGCCCCTGTTGTTTAAGGAAACACCGTGGTGGAGAATACACCATGCAAGAAGGAAGCATTTATGTCACAACTAGGACAAGAAGGAACGAGAAGAAGAAAAGTATCTCACAGTCCCCGTAAAAGGCACATGTCCCACGGCCTAAGGCCCCTCCTACCAGGCATCACCTTTAAGGTCTCCACCACCTTCAGCAATACCCAGCTTCTAATACCTGCTTCTCTGAGGGACATTGAAGAATTCAGTTGTATCACCACTCCTCATTTCTATACATGGCTATCATATGTAACTAACTAAAGTACGGTTTTATTGTTCTTACGACATGCAATGTTATCCTTCCTTAGTTTACAAAGCAGTGGTACATTTTCCATTTATGTGTTGTATTGTTATTCTTCTCATTACTGCCACAAAATACCTGACAGAAGCAAGTTGAATGAAGAAGGCTTTAAAGATTCTTGGCTCCTGGCCTCTGGGGATATGGTCCATTGAAGCAGAGAAGGGAAGGACAGAGTGGCTTGGGCTGGAGTAGCTACTATGGCTCAAAATTTGGTGGACATGAGACAGAGAGCTCAGGCAAGAACAGGGTAAGACACAAACTCCAAGGCTCAACCTCAGTGATACACTTCTGCTAGGGAGGCATTCTAAAGAGCACCATCAGTTGGGAACCTGGTGTTCAGAAGCCTGTAGAAAATTGCACATTCAAATCATAGATTCACATCCCTAAAAATCATCTTCTCTGATAGTTTAATCCTAATGTAGTTCTTGAGGCTTGGGAGATGCCCACCCAGCGGCTCAGGGAACATTCTGGAAAAGGAAATGGAAAACATAGAGTCAGGAGATGAGGAGGGGTGCACTGACTATGTCTCTGGACACAACATGGCTGTCACAGCCATGAGCTCACAGCAGCAGTTACCTGCCTGAGATCACGCCAGACAAGATTTCAGCGTACGTAGATGGGGAAAGTGCCTTCAGGCCCCACCCCTTACTAAGAAGCTCCTGGCAATTGCTATCTGCTGGGGGAGGCAGACTCATTCTTCTTTAAGGATGTGGCCATTGGTAGATATGTCATTTTCTGTGAATGGTCCCACACCTATTAATTAGATTTAGCAGATTACCAAAGAGAGAGAGAGAGAG
>JAQHUG010000025.1:6601233-6635299 GCA_028555095.1 Dicrostonyx torquatus | reverse complement strand
TCTCTCTCACACACACACAGACACGTCTAACCATACATATGCATGAACACATAAATGAGCATTTCTGAACATATGTACATGGAAATAATCTTGAACACATACCAATATGCACAGAAGGACACACAGACACATACATTAGCACATGTCCAAACACATATATGAACACATGTGCGCATCATACACATGCATGAGTATATACATGAATACATATACATGGGCACACATATATACACATACATAAACACACATGCGTGAACATGAACATGAACATGCATGAGAGTGCATGAACACAAGTGAGCACATACTTACTGTTCAAACATCCAAAATGTTTAAGAAGAGGGAACTGAAAAGCATAAAAGGTCAATATGGAGCGGAGTTCACATGTCATCTTGTCCTTTATGAACACTGTACAAATTAGAAAGAGACACACCATACCTTAACCCACCCCAGCCCTGGCAGGTGCATGATTTGGTGAGTGGTCACTGTCCTCTTAGGAAGATGCCCTTTCCTTCAATGAACATGCCCTTAGCCGCAGTGGGATTCACTTGGTGGTAGAGCGCCTGCCTAGCACACACCAGTCACTGGTTTTCATCCCTTGCACTGGAATAAAGAAAATACTGTATAAGTTGAATTTGCATGCATGTGTGTCATGCCTGGAGCCTCTTGAATAGGATAGACATGTTTTATCACTTGAGCTACACACCAGCCCACGTGGCTCAGTGTCAACAGTAACTCACCTTCCACAGCCACATACACAGTATCTAAACCGCACAGCCATATGGGAGCATCACATGTCCCAGAGCCAAACCTACCTCACCTGCTTACCGCCCCCCATCCTTCATCCTCTTTCTGTTTCCCACACAACTTCCTGTAGCCTCCCCTTTAACTAGTCCTCATCTGAAATAAGATCAGACTTTGATCTGCTACTAATCCTAGATCCTCACTAAATGCAATAATTAATAGGGGATTCAATTTTTTTTTTTAAAAAAAAGGATTTCTTTCTAACCATGGAATGGGAACTCCACACTCATCCTGCCTCACTGTGAAATTCTCCAATGTTCCATGTGGCTAGAAGCTAAGCTATGCACATTCCTGTGTGTGCACACCAATGGGCCAAGTCTTGGTCAGTCACTTATTTTAACAAATATTTGTCAGATCTCCTAGGTATATGTGAGGGAGAGCTGCAAAGAGACTGTCAACATGACCGCTCCAGTGTTAGAGGGAAGGCTTTTCTTGTGAAGAAGAGAGTGAAAATATCAAGGGGCATCTGGAGAGTTCAGAGCAGAAGGAGAAGAAAGAAAGCACACTGGACATGGCCAGGCCTGGGGACGAGCGAGAGTGGATGAGAATAGTACAGACGGCAAGGCATAGGGAGAGAGGGTGGATAGCCAGAGAGTGAGGGGTGGACCAGTCACATGGATTCTAAAGAGGAAGAGTAGTTCGGGGGAGGGAAGGCCAGAAGCTGGCATGTCTTTGAAATGTATACCATGGATTTGTGATACATGAGACCTGCATGAGCTTTGATATGCTGACAGGGTCTGCAAGAAGTCACCCCTCATGTCCCTTTGGTCAGAGGTAAGGAAACAGGCTCCACAAGTCCCTAAGAGATGATGGCTTTTATTTAACTACCAGAAACCCTTCTATAGTCCAGGTTAAGCTCATTTCTAGATATATGGACTATCTGAGACCTACCATTATATATATAACACCCACCATAAAAGGAAAGAAATGCTTATGTTATCTCTGCTCTGGAAATTTATTTCAAAATTATGTTCTATCTAGTAGTGGGCCAAAGACAGCTTCTATATTCTGGACAAAAGTGAGCCACCATCAACTGCCCTAGAGTGACCACCAACCTGGATGCTCAGTGGATTCCCTAAAGACAGCTAGTGAGGCTTTCTTTGCCAAGCCACTTCCCACCCCATGAGTACTGCCTCAGGGAAGAGGCCAGAGATTATCCAGGTGGACCCAAGAGTGCAATGCATGTGGTAGGATGTGGGAAGGCTCTACCAAGCATCAGAAATGTTTCTAAGCCAGAAGGGATGGCAGAGCCTTGACTCTGATGTGGTGCAGTGGTGTCTGCATAAGAGAGAAAAAATGTTTTTCCCCTAAATTTAAGTCAGAGGTGACTCCAAAACTATATTTACTTTTTCATTTTGAGGAAAGATGGATTCTGCTCAAATGAAATACACAACCAAGAGGAACATCCAAGAAAACACCAGGGAAAGTATTCTTGTCCCTGTCTAGTAGGCAGTGAGACCTGGCCCTGTTTCTGGGTCTAGCTGGGCTTTGGAGACTCTCTGGCCTGCCCTCTACCTAAGGTACCACCTGATCTGCATGACACTGCTCACTAATGTGCTCACACAGGGCAGTAAACTCTCCAGAAAAGAGAAGCAGGGACTAGGAAACAGTACACAGGGCTTCGTCCCCACTTCCTAGTATTTTAGTACTATATAAGCCACAAGGAGTGAGGATCCCAGCACTATTTCTTCATCGTCTCCCAGGCCTCCCCAGCAATTGCAACAGGGCATTGTGCCTAGATACCCAGACAGTCTGTGAACATGCTGGCACCTGGGCTGTCCTGTGATGCAAAGGATGCCTGCTACTGTGGCTCCTCCACTCCCTGGCATCTCATTATGGCACATTAGCTCGAGGCAGGAAGCTCTGGAGGAAGACCAGGGGAGAAGTGTAGTGGAAGCATGGCTGTCAATTCTAGGGGAAGCTCCCTTGCTTCCACCCCACATTCCTATCTCCTCTGAACACTGGCCCCTGGGACTTAAGAAGTTGAGAGAGTGAACTGCACTTCTCTTGGCCTTCAGCCCCACTCTGTCCGCTGTGACATGTAGGCTTCAGCTGCTGTCCCTAAAATCAGTTCCAACTATGGAACTACTTTATGGTCTATGAGCATCCAGGATTTATAAAATTAACACAAGACCATTTTTTTCCACATTAAAAGAACAGAGCCCTTTAATTCATATCTAAGACTTTGTCTTAACATAATAATCCAGTCTCTCTGCCCAGTGAATAAGTTGAAGAATGTCCATCCAAATATCCTTAAGGACAGCTGCAATGATTACTAAAAAAGCATTTTTAATAAGCATTACAACAGGAAAAGCAGGAAGGCTTGGTATTCATCAACAAAGGGTCACTTTTGTCAGTGTCCCACAAATGGGCTCAATGATATAAATAGGTATCACTAGGGGGTGGTTAAAAGGTTGTGGCAACCCAGGGTCAAAATGTTAAAGGAGCTCTGTTGCCACCAAAGAAAAACTTTAAACCCTTTATTACGGATTTCAGTGGCTTTTATTTATCAAGTACATTAATCAGTACAACTTGTTGCAGGATAAAGAAATGAATGAATATTTCCAGCCTGGATTAAAAAAAAAAAAAAAAACCACCTTCTTGCTTCTTTTGTTGGTGGCACTGTGAATTAAATCTAGAGTTTCTCAAATGCTAGGAAGTATCTCTACCACTGAGCTGTGTCTTCAACTTCTTTCTTGTGTATTTAGTTTTTAAGTTTGGAAACTGGGTCTCACTAAGCTGCCGAGACAGGCATTGAACTCTCTATGTAGCCCAGGAGGCTTTGAACTTGTGACCCTCCTATGTCAACCTCTTAGGCTGCTGGGACTACTGAACCACCAGGCCTTGGTTTTCTTCAGTTTTTAAAGCCAAGGAGCACTGTACCCAGTTTATATAGGAGAATGTAAAATGAGGCTATACATTCATGGCTGGCTTTCTTTGTTCCAATGCTTCCCAGGAGAAGATTAAGATTAAGGAGCTGGAACATGGCTTAGAAAGTGCCTAGAGGCCAGGAGAGTCTATCTTGTCTTTCTTGGGGTGGAGCACAGGCAAGCAGCAGAAGCATAGGCCCCGTACCTGTTCTACATAGCCACTATGGTTTGTAGGGAACAGCTAGCTCACAGCAGGAACACATATTTCCTTGGGTCCCCAGATCTCCAAGCCCTCAGTATCAATAGCACCAAACCTTTCCAGGGAAATACTGCTTTTCTAAGGAACATGTGGGCTTACCATACGCTGAGGCTTCCCCACCAGGTTCTTCTTGAGTCAGATTCCTGGGGAACTGAGCCACATGCAAGTTAGAAGGGAGCCCGTGCTCCTGACATATGTAATTTTGACATTAGTGTTAAATTAAACAAAATACATGACATAGCTGGGAGTTTACGGTGCCTTAACAAGCTGACCTGTAAGACCCAAAGCAAAGACTCATTGGGCAAAAACTGAAATTGCTAGCATTCAGGGTTCCTAGAGGAGTGGTTTGGGGCTTGATGTAGACTCATTTACGGTGTGAGTGCTATTGCCCTTCCCTTTCCAACCTTGATGTAGACTCATTTACGGAGTGATTGCTATTGCCCTTCCCTTTCCAACCTCTTGAAAAACTAGAGAACAGAGAAGCGCAGAGACGTGGCAGCGGTGACTCAGCCAGCACCCAGACCCACTTGTCCATCTGTAAACTCTGTATTTTTTGACCATCACATAATTTTCTCCTCTAAAATGATGTTCAATTATTTAAAACAGAGAAGGAAACAAATAGCCCGCTCTGTTGAAACACAGAAGCTCTTTGATTTGCAGTGAGTTGTGTCCAGATGACCCGCTGTGAGACAAACCGACTCTCAGGTTCAAATGCATTTAATACTTGGAAAGTTCATCATAAAGCTGAGAACTCGGAAGTTGGGGACTGTCTGTGTAATACGTTTACAACACAGCTTGATGGGTTTGTGTTAAGGGATGGCCCTAGTTAGCTACCGTCTAACAGAACATCTGCCCAAGGGATTGGCCTGCCTGACCACTGTGTCCAAAGAGAACTGGTGGCTTTTATTGTTATCAGTTTAATTTTGTATGTTTTGTGCTTCCTATGTGTGAAATCACAAAGCACATGCCATTTTTTTAAAAAATCTCCATTTTTCTTCCCATTGAGTCACCGACATGAAGAGTGTGACAGCCAGCACTCTCTCCTCTCTTTTATACCTGTTTCTGTGGCTCTTTCTAAAGATAACCTGGCTCTGTTATCTTGGGTCTTTTCATAGAGAAAAAGGCTGAAAATAAGCAAAAGCAAGGATGGACACATGACCTCATTGTTATATCCTCTAAACATATTTGGTATCATAAATCATGACTTTATAAATGACTTCCCATTAAGACTGTTTTTTATATTTTGCGATGGTTGGAATAAATCAAAAGAAGGGTAATATTTTGTGATATGGAAATTATATAAAACCAAATTTCATTGTCCATAAATGGAATTCCAGGAGTACAACTATTCTTGTTACCTTATGTATTGTCCCTGGTTGTATTTATACAGTAGCAGAGATATCTTATAGTGGTAAGAGCTGTATGTCCCCCAAAGTCCCTCAAAGTAATGCTTAGTACCAGTCTTTTGCTTGCGTGTTTGTGTTTGAGACAGGTTTCTCTGTGTAATAGCCCTAGCTGTCCTGGAACTAGCTCTTGTAGTTCAGGGTGGCCTCAAATTCTCAGAGATCCACCTGCCTCTGCCTCCCAAGTGCTGGGATTAAAGCGTGCGCCACCACCACCTGGTTAGTGCCAGTCTTTTAAGAAAAATGTTTACCAAACCCTGATCTCTAGTGTTTTGTTCTGTGAATTAACTGTAATTCATCATCCATTCAATTACTGATTGATATTTAGGCTAATGTCTAAAGGGAGCTTCTACCATTTGAATGTGTTCCTTAAAATTCAAGTGTTGAGGAGTTGGATAAATGTTTCAGTGGCTAAGATCATATACTAGTCTTGCAGAGGACCTGAGTTCAATTCCCAGTACCAACACTGGGAAACTCACCATTTTACCGCCAGCTCCAGAAAAATCAAATGCCTTTGGCTTCCAAGGGGACATCCACACATCTGTGCATACCTACCCACAGACACACAGGTATAGGCACACACGTAATTCAAAATAACAGAAATAAATCTTTAAGAAAACCATGTGTTGAAATTTGCTTGCCACTGATATAGTAACAAACAAGTAGGAAATATAACTGAAATTTAGGCTGATGGCATGTGGAGGTGAGACTTCCAGGAAGTAATTACAGTAAGATGAGGTGACAAAGAGGTGTGGCCTTCATGGTCAGAGGCCTTGACTCAAACCGAGACCTAAGATAGCTCTGTCTCACCATGAAAGTCCATCCACCATATTCAAATGCCATGAGAAGGCCCTGACCAGAGGCCAACCTGGTGCCTTTAGACTCCCTAGCAAAGTATACTGGTAACTTTACAAACTCTTCAGTGTGTGGTATAGCAACAGGAAATGGGCCGAGATGGAAGCTACAGTATGCTGTGCCGACGTGTGCCTATTCAGACACGTTTTTCATATACATTTGTACACGTTTTGGTTGGTAGGCTCAAATGTGGAGCCGCTGGCTCATATACATGTTTTCTGAAGTGAATGCATACATTCACACTGCCACCAATAGCATAGCTAGTAACGTAGTCATGCAGTAAGTGAACAAATGTGGGGATCAGCGTCTCACAGTTTTTATCTCACTGCTTTATTTCTCTTTATATTAGTAGCGTGCAAAACGCATTGGCTACAGCTATATAAAATACCTGGCAATCTAGTGTTGTTGTATTCTTAGCTCTCTCCATTTTCAAATAAATTCTAGAAATAGATAAATTTTCAAATAAATTGTTGGGCCTTTTTCTACCCTCTCCCCAAATGTGGTGATGAAGCCCCATCCATTTCTTCTGCAGTTTTCTGTGAAGAAGTTTTAAATCTCTTTCCCTGGGCATTTCCCAATGTCAAATGATTTTGATGCTCTGTTGAACGACATCTCTGCAAGGATTCTTCTGCTAGCAAAGAAGCTAAATTAACTGTCCCTGATTAGCTTTAGAACACACTTCTTCAAGTCTTCATCAAGTTCCTCTCTCCTGATATATTTTTTTCTACCTGCCACATCCCAACTGTGTTAAAATCCAGAAAGCATTCCATCACTTGCTTGAAATTCCCTCTGACACATGGACTCCTGCGGCCACAGCCCCTAGCTTCTGCGCCCTGGGTCTGATACCTGTTGTTTGTGATGCTTATTTGCCATGGAGTGATCTTTCGATGCTTTTCATCTCTTGAGAATCAACCCAAGAACCTAAGGAAATCTTCAGTGTAGAAGCAGGGTCTTTGATGTTCCATCTCCCCAAATAGGCTACACATCCACTGAGAATAAATGTGTGCTATTTTTCACTGTTAGCACTTCTCAGATAGCTTTTGAGAGTAAAAGGCTCAGAAAGGATTTCATGCTGGCTCTCTATTTGGCTGAATGCTAAATGCCATTTCTCTGAACAGAGTTTAACTGGAGATTGATGCAAACCTCTTGGCAATCTTTTATTTCTTCTGCAACTTCTGCAATAGACTTGTAGATCATATACATAATAATTAAAATATTTTAATAGTCTAAATGTTTCAGTGAATTAAGAGAACTAAGTATTTTTTTTTCTTCCATCTTTATTTTTAGAGGATAAAGTAGGCAGCTGGTTCAAAGAGAACGCTGAGAAGAAAAAATATCCACTATCATTTGGCCCTTTTTTTTCTCACTAAATCCCATTGAATGAGGCCTTGAAATGCTGTAAGATGCAAAGCTGTTATCCTCACTTTGCAGTTGTTGACACGCAAGACCCCGTGTGCATTCACAAGCATTTGGGGGGCTCCTAAATAGCAGCGGTGGCCTGCGCGACTCAAATGATGTTTCCTCCATTGGAAAGCACTTGGATCTAACCAGGAGAGTTTAGAAGGAAGAAAGGCAAAGATATAGAAAGAAGAAAGAGAAAACTGGCCAGACTGAGGCTGGAGCCCAGCTACCCCCACACTGGCATGAATGATTGGGACCAGGCCAAAGAGAGAGAATAAAAATTAGAAAGATCGAGTCTTTGACAAAGGGGACTTCATCTACATGAATTAGTTGGGGCTTATGCTTTGTTAAAAAAAAATCACCCCACAACAACCAGTCTGACCCCTCAAAATGCTGCTAGCAGCTGCTTCCAGAGATAAGGAGGAGGCGTTTCACAGCCTATTACTAATCGTGTTGGGCCATTTCAAGTCAGATTGGACCAGACTTTTTTTTTTTTCCTTCATAACGTTTATTTTTAAGTTCAAAGCAAATGCTTGTTATAGATGTGAAAAATCCCTCTGAATCTAAAACACAAAACAGAGGGACAGAGAGGCGAGGAAGCCGCTTGAGGCAAGAAATGGGAACTGGAGCAGACTTACGCCTCTTTCCAACAGAACCCAGTCATTAATGGTGGACTTCCTATAAACAGCCAGCATGGCCCAGATAATACCCACATAAGGGTGCAGGCGGCTGCCAAGGCTGCCACCTCTCTGAGTAGGGGAACGCAGTCATGATCAGTAACAGAACGCGCTGCTTGAAGCTGTGGCAGAAAGGCGGGTTCCCAGTGGCGAAGACTCACTCTTATGCGGCAGATTTATTCCTTCAGCCAGCAATGCTGAGATTCCAGTCCTGCCTCATCTCCAAGGGACACCCTAGGAAAAGAACGCAGCCGGTGCCAGGACAATCAGCCGTTGATGACACCGAGACTGTGATATGGAGACATTCTTGTCTTATCCCAAAGTTCTCATAGGATTCTTTAACTTTTGGGTTTCTTTCTTCTTCTTCTTCTTTTTTTTTTTTGTCTAATTAAACTGACTTTAGACTCAACGTAGTCTCATATCCTTACATTAGATAAACTTGTAGGTAGCCAGCAGCACCAGCAGCATTTATTGTCTTAAAATTTATATTAACATATAGCTGTACGTATTCATAAGGGATAATGTGAAATTTCATTAATATATACAGGTAATATAATTAGATCATGGTACTTTGTATATCTAGCCTTTCAAATATTCATCATTATTTATATCAGGGACAGTCAAAACCTTCTCTACTGCTTATTTGAAAATACTCAATTAATTATTATGTGAAAAAAATTCTGGAAAAAAAAAAACCACACACCTTCCACTGAACGTTTTGTAAGGCTGCTTAAATTACTAGAACCTCAATGGTTGTGGAGAGGTTGGGATGTTGCAAGTTCAGAACAAATTATCTTGGATCCTGATTGGCCCCAGGTGGCTATTTGTAATCCTCCTCCTAGGTAACCACTAGGTAAATCCTTTGGAACGATGACACAGAAGCCACATTTCCACTAACCAAAAGGCTTAGCATGTCATCAGATAGCATCTGAGGCTTAGAGCTGAGCTCACCACCCAGGCCACCCAGTTTGCCTTAACCACCCACGAAATTGTGCTGGTTGGCTTTCCTCCACTTGACACCAACCTAGTGGTATCCCAGAGGCAGGAATCTTAACTGAGAAAATGCCTCCATAAGGTTGACCTGTGGGCAAGTCTGTGGGGGTATTGTCTTGATTACTGATTGAGGTGGGAGGGCCCAGCCAATGGGGGTGATGCCACCCCTGGGCCTACGGTCCTGGATGGTGTAAGAGAGCAGGCTGAAAGGGCCAGTCAGCAGTATTCCTCCAGAGTGTCTCATGAGTTCCTGCCTCCAGGTTCCTGTCTTGAGTCCCTGCCCTACTTTCCCTCAAGGATGGACTGCTGCATGGAACTGTAAACAGAAATAAAGCCTTTCCTCCCTAAGTTCCTTTTGATCATGGTGTTTCATCACAGCCACCGCCATTGTACTCTTAGAAGTGCTTTGATTTGTGACTTCGTTTTGTCACTAGAGAAACTTTACTGAGCTGTTACTACATTGCAAAATGGAATCTGGGGAGACCTGATTCCATGTTCACGGGTCCATGGGCTCTCATATTTGGCCCCCAAATAAACTATTTCTCATTTCCTTTGAGGTGAGAGTTGAGGTCTTAAGTTGACTGTTCCCAAACATGGCTGGCTGTATTGCTATAACACAGAGTATCTGTAGCTATGCTAACGGCCCAGGGTCATTCTACTTGTGAGAAGATGTGATATTTGTCTTTCTGTTCCTGATTTACTTCACTTAGCATAATGTCCCTCGGTTCCAATTACACTGATGCAAACAACCAAATTTCACCCCTTTGTGGGGACTATTCTACTGCTTGTTCGTGGCACATTTTATTAGCCATTTAGCCATTGATGGACACCTGGGTTGGTTCTGTCATAGCTATTGTAGGAATGCTGCAGTGTATGTGTGAATGTCTCCTGGGTCATCTGCCCATCTGCAGACCGCATCGTGTGCCTTTACTGAGTCTCTCCATTGGTATCTAAAGATTCGTTCCTTGTTGGGTGAATGGTCCGCTGTTATTTTACCCTGTTCTGTTGGTTCTCTCTCCACTCTAATGAGGATTTACTCTGCTGTGCAGCTGACTTGGTTAAATGTGTTCTTTCTTACCTATGTGTTGGGAAATTGTCTGAAGAAAAGATAAGGTCTTTTTTTTTCTTTCAAGTTTTCCTCTAGTAGCTCTGTAGTTGGAAACTTGGGTTTGGGGTCCATTTTGAGTTGACTGTTGTATTTGGTGAGAGATAAGAGCCTGGGGAGGTGGCGCCTCTGCCTGTGGATAGTCAGTTTTCCAAGTGCCATTGACTTAATGGACGTTCCCTTTCAAGGTGCATGTCCCTGACGCTTCTGCATAAAGCCTGTAAGTCACAGACATGTGTTCTCAGGTCCCTGCTCTGCAACACTGACCTATGCATATATTTGCATGTTGGGTGCTGGGGGTTGGGGCTTTAGCAAGGGGGGCTTGTTACTAGGAAGATCTGACCAGCTTGGAAAGTTAACCTCCCTCCAGGAACTGAAGAGGTAGCGGTTCGCCTGATCACCAGCGGCCAGTGGTTCCATCAATTATTTCTTATAGTAAGAGCTTCATAAAGGCCCCATCATAAAGGCAATTCTTTAATCCTGCAGGGTGGTGAGCATGGGAAGGTGTGTTGAGAGAGCAAAGTGCCCAGAGAGGGAGAGGGAGCTTCATAGTCTTTGCCACACCCTCCTCTGAAGGTTCCTGTTTCCAAGCTGTGCCCTGGGCAGAGCTGCCTGGGTTTTTTGTCAAGCCGTCTGTCAAATTGCAACACGCAAGGAAGGGCACATTGAAAGGCTTATCTGTAGGCTAGGTGGACAAGCAGAGAACTGAGACTCTGAGGTAGTCTGAGGGAAAGAGAAGACTTGTGGAACCTGACTATCACCCGAAGGGTCTGTTCTAACTCAACAGCTAAGGTCAAAATTAACTGGAATTTCTGGCTGATGCCTGGAGAAGCACAGAGTGGGTTTGGAGGTGAAGGAAACGACACCACTCCATACATGTCTGTTTCCAGGAGCCCTGCAAGCAATGCCTGTCCTAGGAAGTGAGAATGTGTGGCCTGTAACTTCCTGAGTCAGAGACCGTAAGAGCATCATCTCACAAAACAATGGGTTCAAGAGATGACGTGGATGTTCTAAGCTTCCTCGCATTGGTACGCATTGTTTTTGGATTCAAACCTAGCCCTGTTCCTCCAACATGGAGCTTTAGAAGCTTTGAGATCAACGACTAGGGAGCCAGGGACAGGTTTCCTTATTCCTAGGCCTGCACAGTGGGTCCCACAAGAAGGCAGGACCCACACAGAGGCAGAGCCTTGCTTCTTAATGCTGTTTTTTTTTTTTTTTTATTGACACAATCATGGATTGCACTTATTCTCTGGAGGGGAAACCCTGAGACTTTTTGCACTTTACATACAGAGAAGAAGGCTGATGTGCTAAGTAGAATGTTTTTTTAGCCAGCCCTGGGATTCACTTTACAGAATGAAAGAACTATTCTGTGTCAAAGGTCCCAGCAAAGACCCGTTCAACAGCCCAATCACTCCCTGCAGAACTTACGGAAGGAAGAATGGGTAGAGACTTAATGTGTGTCCTAGGGGTTCACTCTATCTGAAAGTCTCTCACTTATAGTCAAGAAGCTCTCTGTTTGGAAAAAATCTCTAGACTCGTAGGCTTCAAAAGCCTCTGTCACTCATTAGCGATGTGGCCTTTGGCCAGTTACCTAGACTGTCTGTGTCCCTGTCACTGCATCTGTGATTCATGGCTAATAATCCCCACCTTCCATTATTTCAGCAGGGATGTGGCTTCTAATTGTGAAGAGATATTCAGATGCAAGTTATGGCTATCACTAGCATTCTTAGACTCGGAAAACCACGAAAGAAGATGAGACACAATCCACTCCAGCCAGCAAGTAACTGGGAACGCATGAGCTGACGTCTCTGTTCCATGCCCTCTACATTCAAGTAGGAGGGTAGCAGCAAGATTTCTCCAAGTCCCTCTGGGTTTATGAATTTGAGCCTCTGGTACCAAACCGCTCCTTTTGGCACATGTGATAGCCCATCTAAAGTGCCACTGCTGAACCTGTGGCAAGTATGCATTTTCTGTCCCCTTTATTTTTAGCTCTGGTGGTGTTTTTGATGTGTTGGCTTCCATGGATGCACATGTTAGAAGGCGTTGTGTATCCTGGGCCCGACTGTCTAATTAAAACACAGTGAGGGGCTGGTGGAGGACTCAATTGTGCGTGCCTCACGTGCATGAAGTCCTGGGTTCCATCTCCAGCACTGCCAAAAATAAAATAGTAGAGAAATATGCTAAGCGGGTGTCCATTTCTGTAACCTCTGTTTTATCGACTTAGTGCATATACTTATGTTGGAAAAGTAGGCACATCATTCTCGGAGATGGCATCTAGAACCCTTCAGCACACTATGCGGAGGAGGGAGAGGATGTGGCTTCTGTCCCACTAACACTATTTAAGAGAGGTAGGATCTGAGCCTCCTATTAAGAAAGCATAGAATGATACAACCTCACCTACTTTGCTTTATCTCATTGAATCTCTCCAAGGTCTGTGTTGAGTCTGCAATTATAACAGTTTTTTTTCTTAAATCACGTTCCATGGCTGGCTGCTCTAGCGATCTACCTGTGGTTCAAAACCACTCCATAAGCCTAGCAGAATGATTCAGTGTTTGCAGTGTGTTAACTTCAGGCTGCAAACCTAACGTCTGCTTCCAAACATAACATATACAAGTATCCTGTCACACGGCACCCTGGGGACCCACATTAGAGTCTGCATTCTAAATTGATGTGAATTTTTTCTGCCCATCCTTTGGATCAGGTGGTCAATGAGACTCAATCCTTCTCTCTTGTATTGTCACTCCATGTTCAATTTTCTATTTTATTTATGTGGAGAGACTTTGTACAGAGTTCAAACACATTACTCGACTTTGTTGGATGAGGTAAGCGAGACGACAGCTAAGGTCCTCTGCCTCCTAGTACTTCCTTCATAGAACCAGTGCTGTACTCTCATTTTAAAATTAACGGATCCAAACTGGGCAGAGTTGGATATATCTGTAGCCCTGGCTACGTGGGAGGCTAAGACAAGAGGACTGTTTGAGCCCAGGAGTTCAAGGCTAGCCTGGCTAATGTAGCAAGGCTTCACCTCAGGGGGAGAAAAATGCAGTCATAAATAACACATGATCGCTTTTCTTTTTGCTTGCAAAGACACCAAAGGCACTGATGAAGAGGCCTGATAAGGGCCTCAAAGAGATTCTCAGATTCCAGAACTGGCCCCAGCATAGCAAGGCAGTTAGGGTTCCCCAGCCTACAGGCAAGTTCACTCTCTCTCAGCACCTTGGGGCTTCCACTCCAAAGGTCTCTAAGAATCGCAGGAAAACAGACTGAAGTTTCAAATGACCAAAACAGGGTCACTCTTACGTTCCTGCTAAGCCCGTGGTCAAGAATTTCTGTATAGAAAATAAAGATTACTTTAATCGATTCTAAAAGGGAAGATGGCAATGGACTCTTTAAGAGATTAATTTGGTATTTATTTGGTACAAAACGCTTTACCCAGATGGAAACATTAATCATACTCACATGCTAATTATCCAAACCCTCCCTCCACTTCCCTTTCCATGAATTCTCTCAAGATGCCCTGAGTTCCAGGCAAACGGATAGAATTGCCTGCAGCTTGGCACAGGAGAAGTGTGGTCCTAGGCCCATGCTGGGTGCGGCTGCCTTCTTGGTGATGTTAACCAGAGTTGGCTGCTGGGATCTTAAAGGATCAAAAGGAATTTCTGAAAATTGTACATGAGCCCAGAAGAAAGACCATAAAAATCACATCCTTGTGTCTGTGGGTTCCACCCATTAATAGCCTGCCAAACCCAAATACCTGGAAGGAAGCAGGGTGCGGAGAGAAAGGAAAGGCTGGCTGGGGGCGAAAAATGAATCAGTTGCCGGATTCTGGATCGTCAGCATGTAACTGGGGCCACAGAGTACACCCTTCCTGCACATGGGATGTACATGTGAGTATGGGGAGAGAGCTCAATAATCTTCTATGGGTGGAAAGAAAAATGGAGACATGGGATGAAAGCGGAAGAAACAGATTCTGGTTGTACCGTAAGGAGGTGGCCTATCTCACATACCCACTCGGTCCTTGGTCCTTGGTCCTTTTCCAGAAAGAGCTGTGACAGTGAAGGGAGCACAGTTGCTTCCCACCCCTCCTCTGCTGGCCTCATTAAACAGTCTGAGGTAAAGCATGCCTTTGTGCCCAGCTGACTCTTGTTACCGTATCACCTATTTTTCAGTTTACTACACCAAAGTATCTGACAGGCTCCATGATGCCTATAGGTTTGCAAAAGCCATACCCGCCATTAGCATGCCGCTCTTGCTCACTTAAAACACCCAGTCATTAGACTGTGAGGCCAGCCCTAGGCCCATCGTCTCTAGAGCCCACACCCAGCATTCCATCACAGGCCTCCAGCCCCTGCCTGCCGGCACCAGCATTTCTCGCTGTACAGTCTCACACTGACTGTGAGTTCTTCTGCTAGAATGTTCCTTCGCGATGGCTTTTCCCATCTATGAGCGACTCAAGGGCAGAGCCACACACTGCCTATGTTTCAGTTACTAATGCCAGGTCTATGGACTACTCTTGTGCTGCTGTGACCAAAAGAATTGAGAGGACAACTTAAAAGTTGATTTTTCAAGGCAGGGTTTCTCTTTGTAACAGCCGTAGTTGTCCTGAAACTCGTTTTGTAGACCAGGTTGGCCTCAAACTCACAGAGATATGTCTACTTCTGGCTCCCAAGTGCTGGGATTAAAGGTGTGTGCCACCACTGCATAGCCCGGACGAAGGTTATTTTGACTCGTAGTTTTGGTTGTCACTTTGTGGTCAAGTCTTGCCCTCCTGCATCTAGGCAGACCATCATGTTGGTGGAAGAACCTGGCAGATGACAGGCATTCACCTCATGTTGGACAGGAAGCAGAGAGGGAGGCAGGAAGGTCTGGACCAGAGGCAAGGTGCTCTCAAGAGCCTACTCACTTTCTCCACTTAGGTCTCATCTCCTAAAGATCATGGTGTTATCAGTTCTCAGTCTCATTCCTTGCTCTCAGCGAGGTAGTCCACATGATGACCATGGAGACAGCGTAAAAATGTGCTGCCCCATAACGTGCACAGGTACGCAGTTCCACCGGTGTTTGACACATGAGCCCTCAATGCAGCTTCCCTCCAGGGTCTGATTTTCAGTCTGCTTTTTCGTCTTTATTAGGTAAGTAACCCCACGTCCTGAGTGACCACAGTAAGAACTGAGGCAGCCTAGGTGGGCTGCTCCAGACACGCTTAACTACTTCTTATTCCACAAATTAATCAAATGACAGAATGAGTGCATCACGGCAGTGTGATTGGAAATGAGTTTGTAGGATGCCGGGGTAATTTCTTACAATTGTCCCCATGATTTATGCCCTGAATTGGGCACAAGTGCTTAATAAATGTTCGTCGTCATCATCATCATCGTCATCAGGGCCTGGTATTTCCATTTAGAAACGAATCTTTTACAATTAAAGTTTAGCTGTCCATGAGTATCATTATTTTTTAACATTCTGGGCGCGCCAGACAATGTACTCAGACAGGCAATAATAGGAACTGTGTGTGCCAGGTATCAGCTGTGTGCTTTAAGGCACTGTTTCGTTTAATCCTCACACAATCCCTGGAAAAGAGGTCTCATTATTTGTCTTTGAGGGAACTGAGTTTCAGACATCGGGTAAATTGCAGGAGGCTCCAGTTAGTTGGAGGCACAGCTCAAATTTCCCCCAGTTGGTTCTGTCTCAAAGATCTCGGCTCTTTCAGAGTTGCATGATGTTGGTCTGTAAGAAAAACAGGTAAAGGGTCTTAATATTGACAAATACTTTCTAAAAGCAAAGGCCGGAGGATATAGCTCAAAGCTGGTCAAGACTGGAATGTGTGCTTAGAATGTGTGAGGCTCTGGGTTCAACTTTTAGTATAATAATAATAATAATAATAATAATAATAATAATAAATAAAGCTTTATATTACCTAAAAGCCTAACAATAATAATCATAAATAAAGTTTTATATTACTTAAAAGCTTAATAATAATAATAATAATAAAGTTTTATTTTGCTTAAAATTGCTTAAAAGCCTAACCTTTAGGTTAGGGATCCAACCTGAAATGTGTTAGAACTAAAATAAAAAGGCAAAGTATGGCAAGATGACTGGAGGTAAAGACACCAGCTGTGCAAACCTGTCCACCCGAGTTCCATCCCTGGATCCCATGTACATGTGAAAGGAGAGAACCAACTCCCTGGCGTTATCTTCTGATGTCCACATGGGTTCCATGGTGCATGCGCCACCTCACCGCATCCCACACACTAGTAAAATTAAAATTTGATGTAAAACTATTGAAGTCGTTATGAGTTCAATATTCAAATGTATGCCTTGCCTGCCGTATTCCAACAACACATTCAGAAACAGCCATGATGGTGTGTATCCACCTTGAGAGCACAAGGGGAGAGAACTGTGCACCTGAGGTCAGCCTGAGCAAGTCTCAGACTAGAGCGGTACCACATAAATATTAGCATGTAATATATAGTGCAAGTAATTAAAGCAATGTATTACATGTATCAAGTAAAAAAGACAGCAATAAAGCAGAATCGGGAGTATAAAATCAGACCCAAATATGTATGTACAGATACACAGAGTATTAGAAATTTTAAATCTGTCGAGAAGGAATTAATAACTCAGCAAATGGTTTGGAGGAAATTGGCTAAGCATTTAGAAAGCAATTGTAAATACCAGGCTCACACCACACCCTAAATAAATTCCAGATGTCCTGATGTTTTAGGAATTTAAACAAAGTAAATCATAGAATGGTCAGTACGCATGCATAAACCTTATCAGGGCTGAACCAAAGTATCTTATCAGAGACAGAAATCTAAGAAGAGTAACTAGAAAATGAAAATATCTTTCTGGAGTTATATGACAAAGTGTTAATTCACTCACATATACAGGCCTTGTATGACTCACTCAGAAAGGAATGACTATTTCAGTTAAAAATTCAGCAAAAGCAACTCATGCAAGAAATACAAGAGATGACACCTGAGTGCCGGTCTGGCCTGTAGGGCTCACTACCCTGGATGCATCTGTGATGGTGAGAGCGGAAAGATGGAGTATGTGGTGGAGTGATGGCAGAGAAAGAGAAGTTGGCCTCAATGGCAGTGAGGAACGGGCTGATACGAGGAGCCTCTACTGCCACCTGAAGCCATGGTGATGTCTGGGCTTGGGCTGCTGTGGAGTGCCATGGTGATGTTTTGGCCAGTGCGACTACCAACGGCTACGTTTGCTAGAGCAGCTAGGGTCTGTGTTGATGTCCGAGACCCATGTTACCACCAAAGGCCATGTGGATGTCTGTGGTGTGGGCTACCACCTGAAGCCATGTTGGTGCCTGAGAGCTGCACTTAGCTGGCCCTGTCCCTCATGGAGGGGAAGGGGTGCCCAGTGGAGACCCGGACTGACCAACTCAGCTCCCACCCAGGCCTAGATCCAGTACTACATGAGTGGCTGAAGTGGAGATGCCACAGCTGTGACTGGGATGAGAGAAGGCCACATTTGGTAGAGGAACAGGTCGTTGCCCAGATGGGGTTGGCAAGATGTTTGTTTTGTCTTATTTTTTATTTCTTATTTTCTTTTGGGGGAGGTTACAAGGGTAGAGGGCAGATAGAAAGGACTAGGAAAAGAGGGGAGTTGGAGTGCATGATGTGAAATTCCCAAAGAATCAAAAAAAAATTTGTTTAAAAAAGGAAAGAAAGTTCACCCTCTCCTCCCCAAAGAAAGAAAGAAATACAGTAAGATAGAAATCCCAGGAGAAATCTAAGAACACAAGCAGGTGTGGTGGTGTGTGCTCTTGGGAGGCTGAGACAGGAGGATCATGAACTCCAAAAGGAGAGCCTGTCTCAAACAAAGATGAAACCAAAACAGAACAGGAATTGCAAAGTGAACGTCTTTGAGCTAACACTGCTTAACTACCAAAGAGGCCACAGAGCACTTTGTCCCAGGTATGGAAACAACTTTAAGCAGTAAGGTGTGGCCTTACTGAAGGAAGTGAGCCACTGTGAGTGAAGGTGGGCTTTGAGGTCTCCTGTATACACAAGGCATGCCCAGTGAGACAATTCACTCCATGCTGCCTGCAGATCAAGATGCAGAACTCTCCACTCCTCTCCAGAACCATGTCTGCTGCATGCTACCATGCTTTCCCACAAACCTCTGAACTATAAGCCAGCTCCAATTAAATGTTTTCCTTTATAGGGTCCTCTATATGGTCATGGTGTCTCTGCATAGCAATAAAACCCTAGGACACTAACTTTATTTCTATCTCTTGGCTATTGTCTTACTTAAGATTACTATTGCTGTTGCTACGATGAACCATCATGGTCTAAAGCAGGTTGGGACGAGAGGGTTTATTTGGCTTTTGTCTCTACATTATAATTCATTATCAGAGGGAGTCAAGACAGGTATTCAAGCATTCAGGAACCTGGAGGCAGGAGCTATGCAGAGGCCATGGAGGGGTGCTGCTTAGTGGCTTGCTCCTCCTAGCTTGCTTGGCCTGTTTTTTTATACATCCATAACCACCTGTCTAGGGATGGTGCTGCCCACATGGGAAGGGCACTCCCACAACAGTCAGTAATTTAAAAAAATGCCTCCATGGCCTTATCTACAACCCCATCTTAAGCAGACATTTTCTTAATTGTGGTCCCCTCCTCTCAAATGACTTAACTTGGTTCAAGTTGACATAAAACTAGCCAGCACAGCTATCATAATAAACTGTACAGATGTAGCACCAGAGCCAACTGTGGTCTCCACAGAAATGCATATGAATAATACTAGAAAGTATATAGGAAAATTGTAACCATTGACTGCTCCCATTCAGTGAGTCTATAGTTACTTAATTTAAAAAATTGTCTAAATATGGGTTATTACTTTTTTTTAGATGTGATCCTAATGTGCTACAAATTCATTTGGAGACTTTCTTTATGCAGAAAGAAAGTGAAAACTCTGGGCCTGTCCCATGTGTCCTTTATGGTTTTACCTGGCCACCCAGACCGAGTCGAATTTAACTGGAGCCCTACATTCTTCCCAAGAACCATACCAGATGTCATGTCCTAACATCTCAGCACAGCATGGATGACTTCTCCAGAGTCACAGCCTCCAGCTTTACTCAATGTTATTTTCATAACAG
The DNA here is from genome assembly GCA_028555095.1 of Dicrostonyx torquatus. NCBI lineage: Eukaryota > Metazoa > Chordata > Mammalia > Rodentia > Cricetidae > Dicrostonyx > Dicrostonyx torquatus. The sequence goes on along the minus strand of JAQHUG010000025.1, from coordinate 6,615,823 downwards.
TTTTCTTAACTGATGGGCCAGGAGTAAGAGTCTGTGTGAGTGACAGGCAGGAGACCTGGTTTCAATAGAAGATGCTGTGAGTTTTGAGTTTGGGTTCAGCCGCACACGCTCCCGTCTGGGACTCCTTCTCTCATCCTCAGTCAAAGCTTTTCATCACATGCTGAGTCCCAGTCCAGGAGAGTTGCTCCCTTGTATGGCTCCCAGCCCAGTTCTCCATCCTAGGAGCCAGGGCTAGGCATGCTTCAAGAGTGAACGATTATCCAAGTGCTGGGGGGTGGGGTTGGGGGAGGCGGTGAGGATTAATGTTCCCAGTGTGGTTGCTTCAAGGTGTTTTAAAGCCTTTTGTGGTGGCAGGAATCTCCTCAACAGAAGTTCTTCTGGCAGTCCATGTCTGTGAGTTCCTTCACCATATCTTAGCCCATCATACCATACTTCCTTTGTCTTCATTTGTCCCCGTTTTAAGTCATGACTAGCACAGAATCAATCAGACCTGATCTCAGTGCCTCTCCCTTCCCCAAAGTACTGTGTACAAGCACACTCTTTCCTGCCCAACAGGTCCCCACCATCTTCCTTAGCACAGGCCAGTCATTGATCTGTACCCTCAGTCCTCATGGTCTTTGCTCTAGAATGGAAGCATGGTTTAAGGAGAGGCTGAAGGAGAGTAAGCCCTGACTGCACTTCTAACACTGGAGCCAGCCTGGGGCTCCATAAGCAGAGATTTGCCTTCTCTCAACCATAAGTACACTCTCTAGTCCTTCTGGGCTCACTATTTCAGCAAAACCCTGAACACTCAGCCCCAAAATAATACAAGAGCAATTTAATGGAACAGAAACATGGTAGCCCTTTAGAATATTATTTTAAACTACTATCAGAATAGAAAGAAGAAAATCATTTAGTTAAAGCAATGGCTCTTCACATTTGTTTTTCACATAATCATGAGCAATAACTGTAAGTGACACAGAATAATTGCATCATCTTCCTCATTCTGTTCCCTGTGTCCCCTTTCCTCTCAGCCTGACCACTGGCGGTCACTGACCTCTCTGTTGTCATATGATAGCCTTGCCTCTCAGATATCACCGAAAAGGACTTCTATAACATCCTGCTCTTAAGACCTGTTTCTTAGCACAACACCTTTCAAACCCCATGTCATCTACATAAAACAAAAAACAACTCCCCCATCTACTGGTGAGTGGTGCACCACATCCTGGATGTATCACATTTGCTAACCTTTAGATCTCCCAATGCCATTCCTCCAGGCTACTGTTGACTGAGTTTTCTGTCCTGCCCAGTTCCTACGATTGTTAAATCCCAAAGAAATCACACAGATGTCTACACTATTTATAAACTGATTGGTCCATTAGCTCAGGCTTCTTATTAACTCTTACAATTTATATTAGCCCATTATTCTTGTCTATGTTAGCTATATGGCTCAGTACCTTATTCAGCGAGGCAGTCACATCTTGTTTTTTCTGTGGCTTGGTCAGGACTGCAGAAAGCGGAATCCTCTTCCCAGAATTCTCCTGTTCTTGTTGCCCTGCCTCTACTTCCTGCCTGGTTATCCTGCCTATACTTCCTGCCTGGATACTGGCCAATTAGTGCTTATTTAAAATATAATTGACAGAATACTGACCATTGTCCCACATCAGGCTACTTCTCTGACAAAATGAAGATAGGGAGCATCTTCACTCTCCTATCAGTTCAATGACAGAACTTGCTAAAGCCAGAACACTCTCGCTGTTTGGTGCTCAGGATCCTGACTTTCCCAGTCCTAGCACAGGTTTCTCTTTGTTCATCACTTCTTCCCTGAGGAGTAGCACACTGGGCATGCCAGTCCCACACCCCACCTCTTTGCCCACTGTTCCACCTTCCATGGCCTCATTTACCCATACATGGTCTAAAAGTACAGCACAGTGCAGTAAGATAGCTGGAGAAAGAGAGGACACAGTCATGTAAATTCCAATAGAGTATATTGTGGGTTTGTTATACTTTATTCTCAGTTGTGGTTATTAGTCTTTTATTATGCCTAATTTATAAGTTAAATGTTGCCCTGTAGAGAAGAACATGCAGAGTGCTGGGCTGGGTACTAACTACAGTTTCTCAAATCCCTGAGGGGTAGAATGTGTCCTTGAAAGGGAGGAGAACTACTGTACACTGTTATAGTTTATCTGTTTCATCTCTGGACTTAAAATTCCATAATGGCCTTTCATACTTATATGTAATTCCCCACAATCTTAACAAAAGGACAATATTTGTTCAGATAGTAGCAACATATGGCCTGTGATTCACAGCCACAGGCATGCTAACTGACATGCTTTAACAGTCTTACTTTCCTCCTTCCCAAGCTCATGTCCTACATTCAGCATCCTGCCGGACAGACCGCATCAGTACCCCCAACTCCAAACCACACATCACTGTCAGGCAAATGAGCAGCAGCTCAGAGAAGTCCAATAGCAGCATTGAGCAAATAGTTACATTTGAGATCAATTTCAGCCATCCAATCCAGAGGCAGCAAACATCCTGGGGGGCTCAGGGACCCAGGAGGAGTCAGAGCAAATGATTTCAGGCCATTTTCCCAGAAGTATAGATAAATCTTCTAGGTCAATCCTAGCACATCTCAGTCCATAACACAAGTATCATTTGTCTGATATGATGTCCCTGCCAATCATCAAACAGCACAATCAGCCTTTTGGAGATGATGCTAACTACATCCTGCCCCATTTTGTAAGCACCTCAGTTTGAGACGTCCACTGCTTTCCAGCCATCTCAACCCTCATTCAGTGAGCCAGTTGCAAAGGCTACAGGGTGCTCTCATCTCGAACTGTTCAAAACTGTGTGCTGCACATTTATCCTTCCAAATGAGTTGTTAGAAGATGGGAGTGATTATGGAATCAAATCAACCCTTAATGGCCCACTGCGTAATTACAAAGCAAAACAAAACAGCTATAAACCTTAAACACACCCACATATTGACATGGAATACATAAAACAATTCTTCCTGAGTCAGCCTGCTTCCTCGCTGTTATTATTAGGAATAAATCTCCTGGTTCAGTATCAGTTTATTGGTTATGGGTAGGGTGGATTCTCCTGCTTGCTGAGTAACTGCATTTTAAAAAGGGTTCTCTCCCCCAGAATAATGTTACTTACCTCCTGGCTGTTATGACCAAGCAGTATATGTAGTAACATTCCATTCAAACACAATTACTAAGGAAGATCACAGGTCAAGAGTTAATTCCTGCACACGAAATATGTATGTGGAATCATGGTTCTACCACTAATTAGCCATGTAACCTTGGCCAAATTATTGAACCTTTCCAGGCCTCAGCTTCTAGAATTCTAAGATGTGGATAGTCCTACTTGCTACAAAGAACTGTGGAGATCTTTAGGAGTTATTATGTGTGAATCTCCAAGCTCCATTCCAGGTGCACAGAAAGTACTCAGTTCCTGCTAGCTACATTCTTTCCCTGTTTTATCAGCTTTCATTCAGACATATCCAGACCTCACACAAAAGAACCACTTGATAAAAAGTGTTACATTTAACCACCCACTCCCATCCTGTGAACAGAGCTGGGGCTCCTGTGAACCAGGGTTCCAGAATAAGAACCCTTGATGTGGAAAGGGAGGCAGTCACCACAGCTGAGTTCCCAGTCACTGAATTCAATGCTGGTAGCCTTCCATTTCTTCTTGATATGGACACCCCAGGGCACTTTGGGCTCTTCCATGCCGGTCCCCAGTCCTGGGCTAAAGAAGAGACATTCTTTATCAGGCCAGCCAGATACCAGGTCACCACCAACTCCGCATAACCTGGCCTCTTGTACATTCTATTTTTTAATTAACCTTGGATCAGTGAAGCAATATCTGTTCTCCAAATACAGCCGTATTTTATGCAAGCAGTGACAAGCTAATTAAGTTAATTATTACAACACCTATCTGTATAATGAAGCTCTGGGTAGATGAGTCCAGCTGCTTCTCCTTATAGCACATCCTGGTGATGATTAAAAAATAATTAATATTTCACCAAAGACAGGAACAAGAAGTTAATTAAAAGACGGAGCTACAGTCTTAATGAAACATATCCACTTGTGTTCGCCATGGCGCTCCGCAGCCAACTCCCTCCTTAGACAGATGAATACCAATGAACACGGTGTCTTTCTTGAGAGCATTTAGAAAACACTAGCATTGCCCATTAACCTCATGCTGCAAACATTCCGGAAGTCTCTTTCTGACTTTAACAAGATAAAGGGAACTTATGTCAAGTCACTTGGCTGAAATGAATTCCTAATCTGAAGCAGCGATCATTCCTTTGGCTTCAGCAAGCAAACCATAGTTTTTCTTATAATCAATTCCATGTGCATAGATAGATAGCCTTGGCTATCAGAGAGCTCTTACGGTGTCCTTTCTTGTATAGTTAAGTGTCTTGTTTGTCTTACGTCTATTTGGGATACTATAACAAAATGCCAGGGAATGAATGGCTGATAAAGACTGTTTCTCACAGAAGTCGGGACTGGAAGTCTAACATCCATACAATGACAGATTTGGTATCCCATGTGAACTCATTCCCTAGTTCATGGGTTCTTCTTATGAGGACATCAGTGCCAGCTATGAAGCCTACATCTAAATGCTGGTTCCATCATCCTGTATTAAGATTTAACATAATAACTTGCTAGGAGCTAAAGTCAACCCAAAGTGTGACTTCATGAAGTAAAGATAGCATAAAACACGATCAGAATAAATCAGAATTGCATTTCACTGATGCCAATTGGACTCCCAATGTTTGAATGTCAGGCTCAGGCATCCTCATAGAGAGAGTACAGTGTTTGGAATGGCTCGCTGGGATCCGAGAGGGCACATAGCTCTAGATAATGAGAAGGTTTGTTTGAAGGCATCTGAGTGGCTGAAACCGGTGGATGTAGTACCTATATAACTGGCGAATGTCAGTACTCTGAACATGCCAGATCTGAGCTCTCTGCTTAGATTCTTTTGTAAAGAGAAACATTAGGAAGAGCCAAGTTCTGTCCCAGCTGGACTTGGAACTAAGGGCCACCTCCCTTAACATCCAAGTTCTAGGTCCTTCTTCATCCCCTGCACAGTGACTGTGTCTCAAAGGAAGCATTGCCTCTCTGAGCTGCTTGCTCTCTCCTTGTCTACAAATGAGGTAGCCAAACATACGTTCTCACTACAGGCCCTTTAAGTCTCTGCTCCACAGATGTCAAACATCCCCTCTGAGAGCTTTTAGGAGAATGAAATGAGATTAGAGGGGTATTATTAAGCCTATTTCACAAGGGGAAAAACACAAAACAGAAAACCACACACCCATCCATCTTCCAGAACACTGTGAAAGTGAATTCCACACAAACCTCGCCTTTCAGATAACACCCAGGTATTCTGCCTCCTCGTGGTTCGCTGAAGAAATAAGGCCCAATACTAGCATCCTCTAAGGAGGTCTCGAGTTCTGTTCCAGCAAGTTTCTCCACCCTGGATAGGACAGAGGGACACCATAGAGAGCCATCAAGGTTCAGCCCTCAGCAGAGGAAAGAGGTCAGGTGGCTTCTGTTTGTTTCTGCTATAGATGCTCCTGCACACTGGGCGCATGGTCTATGCCCAGGGCAGCGTCCACATGAAAAGCAGTATGATGCAGTCCGTCCAGATGCGCCTTCCCACAGTTACAACCCCATGGCGCTCATCATTAGCACCTCATTTGGAGCAGGCTCCAGCGTCTTCCTTGCAGGAAGCAATTACACACACATGGGCCTGCCTGGAAATTTTATCCTGGCTTTGAGTTTGCCGGGGCACCAGCAAAACCTGGCGGAAAGGGATTTCTCGCTCATTTATTTGGGATGGGGGATTTGAGTGTTGGTGTCACGTGAAAGGTGAAGACATTTTGGAAAGGGCTTTGGTGCCTGAGGAGGGATGGCTGGGCCAGAGGGAAGAGACCAGGCTATTCGGTGGGGGAGCCCAGACATCCACAGTGGGACAGACAGATCTTCAGGGCTGGGATGTGAACCTGCATGGCGTTCCCCCATAACTTCTGCAGAGTCCCTCTTATTCCACAGCCTCAGAGCACCAAGCAGGCCTGCATCTGCATGACAGGGGAGAGGGTTCAGGCAGGGAAGACTCTTCCTGAAGCATGGAGGTGGCATCCCACAGGAGCATCCTTTGCAGTCAAACCGCAGCTTCTGCCTCCATGGAGTCGGGCAAACATGAGAGTGGGGACGGGTGTTGAGGGTCTGTGGGTTGGACTTTAGGACAGTGTCCTGAACTCATGTCACTTGGTCTAGGTGAACCCGCTACACAGAATCAGTGTCACTCACCTGCCCCGGGCCTCAGTGTTCCCAGCTGTAACACTGGATCATGCTAACAGCTATTCTCTCTGTATGCAGAACGAATAAGACTATGTCAGTGAGAATGACCCATACACAAATGGGGCTGTCCATGTGCTGTGACCACAGAGACCTCGGAGATCGGAGGAGGGCAGCGCCGAGGGGTCCATCAGTCCTGACTTCCCCAACATGACCACTGAGACCGCAGGATACCGGAGGAGGGCAGTGCGGAAAGGTCCACCAGTCCTGACTTCCCCAACAGGAGATTATTTATTCTCCCTGAACTTGGGGGGGACAGATGCAGTCACCTTGACTGAAACAGAGAGAAGAGTGTGTGTGTGTGTGTGAGTTGTCACTATTGTGTTTCCACAACAATGCTATGCTATTAGTGCACTGTCCCCCTTGGGAGCTTACAGTCTGGTGGCTGAGAACACAAGACATGCCAGCAGCAAGGGTGATACAGTAATTCTGGAGCCGGAGAGATGGCTCAGTGGTTCAGAGCACTTGCTGCTCTCACAAAGAACCTGGGTTTGATCCCAACACCCAAATCAAGTGCCTCATACTGCCTGCCACTCTGGACACAGGACACAGACTTCTCTGGTCTCTTTGGACACCTGTGCTCACACATTCACAGAAACACACATATATACATAATTTTAGAAGAACTGGAAAAAAAAGGAAAAATGCTTCCCACACTTGACCATGCAGTGAGATCTATGCTTAGAGGGTTGAGCAGGGTACAGCTCAGGAGTGGGACACGTGCCCAGCAGGAGTGATGCTTGGGATCCACATGAATAATCTTGTGTCCACTGCCCAGAGAGGCTATATATGTCATTCTGAAGTGGGGTCTGAATTGAGCGAATTCCCAGGAGTTGTGTCTGCTGTGGGTCAAGAGACCTCACTCTGAGACCCTCTGCACTGAAACATGAGCAAACTTTGGGAGCACAGAGCTCCAAGTTCACATCCTTCCTCAGCTCTTGTTCCTCTTCTGCCACCAGTGGGAGATGAACTGAAAATACCGGTGATTATGCAGTCAACACACAGCAAGTGAACTTCACCGTTGGCCCATATGCGACCAACACAGGGCAAGTGGACTTCACCGCTGGCCCATGTGTGGTCAACACAGGGCAAGTGGACTTCACCGCTGGCCCATGTGCGGTCAACAGAGGGCAAGTGGACTTCACCGCTGGCCCATGTGCGGTCAACACAGGGCAAGTGGACTTCAGGTGGACTTCACCAGTTGCCCATATGCAGTCAACACACAGGGCAAGTGGACTTCACCACACGCCCATGCTTGCCCTGATGAAGGGCAGGTTATAGCAGAAGGTAGGAGAGGACGCTCATCCCAGCCGGAAGGGAGTTCTTCTGGGCTGAAGTTAAATTAGACTAGAATCCTGAGAAACTGAGGCAATGGTAGTATAAAAGCTCTGAAGCCCTTAAGAGATGTGACAGAACCGAGTGTCTTTAAACTTAGGCATATATGTCTTCTTTGATTGATACTGACCATTCTGAATCTCTAAATATAAGAAACAGTAGATAGCCAAAAGGGACCGTATCCTTTCCTCCTGTGTTCTATACAAAAACCACATATGACACCAGGATGGAGTTTATATTTGAAGCAAAGCCTCAAGAACAACTGTCTTATACCAAAGTCTTCACGTAAGTGCATTCAAAAACCAGTTACTTTGTGTTAGCCCGGCCGGTCCCCAGTGGCTACTGAGATCCATCCATTCCTCACTGTTACCATTCAACACTTCACTCACTCGCAGTTTGAAAACGTTGATGTAAAATGTGGCAGACATTTCCTGAACACACCAAAAATTTGACAACCAGCTCCCGGGAGAGTGATTGCAGATCACTCGGCATACCCGGCCACAACAGCATGCAGGAGCTGTGTTCACGCCACGTCTCAGTGGTTACGCTTCCCTTCTTCATGGACACTTGCCTGGATGCTGAAGCCACAGAATGTGGGGCTGTTTGACATGTGGCAGCTCCGGCCAAGCAAAGGCTCAGGCAGGGGGGCGGGCAGGGCGAGGGTGTCAGATTTGCCTGAAAAGGAATAAAACTCAGTTGCATAAATCCTGAGGGTCCAGAGGCGGACAGCCCAGCCCAGCCTCATGGAGGGGGAGAGCAGTGCTGGTGCTTCATCCTGGAAGCTGGAAGCCTCACACCCAGACTGGATTACAGACACCCAGAAGGGGAAGGGGCGCAGGCCTAAGTAGAAGACATAAGCAATCCTGTGTTCTTCCCGCCCCGCAGCCCACTTGGCAGATCACAGTACATAGCTGCTGAGCCTGGTTTGGTCGTCTTTCAGAAGCACACCAGGGTTTCTCAAATGATATTGCACAAAATCCTCTCCCGTTTCAAAATTCAATACTGCCTCTGTTTCTTGGAGACCACAAAGCAGATGTCTCCAGGCAGCTGTATCCAAGTCCTTCTCAGTTCCAGACTTTTCCTTCACTGTCTCCAACCAAATTTCTCCACAACCATGCCCCCTTCGTGTGTGTGTGTGTGTGTGTGTGTGTGTGTATTTGTGTGTTTGAGCATGTATGTGGTCTGCCTGCTTGGTTCTGCCCATCCTTGCCTATGGACCACAAACTCACTCTGTAAGGTAAAAGCTCCAGCATGTATATCAAGTACTTGGGGATCCTAAGAATACATAGGATCAGAGCTGGTGCCTGAGCTGAGACCCGTGCTTCTGTATTTGTGTAACTCAAAGTGATGCTGATGTTGATCTTTGAGGAACTCTCAGGAAAGCCACTGGAACCATGTCAGAAGTGCCTTCCTGCCTGCTGTGCTCCATCATCCACGGGAAGACATGCGGGAACTGTCAAATGCCATGATGCGCTCATCTAGGCTTAATGCAAATGGCTTTGAGCTGGGCTGTTCCTGCTCATTGTGTTATTTAGGGTTAAGGACAGCGTTTCCTGCATTTCATGATTATACTGTTGGTTAAAGGGAATTATGTGAACCCGCAGCCAGTATGGCCAGGGAAGAATTTTCATTTGGAATCCATAGACAGAGATATAACACCCAGCTGTTCCCACCCCTGATTGTGTTTATCGAATGGGCAATTAAACCATCTGAAGCTGGGAAGGGCTAATAGTATTTGCCCCACTGACATGGCTGCTCCAAAGGCAGAACTAGGTACATGAGAAATTCCAATGCACTTTCCTCCACTGAACTCAGGAAACTCCAGTGCATGTGAAGCACGGAAGAACTATTTAAGAGAGAAAAAGGAAAGAAAGAAAAAGATGTCATTATACTCTGTCCTGCCTTGCATTTTAAGACACAACCCCATGTCCTAATCTTGCTGCTTCTGTATCCAGAGAAGACCTGGGACTAGGAAAACAGCATTTGCAGGGTTAAGAAAGTAGTTGCAACCCTGGGCCACTTTTCCAGCAGGGTATCAGACACAAACTACACTGTAAGAGAACTTACAGCAGTCCACTTGCCTCGAGCTCAGCACGTTTCCTAGCTGGGCCATCGCCAGAGAAAGCTTCTTTCTAGGCCTCCGTGAACCCCAGCCTTTCAGGGCATAATTACTGTCAGGGGCCCCACCCAGGCATCATTGGGGTCCTCTTTGCTTGGGGGAAAAGATGGTGCCTTGTCAGATACCCTCAAAAAGATCAGAGAGGAGAGCCTGAAAGGGTTCGCTTTTGGAATTTGCCATCCGAGAATGAAGCCCAGATGAAGGAGACTCAAGGCCAGAGAAATTATGTCACTGTGCATATAATCATCCTGACTGTTTGCCTGCCGTGCATCCCATTCAGACAACTGATGGCACGTGTGATCCTGGGCCTGTGTGCTCTGTGATTAGAGAAATGTAATTTTTATTATGTATTAAACTGTTTGTTGTTACTATGCAGGCCATACACTCTGCACATGTTCCTCCCAGTGGCACAATCCCCTGCTCTCCTTTCACTGTGGTGAAGGGAGCATGGAACTCAGAACACAGAGCCTTAAGGGCTCCAGAGCATTTCCTCCTCGACCCCCTGTGTTGCTTTTGATTGGGCTCAACTTCGGTGAGAAATTGGATTCCTACAGAGCAAGCCCAAGTAAACAGAGCTCCCCATCCCCCAATCCCATCCCCCAATCCCATCCCCATGGATCATTAACCCTTTCCTTGGCAGGCAGCAGTTACATCAATTTAAATCACATGGGGGGAGCGAGCTTTTGCAAGAGGGAAGAAACACATCTTTATACAGCCCATGTGGAGGATGAGTAAGGGTGTGTGTTTCATGCAGACGTCATGTGTGATGCTAGATCCGAGTGTGGAGACTCAGATGTCCTCAGTGAGGGGACAATCCTCCAGCAGTCTTGGATAAAGTTGACCTTGTCAAACAATCCTAACTACCTTTGAGGCCAGGATGTTTCAGGTTAGCCCGGGTCAGCCACAAATCAAAACTGTGGTTGATAATATCAGTTAAATCACTCAGCAACAATTTATTGTGTGTATTTAGTGCAGAAGGGTCAATGGGCTTCAGAAAGGGTTCAACTTTGGAATTTTAGGACAAGGTCAGAAAATGTTACCTTCTCCAACTGAAGCTAATGAGGATTAACATGGAATTGGAGCCAGGAGCCAGGATCCAGATGGAGGGCTAATTCGCTCTGTGGGATGTGTTGCAGATGAGACCTGGGTGTTCCCTTCTCCCCTAGTTGGTCACAAAGAGGAAAATCTAAAAGATAGCAAGTAACTATTGCTGAAAGAACAGAGCAGGAGGGGTGGGAGTTGGTGGGGGGGGGACGCATTGATCCTGCACATGTCTTTCTTAGAGAGACACCTTGAACCCGAGGATTATTATCCAGTTAGTCACCCCACCTTGAAGGGAGCATCTAAAAGCATCTGATGCCCTTTGAACAAACTTCCTTTACTTTTCTGACATCACATGCCCCACGACAAATGGTTCCCATAGTGAACTAGTAGGTTGATAACCCAGTAGGCGCCCGGATATGGCAGAGTCCTACGACAGACAAGGCCTGACTTACAGCGGTGCTTCAGCTTAGTGGCTTCTTTTACTTTACACTTACGTCCCTACAACTAGCTTGTTTGTCACTGTCCACAGAGTATGCGAAAGGGTCCAGAAAATGGTCAACACTTTATTGGAAAACGGACTTTCTGTTGGATGACTTTGCCCAACTGTAATGTAAGCTAATGTTAAGTACTCTGAACACCGTCAAGTTAGGTGAGGCTGAGCTAGGCTGTGAAGTGGCTATGATGGACGTAACTAGCCGCAAGCCCATTGCAAAGTGAGTGTCTGCGGATGGATCTGAATATTCTCCATAGAGCGAGTGCTGGGCCAGTGTGGACCATACTGAGAATCACCCAGTCGTTCATGATTTGCCATCAGTGTACAAGAGCGACTCCTCTCTATTAGGCACTGTAGCAGAAGTGCAGTATTTGGTAATGAAACTGCTCTTAAAACGATTCTGTTCCTTTAGAGAACATTTTCCAAGCACTGGATTGTGACTGAGCAGTGTAACTGTCCTGGCAAAGGAGAAAATATTCTGAAGGGACATGCTATCAGACAATGGAAGCGGTGAACTCCAAAGAGTTAACATTTCTCCAACAATGCCACACTGTTGCTAGCTAAAGGAAGAACTTGCCTCTGACAAGGAGACTGTGTGCAATTCTGACAGCTCGCTGGACCACCATGGAGGGAGCTCAGAGGGAAGCCAGTGACGTGCCAATAGTGGGCGAGACCACACCTCACTGCTTCCTGTTGGATGACTTTGCCCAACTGTAACATAAGCTAGTGTAAGTATATAAACACCATCAAGTCAGGTGAGGCTGAGCTAGGATGTTAAGTGGATGCTAATATGCTCACTCATGCCTTCCTTGAAAAAAAAGATGTATTTATTTTTATTTTATGTGTGCTAGTGCTTTGTCTGAATGTATGCATGTGCAACAATTATGTGCCCAGTGCCCATGGAGGCCAGAAGAGGGCATCAGATCTCCTAGGCCTGGAGTAATAGACTGTTGTGAGCCTCCATGTGGGTGTTGAGAACTGAACCCAGGTCCTCTTGCAGGAACAGCTAAGTGCTCTTATCCACTGAGTCACCTCTCTACACCCTCACTCTTGACTTCTGTTTAAGCCCAAATGCCATGTCAGAATCCCACCAGTGGACTTAGACCACGTTGACTGAATCTTCTCTGATCTTCATCTGTCTCTTAGACAGGTGTGTTAGGAACAGGTGGCTGAGCCTGGCTGGTTAGGGCTTTCAGGTGCACAGGCCTGGACACTAAAAACTCTGGTAACAGTAGTTATGAAATCCGCTCCATCGGTAACAAACGGGGTTTTAAAAGCAAGTTTAGTAGGCCAAAAGAACAGAACAAACCTAGAATTTCAGTCATATACTGCGTTGGTTTTATATCACCAACAACTGTTTATTCAAGTCTCAGACGAAAACAGAGTCCAAGGTTAAGAGCTCAGTCCCATGTGGCACCTCAGCTTCAGGTGCAAACAGATGTGGGCTGCAAGCCACAGGCACCTCTCCCCAGCAGACTACAAGTTCAGGGGGCCCCATGACTCCTGCTGAGATTTGATCATCTGCTGGAAAGCTGCTTAGGACTCTAAAAAAGCTCTGTTATCATAAGAATAGAAATGAGCGGACAGGGGAAGCACCCAGAATGAGCCTGCAAGGATCTGGTGCAACAAAGTCCCCATCAGTCCTTACAGAGTTAGCCGCCCTCTAGGCAATGGTGTGTGCCTTAGTTTGCTTTCCAGTTCTGTGGTAAACACCACGACCGAAAGGCACCTCAGGGAGGGAAGGGTCTATTTGCTTCACATTTCCTGTCACAATCTGTCCCTGAAGAAAATCAGTGCAGGACCTCAAGCAGACACCGTGAAAGAACGCTGCCTACTGACTTGCCCTTTAGAGCTTGCTCAGCCTGGCTTCCTAGGCAACCTAAGATCACCTGGCCATAGTAGGCTGGGCACTCCCACATCAATCATTAATCAAGATTCCCCCCCACACACACACAGACACACACAGAAAAGCCACAGGCCAATCTGATGGAGGCATTTTCTCTATTAGGTTTTCCTCCTACCAGAAATGTCTAGGTTTGGGTCAAGTTCAAGAAAACTAACCAACACACTGTGTTCAGGAAACTTGAAGTGCCCCGAGATGCCACTCTTTCACATTTTCTAATAGCAGTTTCATTGTGCGTGTATGCTGGATTGAATCACTAACTGAAAAGACATGGGTCAGCTTTTTAGTCTCTCAGTCGCTGGAGGCTGGGGAATGGGGATGGAAGTTCCAGCTCTAATCACTAATCACTGCGGTTGACTTTTCTGGCAACTGGTCCTCATCCTGAGGGTATCCACTCCCGCCTGCCAGGAGCCACCTCATTAGCATACAAGAGACAAGAGACAGGAAATTCCACGGGTTTTGGGAGTTGAGTGCCAGGTATTAGGAACAAAGAAGCAATACCTTTTTTATTGTGCCTTAGTTGCACAAAGCAAAGACTAGAGTAATTTTGCTGAAGTTTTGCCTGCAATTGTTCACATATGTGTGTGTTTGTCTTCTCACCAGATCACCATAGGAAAGATAGTTCTTACTATGGATTGTGGTGGGGATGGCTGGAAAACACAGCCAGACATGCCTGCCTCCCAGACTTAGCTATAAATGTTGATTTATTTGCTGTGCCAGCAGGGCCAAAGGTTGACATTTCTCGGATTTAACTCTGAGATCAGGATCTCCCTTTTCCCCAGTTCTGACTACAGTGTGCAGGTCGATTCCAGTAAGGAGTCCTGTGTTCGGTAATCTTCTAAGTTTGAGAAACAACTTTCTGACAAAGCATTATACATGTAATGATTAGAAAACACGGAAGAAGGCCACAGAAAGGCCACAAAGGAGATGGCTTTAATGAGCAGGGAAAGCTTCTTGGGAGAAGGCACACTGAACTCAAGAAGTCAGCTGGGACAAATCCACTCTGCTCTGCCTTTTCTCTTTCTGTGAAAGCGGTCATTGGGGCTCAGACCGGGTGTGAACTCACCAGGGTATGAGTATGTGTTGTCTTGTACACACCTGTGGATATGGTGAAAGCTCAGGCCCTGTGTGTAGCATTGAGGCAGCGGCACCTTGAAGACTCAGAGAAGTAGAAAGTCACTAGGTCACAGATACTCCATCCTCATGGCTGGAGGAATGTCATCTCTGAGAATTGGGTCAGGGTTGGTAGGGGTAGGTCAGCTCTATAAATGTTTCTAGTTACAAAAAGAAGAAGAAAAAGGAGAAGGAGGAGGAGGAAAAGGAGAGGGAGAGGAAGAAGA
>JAQHUG010000025.1:6580282-6600668 GCA_028555095.1 Dicrostonyx torquatus | reverse complement strand
TCTGAGAGACTATTTTGGGGGACTGTGCGTCTGGGCAGATATATAAAGAGCACTGTCTACCCAGCACCAGTCATGCCACAAACTGACAAATGACTTGTTTCTGGGATATAAGGGAGCCACCATATAAATATGTCAGGGTGAGTTGAGACTGTAGGAATATTACCAAACTTAGGAATGTCACAGACTGTGCCCCAACAAGCCAGGACAGTCATTCATTTTTCATAAACCATTAAAAGGGCTAAGTTAATAGTGAAATGCAAACAGGAGATTTTATTGAAGATTTATTCAATGTGACCGGGTGGTGGTGGTGCATGCCTTTAATCCCATAATCCCAGCTGGGGGGGGGGCAGAGGTAAGCAGATCACAGTGAGTTCAAGGTCAGCCTGATTTACAAGAGCTAGTTCCAGGACAGTTAGGGCTACACACACACACACACACACACACACACACACACACACACACACACACACACACAAAAAAGCCTGTCTAAAAAAAACAAGAAAAAAAGATTTATTCAATGTGGCACATTAAGAAGAGGGACAAAGAGCTAAATGGCCTCTCCAAGTCTGTCTTTGGGACCTGACATAGGGCAGAGTTTAAATTAAATGCAGAGATTCATGAATGAGTAGTCAGCCAAAGCATGGTCTCTCGTACATACAATCCCATCCCTACCCAACACTGTCTCAGCTCCAAGTCTGTCCATAAGGTTGTCTCACAACTTGTAAATCTTCTTTTTAGGATATGAATTCCTCCTCTGGCAGGGAGCTGTCTCTGATTGTCCCTGGGGCTTTAACATTTTGGCTTTACAGTCAAAGATTCTTGGGGAAATTCCGATTTCTTGGGTTTGGTGGTTTCAATAATCTGATAGCCAGGGAAAGGGACATAGTATTCCTTTTTTGAAAGATTTATTTATTTATTATGTATACAGTGTTCTTCCAGCATGTGTCCCTGCCGTCCAGAAGAAGGCACCAGATCTTATTACAGGTGAGTCACCCTGTGGTTGCTGGGAATTGAACTCAGGACCCCTGGAAGAACAGTCAATGCTCTTAACTGCTGAGCCATCTCTCCAGACCCCTATTCTTTAGAATATATTCATTCCTTTAAGACAGGTTGGTAATGTGACCCATGAACATATTAAAATCGTATCAGGGAAACCAGGCCTAGGAGCTTAGCAGATGCACCAAGTAAGGGGAGGATGTGACTCCCTCACCTGGACTCCATAAAGAGGTGGGCACACTGCATTGCAATGGGGATGGCTCCTCCCACCTGTCATCTGATCACCCAGTGTGTGCCTCAAGGAGGACCATTCTGACTGTCCCTAGGGCTTCAACCCAAATTGTCCCCCAGCTGCTGTTGGTGCGGCTACTTAGCTGCCATCAACCCTGTTCTCCTGCCGACCCATCTGGCCCTGGCCCTGCCCTTTCACCCCTGCAGCCTGACTCAACTCTACCTCTCTAACGTCTGTGAAGCACGAAAGCCTTACTAGGGCAGCCAGGTCTTCCTCCAATGATCTGGGCTTGTTATCTTATCAATAGACTATTTACATTTCTATCAGCTTTCTTCGGAAACCTTTGGAATTCAGCTGTGGCCCCTGAGCTTTTGTAGCTTTTCTGAAGCTAGACAGAAAGAGAGATCTAGACAGATGGATTTATAGAGTGACATGTAATGTGTGATTTGAGTTATTGGTGGGTAAGACCGAAACAAAAGAACCTGTGTTCACCTTGGCCAGGGTTACAAAGGAAAGCAGGAATAGCTGGCCAAGTGCTATCCTTGAAACCACCACATCTTATAAATTTATTGTCATTCCATAAATCCATTTATCACCTGAAAACTCAGCTTATTCAACTAACGCGGCAAACAGATCCTTTGCTGTAAACCTGTAGTAAGCTACGGAGCTACAGCTATGCCAGCTCAGGAAAGTACTCCTAGGTGCTAACACTATCCTGGGTAAAACTGGCCCCTGGACCAGCCCTAAATTCCTATACAATGTGACCCTGAGCTAAAGGTTAACTGCCTGACCAGTTAACTGCTATCTCCCCGCTCCTGTAAACGGTGGGTTTGCTTCCTGATAATCTGCTTGTAACAGGTTCACTGGCAGTTAATAAAGACTCCATTCAACTTAATCGGGCCTCTCGGGAATTCTCTTCAGGTGTCTGTGGTAGATTGAATGTAATTGGTCTCCATAAGTTCATATGGGGAGTGGCATTAGGAGGAGGCATGGCCTTGTTGAAGGAAGTGTATCACTGTGGGGGCTGGTTTTGAGGTCTTTTTTTTGCTCAAGCTTTGCCCAGCGTGACACACTGTCCTTCCTGCTGCCTGCAAGATGTAGCACTCTCAGCTACTTCTCCAGCACCATGTCTGCTTGCATGCCGCCACATTCCCTGCATGATGATAATGGACTGAACCTCTGAAACTGTAAGCAAGCCACTCCAATTAAATGTTTCCGTTTATAAGAATTGCCGTGGTCATGGTGTCTCTTCACAACAATAGAAGCTCCAAGACAGTACCCCATAATAAATTTATACCCCAGATTGTCTCCAGCAAAGTTGTCCCAAGGAGACATGTTGCTATCCAGGGACCCCAGGGCACGTTGGAGACTGAGATGAGACCAGGACAACAGAATTGTTCAGCACTATCAAAGCATATGAAAAGCGATACTCACTTCTTTGAGAGAAACAATTACATTGATTGTGTGAAAGGAAGATGATATGTCCCGTTGGAGTCCCTGAAAAGACTCTGGAGGGGGATCACAAGTCAAATCTACAAATGAGTTTACATGTAAGGGGTAAGGAAGGCAGGAGGGCGAGAGGGGAAGGTTCAGCCACAATGAGGCAACAACTGAGGCCTCAAGTGACCCAACAGGGAGCCTGCATTTGAGGCTGAGACACCTCCAGTAGAATGAAGAGGACTGGGCCTTAACATTCCCATTTCATAGAGTTACCCGTTGGCTATGATTTGAGCCTTCGAAGGCCATGGGCCCTCAGGGAGTGAAGAAGAGGAATGCAAGGAGCATGTGCACACAGTCCTCTTCAACAGTGTGTTCTCAACTTCTCCAGGGATAACAGTTTCCTCTTCCTGGCCCAAGGACATTTCTCTTGAGAAGTGTGTGCCTTGGAGAAAAAGGAGAAAGCAAAAGGCTCCTTCTGCCACTTCTCAGGTGCCCTCAGCTAGAAACCATCAAGATGTCCCACTCAGGCAGATGTGGAGTTGACAAAGGGAACTGTCTAGCCCCAAGGACAGGGCGAAGAAGATGTAGAGGTGTGACTCTTCAGTCACTGTGATGTGGGCAGACATGGCAGAAGGGATTTTCCCCCCCTTCTGCCATAGCCTCCATGGCTGGAGTCCTTGCTCTGTCATATCAGCTGTGCCATCATAGAAAGTTTCTTACACTTCCCTGTCTGTTTTCTGGGCTGTAAAACAAGAATAAAACCGACATCTGCTATACCATTGGTGTGGGCAGCCAGCACGTTGAGGGTCTGTCAGGAGTCTGGGAAAGTGCAGAATCCATATCAGCTAGCATTAATTTTATTTGAACAGGGAGAATGCCTCTGGGACTTGGGGGATGAGGATAGGGACACAGATGTGGCTGAAACAAGTCCTTTGACAGCAGCTCTGCTCCGGAAAGCTTAGCCATGGAAGTCCTTCCTGTGATGTGGAGGGAACATGGTGGACTCTGCACAAAATGACCATGCCCTACTCCCAGTGCCCATGAATTGGACTCTTTATGTCCACGTGACAGAAAGAAGTAGCTAAGTAAAAGGTCCTGATATGAGGACTGACTTACTCTACTTTGTGTTTCTGTAACAGAATACATGACTGAAAGAGAGATGAAGATACAGAAAGAGAGACACACAGGGAGATACAGAGACTGGCAAGGCCTGGCATCTCATCCCCATGATACTAACACCTCAGAGTCTGAGGCAAGGAGACTGTCATGAGTTTGTTGTGGCTCTTTTCAGCTATATAGTAATTTAAAGGCCGGGCTTTAAAGTAAGACCCTCCCTGCAGCAAAACACAATAACAATTACTTTGTTTTTCTTAGTACTGGGGCTGGAAAGTTCTAAGATCAGTGACCCCTCTATTAGAGAATAAGAATTCTTGCCCCATCCCATGGCTGAAAGCAGAATGTCAAGAGGCAGTGAGATTTAGTGTAAGAGAATTAAATGTATCCTTTCATAAGGAACCCACTCCTGGGATGATGGCATTAATCCACTCATGAAGGTGAAGATGGGCCTTTCCAACATCCATGGAGGAAATGGATAGGGAGCAGGACTCCTCCTGGTTCTTGGGTGGATGGATCTTCCTTTGGGTACCCACGTTGATATCTTCAGCAAGGTGCTGCGCTGCTGCGGCAGTGCGGGCTCACCTGCTTTTGGTTGATGGTGTTCCATGGTGTCAAGGTGACTTGGTCAGCAAGGAGCTGCAGATTCACTCTTGGAGACCAGAACATCAGGTGGCAAAGACCACCCTGATGCCACCTTCAAAGATCCCAGTGCATCCTTGTCAGATTTCAGGCATGCCTACAACTGAACAAGTTCCCCTAGACACTCTGTAGCCACACTTCAGTGCATCACAAAAGGCACAAAGTGAGGCAGAGAGTGTGCATCTTAGCATCACTCACCACTGAGTACCACCCACACCACTGAGAGTCTAGTGTGGTCACCGGGGTGGGAGGGAGAAGGAGGGAGAACACTGCACTCTGCTCCCTATGACTGTATCATCCTCCATAGGCTAGTTTGCTTTTGTTTTGTTTTGGCTTCAAAACAGCAAACCATTGTTCAGCATCCAAAACAAAGAGCTGTCATCTGAATCTTGACGCTATTACTGACAAGGCAAAGGACAGGATTGCCCCATCCTTTTACTTATACTTAAAAACAAGGCAGCCATCTCCAAGTCCTTGGCACAAGCTAAAAGTCTACACTTTGTATCAGGTGTCCTGATCCATCATCTGGTCCCAGTCTGGGTGAAGCAAAGAGGAGACCCCATCAAGGTGGCACTGAACTGAACAGCATCTATGTTCACAATTGAGGACAGAGTGGAAGGAAGCTGTAAAAGCAGAGAGTGAAGGAAACCATCTTCCCCACAGAGGTCAGCAGGCACCACTGCTCCAGGGGCTGGAGATCCTGGAGGGCCCAAAGTTGGCTTTCATGCATATCACATTCTTTTGGCCCACAATGTCATAACTTTCTTTTGGGAATTTCACTTAAAAATTAGACTCTCCGCCTCTTCTACAAGTGATCTCATGACTGGGAACTCCCGGAGACTAAATTTCACAGGAAAAGAATCATCAGGGCAGGGAATTTCTTGTTCCGACTAAACAAGGGCCTTTCTCACCCAAGGCACCTTCCTTGTCTCTTCTGCCATTCCAGTAGCCAGCAATCCTCTGGGAGGGCAGCTGAGAGGATGAAAGCTTGTTTATTTTGTTTTTAGAGTCAGGGTGGGTCTTGTGTGGCTCAGGTTGGCCTTGAACTATCCAACCAAGGTTGACCTTGAATTTCTCCTCTTCTCACTCCCCATTCCCAAGTGCTCGGACTACAAGGGAACACCATCATGCCTGGCTGAGACAAGGCAGAGTGTTTTGACAATTGTTACCTCACCACAGCAAAAGGAAATATGAGAACAATCTGTATGCATGCTGGGTTCTAAGGCTTTCCTTCTACATCTTGGTTCTATTATTCACACCCAAGGCTGTGTGCACTCAACACTAGGGTGACCCCGTTCCAGGATCCATCTCTCTGTTTAGTTTGTAAACTCTGAGAACAGAGACTAATGTGATCTTAATATTGATGCTGTTAGCTGAGTACCTGGTTCTTCATAAGGACCCAAAAACATAAGAAAGAGAGGCAGGCAGGGAGAAAGGCAGATGGCTAATAGAAGACAGCATCCTTGCTCTCTGATCTTGGACCATGAAGCCTGTAAGTCCCTCCCAATTCAACCCTGCAAACAACTATCCTACATCAATCTTCCTTAAATTCAAGCCCTGATGGTCCAGAAAAGATGGAGAAGCCCTTGGTTTTCTGGCAGGAGTCAACCCTGGCAGAAAAGAATAAGAGAGTGGCTATTGTTGGGCCACAGAATACAAGGTCTCGCCCCAGGGTACTGGTCACAGGTTACTGGCTGGGGTCACAGGCAAGAAGTTGACTTAAATTTGTGGAGCTGTCAACAGGGCAGCTCCTGAAAACAAAGCTGGGGCTGGCAGGAGCTCTTCCCAGGGCTGCTTAGCTCCAAACCAGCTGGACTTAGCCAGTGGTCACCTCCCTCAATAACTATAGCTTTTAGCAAACACGGGTGCACATTGCCACCCAGTGGTCAAGGTTGGTAACAGGACAAGGCTAAAGAAATGCTGACAACCACAATGTCCAGGGAATTGGATGCGTGGGAAGATAAAGACTAGAATTATTTTATTTAGCTTATTGTCAGCTAACCAAAACATACATTCATATTATTGTGTATAAAGTACTGTGGGAAACTCAGTGCAGAAAGACGAGACTCAAAACCTTTAAAGATGCTACCATGTACTACTAGCCAAGAATGGCCAGCTTAGGAATTCAGCTCAGACCCTTGGGATCCTATCCAGATGTTTGACCAGCTGGTCACAGAAGTCCCCTCCAGTCAATTACTTTTCTTGATGTTTCTAATCAACAGTGTTCTATATGTGACACTGTAAGCTTTTACATTTAATGTTAGCTCATAACTCAGGAGCCTAAATCAGATGTTTTGGGTGAGAAAGAAATTGATGACTTATCAGGAGATTGAACGCAGGCCACTGGCTGCTCTTCAGGCATTCTGCCAGCTAAGCTGCAAAGCAGAGTGGCTGCTACCCACTCTCTTCAGTTATGGAGGGAGGAGGGGAGAGAGAGGGCAGAAGAGCAGTAAATGGCTGCATACAAGGAAATCTGGGCAATGCTTCCTTATAAAGTGGTAATCTTGTGCTCTTTTAAGTCAGTAATAATCCGGATTTTTGATTTTTTTGGATGTGTCCTCCTCTGTTTATGATTTTATGAAGGAGAGGGAAGTTATGATGGGGAAGACACTAAAATATACAACCAAGAGAAGACACTGAACTGACAGAGTGGTTGAGTCGCAGATGAGGTGAGTTCATGCCTTCAAGGTGCTGAGTTAGAGACTGGAGAAAGGCTCCGTGGCTAAAGTGCAACCATGTGATGGGATGTCACATGAGGACCGCGGCCAGATCTTCAGCAGCCATGAAAAGCTGGGCACAACAACACACACTTCTGTAACTACTCAGCACTAGGAGTCAGGAGAAAGGGAGGACAAAGGCAGGCATGTCCTAGGGGTTCACCAACCAGCTAGTCTAGCCAAAATAGCAAAGTCTAGGTGCAGTGGCAGATCTTGTTGCAAAAATAATAAAGTAGAAAATGTGTTTGATTAAGAAAAACATTCCAACATCAACCTTGCACATGTACACACACACACACACACAGAGAGAGAGAGAGAGAGAGAGAGAGAGAGAGAGAGAGAGAGAGAGAGATACTGATACTGACTTGGTCCAGGCATGATCACACTTGTAAGCCCTAGCACCTTGGATGCTGAGACAGAAGGGTCACTCCAAGACAGAGGCCAGTCTGGGCTACATAGTAAGTGTAAGTCCAGCCCATGAGACAAAGTGAGACTTGTCTCAAACAAACAAGCAAAACAAACAAACGTACACACTGTCATTTTCTCTGTCTCCTGAGTGCTGAGGCCCACCCTCTCTGGGCGTGAGACAGACAACAGAGTGGAGAGAAAAGAAATCTTCTGGATTTTGTTTTCTGAAACCCAAGCTGTCAGGGGAAAGAGGATGACAAGGCATATGGGTGAAAACTCACGAAGGACCAAAGGTATTTCTGCCCTCCTGCATCCCTCTAGAAAACACATGCCAATCCATAGAGCTGGGAGCGGAAATTGGTTGGGTCCCGTGCTTGGAATCCTGGGGAGGGAGGAGCATCTGGAGAGACAGCTCAGCAGCTCAAAACACTTAACTGCTCCTGTAGAGTGTCAGAGTTCAGTTTATTGTTATCACAGTAGGCAGCTTACAGTTGCCTAGAACTCCAATGTCAGAGGGTTCAATGTCCTCTTCTAGGCTCTGCAGGAACCAAACTAATGTGGTAGCCATACACATACTCAGGCATACACACATTCTCCTTAAGTAGGTGATGTGGGACTCCCCTCTGTATGCTGTGAATATCATTGGTTAATGAAGAAGCTGCTTTGGGTCTAGCGCATTACAGAATAAGGCAAGGTGGGAATTCCAAGTAGACAGAGGAGGAAAGAAGGAAGAATCAGAGAGAAGCCATGTAGCCACAGAAGGAGACAGATGCATCCGGGAACTTTACCTGTAAACCATGAGCCTCATGGTAAAATATGAAATAAGAGAAACAGGTTAATTTAAGAGCTAGCTAGCAATACGCTTAAGTGATTGGCCAAGCAGTGTTTTAATTAATACAGTTTCTGTGTGGTTATTTTGGGTCTGAGTGGCCAGGAAATGAACAAGCAGCCTCTGCCAATAGGTAGGTTTCTATGGCTGTTATAAAACATCACGACAAAAAGAAGATTGGAGGTGTTAGCAAAAGGGTTTGTTTCAACTTATAGTTTACAGTCTATCGTGAAAGGAAGTCAGGGCAGGAGCTGAAACAGACCACGGAGGAATGCTGCTTAATGGCTTGTTCCCTTTGCCTGCTCAGCCTGCTTTGGTATACCATTTGAAGCAAATTGTCCAGGGGAGGGAGGAACCACTCACAGTAGATTAGACCCTCCTATGTCAATCATTAATCAATCAAATGCCCCCACAGAGTTGCCTAAAGGCCAATCTGATGGAGACAATTCCTCAGTTAAGTTTCCCTTTTCCTAGAAAAAGCTAGCTAGTGTCAAGTTGACACACAGAGAAATCAACCAGCACACAGACATACACGGACACACGGACACGGACACACACACACACATTCATACTCACAAAAATTAAACAAACAAAGGCTTGAAAAAGAAAATAAATCATTTCCTGGGAACATACCTGGGCCAGGCAAGATTGCTGGTGGGCCTGGCCTGCTGGAACCCAGTAATTCCTTAGGCGAAAAGCCCTGGGAAGCACTTAGCAAAACTGGTTGAAAAACAAACAAACAAACAAAAAAAAACCTGCCTTAAAACCAGCAGTTCTTTCTGCTCTACCAGATGGCTGAAGTGGTAGAAGCTTTGACAACAGCAAGTTCCCTCTGATGTGAAAATGTCCAGCAAATGGCGGCCAGCACAGGTCCTGCTCCCTCTATCTATCCCTTCTCGTGCTGAGCATGGTGTCACAATGCCAAGAAGAGTGACAGTAAACTGTTAATTTGCCTGGGTTATAGCACCAGACAGTTTCTTCTGCACTGATTTCAGCTGTCTCTGTGAGTGTGTGTTAGGTAATATGGCCCTCTGTTGTGTGGATTAGGCTCTTCCCACCTGGTAAGGACTTAATAAGAAAAAAAAATTATTCCCTTCCCACAGAGAAAGACAGACTCCTGCCACACATGAGTTTAGGCCTGAGCTTCCAGCCTGCCAACCTACCAGCCTACCCTGCAAATTTTTGAGTTTGCCAGCCTACCCTTCAGGTTGTGAACTTACCATTTCCATGTTAAAGGGAGCCAGTTACTTTTATCTTCTTATCTATGAGCTCTTTTTCTCCAGAGAGACCTGCCTGATAACATGGCAACTCCACAGAAACAGAATTTGTATCAAGCATTGGTATACGGATTTGAAAGGGGCACATTCACTCTGTATGTGGGGATACAGAGGATGTGAACACATTAGCATGGAAAATGAGGGCTATTGGGACCCATCATCTTGTTCTGAATACCCTATACCCCACTTCTGCACAGTGCTTGGGGTAGCCACTTTACTCTGGGATTCCATCCCTTTCTGGGAGTTCTGCTCAGGTACAGGGCATAGGTCCCGAAGTTTTGCCTACTGTCTGCTTGTCCATCAGCTCCATCTGTCCCACATCTTAAAGGAACTCGGTTCTTCCCTGTCTTTCCACCAGACATGTTTTGTCTGTCTGACAAACCGTTTCTTCCTCCAAGCTGAGGCTTTTGCAGCAGAAGCAAAGAAGAGTCTGGGGCTGTGTTTGCCTTCAGCTTCACTTCTCCCCTCCCCCAAGACATCCAAGTAGCCCTGGCTTACTGCTCGGAGTGAAGCAGGGAACCCAAAGAAGACATCTCACTTACTCTTCTATTTCTGGGATAAAATACCACGATGGAGGCAACTTAGAGAAGGAAAGGTTCATTTGGGCTCATGGTTCCAGGGGATAAGAATCCATCACAGCAGAGACTTCTGACAACTGGCAGCAGGAAGAGCAGAGAGAGCACACCTCATGCAGGAAGCAGGAAACCAAGACAGATAACTGGAAACAATACATAGTTTTGAAACCTCTAAGCCTGCCCCTAGTAACACATTTCTTCCAGAAGGTCGTACCTCCTAAACTGCCCAAACAGCCACCAACTTGGGACCAAATTATTCAAATGCCCAAGACTATGAGGAGCATCTCATTCAAATCACCGCAGATGATGAAATTTATGTTCAAACTGCACACTTCATGTTCTGGGAGATGCATTAAAGTAGGCTGTTGGGTGGAGAGAGAGATGGATGGACAATAGGGGTGGGTGTGTAGCACATGCTAGTAGTGCGGGGACTAAGCCCTTGGCTGGGTATTTACTGACCAGTTGAAGGTTCTCATTATGCTTTGGTTGAGAGGAAATGGTATGGTTCATGCTTGCCAGCCTTTTAAACTATGCCTACAATGGAAGAAAATTAGATAAGTGTCCTCTGTGCTCTGCCAGAGACAACTGGGCAGGTGACATTGAACTTCAGTTCCAGTTAGGGCAATCATATATTTCTGTCTTGCCACTCTGTAGACACTGGAACCTGTGTAAAAAACTCCCTTGGTGGGTATGGGTAATGGGTGTCCTGAGCACCCCTAAAAACAGTGAGCTGGGAGAATCTCACTTGTAGGTTGTGCATCTCATGCAGGAAGCAGGAAACCAACTGGGAAAGGCTGAGGTGGGTATCTGGATGATTCTGAGAATAACTGGCTTGTCTAGAGCAGGGGAGTTGGTTAGGGTACAGATATACACACTATAGAGTGAAAAGGCAAGGCCAGAGGTGAGGTGAGACCCTAGAACAGGGATTGGGTGGCCGCCAAGTAGATGGTCAGTCAGGGATAGGTTCAGACAGTTAAGTTAGAAGTGGGGTGGGGAATAGGTGTGGTATTCAAGATGGGTTCTGGCCCAAAGAGCTGAGATAAGGTGAGGCCATAGTATACCTAAAGCCACTCACCTCTCTCCAGGCCACTGCTCCTGTTCAAACTCCTAATGTTGACACAGAACTTGTGTGTGTGTGTGTGTGTGTGTGTGTGTGTGTGTGTGTAAAACTAGGTTAGAAAGTAGCATTTGTAATTTGTGTATGTGAAATTACTTCCATAGCAGAGTAAATTGGCCATGCAGTTCTTCTAGCTTTATTGGTGCTCATAGGATAATCAGAAGGCACGAAGAAATCCTGGCTCTTCTACCTCAAAGGCTACATCACTGTACCCAAATACTAACTTCTTTTATCACAAGGTGGAGTTCATTTAACTCTTCTTTGATTCTCTCCAAGGTGAATGCTAGTCAAGACTTGCTTTGAGTTCTGGGTTCAATCCTCTAGAATAACTGTGGTTTCACTCCAGCTTCATGGAGATTGGCTACCATGAGGTCAGCCTGCCTACTGAATAAGGACAGTCTGCATGGATGAAGAAGCCACTTAGAATCTAATGGCACCACAGCTCACAGTCAACACCGAAGCATCCAGCCTGTAAGGCCACATTGGACATGCCACTCCCCACTGAACACTTTAAAAAAAAAATCTCAAGTTGTAGAGACAAGCCATCCTTCTGAGTATACCCTATATGAGCTACAAAGGGTTGGAAGCGATCCCAAGCCACGGGGTTTTTAGGTAGTTTCTATATAGGGCAGTGAACAACTAAGAGTCTTAAAGTAAAGGGAAGTGATTTGATTATATTAATTCAGAGTGTCATTGGGTTCTGAAAGCCCAGGGCCTCAGTTTCCCCTTCCCAGCAGCCCTGACAGCCAGACTCCACCTCCTCAGTTTTCATTGACAGCATGTTCTGCACTTCACCAAGTCAGGAGACAAGTTTGTACCTCTGATTCCATCATGTATCCTTTCACAGATGCCAGTTTGACTGAGGGATTCTTCATCCCAACAAATTGACAAGATAGGCCATGATGAGCCATTGTTTACAGTCAAAACCTGTGTCTCAGGCTGGAGAGACAGCTCAGAGAGTAAAGCACTCGACACTTAACTATGGGGACCCGAGTCTGAATCCCTAGAAGCCAGATACAGCAGCAGGCATGATACTTATGGTAGGAAGCAGGATCTACAGTAGCCATTTATTTAGTTTGAAGGAGTGTCCTTATTAAGTACAGCAAGCTGAAGTAAAAAGAATAAATAACAAATGATAGAGAGAACAAAACTACAAACTGGGTACTCATAAGATTCAGCAGAAATCAGTTGGAGAAGCCCCCTTTGAAACAGTCAGCTAGAGTATTCAATCAAGTGTTCCAGAGGGCTCTGAATGCAGGACTACAACAGATTGCAGTTGTGAGTATCAGCTCTTGCTACTGGTGACAAGTTTTTCTATATTTTTAAGTATGTTCAGTTTGGGAATTTCTGACAGATAAGTACTTAGGTTTTTTTGTCTAGGGGATTTAGTATGAAAAGATTCCCCTACATGGATTTTATTGTAAAAAACACATTTAAAAAATTGTGCCAGATGTGATGGTATACACCTTTAATCCCAGCACTCAGGAAGTTAGTGGATCTCTATGAGTTCAGGCTAGTCTGATCTATTTAATAGAGAATATTATTTAATAGAGATATTCTCTATTAAATAGACTCTCTATTACATAGAAACTCTCTATTTCTCTATTTAATAAAGAGTTCCAAGACAGTCAGGGCCACATAGAGAGATCCTGTCTCAAAAACTAAAAAAGAATTTGTGATTGTTTATTTCTAGTATTTGTGGAAGTGGTGTTAAGAAAAATTAAAATGGAGCAGCATTGGCTTGGGGACATTAAAATGGAGTCAAATGATCTCAGAGAGGCCAGAGCTGCAACTCTGAAGTGGGCTGCGGATTAGCCATCCCTTAGATCCAGTTGACCTTTCTTTCAAAGATTGTTGACCTCTGCTGACCCTTACAACAGACCCTTTTCCCCCAAATCCTCAAGAGACCAAGAAAGCAACCAGTCCCTTTTATTTACAGCTTAACTTGTCCCAGCATCAATTACGACTCCTGGTTAATCCACACCCTCCTGAGGTTCAAACTATAAATGCAGACACTAGCTTATAAAACCCAAGATCACATATTCAAAATTTCATGAATGTGAGTTCCCATAATATCATTCCTAATCAGCCCGGAGCAAATGGCATTTTCCTTGTTCTTAGCTAGGTAATAAGATGGCATAATCTTTCCAGTGTATAAGTCCTCGGAGGACACAGCTCCTAAAATCAGAAGATGAACAGAAAGGACTCACTCATTTCCCAGCACTGCTTTTCGGGTACTTACAAACCCAGAAGTCCCTCCCCCAGAAAAATGACAGTTTCCGGAAACTATCAACCCTGGGACGGTCGGAAGTGGTCAGGGGGGCGGAGCCTCTGTCGACTCTCTAGCTATCGCTTACTCTATGTCCGCCTCGATTGACAGGCTACGAGTTCCACGACTCCTTGCAATTGGATAAAGCACCTTGTGTGGGCGGGCCGCCCGTGACGCCGCGCGCTGATTGGCCAGTTCCGCCATGCGGGGCTCAGGGGCGGTGCTTGTGGTGGCACGCGGGGTCCGGCTGCCTTGTCAGCCAGGTGTGGACTGGTGCATGTGGTCTCTGCGCTCGCTACTGCGTCCCTTCTGCCTGCGCACCATGTCGCAGGGTTCTGCTCGTCGGCCACGGCCGCCCAAAGACCCTCTACGACATCTGCGCACACGGGAGAAGCGCGGCCCGTCCTGGGGGCCCGGGGGCCCGAACACTGTGTATCTGCAGGTGGTGGCGGCGGGCGGCCGGGACGCGGGCGCCGCTCTCTACGTGTTCTCTGAGTACAACAGGTCAGTGCGGACCAATATTCCCGGCTGTGTGGTCGCACCGCCACGTGCTCGGAGCCTCGCTCTCGTCCAGCCTTGTAGGTCCCTTACCCTCCCTTGGTCTGCATGGTTTGCAAGCATCCGTGCAATACTTCCACGTTACCTCGGCCGGGTGTGGCTTTTGGCATGCCCCGTGTCGTAGCAGCATCCCAAAGCAGGGGCCTCACAGTGTGAGTGTGTAGGCTAGACTGGGCTGTTGAGTTGATGGGGAAAGGGGCTTC
Organism: Dicrostonyx torquatus; assembly: GCA_028555095.1. Lineage (NCBI taxonomy): Eukaryota > Metazoa > Chordata > Mammalia > Rodentia > Cricetidae > Dicrostonyx > Dicrostonyx torquatus. The sequence goes on along the minus strand of JAQHUG010000025.1, from coordinate 6,586,292 downwards.
TTCCCACCGGCCTGTGTTGAATCCCACTCCTCCGTTCCTAACCAGAGAGTTCAAAACCTACCAGCCAGCGACAGAACGCGGTCGAATGGTTGTAGTTAGAGCGTTGTATCTCCAAGAAAGCATTTTGCAGAATAGACTTTTCTGAGTAGAGTAATGCTCCTCCCACAGGTACCTCTTTAACTGCGGAGAAGGCGTCCAGCGACTTATGCAGGAGCACAAGTGAGTCAACCCCTGGCTTCTGGGGTGGAGATGATTATGGGCTTGGAAGCGGAGGTGAGAGGCAAGTGAGACTTCTCAGCAGAAGTGATCTTCGGTCAGCCGGGTTTCATCTTGCTGAAATGTATGTTTTTTTTTCTTAGACTGAAAGTCGCTCGCCTGGACAACATATTTCTGACTCGAATGCACTGGTCAAATGTTGGGGGTTTGTGTGGTGAGTCTGCTTTGGACGTCAGAGGCTGGTGGGAAGTCTCTGGGAATTTAACATGGCTTTCAGCTCCTTTGCTCCACTTCTCAGCCCAGGGGAGCTAGAATCCCTTGTGTACTAGCCTAATCAGCTTGAGTGGGAAAAGCCAGACTCAGAAAAGCAGGGCTTGACATTGGTGATAGCCTCCAGGACTGGACTATACACTCAACTAGAGAGTAGCAGCGGTGATCAGAGTAAAGGTATTTATCATGAAAACCACGAGCAGCCATATGCAGGAACCTACTGTCAAGATTGCCTCTTTATTTGGGAACATCAAGATTTTGTTGAAGGCAGATTTTGAAAGCTTAGAGGTATGACAACAGGAAGGAGTGAGGTAGTAGAGGATGTACCACAACCCCCACCCCCGCCTGCCCCATTTTCATAGCTGCTACTGGTGTGATGTACATGGCATCCCTTCACTTGTACAGTTCAGACAGTGGCCATCCTGGTTCATAGCTGCCTCCCTGCCTCTCTCGGGTCACCCGTGCCCATTCTAGAGGCACATGGGGAAGATCCCTTGTCTCTTGTACTTCTGCTAATATTATTTTCTCCTTATGTATGGCGTAGTTGCTTATAAGCCAGAATAGGGACATGTGGGCAAATAACTGGTTAAAGGAGAGGCAAACACTGCCCCCCTTCCACACACAGCCAGTGCCTGTATGTTGAGAGAGCTGATTTTTTATTTATTTATTTTTTGACTTATTTTTTTTTTTTAGGAATGATTCTAACATTAAAGGAAACTGGCCTTCCCAAATGTGTTCTTTCTGGCCCTCCACAACTGGTGAGTGTCTCCCGAGTCACATGGCATTAACACCTCCTTTTAAGAGGGTTAATAATAGAATCTTCATTTTTGTGTCCTGACCTTCTGCCCTCGGGATATAGCAGGTAGTGGAAGTAAACCCATCTCCTTTCATAGTGCAGAACTGCCTGTGTAGTCCTTGCTGAGCTGCCAAGGACTCAGCTCCAGCTTCTTAATTTATGAAGTGGCCAGAATGTCCCATAAGGTTGTCAGGAGTGAAGGAAGTGGTGCACAGGAGGTACCACATCATAGACATTTGGTGCCAAGGAAGTGCTTGGTTAAAGCTTCCGCTCTTATGTATGTAACAAACTTCACACAACTAATTCTGTCTCCATCAGAATGTCTGAATATGTTTCTCTCCATCTCCTGGAGCTTTCACAGTCTACCGAAGTAGCTTGTATGTCAGTTCCCACTTCCCCGTAATCCGTCCTCTGTGATGCAGCCGGAGCAGGACGTCCATGCACCGTGCCACGTCCCATCCTAGGCTCTCTTGTGTATTATGATCCACAGTATGGCCTCCACGTCCCATAGGCCCAGGCCTCTGTTCACATTTCTACCTGTGTTGTAAAGCTGGAGCCACGAGGGCCTTGCTTCCCAAGGTCATTTCCTCGGAGCTGTGCCTGTCCCTCCAGACAAACTGGTGTCAGCTCCTGTGTCTTTCTTCTTCAGTGCTCTTTCAGGGCTCCCAATTGCTGCTGAGATGTTTGTGGGAGCATTTGTTTCATCCATCTCTAATGAGAGAGCAAGAGCTTTATGTCTTTTAATGTTGCTAACATGGCATCTAATGATATTGGACACAATAAGTGTCTGTATTGATAAAATTTAAAAAGCACTTGCTAAGTTTTGTGTTCACAAAAAAAAGTAAGTCCATACTGTATTTATTTAAGTGCTATATTAAAAACATAACTTATTGTTTGCTTATTTTTTAGGAAAAATATCTAGAAGCAATCAAAATATTTTCTGGTCCATTGAAAGGAATAGACCTGGGTATGTTGTTGACTGTGTCTTATTATCTCATATTCCTGTGTGAGCCCTGCTTTTCAAATGAGAATCCACCAAGAACTAGTTTAAAGGAAACCTTAACATTACATGCTCCATTCAGCATGCGTTGGTGGTTTTCTTTCTCTTGTTCCTTTTCTAATTTTTAAGAATGATTTATGTGTTTTTATCTCATGTGCATTGGTTACATGTATGTCTGTATGAGGGTGTCAGATTCCCTAGAATTGGATTTACAGACAGCTGTGAGCTGCCTTCTGGGTATTGATAATTGAACCCAGGTCTTCAGGAAAAGCAATCAGTGCTCTTAACTGCTGAATCATCTCTCCAGCACATCTCGGTCTTTTTTTTTTTTTTTTTTAAATTCTGTTTTTTGAGACAAGGTTTCTCTATGTAGCTTTGAAACCTGTCCTGAAACTTGCTCTGTAGACAGGCTGGCCTCAAATTCACAGAGATTGCCCTTTCTCTGTCTCCCAAGTGCTGGGATTAAAGGCATGTGTCACACCACCCAGCTACCTCTTGCTCCTTTTCATGCCTCAAGAATACTGGCATAGCGGGCAGAGTGCTTTAGTCTGGTACATGCCTACATTCATTTCTTTCTCTCACAACCTTCACTCGGGCTCCAGGCTCCTTCGCCGGTCCAAGATGGTTCTTGGGACCTCTACTTCCTTGCAGGAGGAAGTGGTATGGAGGGTCTTGATCATCTTTATAGCCGAGCTTCAACTCCAGCTGTACAATGAGGCACATAACCCCTTGATGGGAAGATGTCAGGATGCAGATACAGCAGGATCCTGGAGCCAGTGAGCCTCTCTGGCCTGTCAATGCCCCACTTTTGTAAAGCACTGACAGTTTTATATCAGAATTTATATCAGTACTCGTGGTTGAGATGAGAGAGTTTCTGGCTGGTAATCTTATTAACTCGGGGCTCTTGCATTTCAGCACAATATTGGTTTACATTTTTTCTTACTGAATCCTGCCCAGTGGTTATAGCATGGCTTGCCTTGACTCTGCTCCGTAAAAATGGCTGATTTGAATACAGCTTCCCCCTTTTCTTTTTCCTCTAAAAATGTTAAAGAAAACCTGGTTTTATTGGCATATTCCCAGTAACATTCTAAGGCAAGTCAGTGGCTGTGGCTGGGGATCCTGCACATTTTCCTGCTAGTACTAAGGCTTTCGACTTCTTGACCTGTTTTTCCCGCAGCTGTGCGGCCACACTCTGCACCAGAGTACAAGGACGAGACCATGACTGTTTACCAGGTCCCTATCCACAGTGAGTCTGGGAGCCCTCCCCGGAGGAGGTGGCTGTTGGTCCCACCCAAGGGACATGTGGGTGAGGAGAGACTGTGAGGACTTGGTTTGAGTGGCTGTGTTTGTTTTCTGAGGATTAGAAATTTGAGGTTGGATACTGCTTGACAGACCTTAGCCTCTTGTGAAGAAACATAACAACACTGCACTAGGGCTGGCATGTTCATTCAGTAGTTTGTTGCTATTAAGTGCCTTTTTAGAGACTTTAGTAACCGCAACCTAAAAGAGGGGCATTGAGGGCTGAGGTGCTCCAGCCATGTTTGTGAGGTACCTGGGCCAAAGGATGGGGCTTTGAGTTGGGAGCGGAGATGCTCTGCACATCACTCTGGCCAGGTATTACTTACCTTTGAAGAGAGGGCCTGCTGGTAGGAAGATGCCCTTGACATTGCAAACTGGCATGATCTCACCAGTTCCTGAGGGGCTATAGAGCAGATGAGAGAGCCAACAAAGGCAGAACTGGGGGAGGAGCTGAAGTTTATGTTGACCATGGGTAACAGGTATCTTTCTTGAGCAGTGGCACCAGTGCTTCTTAAGGCCAGCAAGGGGATTGGCCCAAGGTCTCTCTTCACTCACTCCAGGTCACTGCCACCCCTCCCAACTCCAACGGGAAGTGTCTCCCTTTCTTGTTTCTTTCCAGCACCCTTTTCTTCCCTCTGGAGCACGCGATAGTTTACTGTCATGTGTTTTCCAATGGTTGACACCTGTGCACTTCAGGCCAGTGTTTCCTTGGAGCCCAGCAGGTCCTGATTGAGTGACGTGCCTGGAGGAGCAAAGGCAGCGTCTGTTAACACCAGCAGCTGTGCTTCAGCTTTTTGATCAGCAGCCCCACCCCCCACCCCTTGATTTTGATACCTAAATAGCTGCAGAATTCTGTTCCTTTTAGTGATGGGTATCCCGGGGGCCTGTGTAGGGCTAACTAAGTGATGGTAGCTGAGCTAGTTTATAGCCTGGATGTTTTTAGTCACATACTATTGACTCCCTTCTGTGGGCAAGGCCCTGAGCCAGGCCAGCAGGCCAATAGCTGGTTATTTCCTACCGCAGGGAAAGGAGTGCTGGTCTGATTGACATTAGGGAATTCTTGCATGTTAACACCTGGGCTGCAGCTGTGGGAGGTGTGTAATGTGATGGCCTCCTCTGCTGCCCAGGTGAACGGAGGTCTTGCATGCAACAGTCACAGCAGAGCCCAAGAAGGTCTCCCAACAGGCTCGGTCCACCCCAGTCATCATCAGACTCTACACCAGCTGAAAACGGACAGCGCCTTCCAGATGGCAACAGTACAGGTAAACTGTGGGGGTGCACCTTGTAGTTCTTACTCCTTGTTTTTTCAAAAGATGATCTCGAATTGACCGACAGTAATTGTGCACGCTTGGGGGTGCAGTGAGTTGTGTTGATCTATGTAGAAAGAATCAAGTTAATTAGCATATCTGTTGTCTCAGCAAGCTGTGTGTTATGTTAAGCATATTAGAAATGCATTATTTAAGTGACCGTCCCTCCCACAGTGCCTCACCCAGTACTTCATGCATGCTGGACAAGATTTACCCACGTGTCACCTCTTCAACCCTATGTGAGCAATTTTGAAATGAGCAGCACACTGTTTTCTGTGGTCACAATATAGCGTGGCATGAAACTTTGCATTCCTTTATCAGCTTCCCCTCTGTCCCCCACCCTCTCCTCTGACCTTTGGTAACCTTCTTTCTCTTATTTTTCTGTGAGATAGATTTTTCTTTTTTAAAGAGTCCACATGTGGGTGAGGTCATATGGTGCACATCTTTCTGTGCCTCCGTCCAGTGTTGCAGACAACAGATCTTTGCCTCTTAAGTTAGGGTCTTCACTGTAAAAACGCTGTTTGCACACGTAGATGCTTTTCTTTGTCACATAAATCCGTGGTCTAGGGAGAGAGATAATGAAAGGTTGTAAGGAGATTGATAGTCCTGAGTGTCAGGCCAGTTTGTAGCTTTGGATAGCCCCAAGATGTGTGTTCATAGAGGAGCAGTGCCTGGCACTCTCTGGGGGCTTTTGTGTCTTCATTAACAAAACAATAACTCAGACTGGTTGCTGTACTCACACAACAGACAAGTCAGTGAGAGCGTCAGCCTCTCTTAGAAGGCAGCTGTCCAAGACTTGCTCTGTCTGAGGATTGAGCACTCAGACTCTGCTCTTCAGTGTTGGGCACAGCTGGGTCTGCTCCTGCTGGTCTCAGGGCAGGTGACTAAGAAGGTAGACCTTGACAAACTTATTTTATATGGCAAGCAGAGAGGACCAAAACCTGGTGTCGGAAGTCCTTCTGTATATGTGTTGCTTTATTGGTTAGTGAATAAAGAAGCTGCTTTCAGCCAATGACTTACCAGAATATAGCCAGGCTGGAAAAGATAGAGTAGGTGGAGTCAGGGAGAAGCCATGGAGTCTCCAGAGGAGAAAGACGCCAGCCAGAGGTAGGCCACGAGCCT
>JAQHUG010000025.1:6526998-6561309 GCA_028555095.1 Dicrostonyx torquatus | reverse complement strand
CAGTACCCAGGTGCACTGCAGCACACCAGCACACCTGAGCCAGACACTGCACTACAGTACCCAGGTGCACTGCAGCACACCTGAGCCAGACAGTGTGCACTGCAAGGCCCAGGCACACCTGAGATTAAATGTTTTCAAATCTAGACATGTTTTCTTCATGAGTGAGAAATGTAGGAAAGTGGGTTAGAGTTGCCTGGTCCCTCTTGAAGACTAATGGTTTCTGATCCCTGAATTCAGCCTGGTACCCTTGTTGATGTGAACAGGGCCAGCCTTTTCTCATTTTGCTCTCCCCTAGAAGTCACTGTCTTTGGATAAGTGTGGCCCTTCCAATCTTGTGGCTTTCTTGAGAGAGGAAGGAAGGGTACCAGAGGGGTACCTCCATCTGTCTACTTGAGTAGAACCTCTGTATTAGTGTGCTGAGCTCAGACCTGAGATCTGCCCAGTGGACAACTGTAAGAGGAGCCTTGAGTCACACTAGCCACCTCCCCAGAGAAAGTTCATGCAACCCATCCTGTCTCAAGACCATTTGAAGATGTGGGCCAAGAAAACCAGACCACTTGGAAAGGGAATTGGGAGTCATCTTCTATGACATAATGCTGTCTGTGGCACTCTCAGCAGAGTGTAGCCAATTCAGGGGAAGCAGAAGGGTGCTGTGAGGGCTGTCTCCAGTCCACCATCTGCTTTTTCTTTTTTTCTGTTTTTCACACACATTGTGTTGATGTATATCCTTAAAGGCTTTGAGGTTCTTTGGATCTTTCATATAGAGAGGATAGACTGGTCTAGAATGACCTGTGTGATTTAATTAGTTGACTTTTATATGAGCTCCACAAAGGATAAGGGTGTTGGTTGTGGAAGGCAGGGGCAGGGATGGCCATAGCAGTGCCATTCTGGAGAATCTAGACTAAGTCATTCCTGTCTTTTGCAGCCCTGACAAGTCTGTGCTGCTGGACTGTGGAGAAGGCACTTTTGGACAGCTGTGCCGCCATTATGGACAGCAGATAGACAGCGTCCTGTGCAACCTCGCTGCTGTGTTTGTGTCCCACCTGCATGCGGACCACCATACGGTGAGTGTGGGACCCCAGAGGTCAGTATGAGAGAGCTGCTGGCTCCTTCAGTCTGGGCTTCGGATTTGTTCTCTCTAGTACCAAACTTTTGACTTTACTCAACTTTTCTTGCTTCACACACAGCCCAGATCTGGGCCTGTTAGGGCTTTCTAGGTCTCAGCCCATTGCCCTCTTTCTAACATAGCATAGTTGTACCATTTCAGTCATTGGGCATGTGCAACCCCACCTGTGAGTGGGATAGGAATTGGGTCAGTGAGCTAGGAACCACTTGTAGGCAGGACTCTGACCTGTGGCAATGGCAGCTGGGCCTGGCTCATTACATGTGCTCTCTTTCAGGGCTTGCTGAATATCTTGCTGCAGAGAGAGCACGCACTGGTAAGTGAGGCACCTGACTGACACTGGTAATTGACTGCTTCATGTCCAGCTAGCTGTACCTGCAACTGAAACCAAACCATTTTTACTGGGAAGTCTGCTTATTGACTCTGCACTGGAATCTTCTTTCAGGAGTCTCTGGGGAAACCCTTCCAGCCTTTGCTGGTGGTGGCTCCTACCCAGCTCAGGGCCTGGCTGCAGCAATATCACAACCAGTGCCAGGAGATTCTGCACCACATCAGGTGAGCACCCTGTGTAACGAGTCTTTCTCTGCCCCTTCAGTCAAGCTCCCAAATAACAACATGGAGACTTATATTAATTAGGAAAACTCAGCCTTAGTTCAGGCTTGTCCCACTAGCTCTTATAACTCAAACTAATCCATTTATTTTAATCTATGTTTTGTCACGTGACTCATTACCTCGTCTCTTTATACTGCTCATGCTGCTTCCTCTGCATCTGACTGGTGACTCCACATTTTTCCTAGAGCTCTCAATCTGTCCTGAAGTCCCGCCTATAATACCTCCTGCCTAGCTATTGGCCATTCAGCTTTTTATTACACCATCATAGCAATATATCTTTACGTAACGTACAAATATCTCACAGCAACCCTGTGCACCAGACCCCAGGCTATTGTCTTCTACTGCTGCCTCCTTCCAGTGCTCCAGCTGACTGGATGGCAGCTCATGTCCTGGCAAGCCTGCCCTTGGAGAATACTCAGAGTATCCCAGTTTTCACTGCATCTCTGTACCACATGACTGTGACCACTGTCTCTGCAGCACACAGCTTTAGAGTCAAGTACCTAAACAGCTGCCAGCACAGAGACATTTACACCAGGCGGTGCATAGCAGGGCTGACCCAGCTTATGTCCAGGGAAGGATGAAAAGGAACCCTGCTGACAGATGCTGCCTGACCTGCACTGTCTTAACTGTGAACTAGCTAGGCTGGGCATGTGGCTTGGATCAATTTTTCTGTTTTCATTCCTGTGACAGAAGTCATGATTCTTAAAACCACTGAAAGTTCTTCATCCAAAGAACTGAAATGTAATGGCAAGTGTTAAATAACTTTTTGAAAAAATATTTTCATGGGCTGGAGAGATGGCTCAGAGGTTAAGAGCATTGCCTGCTCTTCCAATGGTCCTGAGTTCAATTCCTAGCAACCCCACATGGTGGCTCACAACCATCTGTAATGGGGTCTGGTGCCCTCTTCTGGCCTGCAGGCATATACACAGACAGAGTATTATATACATAATAAATACATATTAAAAATATTTTCATTACCATTTTTCAATCGCTTTGTCTTCTCATAGTATGATTCCTGCCAAATGTCTTCAGAAAGGGGCAGAGGTCTCTAATACCCCATTTGAAAGGCTAATCAGCTTGCTGTTGGAAACATGTGACTTAGAAGAAGTAAGTGGCCCTGGTGCCAGCCTCACAGAGGGTGGGCAGCATGGGGAGTGGGTCCTGAGTTCCCCACCTCTGCTCCCTCAGTTTCAGACCTGCCTGGTACGGCATTGCAAACATGCTTTCGGCTGTGCGCTGGTACACTCATCTGGCTGGAAAGTGGTCTACTCAGGGGACACCATGCCCTGTGAGGCTCTGGTCCAGATGGGTAAGTGAGGGGAGTGGGCCTCACCCAGGATCTTTGAGAGATGCATGGAATATGGCATGTGCTGGGTGTTGATACCAGCAGATAGCGGTCTCGTGCTTGTCAGTTGGTCCCCTGGCTGTCGTCCTGAGGACCAGACAAGTCATGGGACCAAGGAAGCTGAGTGTTTGGTCAGAATACAGCTATGGATGCCAGGAGTATATGCTACTCATCCAAACCCCTCCTTGATGCTCATCTTTCTATTCAGGGAAAGATGCCAACCTCCTGATACATGAAGCCACTCTGGAGGATGGCTTGGAAGAGGAAGCAGTGGAAAAGACACACAGGTAGTGCCCTTTAGTGCCTGTCACCTTCTCTTGTGTCAGGTGGAAGCTAAGCAGCCTTCTGCTCATCCCCAGAGAGATGGTGCCCATAGCCAGGTGGGACTGGCTGGCTTCTTCCAGGCTTCTGTAATTTCCTGAACCCGTGTTAGCTCTCCTGGGCACTCTGCCTCTGTTCCTGATTACTCCCCAGGCAGGGCTCTATGATGGCCTGTGGGGATTTAAAAAAAACAAACCAGCTGGAATAAATGTCACTTCTGGGGAAAGTGGTGTCATGACTGAATGAATGAAGAGTGTTTTAAGACCAGCCTTCCTAGGTGCCCAGGGGTCTTCTTGGGTGTTATTCTGACAAAATGACAGCCAGCACCACTGCCAGGCCTTCCTCAGGAAGTGGGGGCAGGCTCTGGCCCTTCTACCAGCCCTCAGTGGTGCCCTCAGCAGGGAGGAACAGGCTTGTGGACTCCTGCACCGAGGCTTAGCATCCTTTGCATTCTTTGCTGCAGCACCACCTCCCAGGCTATTGATGTGGGGATGCGAATGAATGCTGAGTTTATCATGCTGAACCACTTCAGTCAGCGTTATGCCAAGATTCCCCTCTTCAGCCCTGACTTCAATGAGAAAGTTGGCATCGCCTTTGACCACATGAAGGTCTGTATGCTGCGTGGACCCTGAGGGCTCTGAGGGGCAAGGCCAGGTAGGAAAGTGACCCTCTTTCACTTCTCCTTTTATGGCCTAGGGTCACCAAAGAAAGCAGCTTTCTCTATCACTAGCCAGGTGTAACCAAAATCTGACTGAGGACAAAGTCTGCTCCTGAAGGCTTTCCTGTCCTCAGGGTCCCTGGAGATAAGCAGAACTTCTCCCAGACCTGGGCCATTTCCACTGCAGCCTTAGTACCAACTGGTGGGAAGGGGCTAGACTCCCCGAGTACCAGGGCCGGGCTTGCCCCTTTCACCTCCCCAGATAAAGGAGTGGGCATGAGCCAGCTCTGGTTGTTAGGAGCCTGATAGAAAAGTCTGTACTATTTGATTCCTTTTCCTTTGGTCTCCCCACTCTTACCCAGGGGTGGGGAATTGGCCCTTCTTCACCGTACTTGCTCCCCTCCTATAGCATTCCTTTAAGCTACAGTTCGTGGCCGGAGGGTATGTAAGGAAGGAGAGGTGGCCTTACCCCAGCTCTCATTCTCCTTTACCCCTCTCATCATGCTGTCCTGTCTGTCCTTCAGATCTGCTTTGCAGACTTCCCAACAGTACCCAAGCTGATTCCTCCACTGAAGGCCCTGTTTGCAGATGACATCGAAGAGATGGTCGAGCGCAGGGAGAAGCGGGAGCTGCGCATGGTACGAGCAGCCCTCCTGGCCCAGCAGGCAGACAGCCCAGAAGACACGGAACCCCAGCAGAAGCGGGCCCTCGCGGAGAAGCCACACAGTCCACAGAGCAAGAAGGTCAGAACCCAGTGAAGGTCTCAGCCATCCTGGACTAAAGGCTGTGTTCCTCTGCCCTGTGTGGAAGCCACATCTGTCATCCTGGCGGGAGTCGGCGCACATGATCTAGCCACAAGGCAGTCTGGAATCAAGAGTGAGCAGTCCTCTATGGCCATGGCTGGGGGAGCACCCATCTGCCAGGTGCCTCCCATGCCTGGAGGAGAACACAGTGGCAGAACAGGAGGTCACACAGTGGAAGACAGCAAGCCAGTCTTGAAAGAAGTCATGGAAATTGAGGTGTCTGCCCTCACTAGCACAGGGGGTTCCCTCTGCATGCCAGAGTTAAGCCATGGTACAAGTGAAATTGGGTGTATGTGTCTCAGGCACCAAGAATAGTTTTTCCAAGGACTCAGACTCAATAAAGCTCAAGTTTGGAATCCTGAGTTCTTTGGCTTCATCGTGGTACTGCTTCAGTGTGGGGGTCGTCTGTGGGCTGGGGTACCTAGTGTATGTACACTGCATGCTCCAGTGGCCGCAAGGATCTTGGAGCCTGGCCTTTTGCTCCATGATGAGAACGAAAATCACTATGAAAGTATGAAGAAGTTTCACCTTGGCCTAGATGCCCTGTTGGATCTGAAAACAGGTTAGTGACAGAAACTCGGAAGGATGTTCAAAGTCGACTCTAATAGTTACATATTCTCCCTACCCAGGAGAGCATGGAGGACACTTGAGGCACTCGGACTTCCCTGATGGTGACCTTCAGACTTCCTCCTGAAGCAGCCCAGGATGTGTGACTGCCCAGCTGCCTCTCCTGAAACAAGACCATGTGCCAAGCTCAGGGATAATAAATCTATTTTAATAACATTACTCTTGACAACAGTTTGTACATGTATTTAAAGATAACCTTCAACCCCCCAGGCTCCGTTACAAATTGGGGGTTGGACCGCCCTTGCCAGGAAGTGCGCAAAGCTGTGACATCAAAAGTCTGCAGATCCCACTCTCGGAGAAGGGTGAGTTTGCACTGCTGGGAAAAATAACTAAGCATTTAGAATTTTTCATTGTACACCTGTACATTGGTTTAGAGTGAATGGCTCAAATTAAACAAATATAGATTTCATATATATAAATATATCATGTATAGGTATATCTATTTTCAAAGGATCAAACTTTAAACATGGACTTCGCATGCATGGCCCAGATCTGTTTTATTCCCTAATCCCAAAGTGTGGACAGGCTTCCTGTGCTCTTGCCCCAGGGCTGGATGGGGCATGGTGAGAAGAATGAGCAGGGTCTGCTGGTGAGCAAAGCAGTCCACACCATGGGCTGGGTGGCCAGTACCACTCCCTCTACCTGCTTTGGGGAACAGAATTATTGCTAGTCAGCTGTAACCTCCAGAAGAGGAGTGTCAGGCCCCACGTACCTACTAAGCTGTGTGCCTGAATGGGAAAGTTGCTCTTGGATACCTAACGTGTGGAGAACATGGAGCTCTACATAGAGTCTGTGTTTGAATCCTCAATTCAGGAATGCCAATATGGAGTAGAGGGAACCTTTTGTCAACATGGGGGAAATGAAGCTGTCAGAAGTAGATGGGTTAAGCAGTTTAATTTGGAGCTGTGTTTAAGGGTAGCCTGAAAGATCTTTCTGGTTGGCCAGGACCCTGGCAGCAGGCAGAGAATAGACAGTACCCAGGACTTCTCTTGCCCTATGAAAGGGTCTCTTCTGTCCTGCTTCTCCTCTGGTCCTTATGGTGATGCTGCAGGACCTGTAACTGGACCCTCTCTTGCACCCTCATCCTACAAAGGCCATCCTGGCAAGCCCTTGAGTGAAGAGGTTGATGGATGCTGCTTGCCATAGAGGCCAAAGATGGATCAAAATAGGCACAAAGTCAAAAGGCAAAGGTCAAACAAAAGGCTGGAATCATCACCCAAAATGAACAAAATCTGCACCACCAACACTGCCACATGGACGGGAGAGCTCTTTTTCCTCTGTCCATCTCCACCCTGGTGTTGGACATGACAGCAAACAGGCCAGGGGCGCTGCACTGGGCGGTGACTGGGGGCCCATGGATGTATGTACACATGTCAGGGTGGGCCACATTAAAGAGCTGTGCTCTCAGACTCCTCTTCCGAGTCCCTCTTGTCAGTCACCGAGTGCCGTCGTGCGTGTTCCAGGGGGCTCAGGCGGAGTGTTGACCCCAGCTCTATATGGATGGAGGGGACATCAAAGTGGACAAGATCTGCAGAGAGAGGAAGAGGTGACAGGGGGCCAATTGCAAACAGCATGGGAAGCAGGGTGCCCTGGCTCTGCTCAGGCTAGCTACTTAGAAGTTGGGCATTGCAGGATTAGGCTGTGGCTGGATCTGATCTTCTGCCTGGGAGCCTACCTAGGGAACAAGGCTCTGTTCCAGTCTCAGCCTCCGCACCCAGATCCTGATAAGCAGGGTGCTCCGAGGCAGGCCTCAGTAACATCTGGGGATCATCTACAGAGGCAGTCACTTAGAAACTGCTGTGTATCAGCAGCTCAGCGTCTTCCTTAGGATGCTGGATCCACTCCACCTGATTCACGTTTACAAGGAGCACTAGAAGGTCATTCTAGCAAGGTGGGACTAGAATTTACAAGACTCGGTGTCTGGACATCTGGGAGTCAGCAAAGATAAAACAGCCTCACGGGCCGTCAGCTGGGTACTCAGCCCCTTGAATATCACACTGGGAGTGGTCCTGGAGCCTCAGCCACTGGGTAGCTCCTGGAGGCCCCTGAGCTGCAGGAAGTGAGTTGAAGTGATGGGTCCCCTGGACCCTTCTCTCAGTTCTAGCATTCCTCTACCCACCAAGTTCTGGACTTGGGTGGGTTTTGTCATTCTGAGCTGACAGCAGCATTCCAGCTGACAGAACACCAACCTGGCAGGGGCTCAGCCCTGGGCCACTCTGAAGGTGAGTTTTGTTTTTGTTGACATTTTAAAAAACTGACTAAAACATGTTGAGAATAAGAAGTACCATGCAGGCATTACACTTGGACACTGCCCTCAAAGACGTCTTACAGACACACAAGCACTGGGACAGCCCTACAGACAGCAGATCTGTGGTCTGAAGCTTGGCCCAGCCAGCACTAAGTGCACCCCTATGGTGTGTGACATGGACCCCACAGGTTGCCTAAAGACTGACTCTTCTGTATGTGGGGCAGGCTGCTGGCAGCTGGGGTGGGCTCTATCAGGAATGTTCACAGGATCTCTGGATGCAGACGCACAGACCTGTCGCCCCGCAGGACTGTCAAACTAGAGTATGGGCACTGAGGAGCAGGAATGTGAGAGTTCAGACAGCGCTCAGCTAGCGCAGGGCTGTCTCAACCTTACCTTGGCGGTGCCCTCAAAGGAGCCTGAGCAAGAAGGGTCACTCAGCAAGAGGGCAGGACTTAGGGACAAACCCTCAGGGAAGCTTTGACTGTTTCCCTCAGACATGTGAGCACCAGATACCTCGCTGCTAGTCAGCAGAGCAAAATCCTCCCATTACTCTGGACTTCCTTCATTCATGCTCTTGACTGATATTTAGATTTGAATATCTATTCCTGATGAGCGGGAACCCAAGCAGATAATGGTAAAATGCCCCCAAAACCTTGTCCAGGGGTGGATGGAGGACCTGGTGGCTACTGTTAGCACAGAAGTGATGCCCTACGGACTGTCCAAGCTTTGCCTTAGCACTGATGGTGGCACTTGGGTCAGCCTGTGCAAACCTGTGGCCCTGTGCCAGACTTCACCTGGTGGGTGTTCTTGGGGACATGTCCCTCAGCAAAGGGGTGCAGGGAATAGTCTCTGGGCACAGAAACTTCAGGAGCTATTACAGCAGGCCTGTTAACTGGGTAAACTGTTAACCTGAGGAGAGGGGATCTGCTACGATGGTGACGTGGGTGGAAAGAAAGGGCTAGGTCCTTCTGCTGGGTGTCTCCCCAGCTCCTGATGAGAAGAAAGGAAAGACAGGCCAGTGAGCTTCTAAGCCAGGGGCTCCCTGAGGCTGGGGAAAGCCAGTAAGTGAAGTAGGCATGCTGTTGGTGGGTCTGAGCCACATGCAGTGAGGGGAGGGGCTGGTGGGAGGGGCAGTAGCCAGGCAGCTGGCTGGGCTGGCTAGGAGGTGTAAAGCGAGGTGAGCTGGGGCCAGCTTACCCTGAAAATCCCCCTCACACGTATCCAACACTGCGTCACTCATGTCACACAGCTGCAAGAACATAATGATAGGATTCGGAGAAAGGAACAAACAGGATGGAACACATGTAACAAAACACTGCCCATGTCACAGTCCCGGATAGGCCACACTGACTCCAGATTCTACACGGTCAGACCTATACATACACGACACACAATGGTCTGCTGCCCAGAGAACACTAAAATGACAGAGACGTCGGGCAGCATGTTACTCGAGTCAAAAGGTCACAGACATTCGGCCTGGGCTATGGAAAGTGACCTTCTATGCCTCACAAGCTAAAAGGCACTGTCTCTTCTTGACTGCTGATACCACCTACCACTATGTCATTGTATTCTTTTCTGCTTTCTTGAGTGACATTGCTGTTCATCCTATGTCTTGCAGAAAGGGTGACCTTGTATCCCTGCCTGGGAGTGGTTAGAATGCTGAAGGAGCAGTCCCACAAGCGCCTCTGGCCAGTGCCCACTCTAGGAGCACAAGGGCTCCTGGGTCATGTGCCTGGGTCATGTTCACTCCCTAGATTCGACTGAGCTAGTCAATGGGTGATAACAGCTGTGTACTCAATACTGGCTAATACAGTGTTACTCAGTATGTAATGGGTAATACAGAATGAGTGGTAGCAGCTGTGTGTTCAATATTGGCTAATACAGTATTACTCAGTATGTAATGGGTAATAGCAGCTGTGTATTCAATATTGATCACTTTCAAAAGTACAGAAGCCAGGTTGCCTGGTGGCTCTCCCCAGAAGGCTGCAACTCCTGACCCACCACAGTGCTTGCTATTGAATAGCATTTTCATGGACAGCCAAGGGCTCACCCCCACAAACTGGCTACCAAATCAACTAGGGAGGAACATGCCAAGTTCTGTGATGATATGGTGGGGAAAGAAGGCAGTATCTGAGCAAGGTCCCACTGGACCCAAGTATGTTGGTGGTCTTTGTATGTGTGTGGTACATAAAGCATGTAGGCATGTGGTTTTCTTAATGTGTGTGCTAGGGATAAATTCAGGTAGAGCAAATCATCTGCCATTCATTTATGCCCCAGCATAAATGCGTGGCAGTGTGTGCATGAATATGTCATGTGTTATATGTTTGTGCATGCTATATGTACGTTTATGTGTGGTATATGTGTTGTGTGTGTGTATGTTGAGTACGGTGTGTACATGTGGTCCAAGTATGGCCTATATATTTGTGTGTGCTGCATGTGCATGTAGTCCATATGTGATGTGTGTACGTGGATGCTAAGTAAACATGCAGGCATGGGGTATCTATGTGTATGTGCATATTAGGGTGTGGTGTATTTATTGTGGAGCACTGGCTTCTCAACTTGACATGAGTCAACTGGCAAGAAGGACCCTTCTTGAGAAAATGCCCTCACAAGATTAGCCTGTGGGTAAGCCTGTGATACATTTTCTTAACTGATGATATGAGAGAGGGTCCAGCCACTGTGGGTTCTCTCTCACCATCATGTCTGGGATCGCGGTCCTGGGAGCTATAATAGAACAGGCTGAGCAAGCCATAAGGAACAAGCCAGTAAGCAACACTCTTTCAGGGCCTCTGCATCAGCTCCTGCTTACAGGTTCCTGCCCAGAGTTTCTTTTCCAACTTCCCTAGATGATGGACTGTAAGGTTAAGACCCTTTCCTCCTCAAGTTACTTTCATTCATGATGTTTTATCATGGCCATAGAACCCTAAGATAGTGTATGTGTAGTATTGTCGCAGGATATTTGACAGTACTGTGACACTCCAAGACAGCCGAAATAAGGGAATGATCACAGGACATTAGCAGCCACCGGAGATCTGCCCTTGACCTTACAATTGTGTAAGGCGAGTATCCGGGAGATTTTCAAATGCCCCATGTCTTCTACAGCCAACGGTGGTCACAAACTGTAGTTTCATACGTTTTCCTGGGAAGACAACTCCACTTTCATTTTGAATTTTGAGTACAATCCAGTTAAGCAGTTGTGGGTCTGACTAATTTGCTGCTGGAGGGGTTTTGGTGAGAAGAGAAGACATGTCTTTCTGAAGGTGACCCATCTGTAATACATGTCTGCAAATCTCTCTCCCTAGCGAGGCTTACTTTTCTCCTCAGGGCAAGGCTCTCTCCTCCAGATAAGCATCTGTACTGTTCAGTTGTTGGGCTTTTTCTGGGGGAAGGTGACACCGCCTCTGTGCTCTGATGCCAGCCTCTCTGGAGGTCTCACTCCGGAGGACTCACCAGCTGCACAGAATTAGATCCCTAGGCTGGAGAAGTCCCAAGAGCTCCCCTGCACACCAACTGCTCCCCAGGACCGCTTTCCCTAGGGGGCTTTTGGCCAGAGGTGACTGCTGCTCCTGGCCCTGGCACACTCTGCTAAGCATCCCAGGAGCCCTGCAGACAGCCATGGCCCGCATACCTGTAGACATGCTTTCCCCCGGTGACATGCCGTCTAGCATGGGGTGCTCCGTGGACTGTGGACTTGAGGCCGACAGGCTGACACTAGGAGGCTGAGGTGGCGGCAGGGTGGGCCTCTGTCGGGGCTTAGGGGTGGGCCGAGACTTGGCTAAAGTGCTTGTGAAGACAGAGGGAGAGGCCAGGGGAGGGGCTGAGGCAGGAGAAAGCTGGCCAGAGGCCAAGGAGTACCCTGGCGGGTAGCTCAGTCCATAGGGGGATGGAGTGCTTGGTGGAGTGGGAGACAGGCTGACTGGGGATGGCTGGCCAGTGGGCTGGTCAGAAACAGTCCCTGGCTGCACGAAGGGGACCTTGGGAGGAATCGGTGCCAACTTCTTTGAAACTGTAAGAGAAAACAACACAGGACCAATGATTATCAGGGAAGCTCACTGGGACGACTGGCACTGTGTATCCTCGTGGTTCCCAACTGCCACTGCTTCCTCCTGCGATGCCAGGAGTAGTCAATGAGCTTGTAAAAATTCAGAGAACACTGAGTTTTCTTAACTTACCACCTGCTGCTAACTTATTTCTCTTCCTCTCCGTGCTGAATTCTGAGAGGGAGTCAGTAAGGCCGGCTCTACTGGGAAAGATTCTAATTCAGGGTGTTACCACAGCTGCTCCGGGGTGCCAGAGAAGAAAATGGGCTTGGAAGCTGCACAATGACTCGGCCTCTCATTGATAAATCCTCCAGCTTCAGACACCCCCAGCCCACATTGACTCAGATACCCGCTCATGCTTGTGCTCTGGCTGCCCAGGCTTTGGCTTGTAATCTTTGAGTTAACAGATATAATAGCTTCTGTATATCGATGGAACGCAATGCATAATGACCAAATTACAGTCATTACCATTGCCTTGTTCCCAAGTGTGATCACTTCTGTGTGCTGGGAACCTGCCAAGACTTCCCTAGATCTTTGGAAATGTCTAATTACTGTATATGGACTATATAGTTAGCCCACTATGCCGTGGAACATTGGAACTCCGCCTCTCACAATTGTGACTTGGTAACTGCATCCCCCACTTCCATGCCCGTGGCCATGGGTCACTTTCTTTTATTCCTTTCCTATTAAGAATTTCACTCAATGGGCACAAGTAGGGATGGCCCAATTGTAATTTTCTCTTTTGCAGTGCTGGGGAGTAAGAAAGTGGTCAGGCCCCGAGCCACACCCCACATGGCTGCATTTTAAAGCACAGTTGCCCCAGCCTCTCTGAAATGCTTCTCTTTCCCCTTTGATTACTAATCCTAGAGAATGCCTGCTACCTTGAATTGAAAATGAACGCTCTCCACAATGGAGTCGAGTACCCAGGAGATCCTGCTGACAGGCAGACACCCCGAGAACATGAACATTAGTCTTCAGAACCGAAGGCTGGCTGCCAGTACATATGCTAGAAGGACCTCATCTAAGTCTCCTCCCCACCTTTGCCCCTCTCCGTAGCCACTCCCCCCATGAAAGAAAAGCCATTCTGAGGATATCTTAGTTCCCAGGCTCGTCTCCCTGCAGTGTGGATGAGAGAAAGATAGGCTCTGCCAACTTGGGGTCAGGTTTCTGTCTTCTACTTGCTCTTACTTGCCCCGGGGATAATTATTTTAGCCCCTTCTAAAAAAATAAATGGGCCTCTTTTGTACAGTGTGAAGAACAAGATTTTCTCCACAGCAGTGTGGTAGTTCAGCGGCATTACGTGGCGAAGCACCATAGTGTCAGGACACATCATAGTCCTGCTCCTCCATCCACGTCCTACTGCCCCGCTGCCTATGGGGTGCGTTCCCTGGTGGGATTGGCTGACTTCTCAGTGTTCAGGGCTGAGACTGGGAATGATTCATTAAGCAAAGGTTTCCAGAGGCCCTTGCTAATGGGGAAAACGTCCATCTCTGGCCTACGAATGCTCAGCAGAGGGAACCTACCTTTCCGGAGGGTGTGAGGACTCTGGTCTGCAGGAAGCTGGCTGGGGCTGGCAGCCGGCTGTGGCCCCAGTTGCGACCCTGGGCAGGCTGTCCCCGGGATGGAACCTGGACTTCCTTTCTGCCCAGACCCTGGAGACAGCTCCTTGCTTTTAGACACACTGAAACACAAACACACAGGACAAGGGAACTCTTGAGCACAGTCAACTCCAGCACCCATCTTGCTCACTGCAGTGCTAAGTGTCTGGTCCCTGCTTAACTGTCACTGCTTTGTCTCAGTCCCTTCTCAATGCCTTTGATGGTCCCGGATAGGTGAGGTGACTCTCCCTTCCTGGAGCACTGACGATGTGGGTTCCACTCTCAACTTGGTATTCACAGCCAGCATCCTCTGCCCTCTGGTGACCAAGGAGCACCGTGGAACACACATGTGGCCGCTCTATGTGCTGTCCTCTACCAGGGAAATCTGAGTCACTCTGAAACTAAAGACCTGGCTCTTCCTGTTCCTTCCATCATCATGGCTACCAGAATCAAGAGGGCTTCCAAGGGCCAGTGTGCCCAGCAAGCAGTGATAACACAGCCTCTACTGCCACGCCTCTGGCAATGGTTCTCCAGTCAAAGGGGACATGTCTGACTTTTGCAACAATCTGTACCTTCCATAGAAGTGCCCCTGAGAGGTACCAATGTACAATAGCCCTGGAGTGCCTTCAGAGCCCAGGGGATCCATCCTCTGGAGTAGTATTCATATGGACAGATAAGCCACACTGCATCTCTTTTGTAAGATGTGAAAACCAGTGATGCAGGTGAGTGCAGCAAGAGGGGACCATCTCAGTCAATCTGGCCATGTGTCTCTTCTCTCTTGATCAGCTTATCTGGACCAATGTTACCAACCTTTACATCTCTAAGATCCCACTGCCCCGTGTGCAGCTTCCATGGACCCAGAGTCCTGTGGGTGCAAAGCCAGCATCAGGGCTTCTCTGAGCTACAGTCAGCAAGCACTCCAGCACACCCAGTGTTGGGTGCCACTCCCAAAATTCATGGTTGTCTCCTTTTCACTTTATCACTTTTATATTTTGAAATGGAATTGTGTTTTACTCATTTAAAGGAAGCAAGCAGTAAAAAAAAAATAATTGCAATCTAATTTAGGAACAGTTTAAGTTAAAGGCTCAGGCTACTCAGCACCCCATCCCGTCCCGTGTCTGTGAGGGTGTGTGAGTCCCTAGCATAGCAAAAGCTGCCCAAGCAGCCTCTCTAGTTCACTGGTTGCTACATGAGAAGTGAAACAAACCACTCTATGATGTGCTCCCGCTTCCAGGTCTTGCCTTCTGCCTGGGCCTCACCAGGTACGGTATCCCTGCCTTCCACCCTGGACCACACTGAGCTTAGTATTGTGTCAAGAGGGCATGAGATATTGACAGAAAACCCACATTAAAAGCTTTAGGCGGAGAAAGTTATGGTAATGTTCACTGAACTGGATGCTCTCTTTCTTCTCTGAAAGGCAACACCACCAGACAGCACGCTGCGAAGATGACCATGCCCTGGGTATCTGCCACCTTTACACCTCTGGTCTGCACTAATGTTAGTAGTGAAAATTGTCCCTACAAACGTAAAGGCAGAAGGGAGAAATGCTGACAACCTCAAGTTCAAACCAGGGAACGTATGCAGGCACGGAAAGAGGGACATGGAGGGTGGGAAGTCCCCAGTGGGTGCTGGAGAAGTGCCACCTTCTATGTCTGCTTGGGGATGCTGTTCTTGGAAAGCCTGTGCTTCACATGGTAATCCAGGGCAGGTGATGCAGATGACTGGGTGCTGGCAGGATCGAGAAAGCCAAACATGAATGTTCTGATGTGGCAGGGTGGGGGTGAGCAAATCCAGGAGGCCTGGAGTGGGAGCCAGAGCCCAGGCACCTCAGCATACAGGCCAGCCTTCCATAGCGGGGGCTGGGCTTACCTGGGGCGCTCAGGGGTGGGCTGTAGGCTGGCACCTGATGGAGAGATCGCAGGAGCCGGAGTGGCGGGGCTGTCTGGGACCTGCTCCGGCAGGGGTGATGGCAGGGGTGCAGCCAGCTCGGAGGGTGGGGCAGGAGGCTGCATGGAAGGCGGGGCGCAGGATGCTTTCCGACCAGCAGAGGAGCCTCTTCGAGCCACCCAAGATGTGTCCATGACCCTCACACCCATGCTAGCGAGGGACACAAAGACATCTGCTTACCCACATGTGACAGGTGACATGTTCCCTCCCCCATGAAGCAAAGACATTCAAGCAATCTGTGTTAGGAGAGAGCAGCAGCCTTAGCACCCTCCTGGGCCCTGGGAAGCAATGCCTACAGTGGAGAGGTATGGCTAGCGACGCTCCAGTGCCTGGGCTGCTGGGGACCAGCCCAGGCCTGGCACGAGCAGCCCTCCCACAGTGGCAACGCACAACGGGGCACAGCCAGCAGCTTGGGAGCCCACAAGCTGTGCTTTTACCCTCTGCCAAAGCCAGCAGGCCCTGGGATAATGGCCCCCAAAGCATCCTGAGGTGTGGAACTCAAGCTGTCCTCAGAGCAGGATGTGGCCTACCTGTGGGACAAGGGAAACATTCCTTCCATGTGAGATGAAGGAGGGTGGGACATGGATAGACAGCACCAGTCTAGGACATGAACCAACCAGCAGGAGACTTCTAAATACATCCTTTTGGCAAGGTGGGTTCTAGTCCCAGCTTTGCCACTGCTGGGTATCCTGTCAAGGCACCTCTGTAGGCCACAGCTGCTTATCTATACAGCATGGAAGGAGCTGCTCATGCCTCTGGTCCCTCCAGGCTTGGAGTCTATTTTGATGATGGACACACAGCTCCAAGTTAGTCGGACAAGCAACCAAACATGACACATTCACCCTCTTGCCGAGCTCGCTACCACACAGCTTGCTTGCTTTAAGAGACTGCAAGTGGCCTCGTAGCTACCAGAGGATACTGTACCTTTGGATTTTCCTAAGGCTGCAGGGACAGAAACATACAGATATTAGTGTCAGTGAATCTACACCTTCCTTTGGACACAGAGGTGGTATGTCTGCAAGGGGTCCTGTGATGGTCAGAGTCCTGACGTAAAGCTGGATTGTGTGACAAGGTGACTACTGTGTAGTTGGTCTCCAGGCCTCTCCTGTGTCTACACAAGCCACAATGGTGTCGGTGGATAGAGCAGAGCTGTCTAGTTGCCAGGGCTTTGGGGATGATGAAATCATCAGAGAGCCAGACATCTGCTTGTTTTCAAGTTGTATGAAACACAGAAAGCAGTTAGCACCCCATCACTCGGTCCACGGGGACCTGGTCCTGTGTCCTTGGGCAACAGCTTTGTTGACTAATACAGGAACTCTGATATGGAGGGAGACATGGACTTCTGTGCGGGGACAAGCTGCGCTCTGGGACATGCCCGTCTCTAGTGCTATCAGCACAGGAGGGTGAACGTAAGAGTACATGCCCGTGCTCATCACCCCTCTTCTCCCTCTGTGGTCCAAAGGGCTGAGCTAGTGCACAGACCTGAGGTGAGGGGTGTGGTGAGGGGTGCGGTGAGGGTGTTACCAAAAAAACTGAGGCTGCCTTAGCTTCCTGAACCTTTCACACCTAGTGCTACAGCTGCCATTCTAGGGTCCCCTTGAAGCCGGCTTCAAGAGGGCCTCTTGGAATGGAGGGGGAGTATCTCTTCCCAGGACCCACTGGCTTTCGTCATCTTGAACAAGCACCTTCATAGAGCATCCAGAAAACCTCAGGAATGTCATCAAACTTGGGCAGGGGTTCATGAGTGTCCCCTGGTAGTGACAGCAGGCCAAGGAGGATCAGCAAACTATGCTTTCTGGGTTTCAGAATTTATCAGGACAAAGGGGGACTAAAGCTTATTCCTGAACAAGGGGAGGGAGGCCATAACACTGAGTGTCCAAGATCAGGCAGCCACAGAGTCCAGAAGCCCCACCCCTCTGCTCTGCCACATTCTCTTCTGCTTAGGAGGGCCTCCCCTCAACAGGGAGGGAAAGCCAGGCCCTTGGAAGCAGGACTGTGGGAAATTCTTTCTCTTTTCAAGGGCAGCTTCCAATACTGGGAACCTCAGACCCCAGACTACTGGCTGATCTGGTTCAGCAGCAGAAAGAGCAGGCTTGGGCACCAGTTAGGTACTGAGTGAGCCCTGGTAATTAAGACTGGCAAGTGTTAGCAACTAAGAACTACAAGCTGAGTGCACACTGCCGCCTTCACCAGAGGCTTCTGAGCTCTGCCCGTTACCCCTCTGCCTGCTGGAGAGACTGATGGGTGGAACATCGTGGGTTCAGTGAACACGCATACCATGTCCACTGACATTTTCAAGTAGTTATATAAATCTTGGGGTGACCCAATAACAACGGTGGAAGCTATGCTCACAAATACTAGACTCAAAGGAGCGGACTGCTAATTCTGTATGCCTGAATGTCCACATAAACTCAGCCCATGACAGCCATGACAAAGCTGCCCCCAAAGGGGCTGCCCACAGATGAGGGGATTACACTGTAAGTCTGAATGGACAGTTCTCAAGTCTTTGTTGTTGTCTCAAAAGGGAGATCAGAGCAGACTCAAGGTGCTGCTTGTGTTTAAGGATGACAGAATAAAAGTGGGTGACTCCAGCAGGTGCTGCTGATGGAAACTCAAAGTCAATGTAGAGGCCCCAGCACCTCCACGACTCCCTCTTGTGAAAACCGAGAGGCCAGCCTTAGAGAAAGGGAGCAAATACCAGGTTAGGAGGAGACCATGGAAAGCTAAGGTTGGGAAATCTATGGACAGGAGGCACACAATGAGCCCCAGGGAGGGCCTCCTGGAGCACTGTGCTCTGGGCTCCTCAGGGCCTCTCTTGGGGAAGCAGGACGGACTCAAGGGGTGTGCCTGCAGAATCTGGGAGTCAAGGGTGAAATGCTGGGTTCCTACTGCTGTAGGGTAAGGAAACACCAGCCAGACAACTCTCACTGGGATTCATGTGGGTAGGCCAGATGGCAAGTCTTCATTCCTCCCTGCCTACCAGAACCTTCCATTTATTTCGTTATTACCAGCTTTTGTGACATACAGTCTTATGGAGCACAGGTTTGGCCTCCACCTTCCAGGGGCTAGTGTTACAAGTGTGTCATCACATACAACCAAGCACCATTTGCATGAGATTTGCAATAAATTACACTTTGGAATTTTTAACGAGACTTTAACAAATAATTGGTTCTGAGATGACCCATGCCTCCAGTCCCAGACAGACCAATTATTGACTTCTTGTAACTCTTTCCTCATAGACAGATGGGGCAAATACTTCCTTCTTGCCTCCAGGATCCATAAGGGTAACTTTTGATGACAGACCTGACATACGTCCTGGGGGCAGAAGTGACAGAATGGGTTGTTCTGTGTTTGAGATGGCGTTGTGGCTTGGAGAGGGCTATAGTGTGTCTGTCCTCTGAGAATGTGGTAAAAGATGAAAGGAGCTGGTACTCAAGCACCTTGGGGTCAAGGTGATAGGGTCACAAGCGACACTGTCTTCAGAAGGACCTGAGAAGTTTCTGATGGGACCCTGCTTCTCACATGAGAGATGTTCACCAAAAGGCAGGCGTGATCCCAAAACCTCTCTTGCTTCCTGTCTTGCTGTGCCATCTCTTGATTTCGCATATACTCCTACTGCTGTCTGCCATGGGATATAGCCAAGAGGACCTTCACTATTGCTAAGCCAAGGCTGGCACCATGCCTTGGAAGCTCCAAAACTATGAGTTTTATAAACTTCTTTTCTTTACCTAGTGTGGTGGTTTGAAAGAAAATGGACCCCCATAGGGAGTGGCACTATTAGGAGATGTGGTCTTGCCGGAGTTTGTTTGGCCTTGTCAATGAGGGGCAGGCTTTAGGTCTCACATATGTTCAAGCTATGCCCAGTACAGACTCCTTCTGCTGCCTTCAGATCAAGATGTAGAACCCTTAGCTTCTTCTCCAGCACCATGTCTGCCTGTATGCTGCCTTGACCTGCCATGATGATAATGAACTAAATAAATCTTTGAAACTTTAGCCCCAATTAAATGCTTCCTTTATAAGAGTTGCCATAGTCATGGTGTCTCTTCACAGCAATAGAACACTGGCTAAGGCATCTAACCTCCAGCATTCAGTTATAGCAACAGAAAGTGAACTGAAATAGACATGAAGTATGTCTAAGAGGAGGTGTGCCCAGCTATGGAAATGGTATTTTATCAGGTGATGGGGCAGGTTGTAGCAAATGAGAACATATCTAGGAAGAGGGGCCTACGGACTGATTTGTATTGCATCTCCGTGGTGACTATGTATTCTCTTCTGTTCAAGGCATCAGAGTGTGCTTTGGAGGCAGTACATTTTGGCATGAATGCCAGACTTGTCAATTATTAGCTATACAATACAGATACGGATGAGCAATCTTTGAGTACCCTTTGTGAAGGAGGAGTGGCACACCCTCTCTCCCTTGGGGATGTTTATAGAATAATGAACCCAAGACCCTCAGCCCAAGGAGTCCAGGCACAGGCCAAACACCCTCCATCTGAAAATTTGAAGCAGAATGCTTCAAATCCCAAAGCTCTGTGAGCTGATGAGAATGTCAGAAATCCTACACTTGGCCTCATGTGTTGACTTGCAGTCAAAGCAGGAGCAGGAAAGATGCTGTGTAAAATGATCTTCAGGATATCTATATGTATCTATATATCTATCTTTATATATATGAGAGACATATTTCATCTTTATTCTTGGGTTTCACCCCCAAGATGTTTCGTGTGTTTACTTCAAAACTTGAACTATTTCTAGTCCTAAACTGTTTTTGTAAGGGAGACAATCTTGAGGAAGAATCAGCAGTGGTAATGTCTTGTCACTCCAGATGCCAAGTACATATGACTTTAAAAGGTGTCTAAGTGGGTATGATGGCACACATCCTTAATGCCAGCACTCAAGAAGCAGAGGCGGACAGGTCTCTGAGTGCAAACCTAGTCTACATAGTAAGTTCCAGGACAGCCAAAGCTGCAGGATGAGACTTTGTCTAAAACAAAATAAAATGTCTACTTGATAAAGTCGCAGACTGTGTTTGTTAAGGGATGTGGAAGGATACTGTGTTAGTGAACTGGGGACAGCGTGAGATGGAGACACTGGGGAGATGCTGCCTGGGTTTACTATTCGAGTTCCTACTTCCCTAGCAATAAAGCGTGGAAGAAGGGTGACTCAAAGCCCTTCTTCCTTCTGTCACTTTGTCCTGTAGGGCTCTGGCCTGTCAGACCAGTCAAGATAGGTTTTGGAAGAAAGAATACTTGCAGCCTGAGAGAAGACTCTAGGAGTAAGAAACTAAAATTAAGGGGGTGTTCACACAACCCCACCTGGCATGGTTGGAATCAGTGTCTTCCAAAGGCCCATGTGCTGAAAGCCTGACCTCTGGTCCTTTGGGAAGATGATGGAGCCTTTAGGAGCTGGTCCTATAGAAGGGCCTCAGAAGAGGCATTTGGGACTCCTCTCTTCTCTGAGCATCCTCTGCTGTGAACTTCTGTGTGTACACTGAGGCCCAAAGGCAATGAAGCCAAGCAACAGTTTGAAGTCTGAAGCCATTCTTCATAGTAAACGCTCCTCCTCTTCAGTTGGCTATTGCAGGGATTCGGTTCCATTAGCAGAGATCTGAATATTACATCTGCACTTTTCAGTGCTCAGCCCTGGACGGCAGGTAGAGGGGGCAGGAATAAGAACTATCATCTTGGCTGAAAGGTTCAATGGAGAACAGACTGACAGAGGACAGGGGACCTGACTACGAAGGGTCACGACCTTCCTGCCTGAAGAATGGTTTGTAAGTTAGAGAGCCCTTTATGACCTTCAGGTATCTTTGCCAGTTTGGCTTTAGTATATTTTATGCTTGTAGAGTTAGCTCCAACACTTGGCACAGTGTAGACAGACAAAAATACCAAGTACTTAAGAGGCAAGGAAAAGGCTTGGTCAGGATGCCTTGGTGGCAGAGGAGTGGGCCAGGCATACCACTCCTTTAAAGATTTACTTTTTATACGTATGTGCTTCTGTCATCTGTGACACATGTGAGACACATGTGAGAGTGCCTATGGGGGCGGGAAGAGGGCACGGAAGTCCGTGCAACAGGTTGGAAGCCACCCAACCACGCTGGGAATTGAGCATATGTCCTTTGGAAGTGCAGCAAGTGCTCTTAACTGCTGAGTCATCATTCTTTCAGCCCCCATACTGCTTTGCTACCTTAAAAATGCAGGGATGAAGCCGGGTGGTGGTGGCACACGCCTTTAATCCCAGCACTCGGGAGGCAGAGGCAGGCGGATCTTTGTGAGTTCGAGACCAGCCTGGTCTAAAAGAGTTAGTTCCAGGACAGGCTCCAAAGCTCTGTAGCTCTGTCTCGAGCCTCCCCCACCCAAAAAAAGAAAAAGATGCGGGGATGACACTCAAAAATTGAAACTTCCTGACAGAGCTGGCTGCCAACTCACTGCTCCCTGGGGATAGATCCCTTTGGGACATCAATTTCTCTCCAGGGGATGCTTGGACTCTGCACTAACTACATTCCAAGAATGAGTGTCCCCAGAGACATAGGAAGAACATATTGAGCTAGTCTCAGAAGTTCCAGAACACCTTCTACCCTTAGACAAGAACATCACCATGGCTAGCTCTGATGCCAGTGAAGGTCACTGAGACACTAATACTGAGCAAGGACAACTCATGTGTCTGATGCCATCTTTCCCACAATGCTACTCGCTGGTACCTGCAATAAACGGTTGTAATTAGGCTCCTGCAGCAGCAGTGATAGGAGCCACAAAATGGGCACATGACAGCTATAAACACACAGTTCTGGAAGTAGATTCTAGACTATCACAATGGTCCATTCAGCAGCAGTGTGGCTGTGGTCCCTTCAGGGGCTCTAGGGGACAGGTGATCTATTTCTGTCCCAGATTCTGGTGTCACCCCACCTTCAAATCTCAGCCCCACCTTCACAGCCCTAATGCAGTATGGTTCTCTGTCTCCCTCCTGTAGATGATGTCCTACAAGGACCACTGAGAAGCCAGTTCAACTTTCTACTTCAAGATCCTTACTCACTCTTGCAAAGTTTTTTTTTTTTCCAGAACAAAATAATATATACAGGTTGCAGATTTGGACCCCGTATCTGTGGGTGGCCATCATCCTGTGTGTCATGATAAAAACCACAGATGTGAGCTCTTAACTCTGACCCATGACTCACTGGAAATATCCCACTTACAGTGCTGTGACTCAGAAAGGCTTCGTGAGCAGCCCTGTGGAGGGCTAGCTGCCTTACATCACATCTAGGTCTTAGAAGCCATTGGCCCAAAAGATGATCTTGACACTCACAGAAGACTTCCCACTCTGGCCCAATTTTATCTGGTTTATCTGCCCCAACTTTTCTGATTTTATAGTAACAGCTTTATTGATACATAGTTTACAGTTTCTTTTATCTTGGGCAAAAACCTTCAATAAGATCTATTTAATGTCAGCATTTCAGTGGGAGACTTACAAGAGTAACATTTTCTCAAGATATATTAAGAGCTCAGAAATGGGGACATTGATAATTAGTGAACACTGTGCTACTCAGTGGATTTAGAATATTCTCTTCTCCCTCCAAGAGCAATGAGTCCACTTTCTTTCAAAGTTCAGAACTGACCATTCTTCTAGATATCTGTTACTGGGCTATTTCATTTTTGTCTGAATGTGACAGAGTATGCTTACAAACTATGCTGGCTGTGACATCATCAGATACACAATCTCATATGACAGTCATGTACGTGAGCTATCATCACCCAAATGTCATCATGCGGTACATGGCTTCAAACCATGCTGTCAGGCAGCTCTTTGAGGGTCAACTTAAACTATGCTTTCCATATTATTTGCTATGGAATACAAATTTTAAAACACACACAGTACATTTTACTTCATTACTGCAGCAATACATAGACGGGGAGAGTAGATGATGGAAATAAAATTTTGAGTTTATAAACTTAGATTTTGTGTGTGTGTGCACTTGTGTACATGCATGCGTGCATGTGTGTGTGTATGTATGTATGTTTGTGTGAGTGTGTAAATGCACCATAGCACACTTGTAGAGATCAGAAGACAACTAGTGAGAGTTAATTCTCTTCTTTCACCATGTGATGCCTGGGGATCAAACTCAGGTCACCAGGCTTGGCAGAAGTGCCTATACACACCTAGCTTCACAGAGTCCCCAACCTTAGATAATCATGGCACACAGATGGGATAGTTCATTCCCAGTGTTCTAAAGCTACAGGACTTCACTAGAGATGTGGCATCAGCTTGAAATGTCATTGGTCAAGTTGCTGCCACACCTGTACATTGCAAGAGGTCAGCAGACCCAGTGGTTCTGAGGTGTTCTCTATGGCTCGGGCAGCACCACCATCTACCCATGAGTGTATCCTGACAGCTTGGTGAGGCTCACATGGGCACTGGGCTACTGCCAGCTCCAGTATCCACCCATGTGTACATGCTGATAGCTTGGCAAGGAGTCACATGGGCACTGGGCTGCCGCTAGCTCCAGCATCTACCCATGGGGGCATGTTAATGGCTTGGTGAGGGTTCACATGGGCACTGGGCTGCTGCCATCACCAGCATCTATCCATGAGGGCATGCTGATGGCTTGGCAAGGGGTTACATGGGCATTGGGATGCTGCCAGCACCAACATCTACTCATGAGGGCATGCTGACACTTGGCGAGGGGTCACATGGAGATTGGTCTGCTGCTAGCACCAGCGTCTATCCATGAGGGCATGCTGTTGATTTGGCGAGGGGTCACATGGGCACTGAGCTGCTGCTTAGAATGAGTTTTTAAAAGAAATGCCCAAGGTGCACTCCAGATTTCTGTCTCTCTGATTCTAGTTTTGCTACTTTTTTTGTAAAGATTTTTCTGTTCCATATTTGAATACCTAAGAGGTTTCATTTTTCCTCTCCCTGCTAGATAGCAAACAACACACAAATGCACACATATGCAAATAACTACATGCAACCCCACACATTATGTCTGTTGAGTAGGGTCACAAGCAGGAGCAGTGACCCACTGAAGACAGCTGCCTCACCCCCACCTCCTATATCACAGGACACAGTGTTAGAGCTCCTCTGTAAATTCCAGCCCCCAGTGCCAACTCCATGCAGAAGGAGGAGGGACAGTTTGACTCCCACTCTTGCACAGGTCCCCCGGGCCCCTTCTGGCATCTGACTTTGCAGTACAGCCTAGTGGTTTCTGGTTTAAAAGGGGGTATCTGGCTGTTTTGGTTCCTGTCATCAGTTTCAGACACTCTGACTTGGGGCTCCAGGTTCCTGCCCTGAAGCAGTTGTAGACTGTGATTGTATGGAAGGAGTTTTTTGATTCCTAATCCCAGTCTACTTAACTGACTGACGTGGCAAAGCTTGGTAAACCACTCCTGCAGCAGGTGTGCTGATGCCCTTGGTGGGCTGGACTCCTATCATTCCACAGACTCTGCTGTCCCTGGGTGGCCGCTCACCAGGGCTCACTGGGGTGGGTTATGTAACCTGTTTATGCCCCTGCTGCTTACTAAGGGGATCACGCTGTGTAATTGGGCATTATGTAAACTGATTTAATGGGCTCAGGAGTGGCATGCCACACACTAAGCTGGGTGAACTTGAACTGCATTCAAGCAGGCAGACCCTGAGGAACTTAGAGAAGCTGTATACTTGGGCCACTCCTAGGTGAGGGTTCCTTTCCTGCCTCCCAGAGAAACTTATTCATTAAAGGCGCTGCGTATGCAAAGAAGCCACACAAGATGGCAAGTTAGCAGGCCTACAAGTCAATGCAAGGGCGGGAATGGCCGCACATTTATACATGTTAGCTTTTTTTTTTTTTTTTGAAATTCTATACTACTGAGATTTAACTTCACATATGCAAAGCATGAGTTGTGCCACTGGGCTAGACTCCCAGCTACACTCAGAATATTGACTATTCTGAGTCAATAAGGAGCTCAGGGGCTGGGGTGTGGTCCAGCTGCCAGAGCATCTATCTAGCACAATCCCCAACACTGCCTAAAACCAGGTATACGAATACATATCTAGAGTCCCAGCACTTGGCAGATGGAAACAGGAGTTTAAGGTCATCCCTGTTTATATGGGCAGTGTGTGGCTGTTCTGGGCTACATAAGACTATGTCTCAAAATAAATAAAAATAAATAAAGTTTATGATTGAAAGATCAATTCCCTCACTGACCAATATTTCTTTATTTGCTGAGAATTAACCATACTGATGGCAATCCGGTCAGCTAAGAAGGCTGTTATTTACCTCTGGCCCAAAGAGATGCAGGCCAAAGAAACCTGTCCCAGACTGTACAGAAAAAAAAGCAGCAGGGATGAGGTCCCAAAAGAATTGCTACAAGCCACCTCAAGTGTCATTAATAAGTACAGCCTTCCTGTCAATCCTGGTTTTCTTAAACACACCCTCCCCCCAAACAATATTTCCAATGCTGAAAAAGAGATTCTAGCTCATACCCATCCTTCTTGTAAAACTCCAGCATCATGTTGTCCGTAGCAACGCTGAGGGGCCGGCGGGCCTGCTCTGGCTGGCGCCGGTCAGCGGGGTCCATGTCTGGGGAGGGCATTGAGCTGTAGTTGGCATTGTGGTTCACGTGGACCGGACTTCCATAACTGCCTGTGATGTTGAACTCTATCTCTGTAGGGAGAAAGGACCAGTGTATGTGATCTCTTGCTAATGACACTCCCTTCCTAGATGAGAGTTGTTCACAGGCTGTCTTTAGACAAATTCACCTCACAGTCTACACCAGCTAACCTTATGATGGTAATTCATTGTACTGATCAGCCAATGAAGAGACTGAGCGATTGTTAGACTGGCCATTAATAGAGGAGATATCAGGTCAGCCCTGACCACTGAACTATGATGCAAGGGTTCCAGCCTTGGTCACAGTTTGTCCTCACACAAGTTAGTGGCTAAAGCTCACCCTCAGCATTTACTCCACATGACATACAGGATCGGTGTGTTGTTGTTTTAGCAACTATTATTACAACTACTGTAACCACAAAATGATCATCACAGAGAAACATGCATGTAATGGCACTCCCGTGGCTCATAACATCTTGTAAATTCCCTTGTAGAGAACTGTCTCAAGGACCTAATTTTGAACCAGACACACACACAGAAAGCAACTCACTGCCTTCACTGTTATGCGCTGAGGGGCAACACAAAGACCACCATTTCAATCAGTGGGAAGTTGGTGACCAGATGATGCCTGAGCCCTGAATTGAAGTGCTTCCCCTCCCCCACCACACGCCTCAGGCTCAGCCACCCTCTGCATTTGGAAAGTGAGCAGTTTGGAGCTAAGGGGCACTCTGCTCTTGACCAGTTTCCCATGTCTTGTAGATGTCAATCAACCACGCTGTAGATGTTAGGTCAGGAGAACCCATGGTTAGCAGAGGGCATGGACACCCAGGTACTAGAGGGTCTCCTTAGCAGGGATAGAAAGGGGAGCATCCCAGACTCTGCTCCAATGCCTGGTGCATTGGCGGGTGTGTGCAGGAGTGAGAACACCCCTGGCTTCACAGGCTCCGAGCTCACAGTGCCTTTCCTTAGCCCCACCTCTGACGTGAGTGCTGATACGAACCCCCAGGGAAGAACCAGTCTGCGTGCTGGATGATGGGCTCCACGATGCCGACAATCTGCAGTGAAACTGTGGTCATCATCTCGGTGATGTTCCTGCACACAGAGCAAAGGGTGGGCTAACCAGCTCCACTAAGCTTCAGCAAGCTCGAAAAAGGGCCCTGACCTGGAATTCCGCAGGCCTGGGTCTGTCAGCTGCCTCCCTGAAGCCTTACGAACAGGATTACTCCTGGTGACCACACTAGCCATAAATGCTTTTTCAGCACAGGCGAGCTTGCCTGCTTTTCAAGTCTGCTGCATCTTGCAGACAGATAGCCCAACAACATCCTTTTAGGTCTAGACGCTAGGAGTTATCCTCTTATGGAAGCCTCCAGAGGGCCCAAGAGAGCTTGCCTTGCTTGGTGCCATGATGTCCCTTGCCTTCCTCTGCCACCCTCCACTCTGGTTTAGATTCATTAGAGAACACCTTCCTCAGATCCACAGCTCTGAGCCTGTCAGCAAGGAAGGGCTGCAGGAAATTCTCTTCCTTCTCTTGACTCCAGGAAGGAGCAGGCCACGACAGAACTGGAGGTGATCCAGGGCCCAGGCCTCCTGTCCTGCAGCCCATGCCCGGTGCCCTAGGGGCCCTCCCCTTCCTGGACTCACCCCTCTGACTGTGGCCACAGGAGGTTGGGTCCCAGGACGATTGCCATGTTACTAGGAGTCATCTTGTTTACATCCTGATATTCAGACAGTTTGGATAAAAATTTGATCAAGTACCTGAAAGGCAATGAGAAGAGCTGGGTTTAACTAGGACTCAATACTAGTCAGCGTCCCGCAGGGCCGAACAGGAACTTCTCGTGTAGGACGTTCCTGACAAGGAGACTCATAGACCAGCAATATATGAAGAAATATCCCACATCAGGAAATAGGAATTCTGGATTCTCTTCCCCAAAGCAGATAGACCCAGAATTCAGCCAGGTAGAAGCTCACATCTATTCCAGTGAATAACCTGTAAAGGGCCCCATCTATCCTTGTTGCTTAGTATAGGATGATCAAGGTGTATCTATCACCAAACCCTGTCAACCTTGTGTGTAACCTTCTGCCACCCTCTCTGTGTAACCAAAATGTCTATGGCTATTCACAGGCTGGGGCATTATTGCCATCACTTAGGCTTCCTAGAAAGAGCAAATGACAACAGAACATGGCCCAGCAATTGCACTGCTGGAAATACACCCAAAAGAAATACGCCTGTGCACAAGCTGCTAAAAAGACACCTGGAGAGGCATTCTTTGCAGTATGCTTAGAGCCAAGGTCATGCAGATGCCCTTCCAGGAGCGAATGCATTTATGTAGAATGCTATGAAGGCATAAAAAAAGAATGAAGAATTGACAGTTTCAATTTGACAGAATTGACAGAAGCCAATTCTCAATGTGGATGACTCCCAGAAATATGGCAATCAAAAGACAGACACAAAAGGCCACACAGTGTAGTTCCACTTCATTGCGTGAAATACCCAGAACGGGAAAGGGCACAGTGCAAGAAGGTGGATTAGCGGTTGCTGGCCTGGACTGGGGGTGGCGAAGGATGGTTGTAGTGGGAACTGGGTTTCTTTGTGGAGTGATTAAAAACACTCTAAAATCAGACTCTGTCCACAGGTGCACATCTCGGTGAATGCAGACCCCATCCTAAATGTCACCTTTCAAAAGGCATAGTGTCATGTGAATTATATCTCCATCACTTTAGTCCTTCAAAGGACAAAGCTGTGTACAAGGTGAACACTCCGAAACGACTTGGGCATGCCACACCTAGAATATCCCTGTCCGCCCTGGAGGCCCTGGGCTGTGTTTTCTTCTGGACTTCTAGCTACAAAAGGCTGCCATCCGAACCCTTTGTCACAACACAGGAAGTTCCTTGGAGGATTTTAATTCGTCTTCTGACATCCCAGCAGATGGTGCATCTGCCTTTGGGGAGCGGGATGTCCAACCCAGTAGTCATGGTCTTCTCCCTGTCCTCGCTCTATCCACAGCCTCTCCTGCTTAGGTCTCAACCTCCAAGAAGCATCCTAGGACTGGACCAGGATGTGGGATCTCTGAGAACATTCAACCTGGATCCTTGCCGTGGCTGAGGGTTGAGGTTACCAACGTGCCGTGAGTCGTGCATATCTGACTTGGATCAGGACATTTTTACATGCAAATTTTAATAAAAATATATCTACATCTCACTGTATCCATTTGTAGGTATACACTAAAGTACTACGAGTTATATCGTAGTTATATATAGCTCTATCGTTGCCAGACAACCATCACGACCATCTATCTACCTCCAGGACCATCTGACCTTTTCAAATTGAACTGTACGCATTAGACCATAGCCCCTGCATTCTCCACTCTGCCCAGCCCTGGCAACCACCTTCAATACCTGTGACCCCAGCTACTCTCAACACCTTGCCTATATGGAACCAAATCTTTTCATCCACATTACCGTGAGAACCACAATTGCACTGTGTGTGCACACCATATCAGATTTATCCATTTATCTGCCTAGGGACACTTAGGTTATTTCCACTTTGGCTGCTGTGACTCTCGCTGCGGTGAATGTGGGTGCATACATAATCTAGTCTCTGCTTTCAGTTTCTTTGGCAGATGCTCTGAAGTGGAGCTGCCACATCCTGTGGTAATTTGGGCTTTAGTGCTTTGAGGAACACCACAGCAGTGCTCTAGGGATTTTTAACAGGGAAACAGAAATTATCAGGCAGATGGAAGCAGAAGTTGAAGCTGAAAATCTGCACCCTGAGAAACAGGGAGGAGAGGAAGCAAGCAAGAGAGAAACAGGCAAGACAAGAAGGAGAAGCCAAGGGTGGGGAAGGATCTGCAGTAGAGAGGTGGTTCCCAGAAAAGACAGATGTGTGGAACTCTCTCCTTCAGCACCCTGCCTATGACTAACTCAAGGTCACATCTGCCTCCTTTGGCTCCAGAGTAGGTCAGCTAGACGTCCACCGATCTCAAACACTGTAACAGGGCGTGCAATATTCCTTGTTCTTCACAAACTGAAAAACCATATAGAGTTAGCCAATGGCTATTGGGTAGCCCCTGATGACATATGGCTTCTGTCCCTTTCCTTAGCAGCAAAACCTATCAACTTGTCCCTGCCTTTTCTCACAGGCTGTTTGAAGCTTAAAATGGACAGGCGTGTTAACTGTACTGCGGATCCCATAGGGTGCCCATGCACGCTAGGTTCCATGATCTTTATCCAGGGAACAGGTTAGCTGGGCTTGCAAAAGCCCAATCCACTTTCTCCACTCCCCTCTTACCGGATGTTGTTATGGTTGGCCTTGGGCAACTTCTCACAAGCATTCCAGAGAGCCTGGAGTCTCTTGTCTTGCTCCTGAATACTGGGAAATTGACAGGAAAAGTCATTGGTTGAACACGAACTGGTGTAGCACAGATCACCAGTCACTGTCATGGACACTGGACATTTCAATCACTGAAAATTATTATAATTAAGTACCCATGGCTGTTAGCACTTCCCCTTCGATGTTCTCCTTCAGTCCTGCCCTCCTCTATTTCAACAAAACTTCATCTGCATGGATCACAGCTCTTAGGTGAACAAACAGAACAGGCTAACAGTGAGGTTAAGAGGCAAAAGATCGTGGAACACAGGGCTTTGGGGCTGTCGGGAGAACACAGGCCACCAGCTGGGAGAATCTGACCCTGCCGCACACTTCAACCTTGCTTCATATTAAATCTCTTCATATCTGCCATAAACTAAATGCTCAACAAACAACGTCAGTTACATAGATATAAATAAATCCAACCTTTCAAAACTTGACTTCAGTGAGTGGATCATTCCCACTAGCTAAAAGGTTTTCCATTATATATAGCTATTTACTCTTTCTCTCTCTCTCAAATATATATATATATTTCCCTCAGAATAAAAGCATTATTTATAGGACTAAGTTTTTTAAAAACTATACCCAGGCCTACATGAAAGAAAAGTCTGATGCCAGAGCAATCTTTCCCCAGATCTGAAGAGTAAAGATTAAGGTGAGGCACCCATACCTAAGATATGGCCATCACCTTTACATGTCACTGCTGGGTGCCCCTAGGGACCTCTTGCTGATCTCGACCAAGGTAAGACAAATTTTCTGTGCTCCTCATTTCTGCCTTGGGATAGAGGCAAACAACCTCTGCAAGACCCTTCAGCGAAAAGCTCCATTTATGAACAGAAAGAAACAGAATGTAATTTTGCAATGCCTAGTTAGAGCGGGCCTGGATTGGGAAGCTATGAAGTGGCCCTTCTGCTCCCTGGTGTGGTGGTAACTCTGACCTTTGTTAGCGACACCTGCCTCAGAGCTGGTGTAAACCAGTCTAAATCAGAATGTGACCCAAGTGCCCCCCTCTCCCCCAACCCTGCTGCTGATTAATGTCTGACTGCATGTCTCAATAGACATGAAATATTGGCATTGCAGCTGCCGCCACCACTGCTGTCCCTCTGTCCCTTGTGAAGGCACTTTCTGTGGCAACGACCCCATTTCCTCTTCCATCTTCTACTGTCACTTCTGAAGGTGACAGTGCAGTCTGTGGGAGGTCACCTCTTTGTGCGGATAGCACTGGGCCTGGCAGAACAGACCAAGCTGTCATGGGGCCACTGTGCTAAAAGCCACACAATCAAAGTGAACTAGGAAGACTGGGACTAGTTTCCTAAAACAGGAGTCTTGCAGGAACCAGTCCCAGTGTCTCCGAGCCTAGAGGGTCATCCCCCTCTGCCTCGCCCCCTAAAGAGTCCCTTTAAAACAATTACGTTTTGTTGTTTGGTGTAGGAGGGTTCTTCTGTATTTGTGTTACTTTCATTGGTTAATAAAGAAAGCTGCCTGGGCCTTTTGATAGGGCAAGACTTAGATAGGGAAAAGAGAACAGGGTGCTGGGAAGAAGACTGGGTCAGAGAGAGAGCCCGCCATGAAGCCACCAGGGTCAGACATGCTGTATCTTCCCGGTAAGCCCACTACCTCGTGGTGACTTACAGACTATTTAAGAATGGGTTGAAATAAGATGCAAGAGCTAGTCAAGCAAAGGCTAGAGATAATAGACCAGGCAGTATTTAAATGAATCCAGTTTGTGTGTAATTTGTGTATTCCGGGTATAGCCATGCGGACGTGTGGCCGGGAGCTGGGCGGGACACAGTCCGCTGCTCCCGCCTAATACAACAGTTGTTTCTGTTTCTTGGGGCTTTTCTGCCTGTAAAGTCAACCCATCCTGACGAATTCACTGGAAGAACTCATTCTGCTGTTCAGTTATAAAATGGAAAAGGAAAGTTGTTAGATTTTTAAGCTGAATTTGTCTTTTGACAAAGGGCAGATGATATCCGACCTTTCAGGGAATGTAAGTCAACAGACATATATTAGAATGAGCCCCTTAGTGCCAGGAGCCGCCCTATAGGCTGGGAAGAAGCCCTCAGAGTTCTTAACCTATCAGCTATATCAACAACCTGAGGCATTCATACTTTCCCTAGCACAGAAGCAATAGGGCAAAGGGAAGAAGGATGCCCGGGAAGGCTCCTCTGCAGAGCTGACATTTAAGGTGAGGCAGAAGGTCTCCATGAGGCATTTCAGAGAGCAGCCCATCAGGGGAGTCAGCCAGAGCATCTGTCCTGAGGATGGTCTCCTATCCTCGGAACCCTGCGTCCTCCTCCAGGGCATCTGTCCTGAGGATGGTCTCCTATCCTCAGAACCTTGCATCCTCCTCCAAAGCATATGTCCTGAGGATGGTCTCCTATCCTCGGAACCCTGCATCCTCTTCCAGGGCATCTGTCCTGAGGATGGTCTCCTATCCTCGGAACCCTGCATCTTCCTCCAGGGCATCTGTCCTGAGGATGGTCTCCTATCCTCGGAACCCTGCGTCCTCCTCCAAAGCATATGTCCTGAGGATGGTCTCCTATCCTCGGAACCCTGCATCTTCTTCCAGGGCATCTGTCCTGAGGATGGTCTCCTATCCTTGGAACCCTGCGTCCTCCTCCAAAGCATATGTCCTGAGGATGGTCTCCTATCCTCGGAGCCCTGCGTCTTCCTCCAGGGCATCTGTCCTGAGGATGGTCTCCTATCCTAGGAACCCTGCATCTTCCTCCAAAGCATCTGTCCTGCGGATGGTCTCCTAGCCTCAGAACCCTGCATTTTCCTCCATCTCTGCATGCTTTACCATGGAGGTACTTAGTTTACCAGACTCCCAAAGTCACCTCCTCAGTCCCAGTAAGTCTGCATCTTGTTTATAAAAGTATGTTTTATTTATATTTTCATTATTTCATACACATATACTATACATCTGGATCCCATCGATCTCAACCTCTGCATCCTACTCCCCTGGGACCCTTCTAGCATGTTTCCCTCCCATCATCATGGCTTCTGTTTTTATTAGTATGTAATCCACTGAGTTCAGTTAGTTCAGCCTGCTGGAATGCTATCTTGCTGGATCAGTCTTGTGAGGTCTTTCTTGTGCAGGTAGCGAGTTTTAAGTCCAAGGGCCACGTCCTGTCCAGACGCCAGCATTTCACAGTGACGCCTCCATGTTGTCCAGCTCTCACATCCCTTCTCCTCCTCCTTTAATGTTCCTGGGTTTTGTGGACAGGCACTAATTATGGTCTCTGTGACCAGTTGTGAGTCACTGTATTAACTGTCCTCACTGCAAAGAGCGGCCTCGCTAGCATCAGTCATGATCTGGAATCTGGCATCCTCTCTTTCATGGCCCACCTGGGTCTTGGATGTCCTAAGCGTATGACTTGTCTGCATACGCTGCATCAGCCTGGAGTACTGCATTCTGAGTCCAGCTGAGTGCTGTCCTCCATAAAACCTAGCCTCTCCATAGGGCCAAGGTTATCCTCTCAACTGCTTGTGGGGCATGGAAACACAGAATCCCAGGCAGTTCAATCCAGATCTCTAAGAAGCAGGGACAGATTCTGGTATCTTTTGAAAGTGTACCGAGAGAACCTGATACATACGGACAGTGAGGAATATCTCCACTAGAGAAAAGCATTTCTTAAGATGATGAGACCATGCAAGGCAGACTCCACCAGTCCCCATGAATCTTTGGCATTAGAAATGCTTAACATCCAGGTGCAGAAACAAGTCCTTGTGTTTCTATGGTTCAGTGCCATGGAGTCATCAGAGCCACTCTTTTATTTTAAAAGACACCCTCCTGCCTTTTAGAATGATTGGGGACCAGCATGTATTGCAACATTCCCAGTGCCACTCTCAGCTGTCCTTCCTCTCTCTAGATTCTTATTGAAAGCTCTTCTCTATCCAGGAGAAACACAGGAGCAGTCTCTATCAAAGGATATGCTCTCATTTCTCACTAGAATCCCTGTTTTGTGTTGCAAAGGCATCAAATGCAGTGGCTGCATGCATGAACTCTAGGACTGGTGTGGGAAGTCCTTCTGTATATGT
>JAQHUG010000025.1:6507660-6526028 GCA_028555095.1 Dicrostonyx torquatus | reverse complement strand
ACCAAAGTCCATCTTGGGCTGGAGAAACATGGTGTCTGTCCCAGTGCCTTCTCTCTCTCAGCCTCCCGTTCTGTCTACTCCGCCCACCTAAGGGCTGCCCTATCAAAAGGCCAAGGCAGTTTCTTTATTCAACCAATGAAAGCAACCCAAATACAGAAGGACCCTCCTACACCAAGCAATGCACATTTGAGGTGCTGAGTACACTAATGATGACCCTGGTTTGATCACTGCACAACATACCCTCACACTGACACATCACACCACACCCTAAAACCTTGTAGATTATATATAAACTAAAATGAATGATGATTCACTTGACTGAAAGAGATGATGACTACCTGATACAGCCTCTGGTATTCTTTCTGAGAGGCTCAGCTGGATGCCTTAGATGGCCAAGTCCCATGACCAGAGATTACTAAGAATTCTTTCCATTTGTAGGCACCTTTGCTCCCAACCTTCTCTCCTAAAAGCTTCTCCCACCTTTTCTCTGCTACCCGCATGGTCTTCACTCTGCTCTCCACAATCCTGGCTCTGGTGCCAATTCTCCTGCCCCCATATTGTCGACTTCCTCACTACACATGGTAATTTGTATTTTAAGATAGTTGCAGCACTAATGCTAGCCTAATTCTGCTCCTTTGGCCCAGTCTTCAGAGAGCATGGATTATATCTACAGCCCACGTGGTATGTCTCAGTGTTACCAATTCACTGTGGCTAATATATCTCTGTAAGAGATATGGGTAAAGACCTCAAGACTATTCTTTTCTTGGTCTTTCTGCTAAAAGAAATCACTGTCATTGCCTAGTTGGGTCTTTCCAAAAACATTTTTAATATATACAGAAGGCCAACTTCTAAAATTCTATCTTTAAAAATATACTTAGAGGAAGGGAAGGGAATGGGAAAATGATGTAATTACATTAGAACCTCAACTAATGGAAGAAATAATTAACACACACACACACACACACACACACATACCTCTTGTGTTCTTATTAACTTGCCTATTTCATTCAGCAACAGACCTATCTTCCCTAGTAGCCAGAGTAGCCCTATCAGCTTCTTAATTGCCTCAGAACATAAGGCACTGTCTCTGCCCCTCAATGAGCTATTAGTAACTTCCCAAATAGAGTTACACTCTACATTCTTGCAATACCTTTATGGGAACATGATGCTTCATGATGGAAAGCAAAGAAGGCAGTTGCTTATCTGAGATCACAGGGTTTCACACTTCGGAGAGCCTACAAGCAATGCAGCATAGCAACTACTTACATGGCATTAGGTTTTATAAGTAATCTATGGATGGCTTAAAGTGCACATGAGGGTCTATGAAAACACTATACTGGCTGCTTTGGATAAGGAACCTAAGCATCCAATGGTCCACAGATACCAACAGATGAATATAGTCCTCATAATCCTAACCCACAGTGCAATTCAATATAAGGTACTCACTTGGAAGCTTGGATCCATTCCTCATAGAGTTCAAAGGTCATAAGAGGTTCTGGCAACTCTCGAAGATAAGACTTCAAAGCCCCTGGGCATAAATACAGTAAGCTGTTACACCACAGCAGGACAAACTGCATCAGCCTACACTGCTCCAAGTGGACATGACTCCTTGACCCACACATGATCAACTAGTGGTTTCCCATGTGAATAGTTGCCAGGCTTCAAGAGTACCTGGGTTGAAAATTACATAGCCCTGCAACTTGTTTTCCACATTGCCTGGCCTTCAGCTGTACTAATAAGGTAGTCTTCCATCAGTGATCAGAACAAGGCCTGAAAGGGGGCCCTACGTGGACATCTGAAGCCACTGTTCCTGACACAGAGCCACATATTGTCCATGCTCACCCGTTTCCTGGGAACCCTGGTTCAAAGGTGGAGGGTACCCACCTGCAATGGCATGGGGGTCTGCCGAGTACTCCTGCACATCCACCACACAGCAGTCCAGGGCAGCTTTCAGCTTCTTCAGCTTGGAGGCTGAGGGGGCTACCCGGAAGAGGCCCTACCAATAGGATGGAAGGGTTAGAGTGTGGCCAGCAACTCAGAGGGATAGGAGGAAAACAGAGAGCTGGAAAGTCTACCTGCTCTTCCTTCTGGACCACCCCTTCTTCAGCATCTCAACTAGGGCCATGTTCTGATGATGCAATTGCCTACTCCTAGGTATCTCC
Organism: Dicrostonyx torquatus; assembly: GCA_028555095.1. Lineage (NCBI taxonomy): Eukaryota > Metazoa > Chordata > Mammalia > Rodentia > Cricetidae > Dicrostonyx > Dicrostonyx torquatus. The sequence goes on along the minus strand of JAQHUG010000025.1, from coordinate 6,523,866 downwards.
TCCAGACTTAAGCAACTCCTGAGTCCACCATGCTGTTCTCAGTGCAGCAGCTCACTGCCTGGCAGCTCACTGCACTGATTTATTGGGCATCTGAACCTGGAACTCTCAGGTGTCTGGTTCTTTTACACTTAAAGTAAATATATTGGAGAGTCTACCTGAGAGCTGCCAGACACGAAGGTCTAATAACTTGGATGAACAAATGTCTATGGCAGTGGTTCTGAACCTTCTTAATGTTGTGACTCTTTAATATAGTGTTGTGGTGACCCCCATCCATCAAATTTTCATTGCTAATTCATAACTGTAGTTTTGTTACTGTTATGAATTGTAATGTAAATCTCTGTGTTTCCTGATGGTCTTAGGTGACCCCTGTGAAAAAGTCATTTGATCCCTGATGGAGGTCACAACCCACAGCTTGAGAACCACTGATCTATGGGATGCATGCATATGCATGTGTATATGTGTACTTAAATACACACTGGGAGGCACCAAGTGAAATAAACAGCACCTGTGTCTTGAGAAGAAAGGAACATGTTAGTGGCCTGCCATGCTCCAGGTTCTATTATTCATTATTTTGGTATTACTACCACTTAGGGCTAAATGGACAGCATCACATTATAAAGTAAAACTGAGGCAGACAGGCATGTTTGGAAGAGAAGATAAATGCAGGCCAGGGCTGGGAAGGAAGCTCCAGGCCCAGGACTGTAAAGTATGGAATCTTTTGGCTTTCCACTCTGCCTCCTTAGGTGCCCCACAGACTGAAAAGCAAGCTGGGAAGGTGACCCTCCCTTCTCTTAGGTTTCATGGCAGCCCAGACTTCTACATTCCTTGTGAAGAAAACATTCCCAGTCTAGGATGGAGATTTCAAGCTGTTGGGTTGGCCAACTCCTTTTTCAGCGGAGGATGTGAGACAAGCAGATGTCTAGAACTCACTGGCCTATGTGCGAGGAGGTTATGCGAACGAGCTTGGGCAAATGTGTCCATCGGGCTGCCGTGACAAGGACATCAAGCTACAGAGCACACAAAAGGATTGGCTTACATCTTATAACCATGCTGTGGCCACACAGGAAGAGCCGGTAGTGATAGGGATGGATAATACAAAAGAGGAGGAACCACGCTGTTAAACTCTGCGATTCCTGCCCTACTTGCATTTTTCATTTTCCATAGCATGAGGTATCCACAGCCATTTGCAGTCTGGAAATACTAAACGCGAATTTCTAGAAAGGAGTCACTCACATACTTTGGATTCTTTTACTAAAATGTGTTGTTAGAACCATTCCATTTCATTTGATTACTATTAGTCTTTGTGGGGCTTTAGATGATAAAGGTCCCCATAAGCTTAAGCACTTGAACACGTGGTCCCCAGTTGGTAGCACTGTTTGGGGATGTTTAGGAGGCACTTTGCTGGAGGAGATACGCCAGCGGAGCTGGGTTCCAAGCCTCATGACATTTCCGGTTTGCTCTCTGCTTTACATTGGCTGTTAAAGATGTACGCTCTCAGCTTCCTGCCTGTGTCACCATGCCTCTGTGCTCTGCCTGCCCACCACGGACTCTCATCCCTCTTCTTTCTTGGCTTTGGTTATGGTGTTTTATCAACTAACCAGAAATTAACTAATACAGTTTCTAATTGTGCCTAATTTATAAATTTAACTTTCTAACAAGTGTGTGTGCAGACATAGGAAGGCACAAAGCAATACAGGGTTTGGGTTATCCATGCTTTGGGCATCCACTGGATGACTGGTATGGATAGAGGGGAACAGACAGTACAAGCAGGTAGTCTAACAGCAAAGACTGTTTTATTAAAGGGAGATTATGAATGTAGCTAGTTAGTTCAATGCAAAGGTATAGAGGACTTTTCAAGACATGCTGGAAAATGGCAACAAAGGCATAGTGGAGGCTGCATGCAGGAGAGATTCATACAGAGGCTGAAGCATAACTCAGAGAGAGTGGATCCCTGGGAAGACTCCTCAGAGAAGCTGAGGTACAGATAGAGAAATAGGTGACTATAACAGAAGACAACTAGACAGAGGGGGGCAGAGGCCTGTGTTCATTCAGCAGGGATATTGGGGTTCCATGGGCCAGGCTGTTGCACAGCCACAGTAGCTGTATCAGGCAGCAGTGTGGCAAACAAGGCTGGGGCTGTTCACTGGACTTGGCCCCCTGGGAAGATCAGGAGGGCAGTTTGAGCCACAGGATGGGGACTGTAGTGTTTGAATGAGAGTACCCCATAGGCTCATATGCTTGGATACTTAGTTCCCAGCTGCTAGAACTGTTAGGGAAGGATTAGAGAGAGCGTGTCACTGGGGGTGGGCTGTCAGCTTTCCAAAGACTCATGCCATTCCCAGTGAGTACTCTTTATCTCCTACTTGAGGATCAAGATGTGAGCTCTCAGCTGTTCCTGCTGCCATACCTTCGCTCCACCACCATGGACTCGAGCTCTCTGAAACTGTCAGCCCTAAATTAAATGCTTCCTTTTATATAAAATGCCTTGACCATGGTGTCTTGTCACAGCAATGAAACAGAAGTAACAGCACAAGAAGAGGACAGAGTGGGCAGTGGTATGCACATGTGCAGTGAATGCTGAGAGTGGTTTTAGAATTGGGTTTCATAAGAAAACAAAACCAATGGATTAGGGAAGGAATGGGAGGCTGACCTGGGCTGCAAGGAGATAATCTTTCTAGGCTTAAGGAAAATCTAATCATATTTGTTAGTGAAAGAAAGCAGAGTAGAAAAAATGCAAAAATTGGGGGTGGGGAGAATCTGTCTAGAGGAAGAATGTCCCAGGAAGGGCAGACACCAGAGAGGCAAGTATGACACAGGAAATATCTAAGGCCAGTTCACCAATTGATGCTGGCTAGGTTCTTGATGATGCAAAGCAAGTGTTGTTACATACAACATATTATAAGACTATGGCAGGTAAGATTTGCTTCTAAATACCCAAGGCAAGCTTTTAAGGGCAGCAAATGGAGGTGGAGGTGAAACAAAGTGGCTAGGGAAAACACTCATTGTTTTATGTGTAAGTTTTTCTGTAATTAAAAGAAATAGCCAAAGCTGTATAGCAATTTCCACAGCAGCTTGGGCAATAGGGTGAGAGCCTACCTAAAGAAAGAAAGGGGGGGGGAGGGAGAGATTGAGGGAGAGACAGACAGACAGACAGATAGGGAGGGAGAAAGAGAGAGATGTCTTGCAAGACAAGCCCAGTTAGTCTTCCCCATGAGATGTCCTTGGAGACCAAGGAAACCCTTCTATGTTTGTTCACTGAGGACTATGAAAACTGTAACAAAGTTTTAACAATCTAAAGACATAAACAAAACTCCCATATTTATTGGTGTGTATGGGTAATGAGTGCATGTGGGTAGGAGTCCACATGAAGATGCCAGAGAAGGGCATTTTCCCTATCCCTCTCTTAGTCCCTTGCAAAGGGGTCTCTCGCTGTGGCTGGAACTCACAGGTCTGGGGCTAGGAAGGAGTCTAGTAAACCCCAGAAATCCATCTCTGCCCCCATCCACCCTGGCACTAGAGTTACAGGAGTGGACAGTTGCACCCATTTCTTCACCGGGTGCTGGAGATTCCAGTCCTTGTCCTCATGCTTGCATAGCAGGTACTTTAGGACTGAGCCATCTCCCCAGCTCCAGTTACTGTTTTCTTCCCCCCTTTAAAGTTTATATGTTTTATCCTTAGTTTTCCATTTTTAAGGGATCACTTACATTTTGGTGATTAAATTTAAAAGATATATTCCCATTGATCAGATTGATTATTTATCGATTGATGACGATTTTCAGTCTTAATCTTTAATATTTTATAGTCATCTGAGCTTGTTTAAGTGTTCTCATGAAGAAAAAGTCCAGGCAGCAGCTAGAACTGCAAACTAGCTTTCTTCTGCTAATCCCTGGGCAATTTCTCTGAAGTGGACTGAGTGATAACAAAGATGGCTGTATTGTAGTGATGCATTTTCCCCGCTTTGAGACAGAGTCTCACTATGCAGCCCTGGCTGGCCTACACTCACTATGTAGACTAGCCTCTGCCTCCCGAAATCTGGAATTAAAGGTGTGCACTACCCCATCCGGTTGGCCTGTCTGTGAGTTGACAGTTATGATGTCTGACCCATTGCTCAATCCATTTTGAGATTTGGCTGATATAATACTCTAGCTCTTCTGGCTCACTACTGGATAGCTAATGCACAATTTCTTCTTTGTAAGATACAATGGGTTCTTCAAAAAGAGCTTGAAAAATCTTCCACTGACTGTTATCTTGTAGTTTCTTCTCACTATAACCTCTTGCTTCATATCTTTTATACAACATACTATTATCTGTTCTCAAGACAAACACTATAGGAAACCAGTGTTCAGGGAAGGAACACGATCGTGGTAATCAACAGTAAGCCTTCTTTCATTGGACTCGCTAACTCGTCAACAACTCTATCTTCATCCAAAATGGAGCTACCATATTCTTCATCATAGCCATCATATAGCCTTTCTCAAGCTAAATCACCTACATTTACGTACTTCAGTCCTGACCTGGACACAAGTTTGTTGCCTAGTGTGGTTTTTCTAGCCCCTGGTATAGCAGTGATCAGGATGTCCAGAAGTTTCATAGTTGTACTAGCTGGTTTTGTGCGTCAGCTCTTGAGGACCCTGCTTCTTGAAAGAACAGGCCAGCTGGGGATGGGCATGGCTTCTTTGTGCCTACCTCTTCCTGCATCCCACACTCCAGCAGCATTGTGACACATGCCTCTATAGGGAAGGCAATCTCACGGCCACTGATCATTAGGTGCTCCTCGAGGGGCTTCCCAAAGGAAGGCTTCTCCACCCAGGCCTCTGGGGAGAGGTGAGCAAGAAAGGAGTCAGTTAGTAGCTTCCCAAGGCCACGCATGCCAGACTTTCTCCCCTTTCCCAAATTCTACGCAGAGTACCAAAGAAAGAGAGGGCCCAGATGAGCGTTCGTTTTTGCAGCTTAGTGGAAAATGGAAAGGCATGGAGACAGTGTGCCTGGCACCACTGGCGTCAGTATTACACATACCCAGCTCATCCCCTCTGGAGGGCGATAAGAAGGGATGAGCTCAGCTTTAGGTCACTGGTGAACACTAGCTCAGGGAGGTCTCCTGGCTCTTTTAAACATCAGTGTTTCCAGGTGGGGAGCTGGTCTCATCCACAAGGCAAGCAGGCTCCCCACCCTCTCAGCTCTTAGGGAAGCTTGCACTTACCCTGCTGTGCCTTGATCTGAGGCAACACAGCCTGTAGCAGTGTCAAGGACTTCCTGTGGTACTCAGCTTGCACTTCTATCAGCTGAGAAAACACAAGAACAAACCTTACCCTTTGCCAGAGGGAAGCAGTCTTCTACAGTGGCATCCTTTCTGTATGAAGGCACTCGCTCGTGGAGGGAACAGGTAGGACTGCCCTCAGCCTCCTCCAGTGACACCTCAGCCAGTAGGGCAAAGGGGTCACTCCAGGTGGAAATTTGGGAGGTAGGAGACTCAGGAAGGAATGGGGGAATCCACCTGAGCTGGAGCCTGGCTTAGAGAGCTTGCTTTAGATTGCCTGACATCACCTGGCAGCCCATCCTAAAAGCTAAAGTAGCAATGAAAGATGCAACTATCGTGAATGTAACTGGAAAACCCATGCTAAGGTTCATCTCCCCATGAGACACATACAAGTTAGTGTGTGCGTACTGATCTCTGTTCGTGGTCAGAGAACAGGTGGCTCTACTCCTTCGGATACACTTGGAAATGAAATGCCTTTGACTGTCGCCCTGGGACCTCAGGAACAAACTCCTTCAAGGTGTGCCCCTTGCCATCCTAGCCATTAAAGAGATGACTGCAACGTTGCTTCGGGCCAAGGAAAGCTCACGAGTCAACGGTGACTTCATCTGTTTTCTGGCTTTCCATCCTTCCAAAACTAAGTAAAAGTCTGGCATGGAGTTGGAACACTGACAGCACTAGTGTGGGAACCCAGGGCCTGAGAAAACAGTGCGTGATGGCCAGGGACACAGCCTGACAAAGCCTGGGTGCTGGTGATTTCATAGGCTTCGGTGGCTCCAGATTAAGAATTTCCTAAGTAAAACCAATGGAATGCATTTGAAAATAAACTACTGGGTGGCTCGAATGAGAAATGGTCCCCATCATCTCTGGGACTTGAGCACCTGGTCCCCGGATGGTGCTGCTCTTGCGGGGAGTGGGGTTCAGGTGGCGGGCATTTTTTGGAGGAAATATGTCACTGGGAGGTTTGCGGAGTAAAAAGCCTTGCCTACTTCCAGTTTGCTGTCTCTGCTTCTTGTTTGTGTTTGAGAATGTGAGCTCGCAGCTTCCTTCTTGGGTCTCCATGCCAGCCTGGTCTGTCTGGTACCGTATGTCCCAAATAAACCCTTCCCTCTAAGAGCTGTTTTGGGGCATGGTGTTTGACTGCAGCGACAGAAAATCCATCAATACGACATCTCAACTATGCTTTGAACCAGATGTTCCATATCGGAAGTGATACTAGCCAGCTGTTTCATAGGTATGTGTGTTGTGGTGGTAGCTGGTCTGTACCCCTATTAATGCGGGGAAAGTGCCACAGTCCATAGCTGCTCCCCCACTGTGCACCACGGAGCAGTTTAAACTCAGATCTCTCTGCTTGTCTGCTCTTCCCTGTGACTCACTTTGATTCTTACCCCATCATTGCCTTGGTCATGAAATAAACGTTCATAGGTTTTAGCCTTATTTTTAACATTTGGAACAGGTACACTCAACTGTTTTTCATGTTGTATGATTTACCTGTCGATGATTTTCTGTTATTTCTTTATTTAGCCTTATGTTTACTCTGGCAAGGAGCCAGCATCCAAATTATCCGGATTGGCTGATTGAAGTTAGTTATATGGGATCCTGTCTCTGGACTCTAAATCTGCTTTCACTGAGAAGAGGCAGCCACCAGGTCACCAACCCCTGCTTATCTATCCACCTGCCTTGAATGTGGCAAAAATCTTCAATAGAAACAAATATGCCTTTGTAAGGCATTGGATAGTTTCCTATTCTCAAATCCTTTGTTGTCACTAATCTAGGTTTCCCAGCATGGGTCCTCTGACTTCCTGGGTTGGGCCACTCTGCTGTAGGGAGCAGCCTGCCCACCTGAAGAAGGTTAGCATTTTCCTGCGTCTAACATAGACACAGTGCCACAGCCTTCCTGAGCGGGGCAATCAGAGTCATCTGCAGTGTCCTTCAGGAAAGGGGGAAAAGCTACTCTTGGCCGAGAAGCCCCACTATGGGCTCACTAAGCTGTGATAATCCTCAGGGACAGAGTTCTGCTTTAAACTTAGGTTTTGAAACAAATCCACACGTGGAGGGCAGAATCCCCTAGAGGCTGAAGCAGCAAAGTGCTGTCCCCCCACCCCACACCTCTTCCCACAATACTGTCATGCAATCAGAAGGCCCTGGTTTTTATGCCCACCTTCCTTTGCTGTCCACCCTAGGACATGTACGTCTAGACTTTCTGCAATCCTGCCTTTGTGGAAAAGTACTGTCTGCCTTTGCGGACCCTTACCGTTTGAAAGTAGTTTGCATAGTCTATTTCTTTGGCCACAAAACTGTACATGTCAGCAGAGAGCTGGTCCTGTGCAAGATAAAATATACAAGCAAGGTTAAAAAGAAAAAAAGGAAGAATGGGAGAGGGTGGCTAACACTGGTCACAGACAGCATGGGAAGAAAGGGCTTAAACTCTGCTGCACCTCATTATTCAATAATAAGTGACATCACACACTCTTCCTATGGGGCTTCCAGCCTCCCAACCGTGGCTCTAGAAATGAGTGACTTTGAAAGTCTACCATGATGGTGGTTTACCCAGAGCTTTAATTTAGGGGCTAGCAAATCCAAGCTGGTGCTACAGTGATGTGCAAACGAGCTCTCTACACCACAGCTCACCCCTGCACAGTGCGTCCCTCCACAGCGCACCCTCCACAGCTCACCCCTCCACAGCGCACCCCTCCACAGCTCACCCCTCCACAGCTCACCCCTCCACAGTGTACCCTCCACAGCTCACCCCTGCACAGTGCGCCCCTGCACAGTGCACCCTCCACAGCGCACCCCTCCACAGCGCGCCCCTGCACAGTGCACCCTCCACAGCTCACCCCGCCACCTGATTCACCTGTGCAATCCTAAGCACACACTGGCTTGCCTCCCTCTGCCGTTTCTTCCCTTGGGTCACTTCACCTACCCGTTCACCTTCACCCTCAAACTAACTGGATGACCATGAGCACATGGGAAAGCCACAGAAACGCAGTGGTTTTCAGAAAGCCTGTACAGACAAGGTGCACAGCGGGAAAGGATTGCTGGTTTAAAACCTGGCAAATTCTGACCTTATCTGTGTTGCACACAACTTTAATAGATTAAAAATTCTTAACCATTAGGCTTTCCATGGGCTGCAGTGTCAATGGCTGAATGCTGCCCTGGAATCTCCATGGGCTGCAGTGGCAATGACCTAATGCTGCCCCAGAATCTGGAGCATTTTATTCTGAGAAGAATGGGTTTCAGTTCCAGAGAGACAGCCACAACATGCACAGCAAATATTTTTTTGAGCAGCATACACTGTCATTAATAGCATCTTGAAGCTGTCACTCTGTCCTTGTGTGTGGAAGCCATGGCCCCTGGAGGAGGCACTTCCTGAGAACAGCCTGCACACTGGGGTGGGTCAGACAGAGCAGTAACCAGCAAAGTCAACACGGATCCCAAACAAACAGAGGCAGAGAGCCCCATGTTTCAGGAAGAGGTCTGGATCTCAGATCATTAGTGCTCATGGAAATGCCAAGTGGGCCCAAGGCCTGACTGTAACCTCAGTGTTCTGGATGAGGAGGAGACAAAGGATCCCTAGGACAAGCCTGTTAGCTATACAAGATGAGTTTGTGAGCTCTGGGCTCAAGTCATAGATGCTGCCTCAGTATCTAAGGTGGAGAGTGATCAAGGGAGACACCTGACTCCAGCCTCTGGTTTCTACATACATGCACACATAAATATGTACACGGTGTACTCATGCACTCATGCATGCACACACACACACACACACACACACACACACACACACACCCTACATATACACAAGAAAAAAAACAGATTATTTTTAAATTTTCCCTTCAGCAAGTGTGAGCGTGATAAAAGAACTTAATGAGAGGGTAAAATATATTACCTACATGTACGAAATTATCAAAGAATAAATTAAAAATGTAATTCCCTTCATGTTTTTTGTACAAGGTACATATAAAACGTAAGTGTATTTTAGACTTAGGTATACAGAAATATTTCAGAATATGGAAAAAAAAAACAACACTGAGTAGTAGCCGGGCTGTGGTGGCGCATGCTTTTAATCCCAGCACTCAGGAGGCAGAGGCAGGCGGATCTCTGTGAGTTCACTTTCAGCCTGATCTACAACCTGAGTACCAGGACAGCAAAAGCCATTCAGAGAAACCCTGTCTCAAAAAACCAAACCAAACCAACCAACCAACCAACCAACCAACCAAAAAAAAACCAGTGTGTTACTAAGCATTTCTATTCAGAATACTCACTCCATAAATACTAAGAGAAAATGAAAGAACAGTATAAAAGTGAGATTTAAAACAATTGCTGAGATTTCCCCAAATCATCAAATTACCAAACAATTTTCCCCAAATTATCAAATGCCAATCCAAAGGTCCAGGAAAGGCAGAGAACACCATGCTGAACAAAGAAATACACATGATGTTTAAATTTCAGCAGATAAAACATAAAGCCAAAAACCTGGAGAAAAGTGAGATGGGGGAAAAAGATTACAGCTAAATTTAACAAAGAACACATGCAAACTAATACATGAACATAGACTATTTAAAATGTTAAGAGAAAAACATTAAAACGCCAACTTAGAATCCCCTACTCTAAGAAATTATCCTTCAAAGGTAAAGGAGAAACAAAGACTTGGCCAGATGACTGAAGAACTGTGTTGCCCCAGACATGCCGGGGAAGAAATGAATGTTAGAGACGATTCTACAGAAACAGAATGTGTGACACAGGCCAGATGCCCAGAGCCCCCAGCAGGAAGGCCTGCAGAACAAATAACTGAATGATGGTGTACCTGCATTCCATTTAGAATGTCAGCCTCCTGCGATTTCAAATGCCTGGGAGATGCATCTCTACAAGGGCATTTCCAGGGAGGTGTAACTGGGGGGGGGCGGGGGAGATGGACTCTGATTGTGGGTGACACCATCCCATGGGCCAGAGAGCTTAACTAAATAAAAGGGGAAAGAGGAGAAAGCCAAGAGAATCTCATCTCTCTCTGTATCAGATTTGCAATGTGGCCAATCGCCTCACGCTCCTGCCACCGTGCCTGGCCCACCAGGAACCACTGCACCCTCCAGCTATTCACCAAAAAAAACCTCTCCTTGGGCTGGAGAGATGGCTCAGTGGTTAAGAGCACCGGCTGCTCTTCCAGAGGTCCTGAGTTCAATTCCCAGCACCCACATGGTGGCTCACAACCATCTGTAAAGAGATCTGGTGCCTTCTTCTGGAATGCGGGCATACATGGAGACAGAATGTTGTATACATAATAAATAAATAAATCTTTAAAAAAAAAAACCTCTCATATCCTAAAGTTGCTTCTGTCATGAATTTTATCACAGCAGTGAGAAAATTAACTGATATTCAAAGTAAAATATAGACTTTTTTCTTATCAAGTGATCTCATGGGTGACAGTTCACAGAAACTGCTATTAGCAACAATGTATTCACAGTTCAGAGTAGCTATTACTAAAGGCACTTTGGATACAAACATGAAGACCTGTGATCTATCCCTGAAACCTATTCTTTAGACTTGTCCTCTGACCTCCACCTGTGTGCCATGGTATGCATGCACACTAAGATTTACATATAAAAAATAAATACACACATAAGTGAAATAAGAGGGCCAAAAATTTTAAATTACAGAGAAACCACTTAAAAAAAAAACAGAAAAAAAGTAAAAGCGGGAAGCTATTGTTATTTTAAAGCAGAGACTCAAAATCAGATAAAATATTCAATTAAAACTAAAAATGAAGGCAGGCAGTGGTGGCGCACGCCTTTAATGCCAGTACTCGGAAGGCAGAAGCAGGCGATCTCTATGAGTTCGAGGTCAGTATGGTCTACAAGAGCTAGTTCCAGGACAGGCTCCAAAGCTACAGCAAAACCCAGTCTCCAAAAACAAACAAACAAAAACTACAAATGAAAGAATGATGGGAAACACAGGAACAAGAGCAACAGATAGAAATCAGAAACAGGCGGATGCATGACCTGTGCTGTCAATAATCACTGACAGAAACTGTCAGAACAGTATCAAAAAACAAAGCCTGATCAACTGTATCTTGGCAATGAAAAGCCTCTTTAACTTTTTATATAGATTTACATTTATTTTCTATGTATGAGTGTGTGGGCTGCCATGCATGCACGTGCATGTGTGGTGCCTCCGGAGCTGAGAAGAGGGCATCTGACCCCCTGGAACTGGAGCTACAGATGGCTGTGAGCTGCCATTGGGTGCTAGGAGTCAAACCTGGTTCACTTGCAAGAGTGATCAATTCTCTCAGTCACAGAGCCTACTGGTTTTCAAACCCAGAAGAAACCCACTTTAGAAAAGCACATATACATTGGCCATAAATGGAAGAGCCAATCATGGGGCCACTTGCTTACAATCCTAGCGCTTGGCTGGTTGAAGAAGGGGAAGAAGATGTTGAGGCTACTGTGGAATACAGGATGAGATCTTGTCTCACTCTCCTCCCCCACAGAAGAAAACGCATGTAAAAAGGCACACTGTGCCAAGACTAATCAAAAGAAAGTGAGGGTTGCTAACCCTAACCCTAACCTTCAGATAAAGCAGACTTTAGCGTAACAAAAGCTATTGGGGTGGGAGGGGGAGGCAGGAACTCCATTAGAGAAGAGTCAACACTCCAGAAAATATAATAATCTTCAGTATAAATACAGAACATCAAAATATGCTCAAGAGCTTACAGAGTTCCAAAGGGAAACACGGTCACAGTAGAAACTATAGCAGCAGGTGGCACATGTGGGCCACACCTTCAACTCCAGCAAATGCACACTATTTTCAGATGCTCATACAGTCTAGACCCGGAGGGACCACATTCTGGGTCATCAGACATACTCGGCAAATACACGAGAAGACCACAGTGGAATTAAGTGAGAAACTGGTATCAGGCAGAATCCAGGCCCAAACGCTCAGGGGTGGGGGTGATCAAAGAACATATTTATAATTGATAAGCCAATCAAACCCTGGGGCCTTCGGAGCTGGTTCTGTGCTGCTTGTAGGCCTTACGCCTCTTTCGTGAAGCGGCAGCTGAGAAGACTCTAGTGTGAGGTGACTAAGAGAGTCTCTGGAATGCACAGGACTTACCAGTGAAGCAGGTTATATCCCCATTTGTCAGGCAGCCCAACAAGGAATCAGACACCGCACGGGCGGAAACAGGAGGGAGGTGCAACTGGTCTTCTCTAGCAGGAGACCGTGTGCCTACTAGAAAGAGCCGGCCACCTGAGCTCAGAGCACAGCACCCACAGAGCAAGGATACAGTGTCCATCCCAGAGCTCTGAGTGCCCCACCACAGCCTGGCCTCACAGAAGAACCTTCTCTTTACTTTCACTCTTTACTGCCTCTGAAGTGAGAGCCGGATGTGCGCAGTCATTATCTCTGCCTCCTAAAAACGAAACGGCCAGCACTATGTTTTGATTAATACCAAATGAAGACAGATGGGGAAATACCAGTTCTATGAAAACACGTGCTTTCCTTGGCTCGCATTTATATTCCTGGAGTTATTCTACCCACACTACGTCAACAAAGCAGTCACATCAAAATTCGTGCTCAATCACAGGATTCGAATGTTTCCCATTATCATTATAAAAACAAGGACAGCTTTATAACCATTTGTACACAGCTAGTACATGTAGGGGAAATTATCATTAACTATAGATAAATTACTTAAAAACTAGATATTTCAATTTTAAATCAAGTGTCAAGGTTAGTTATTTTTAATTAGGAATTTAAAATGGGTAAAGGATTTGAATAGATTAGTCAAAAAAAAAAGTATTTGTCCAAATCCACTCCAAGTGCAGTCCAGGAGTAAGCCCCGTCATAAACTGGTGCAGGCTGAGTGGGCAGACCCCACCGCTGTCTTGCAGCTGGCTGACAGTCGGTATGGTTATATGCGGGGGCGTGGGAATTATTTTCATACTCCGCTTCATTTTGCTGTGACATTACAGGTCCTCTCAAGCTAGAATTAGTGTTTACTGCTTTTAATTTTCAACAGATTTGAGACAGAGATATTTGGCGTAGGCCAATTTTATCTTTCTTAGCGTCCTGACTTGTTTTTCAGAATCTTCCACTATTTAAACACAGCTTTTCCACTGTTCATCTTCAACACATAGCAGAATTTTTCCAGACTTATTCCTCTTGGGAGTATTTCTCTAACATTCTGTAAGGAATTTTTAAGTTGTAGCAATGACTCAGTTTCCGGCAAGGCAGATTCTGTTGGTGACTAAGAACAATCCCATGCTGGAGTTGTTCAAATTTCTGCCATCTCACCTTGCATCCTTTCCATCTCACGTGGGCTTTTTACCTCTCCATGTGTGCGTACCTGTGATGCGCTGTGCGCAGAATGCATACGTGTGCACATAAATATGTAGGCCCACAGTCAGGGTCTTTTCTCGAAGGCTGCCTTATTTTCTGTTGAGACCGTGTTTTCTTATGGAAATGATTTGGCTAGGCTGGCTGGCCAGTGAGCTTGAGGGGTTTTCCTCTGTGTTCCACCCTGCAGACGGGTTGTGAGCATACACTGCGAGGCCTAACCTGCCGTTCGCATCCTGGAGATCTAAATTCTGCTCCTGTGACGACAGCACAGCAGGTACCTCACCAACTGAGCTCTCTCTGCTGTCCATTACCTCCCCTTTTATCTGCTGAAACATGACATCCTTATTTATTGAATTTTATTCGAGGCACCAAGATATGTCATATTTGCTTCATTGCAACTGCCAGTAAATCTAATCCTCGATCCAGCTGGCCCTCTCCACCATGGATTCTGCACCCTCAGATTCAGATGAACATCAATCTCAAGTATTAGGAAAGAACTGTGCCTTACTGGGCACGCCTCAGGCTTTTCACTTCTAGTAGCTCCCGACAGTGTAGCATACCAACTAAGCACAGCATGCACACTGCATCAGGTGTAGCAAGAAATGGGGTGAGATGAGGTACATGGGAAAATACCACAACTATAAAGGGCCTGATCTGTGGAATCTGGTGTCTTTGGGGAACAGGGGAAAATCTCTAATGTTTCTGATACAGAAAACTAATCTATTTAAAAAAAAAAAACCAAAACCCAAAACCTTACAATGATGAATATCTTGTCCGTGAGCTTTCCTGGCCACACTGGTGGAGTCTTCTTAGAATCTAAGCTCTGCTAGCTCTAGATTCAGGACTCAACAGCCTGTGGGGCTGGATCAGGGCAGCCAGGCCACAGAAGTGCTGCAGGTTGCTCTCCTTCTCCATCAGGATGAGGAATACAGTGTCTCTGAGTCCAGCAAAACCTGAAACATCCATGTTTTCAACATGCTTAGATATGGACATGGCTCGCCCAGATCCTTGCAGATGTATCCAGATATACTACTGGACACCGCCACCAGCTGGCTTCCTCTCTGATGTGGTTGCTCTTGCCCATAGGGCTCATGGGGCAGATTCTGCTGGCAGAAAGGAATCCAAGGATTGTCCATATTCCTCAACTATTTTGTAACCTCTTGATCTGAAATGATGGTCCTTCCTGGATCTTATGCACTTATTTCCTATGACTGTCTACTGACCTTGTGCTAATAGGAATCACAAGTCCACAATCTCAACACTGGGTCTTTTTAGAGAGAGAGAGAGAGAGAGAGTGTGTGTGTGTGTGTGTGTGTGTGTGTGTGTGTATGTGTGTGTGTATGTGTGTGTGTGTGTGTGTGTGAGTGTGTGTGGTGGGGGAGGGTGGGTGGGGGCATGCGCATGTGCGCGCGCACGCACATATGAATCAGACTATGGGAAAGGCAATGATGGCTAAAAACTACCTTCAATCTGTTGCTCCTGAGACTTAAGTTTCAAATACTAAAGATTATACATAGAGAATAAAATCACAAAGAATAGATACAAGAGAGTCTGAGGGAGGACTGAGAAAAAGGGAGAGAGAAGCAATTTATACATCCAGTGCAATCCTCATCAAACTTTCAGTACAATTATTCACAGACCTCAAAAGAACAATATTCAACTTCATCTGAAAAAATAAAAAACCCAGAATAGCCAAAACAATCCTTTACAGTAAAGAAACTTCCGGAGGCATCATCATCCCTTACATCAAACTCTATTATAAAGCTGCAGTAATGAAAACAGCTTGGTATTGGTATAAAACAGACAGGTGAACCAATGGAATGGAACTGAAGACACTGATATTAATCCACACATCTATGAACTCCTGATTTTTGACAAAGAAGCTAAAATTATACAATGGAAAAAAGAAAGCATCTTCAACAAATGGTGCTGGACTAACTGGATATCAACATGTAAAAGAATGCAAATAGATATATATCTATCTCCATGCACAAAACTTAAGTCCAGATGGATCAAAGACCTCAACATAAATCCAGAGACATTGAACCTCATTGAAGAGAAAGTAGGAAGTAGCCTTGAATGCATGGGCACAGGAGACTACTTCCTAAATACAATACCAGTAGCATAGACACCGAGAGTAAAAATTAATAAATGGGACCTTCTGAAACTGAGAAGTTCTGTAAGGCAGAGGACATGGTCAACAAGACAAAATGACAGCCCACAGAATGGGAAAAGGTCTTCACTAACCCCACATTGGGCAAAGGACTGATTTCCAAAATACATAAAGAACCCAAGAAACTACATATCAAATTATTAAATAATCCAATAAAAATGGGGTACAGATCTAAATAGAGAATTCTCAACAAAAGAGTTGCAAATGGCCAAAAGACATTTAAGGAATTGCTCAACATCCTTAGCCATTAGGGAAATGCAAATCAAAACAACTCTGAGATACCATCTTACACCAGTCAGAATGGCTACGATAAAAAACACCAATGATAGCTTATACTGAAGAGGATGTGGAGTAAGGGGAACAATCCTCCATTGCTGGTGGGAGTGAAAATTTGCAGAGCAAACTTTGAAGATCAGTAGCCATTTCTCAAAAAATTTGGAATCAA
>JAQHUG010000025.1:6476426-6506336 GCA_028555095.1 Dicrostonyx torquatus | reverse complement strand
CAGAGAACTATCAGCTGCTAAGCAAACCTTCTGGGACATACTGGAATGGAGTTCTTTTATCTGGAGCCCCAGGTAGAAAGGGGAAGGCAGATCAGCAGTTCAAAGGAGCAGAATTGGTTTAGCCTTGAAATATGGAAGCCAGGCAGGGATGGGGTGGGCTCTGGAAGGAATGAGCAGAGGGTGTGGCATCTGTGTCCCTCAGGTCTCAGCAGCCCTCACCTATGCAGGTCACCCTGACGGGGTGTTCCAGGTGGTTACAGTCCTCTGGGTCCCAAATATCTGAGGAGTTCTGTCTGATGACGCCTGCAAGCATCTCTCTCAGAAAGAAGACTCTGCTGTTCTCCAGCATTCAGCCCCATTCTCTCCTTTTGCTGATTTGCCATAAAGAAGACCTAGAGAGTCTGCGGCAGAAATATAAAACCTTGAAGATCAGGAAAGGCCCATTCAGGGAGGTTAGAACAGAGGAAGCTCTGGTGTATTTCAAAGTCACGAGAAAACTTTAATACCATTTGCCCTGGGTGCTCTCAAGATCAGCTGAGCACACACATGAGACTACGAAGAGCACAGGGGACGGTGACCCACTGGAGCTGACCTTCACAAGCTCCATGCAGCTAGATACCTGTCACAGACTAGCCAAGATGACTGTCAGAGAGAAGGGCGCTTCTAGTGAAGACTTTGTTGCAAAGTCATTTCAAAAAAAAATTGCACCCCATCATCCCAGCAAGGAGGACACAGAGTCCATAAAAGAGAGGAATTAAAGAGAATTTTACTCAGAGTAGTCATAGCGGTTTAACATGGCACAGGTACAATGAACTCTCAACCTGGAACAAAAGGAAATAAAACCAAAAAGGATCTAGCTCTTACTTTATAAAAACAAACTTCTGCTGGCTTATAGTCCATAAAAGAAGTGTGTAAAATAGTGTGTAAAGTATATTAAAACATTAATATTAAAGAAAACATTAAAAACAGTCTCCCCTTCAGACAGACCTTGCTTGTCTAAGAGGCCACACAGGAGCTTTCCCAAGGCAAATAAAATAGTGTAGCACTGAGATTTTAATGGCCAAGGTCAATGCAGACTAAGTAAAAAGACTGGGTTGGCGAAATACTATTAATAAAAACGCAGCGACAGAAATTGGGGTTCAACCTGAAGGTCAGAGGAGCCAACAGCAAGCCACTGGCTCTTACCTCTTACTAATCGTGCTACAGTCAGAGGATCTGCGGCACAATTGATGGGGAAGAATCAAATGTATGCAGCATATGGAAAGCAGCAGGCATGTTATAGACGTGTTAGCACAAACAGGCAGCTCCCTCAGCAGGGCCTGCCCATCAGTAGAAGACGACTGTCCAATGAGCACATGAGGACACAGGGCTGTGACTATAATATGGAAAGTTACAAGTCTCTACAGTAGGGCAGAGAGAAAGAGAGCTTCCCTCGCTGGCAGGCTGGCAGAGACAGAAAGCACAGGTAGGGGTGAAAGGAGGAGCATGTAAGTTTTGATATTGATGATAGAAATGTGAAATACATTGCCTTTTCAGAAGGGGAAACTGACATTGAGTCAAATAACAATATGGGTAGATTTGCCCTAAAAATACCATCATGGGGCATCTATCCCACAGAATAAAATTCACCAGAATAGAATGATACAGACCTATGGATGCTTATTACCATTTGGGAGAGAAAAAGCAATACAAAGCACTCCTGCACCTAAGGCTCAGGGAACATCGGGGGGGAAAAAGAACAAAGGCTTTAAGAGCCAAAGGATCAGAGTCTGCTGTGAGATTGTGCCTCCTAGTAATATCAGAGTTACACACATATAGTCTCATCAACATGACACTCCAAAAGAGAGCTGCAAAAGGAAAACAGCGATAGACATGCCAGAGTGTATGGAGGAAAGTCCATGAGGCCTCAGCCCTACACAAAGAGCTGCATGCAGCCAAGGAATGCTGCGACTGGAGAAATAGTCTTCCACAGGGGGAAGAGCACTCCAAGGGTTATCCAATATTAAATGGTCAGTCCTGAAAACGCACATACAAGTAACATTATACAGACTAAGCAGGTAAATTTATGTATTGGGGAATATATGTTATAAATATATGTATGTATGTATATGTATATAATATACACATATATTTTTTGCAGGAAACAACAATCAATAAAAAAAAGTAGCCATGAATTTGAAAGAGAGCAAAGAGTATATGGGAGGGACTGGAGGAAGAAACGAGAAGAGATAAATATAATTATAGTCTTAAAAATAAAAGAAAAATATTAGAAAAATAAACCATTATCATGAATTGAAAATATATAATTAATATATACTAAACTTAGATTAATGATGTGTATGACATTGACCTATGGGAGGGAGTTTCTAAATTTTTTAACCTGTCTTTGTAGCATTAGCTAAAAGTCCTAAATAATATAACCCCCCAAAGACTCTGAACTGAACAAATGGATGTATAACAAACATGTACAGATCATGACCAAATCAGCAGGAGAGAGAATGACACCTCAGAAGTGGCACACCAGCCACATTAGCTAGGGATCTGTCCTAGACCCAGAAGCACAAAGGGCCAGTCTGCCTTCATCACAATGAGATCTGAAGCATTTGTATTCTCTGCTTGGTCCCACAGGATGGCAGTCTGGGAGACAGAGGATTCTTTAAAAGTCCTTCATTGTTTTCTACTCCAGAGGGAAATTCTGAATGTCATGTGGAAGCAAGCTCAAAGCCACCTGCACAGTGTGGCTATAAAAGTCAATGCACAAGTCAAAAAAGCTGCAAAGAACAGAAAACCTATGAGTGAAGCATCACTTTTTAAAAATCTGGGTTTTTAAAAATCCCATAGGATGGGTTGAGGATGCAGCTCAGAAGCAGACTGTTTGCCTAGCATGATGAAGCTCTGAGTCCAATACCCAGTGTATACACACACACACACACACACACACACACACACACACACACACACGCATGCACGCACACAACCATGACAATAGGAACACAATGTACTTGTAGAAGAAGCGAGGTTTCTAATATTTGGGCCAAAAGATAGTTTACATAGGTTTAGCTTTCTTAGGGACCCAAACTGACACAAAGGCATGTAAAGAGATGTAAATATATATATATCGGCACTATGAATGGTGTATGACTCATTATGTCTTACACAGTATGTGTGTCGGGGGGATAATAGATGGGAATGGTAGTATGTGCAATGAGTGACATCATCCCACAAATAAAGAATCCCAGATCTTAGAACTCGGTACTTCTCTCTCTTAAAAAGGGAAATCTGTTTTCTCTGATGGCCTCCACAGCTAACATTTAAAGCATCTCAGGTAGTATTAAGAAGCAAACAAGGAGAAACATTTCACTATCACAGAAGTTGCGGATCAGTCTAAATTCCTAGCCATCCTGGGGACCTACAATGTATTCTTTGGAATGCAATTGCCCTAAAGCTCCCCACAAACATGAAGGCCCTGTCCTCCTTGCTTACAGTGCCAGGTCCCCAGTGACTCACTGTCCTGGCCACCCTCACAGTCCCGAGTCTGTGAACTCATCATGGACTCTAGAGATGTAAGTAGGCAATCCAGGGACATTCTGATTAACTGGAACATCACCAGCAGGGCTTTAAGAAAACTCCACTGAACAACACAGACAATCCCCCAAGGACTCCACAGCCTGTCCCTGGAGAGAAGAGCAAGGGGAACAGATACCCGGCAAATCTCCACTCTGTTGGCAGCCTCCTCCATCTCCTCCCTGAGGGCATCGGCTTTGGCACCCGCGGGCTGAAGGCTGCTGGAAAGCCCTGAAGACTTGGAAGTCTGCTGCCACCTGATGGAAAACAAGAGAGAAAGAGGGTGTGTGTGAGACAGGTGGAGCCCTGGGGATATGGCAGAGTGCTGAGGAAATACCTGGCCTCAAGTTGTTAGCCAGGGAACCACACTGTTGCAAGGAAGGAGGTGTGACCAGGAGATACTGGTGCTATACCAGGTGAGGGACTCACCTTTCCACAGTGGAACTGGTGGGGGAAACTGAGGGTCAGGTGACCTCACCCACAGGACCAACATCCTGCAGTTTGCCACTGTGTCCTCTATGACCTTCTACACACTAAAGTCAAATGACAGTCACCATTACTGTCCCCTAGTCACAGACAAATTACAATGGTTGACATTTCTGGAGTGCAGTGTGACCTGCTATTATACATACATGGTGTAGTGTGATTAAATCAAACTAATTAACATACCCATCACCTCAGATTTTTTTTGCTAAGAGATTTCTGAATCTTAATCAGGCTCATGAATGTTAATAGCAATGCATTCCATATTTTGAAATTACCAATACTGCCTTTCAGTATGGCCCCCATCATTCAGTGACGTTGCTCATGGGCTTCTGGGCTTGGAAACACGCCTACTCGGCTGAAGCCAGTAATGGCTGTGAGGCGAAAAGGAAACACTGACAGAATTAAAAGCCAATCTGAAGGCAAGAATCTGCACTGGTAAGTATGGACTAGCATCCTACCGACCTTTAGTTACCTCATCTGTATTTCCGTAAAACCTCATCTTTTGCAGAAAGAACCCTGGCCTCTTGAGGAAAACACTGGGATGACATCAAGGGAGAAGTGCAAACACTTCCTTCTGGTTGCTGGAGTCACCATCAGGGGAAGCTAGAAGGGGCAGAATGGCCTACAAGAAGAAAGGGCTCGGCAGGGTTTCTCTGCTGCTAAGTCTGAGACCTCGCTGGCTCATAGGGACTAGCAGGTAGGAGGAAGAACCAGAGCAGTCCATTATCTTAACTTGTCCACTGGATCTTTTATCTTCCAGAGACAGAGCTATTTCTAGCCTGGGAGCAGCACAGCAGGGCAGTCGGGATGACGAATGGCAGTCTGGGGATTGGGGAAATGAGTGGGAGCCGCCTTGTGAAGATGGACTGACAAAGCTCAGGCAGGAATGTGGTCAGGGGTTGCCAGGTGTTTCAGCTAACAATTTTTCTAAGCCAGAACAGTAAAGACGGTTGAACAGGAATCCCTGAATGACTTTTCCTTTAGAGACATGCTTTACACAAATGATCCATTTCTGAATTGATTGGAACTGTCCAGAGTCAACTTAAGTTAAACATTAAAGCAATGAGGGATTTGGGACATACAGTTATTCCCCATCATGGCTGTAATTTAGACGAGACAGCAAATACACTTCCATGTTGATTATAAAGATGAAGATACAGCGACCAATCTGTCCAGGCCATCTAGAGAAGCAACTAATAGATGCTTGAAAGCGGGGGGAGGGGGCAGGCTGGAGAGATGGCTCTGCAGTCCAGCAGGCTTTACTGCTCTAGCAGAGGGCTGCAGGTCAGGGCCCAGTGTTCACAACCCTCTCAGCATATTTAGATCTATCTCATTGACTTGAAGTAGACAGGGCAGAATTACTTAAACGGTGACAAATGCATGCACTCGATTCAACCCTCATTAAACACTGACTAAATAAGACAGATCTGACAGATTCACTAGAAATGTGCTAAGATTCAAAGATCCTGTCATGGAAGTATTGATCAGAACACACTGAGCGAGGACAGAACAAAGTGACTTTGGAGGGGCTGATAAGGCAGCACTACGGAACGGTACAGCTCACAGGAAGCAGACAGGACTGAAGAAAGCCTTGACAGCTGGACGCAGGTCATCGCCAGCATAAAGACCTCACAAGTGCAGCTGAAGGAAGAAATAGCGTGGGGGTGGTAGGAGCAGCGAGAACCAGCTGCCCCAGGAGAGTAGCTTGCGATCCCCGCTATTGAACATCACTCTGGAATTCAGTGTGAACTTCACGGCTGTATCCCGACAGCTGCTTCTCGCTGACTAAGTGTGCAGCTTTAAGGGAAATGGCAGGAAGCACGGGTTGGCTGGCTGCTTGGTGTGGCTTTCAGTCAAGTCCAACAAAGCAGATAAGGCCTGCCTGGATGTAGCCATTCAGAATCAGGGGCTAAGAGCAAGAACCGTCGCCGTGGATGTTACTTCCACCCTAAAGACCATCACCTGGATTGACGAGAAAGTCGATAACTTGAGGGTTTGAGGCCCTCATGTTACACCTCTCTAAGTTACTAAAGCAGAGTCCTGAAGGGAAGCCAGCTGAGATGGTGAGGGGCCTGAGCTACCTACAATAGCTGCCAAGTAACCCTCTCTCACAACACCAAGTAGGCGACAGAAAGCCACCAATGCGATGAGGACTGCTTACATAAGGATGACCCAAAGGGTCTTTTTTGTTTTGTTTTGCTTTGCTTTTGCCTAACATACAAAGGTTGCAAGGGTTTGTTTGCTGTGGTTTGAAGGAGAAACCACAAGCACACAGGCTCATGTGTTTGTGCAGTAGGTCCCCAGCACATGGCACTGTTTGGGGGAGGCTATGGAACCCTCTTGACATGGGGCCAGGCTGGCAGAAATGTGACTGCCAAGGCAGGGATAACCTTCCCTTCCATCCGCCAGCCAGAAAGCCTGCAAGAAATCTGTGATTTCCTTATAGAAGCAGAGAAGGCCTCACGATGAAGACCCAGGCCTAGAGACACAGCGTCCAACTCATCACAACAAAGAGCGGTCAACACTACTCCAATCAGCCTCCATGGTCCTAAAGGGACACCTGAATACCGGGGCCATGGGATGGCATTTTATGTAGTACAGAGGCACTGTGACAATGGCTCTCTTTCCTGAGTGCACAGTATGGACCTGGATTCTATCAATGCCCCTTTGTATTAATTCCCTTTGTGATAAAATGTCATTATCAAAAGGGACGTGCGGAAGAAAGTGTTTATTCTGGCTTACAGCTCCTGAGGGAGAGTCCATCATGGCAGGGGAAGCATGACACTGGGAAGGAAGAAAAACTACATCTGCAGCCTGATGCGGGAAGCAGAGAAAGTAGACCTCAAGTGGGGAGAGGCTGTAAACTCTAAGTCCACCCTCAGTGATGTGCACCCTCAAGCAAGATGCCATCTCCCAAAGGTTCCATTACCTCCCTACACAGTGCCACCGACTGAAGACTGGGTATTGGTACCCGACTCTGGTACAGCTTACACAAACCACCGCGGCCTCTCTTGAAGACACTGAATTTGCTTCCAGCCATTTAATTTTAAGCTCACCTGATTATTTGTAGCAAAGGGCATTGGCTTCTAACTTATAACCATGCTGTGAAATTTCTTTCTAAAATGTATTGTGAAAAAGTTATTCGGGGTGGGGGTGGCTGAGGCTTGGGATACACCAACTAAAGAAACTTCTCTGCTGATTTAACTTGTGCTATTTCCGTACCACACCTTTTAGAGTTCTGAGTGGTGAGTCTCCAGGGTAATCACATGTTATAGCATGGGTTGACAGGTGAAGGCACTGGGGAAGTACAGGGGCACACAGTACCTTATTTGATGCTCATAATACCTCTACAGATGACAACAGCGCTTACTCCCTGTGCACAGGCGAGGAGACAAATTCTAGGAAGTGGTTCAGTCAAGGCCACTAAAAGGTCTACAAAAGAACAGAGCTGGATCTTGTTTCCTGACTCCTAATCCTAAATCTCTCTGCCCTAGAGCTTCCTGGTTTTGTTTATTTCATGAAAGGAAAATAAGATGAGGTGATTAGGACTGAATTACAAAGGACTTAAGGTAGAAACCGTTCTTTCCACATTGGTGTGGGTGAACTCTATTCTTTTAACTTATATTTGTGTGTGCACACATACACACACGTATGCACAAACACAGAGCACTGTAAGGATCAAAGGCAATATGTACCACATTCACATATAATGGCCACGGTCTGCATTAGGGCTTCTGGCATCAGCCTGCTGAAACAGGAAGTTTGTAGTCTCTGAGAGGGCAGGTGGGGATCAGGTTGGTAGGACCTTTGCAGAAGGGCTACAACAGAAAGCTTCTACACCAGCCATTTCAGGAGCTGACACATGTCATGTCCAGAGTTAGGCATGCTCTCCATGTTGCACACATGACATAGCTCTGTCCTGACTCTTGGTTTGCATGCCCACTCTCCTCCAAGTCATGCTCATTCTTCCTGTACCTCGAATAGAGCACCGAGGGCCTATGCACTGTGTCTCTCTACATAGACAGTTTGTCCCACAGCTTTGCCTTGTTGTTTGAGCTCAGACAAAGTAACACCTACGCAAAAAAGCAACTCTTCAGTTTTCCCCTTCTGATGTTGATGCCTCTTCCTCCATCATTCTTTTCTAAAATTATCCAGTATGATTTTCTCAAATGTGTGACTGCCTAAAACTGTCCTCTTTCCCAGGGTCTACCTTTAGTTTCAAGGCAGGGAACCCGTTTCTGGTCATTACTGTTACCTCCAGTGCCTGCTACACAGGGTATTTAAAAAACTTAATGAAGGCTGGGAGATGGTGACGCACACCTTTAATCACAGCACCCAGGAGGCAGAGTCAGGCAGATCTCTGAGTTTGAGGCCAGCCTGGTCTGCAGAGTGAGTTTCTGGACAGTCAGGGCTACACTGGGAAATCCTGTCTCGAAAAGCCGAGAAAGAAAGGAAGGAAGGAAGGAAGGAAGGAAGGAAGGAAGGAAGGAGAGAGGGAAGGAAGGAAGGAAGGAGAGAGGGAAAGAGGAATGGAGGGAGGGAGAAAAGCAAGCAAGGAAGGACGAAAGAAAGGAAGAAAGAGATGAATGAGGAGTTCACCACCACCCCACCCCCTCAAATATCATGGTTCCGCCAAAGCAGCAGTGAAGAAGGTAAAGAAACTCTACCTGGTCCGTGAAGAATCCATGTCCAGCACCAGCTTTGCTAAATGTTTCCTTTGCTTTTGAATATTTGGGATTTCTACCTGTGGTTCCAGAAGAGGAGAGACACAATCAAGCCCAAGGTCAAGATTAAGATTTGAAAAGCAAGGCTCTCAATGAATACTTAAAAATTACTACTGACAGTCACCTGAAAGTTTGCTACAGGTCTTCTGGCCCTCGTTTTCAGAGCAAAACAGCTCCCCTTTGTCACTGTCACTTGTCACTTAGTCATCCATCAGTCTCCCCTTTGTCTTGGGTCTAGTCATCCAATAGGAATCATGCTTTGTGTGTCCGCCTTTATGTCAAGCTACAAACGTTATCATGTATAGCTGCCTTCCTCCCTCCCACCCCAGATCCTGTGTGTGTGTGAAAATCCACTTGAGGTTCACTGTCACTCCAATACAGTGCAGTCACCCCCCTCACCCCCACCCCTCCGCTACCTACTGCGTTTCTAGAACTGGTGCAGGAGACTTGTCCTGTCAATCATGTTTTAAATAAATGCTGATTGGCCAGGTAGGAAGTATAGGCGGGTCAACCAGACAGGAAGTAGAGGCAGGGCGAGGAGAAAGTCTGGGGAAGCAGGAAGCTTCCCTGGCATTCCTGCGCAGACCACCAAGGAGGCAACAATGTAAGCTGCCCAGCTGAGAAAAGGTACCAAGCCATGTGGCTAACATAGATGGGTTAATATAAGTTATGGGAGCTGATAGGAAGACTGAGCTAATGGGCCAATCAGTGTATAACTCAATGTAGACTCTCTGTGTGATTTTCTTTGGGGCTTGCCAGCTGTGGGGTACTGGGCAGGACAGAAACCCCAACAAGCAGGACCCTCATGTTACATAGAACGAACTTATCTTGTATTCATGGAACTTTGTACCCTGAACCAGCAGCAGATAAAATAAATGTTCAATTCCTTCCCCGACCTGCACCTGCTCTCGCTTCCCTGGACATACCGTCTATAGGTTCTGCATAGCCCTACCTGCTTGGGGATGGCTATACGCTTGTCCTTAGTCAAACCAGCACGAAAAATAGAGCTAATAACTGCTGTGTCTGCTTCCACAAGGGCCAAATGCAAGAGAAAGGAAGGACATACCACCATTTAGGCACTAGCAGACCTAACTTAAATGAGCAGCTGAACACAGAGAAGCCCTGGCCTTAGCAAACTTGAGATGCTAAGGGATACCACTAGGACATACTTTGTATTTATAGAAACAAAGGAGACATGTTAGCATATTTATAGAGACGAAGCAAGATTTCCCACAGTTAGCAGTGAGTAACTCGGCCTCTATGGAGTTCTCCGCAAGGACTTCTTCCATATTGGTTGTATGTGGATGCTCTTTTTATATTTTTCTTTCTAAAAATGACTTCCTTGAAGATTCCAGTGCAGGGTTTTGGTTCCGGGCCCAGCAAAAGTAGGGCAGGATGTGAGAATTAAAAAGGAAAATTGGCTATGAATTGAACTAAAATCATCTTGGGGTTTTTTGTGTTTTTTTTTTTAACGCTAGGGGAAAATGTGAGGAAAACCTGGTGCTCTGTGAGGCACTTTCCACCCACTCAGAGCTAAGCCAGGCTGAGGGCTGTGCCGAGTGCGAGGACTCTAACAGCAAGGAACAGCATCAGAACCCGCAGAGCCGGGGCAGGGCTGGGCAGCCACTGCATTGCTCAAGTCTCAGCAAGGGGCGTGGGCCTTGCTGCTGAGTCCCCCTAACTTCTGGGGTTATTTCGGCTTTGGCCTGAGCCCAGCCACCTTCTGAGCAGCAGGTGCCTCTCATGAGTGTTCCTGGTTAGCGGAAGAAGGGAAGGAAGGCAATGGTCACCCAATTTCATCTACAGTGTGGGATTCAAGGGGCTTACGGCTGATCTAGGGTGGCTTGTCCAGAGCACCGTATCAATTTACTCTTCGGTCACCTTTAGGTATTTAAGTAATAATTTATCCATACCGCTGACTCAGAAAGAACATGGAAAGACAAGAACACACCGGAGGCGATCTAGAGATGAAACCAGATATGCACTGGGCAATATTACAAAGCTTCTGAAACTTCTGGTTATGGGAGATGATATAATTTTAAATTTAAATGAGCAGAAGTTAGCTATCATTAACTCTGAGTCTCCCAAGTTGCACTAATAACCACATTCCATGTTCGTCATGGCCGAAGAAGGCTAGGGGCTACCACTGCACAGGTATAGAAAGTTCCATCATTGTTGGCATCTCCCATGTGGAGCAACTGCTAGGTTTTGTATGGATGGCCAGTGAAAAACCACTGAGGAATCCATAGTGAGAGGCCCATAAAGATCGCAGCCACTTCTTGTCTCACTTGATAAAGCTGCAGGAGGTGGGAACTAGGAAAACTGTCTCACAGACATTTAGACAGCTTTTTAGTAAAATAGTTTAATTCAGTATCTTGTACAATCCAGAGAAGGTATTCAACCAAAGGTATTCAACCAACTGACGAAGGTTCTTGCGCCAGTTTCCCAGACTCATCAGAAGGGAGCTGCCATTCATGTCCACTAGCTACTGAAGCCTGGAGATGGGCAGGGAGGGGATGTTGGGAAGGGACAGGGTGATGGAAGCTGGGACTTGGGTTAGGGATGGAGGTGATGCTGCTGGCTTTGTATATTTATCCATGAGAAGGTGAAGGGAGAAGTCGGTGGGGGAGGGAAGGAAGCAGCAAGCAGGTGAAAGCTCTGCCATACTTGAAAATCTTGACAATGGTGTGGTCCCATCTTTCCTGATGGAATACCAGGTCAGAGATCGAGGAGAGAGAAGGCAGCAGAAGGCAGGATGTAGGATTTTTTTTTTGTCCCAGCCCTAGCCTCACTCAGCGTCTCACCTCTGCCAGCAGGAACAGGGGTTCAATCACATCCCTCTCCACTTGCAGCTCAAAGTGGATCAGCTCCTGAGCTAGTTTGTCCTCCGTCTCTCCACAGAGCTTCAGCATCTTCCTGCAGGCAAGGGAGAAAGGCATCCTGAATATCCTGGACCACCACACTGGGCAGAGTCAGACTCCATCACCCCTGGCTTGATAAATGTCCCTAGGTCAACATGTGAGTTGGTTTCTATGGCTACCAGGGACCAAACTATTTCCATTGTTTCTATGCCTGATGTTATCACCTATTCCAAACAGTGCTGAGTACCAGGGGCAACAGGGATACTGGGAACTATGAGAAACGTGGATGGAGAAACTAGGTTCACACAAGCCAAACCCACCAGCATATGAGTTCAATTGCTTCTCTATCTCCTCTGGGATCCCTGGAGAGACTAGCTAAGAAGGATCCATGAACACACCACACCTTCACATGAATACCCAAATCTCAATTCTGATGGGACCTCACCAGGAGAAAACACTCCTAAGCCATGGAAAGTTACTTAGTACAAGACCAGTACTTAAGTCATTATGGCAATGGAAAGGGCCAGAAAGTCACCCCATGAGTTGCTCAATACTGCAACAGCGGATGACATACTCAAGAGAAAGTTAATCTGTTTTCTGAGAAAAAGAGATTGTTCCAAAGATGTTAGTTTTCCCTAAATGGCTGTCTTCTTTAAACAGTTCCATGTTAACTGAAAATCAGGTAAGTTTTAAATATCAATGAAAGTATAAGCAGACACAATTTATTCTCAGCTGATAGATGATCTCTCTATTCTAATACACTCACATATAACATGATGCTACCACTTAGTTAAAAATGTTTCACCATTGGTTTTATACAAGCTTATTTTGCACAAGTTGCTCCCCCCACCCCCAGTGTAGGGATCGAACCCAGGAACTTAGACATGACCAGCAAGAACTCTAGTACTGAGCTTCCTCGGCTCTACCTGCTTTTCACATGTAGCTAGTTTTAGGGATTGCTCATGTTTGCTTATGAAAAAAACATCATTTTATTATGTATAGTTCTTTTTTATGAGTATGTCTACCTCCATGTATTAAGCTTTCCCATGATCAAAAATTTTAGGGACCACATATGCATTGCTGTGGAATATACATATATAATACATCCTCATACATACACACACATGTGCAGCCTTTTTTTGCATGTTTGAAAGTTTTCACTGCTCTATGTCCCTAATAATTCTCAGCATGAAAGTCTTGATTCCTGTCAAACTGGTGACTCTGCATGACATCTCTTTCAGGCCCTCCAAAAACCCTGGTCATGAAGTTTTCCTCACATGTTTGGCTACTTCTGAACTGGGATTTAGCTATTTGAATTTATTTACAATTCTTTATATAGCCATGCATCTGTAGGGAAATGGAACAGAGGTTCTAATTTGCTACTATAAATGCCAAGTCCCAGTTTGTGGTTTTATCTTTGTACCTTTTTAATGGTATTTTTAACTAAACTTTCTGGTACTTTATATTCCTTATACTACTTCTACTTCTTGATTTTTAAAATATTGTGAGCATTAGCTGTTGACCCATAGCTAAGGAAATAATCTGTGCTCACATTTCCTCACTGTTTATTTCATTTAACAGATGTTCAGTATTTATATATTAACTATATATAATAGGCATTCCTGTACATTCTTTTAAAACAATTCAAACTTTAATTTTTTTTGTTATGTCTTGAGTTTTTTCCCTGCTCTGTTCCTGACATATGTGCAGTGCCTGTGGAGGCCAGAGGAGGGCACCAGATTCCCAGGAACTATAGTTACAGACAGCTGGGAGCTGCCATATAGATGCTGGGAATTAAGCCCAGATCCTCTGGAGAGCAGCTAAGGTTCTTCACCACTGAGCCATCTCTACAACCCTCCCAAATTCAAACGTTTAAAAGTTTGAGTTTTTGAAGCATTTCAGATTTAAGATTTTTGTGTTAAAGACACTTACCTGGTGATGGCTAAGTAACTACTTTAAAACCACGAAAATTCCAAACTGTACAAACTGGTCTCAGCATTTGAAAGAGGGGCTACCCCACCCGTACTGGAGCTAAGCTGTACAGTTAGTGTGTAGTGAGCACCGAGCTCACACTCATTTAGTTTCCCTAAAGTGAACCACAGTTCAGTTTGCTTGCTTCCTGTGTGTCTGACTGAGCCCCAAACACCAGCCACTTTTCCAATTGGCTCAGGGCACTAAACACTGGATGTCTATGAGCTACGCCTTCTTGAACTCATCTCCCCTGAACACAGGCCAGCGTGGAGCAGCGTCTTTCCATCCATAGGACACAACTGTCTTCCTGGAATCTTCCTCCACTCTTTCGGGGTTGGTCATGGCTCTGCCCTGTATCGCTCACCCTACATCCACCTCTTTTTATTTTATTTATTTAGCCCTTCTGGGGAAGCAAAGTCATATTGCAAAGCCACGGTCCTCACATCCCTCTCCACGCTCTCTCTTTCGAGTTTGGAAGGCTGTTTTAACTTGCCAGCTTCCTTTGTTGTTTTTGATGGGTCTGGGGGAGTCACAATTCTGGTTCTTCATGATAGCACAAGGCTTGTTTCCAGGAGCTTGTGCAGTCTTCTGGCACCGCTGTTCCGGATCCCAAACCTCAGGCTCACATTAATGGTTTCTCCACTTCTCTAGAGCTTGCAGACCCTTTCAGTTTGGAACTCAAGCCCTTCCCTCTGGAAAAGGCTCTCAGAGGATTTCTTTCTATTATCGTTATAATTCCTTCCTCTCTTTCTGAAAACTCCCGCCACTTGAGCATGACTTCTGGAACCATCCCTCTAATGGTTTTCCAAGTTTGTCTATCTGCCATGGCTTTGTCTCCATGCTTGATTTTCTGGATGTTTTTCCCCAAATCATCTTTGACCGAGAATTTTGCATCTACAGTCATTTGTTTTCACATCCTCCAATTTGCTTTTGATTTCTGAATGTTCCTGCCTGGCAAACACCCTGTACTAAACCAATATCCTTCTGATTCCACTGCCTTCTCCTACCAGTTGAAAGCATTCCCAACACTTCATCTACAATCTTTCCTCCCTACCCTTCTCTAGCTCTTTCCAGTTGTATTTCTCTCGTGGATTGATGGAGGTTAGAGTTCCCTCGGATGCTTGGGGACATCTAGTGCTTGCTTCTGTTTAAGGGCGAGGATGGCAAGCTTGGAGCTAAAAGGGTGGCAAAGCAGCTGAGAGCTGGGTGAAGAATGGTCTAGCTGAGCCACGGGCACTCTCCCACCCTAACATCTATCTTCACAGGCTTAGGTCCTTCCTTGGTGCTCTAGGAAAGATACTTCTTTCTACTTCCTTCCCAGGAGGGGTAAAACTCAGAGCCATGAGGCTGAGGAGTGTCACATCTGTTATGTTCAGGAACCCCCAACCCTCCTCTCTAGTGCCTGGTATTGCTATTCCTTGCTGTGCCCAGAGTTCAGTACTTTAAAAAGTGTTTCTGTTTATCTCCCGTGGAAAGCTGTGCTGGGGGTGGACAAGAAGGGAAATCTCCTGCAGGGGTGGACTGTGAAAGCTTGCATTCCAAGGCTACCTGAAAGGCTTATGATCCCATTCACTATCTTAATAACCTATTCCACCTCAAAGACCCACGAATGCAGAGACCCTGGTGCCATCCTTCCTGAGCATTAAGAGAATTCCTTGCTGTACTTTCTGCCAGACCTTGGTGTACCAACTGCTGGTGTGGGGTTATTGTACTGGGATGTGCCTAAGAAGTTCCTGGCTCATTACTGCTGTCTTCAGTGTGCCGTAGTCTCAAACCAGAGACTTCCTGTATGGTAAGCAAGTGTGCCACACGGAGCCTCATCCAGCCTTTTCTTGGTGATTCCTATACCCGGAAACACACACAGTTATGGCACTGGTGTCTTTTCCTTGTTTTTGCCAACATTGTGGGTTTATGTCTTTAAGGAAAACAAAAATGCCCGTGTTCTAACTTTAGTGGATTCTAGAAGGGAGCAAGATCGAGGACTCCCTGTGGTGTCCTGTATTTCTCCGATGTGCAGTGTGTGTTCACGTGCCTACAATGTTCTACGTTTTAAAAAGTTGGCTTTATTCCACTTCAACCTGTGATGACTGGGGACGCACACAGTGGAGGCCATCACCTCCATTCGTTACTTTTCTCGTTGCTTCGATCAAATACCTGACATGAAGCAACTTAATGGAAGAAGGATTTCTTCTGACTTAGGTTGTAAGAGATGCAGTCCATCGTGGTGGAGAAGGCAGGCAGCTGACAGCTCTCCGGCAGAAACAGCACAAGTAACTACTTGCTCATATCTCAGCACAACCAGGAGAGAGCCCAGATGAGAGCAGCACAGGCTATAGACCTCACGGCCCTCCCAGGAGAGCACCTCATCTTTTAGTTCACAAACCTGTAGTCGCCAGCTGGGGAACAAACGTATAAACATCTGAACCTAAGTGGATCGTTTTCCATTCAAACCACAGCGCTCACCCACTATTTCCTAGCCAGCCTGTCTCCTCTGGGGACAGTCTGCACTTCGAGTCCTTGTCTGTTTTCCCTCTATTCGTTTCTTCTCTTTCTACTACTTTAGAAGATAGACATTACATGTTCTACTTCTGTCCACGTGTGCATCGGTAGTTCTTTCCAAGGCTGCCTCCTAGAAGACATCACAGGATCTCTTCGATAGGTATATATAGGGTCTCACACTGTGGCCTAGGCACACACTAGCTAGCTTAGACTGTCAATCCTCCTGCCTCAGTCTCCTGAGCTCTGGGATCACAGGTGTAAGCCACCATACCAGGCTTCCTATTCTCTTTGCTTATCTAACACACATAAATTTGAAGGTAATATATCTTATTTCCTTTCAAATCATACAAGATCTGAAAACAGTGCTCCCTCCCCGGTGTCTCCTGTTGTTACTATCTAAAGATGGAATTTTGCCTTCTGTTAGCTCCCCATGTCTCTTCCCTCCCACAATCTGCCACCCCAGAAACTCCTCTCCCTTTGTCTTATCATTGCTTCTCAAACTGTTAGTCTCTTGTCAAGACGCTGTGCAAACCCACGTCCTACCACCAGTTACTCATCGCTGAAGTGCCCGTGTGCGTGCCCTACACGTGCTGCGAAGACGTGGCTGCTATCCTGGAGAGCTGTCAGCTGTTAATCTTATAGAAAGGCTAGAGGGACAACAAACTTTTTCCTCTCTTGCAGCACAGTAACCTTAAGTTCTTCCACCCTCTGGACATAGTCCACTTCAGGGAACTTCAGTCTATTCAATATACAAACTGTCCCTTCATGGCAACTCTGCAAGCACTAACTTTCTGCCTGAAAATCCCTTTATTTCCCCCTTATTCTTAGATAATGACTTCATTTAGCATGGTGTTCTTGAACTGTCACTCGGTACTTGAACACATCCTTTACCATCCCCTGGCATTTATGTGGCTCATGAGTGGTCTGTAACCAGTTTAATGCCCTGCTAGAGGAGATCCTCTTTTTTCCTCTGGCTGGCGTTGAATCACAGATTCCCTTCTACAGATCTCCTTCACTTTAGAGACACGTTCGTCTTCCCAGCTAGAGCTGAGAATCACCCACTGCAAACGTCCCCCGTTCCTTCTTCAGGAACCCCTCTAGGCAGAGGCAGTGGCTGCACAGTCCCTGTTACATCGCAGTGTAACGGCTCACAGCTTTGGCTAGGGCGTCGCTGTGTTGTTTCCAAGTTCATCAACTTGGCATTGGTGTACAATCTCCACGTCAGCTCAGTTAAGTGTTTACCAGCACTCTACTTGCAGTCTTAAAGCGTTCTGGGTTTCGCTTGTTTGTTTTATTCAAATCTGCCCATATGATTTAGTTTCTTTGTCAAGGATTTTGTTTTTGGTTCATTACATAATTCTACTCTAGTTACTGTTTTGTACTTTTCTGTGCCCTGCTATTCTTGCTTCTTAGAGTGCTGAACTGGCTGCTGAGTAGAAGTCACTCTGATGATTTCAGCTCCAAATTAGCTTGGCTTCTCCTGCTGGGAACCCCGCATGTTCTGACACCTGATGGAAGTCACCTGTTTGCTCCACTTGAGCCTGGGGATCTCGCTGACCTTTGCCAGGCTTAAGTTCCCTTTCCCACGGGGACTTGCCTGATGTCACAGACAGCAGCACTTTGCGTGGGGGTTCTGATTTTCATCGTAACATCCTCTCCTTTCACACCTAGAATTCAGATAATGCTGATGCTCCATGAGGAGTCTTAGTCTCTGTGTTACAGACGGAGACATACCTAGATTTCTCTCTCTCTCTCTCTCTCTCTCTCTCACACACACACACACACACACACACACACACACACACACACACGTACACACACACGTACACACGCACACGTACACACGCATGCGTACACACACACGCGTACACACGCACGCGTACACACGCACGCGTACACATGCATGCACGCACGCATGTGCAGTATCTATCACCTTACCCGAGAAGCGTGTCGTCTCCCAGGATGGCAGAGCCCTCCATCAGGCACTGAGCCAGTGTCGTCAACGGCAACTTTTTCTGTAAAGGAAGCAAATGCAGCACTGAGAACTTTTCTCTGTGTCCTCTGAAAGGACAAAGTCAAAGGCCTGAAAAGCTATTATATGAAAACAGCTATGAAACATCTGACTTCAAAACATGTTTAAGCCCAAAGGGCCCATACATGTCAGACTGAAGAGGTGAAAAGAAAAAATGTGGGAAGTTAAAGTAATCAATGTGCTACTCTGGAAACTGAGCCTAACATCTATATTTCAAAAATAAAGTGGGATAACAAGAAGGAAAAAACACGGACTGTTTCATAATCATGTTCACAAAGGTTTGAGCAATGCATTTATTTCCCCCAAACACTATTTTCTTGAATTGTCTACCCACCCGATTTTTAAAACAAGACAGCGCATACTCAACAGAGGAAAATGTTCACATACAATTGCAGTGCACAGCAAAGCCAGCAAGCTCATGAAAAGGCAACCCAGCTCATTAGTTACTGAGGAAACCCAGTCAGTCATCCAAATAAGCCGCCACTCACACCCACCCACATGGATGGCTTTATCTAACATTTATTTAAATAGAAAATAAACATTGGTATAACACGTGAAGAAGGACATTCTCATATTTTTGGTTGTGGGCCTAGCCTTTAACTGCTGAACCATTTCTCCAGCCCTAGAAGGCCATTCCTATTGGAAATTTAAAATGGTTCTTCACAGTGGCAAAATTTCGTAGTAGCTTAAAGACTAACCAAAGACCAACCACTCAGGATACATGCCTCTACGAAGTGCAAACAAGTATCTGAACAAATACACACTCATCAGTGAGACTAGCAGTCTCCGTATAACATCCAGAGGATAGAAACAGTTCGAACGTCCATGGGCTAAGAGAATGTTGTCCATCCACGTGAAGACACATCCCTCAGCCTTCACCAGATGCCATGATGGTGCCCAGTTTCTTGCACACCCATCTATTCAAATTCTAAGCACATCTTATCTTGCTCTTGCACAACTGCGTTCCTTTTCACCATATAACCTCACAAACGTTAGCATATGCTATGGCTGACTGCAAAATGTTCCCCATAGGTTCCTGTGTGTGAACGGTTGGTCCCAGCTGGTGGTGCTGTTCTGGGACACTGTGGAACCTTTTGGTCACGGGATGGTAGATGTAACGGTGGTGACAGTCCACCAGGGATACACGTTTGATAGTTACAGGTCGGCCCCAGTTCCAGCCCGAGCTCTCTGCATCCTGATCCTCTGGCATCTGAGAAAATCAAAGCTCAAGCCCTGGGGCCAGTCCCACTCTCTCCCCACGATAGACCAATATCCCCAGAAACCATGAGCCAAAACAATCGTCCTCCCTTAGGTAGCTTCTGTTACACAGTTTGTCAGTGTCAAGGCTGGTCAGCAACACATCATTCTGCACTCCGGGCCTTGCCCTCCTGCTTACGTCAAGGTGTTTTTCATACCACCCCCTATCATCACATCTAGAGCTGACTCCTTGGCTTTTAATAACCATAGGAATCACTGAGTGAATGACGTACATATTTATGTATGTCCTTTACTAATGGTTTAACTGTCTCTCCAGGAGAGAGACAGAGGTGGTTCTGAGGGTCAGGAAGAAGATAAAAAAATTGGATATTTTTACTCACATAGATGTTTTGTGAATCATGAAATCAGAAGGAAACCATCAGGGTCAAGAAAAGGAGTACATAGGTGGTACCTTCACATCAAGGGGGATGGGGCAGCACATCCTCAAGGCAGCAGGTGGGATGGATGCTGGTGGACTGTACAGTTTACGTCTACTTCGAAGGAAATTCCAAGGCAAGGGCAGGCACTCCACACAAACAGCTTCTGTAGTCACTCATGCCTACCAACCGTCCATCACCCAGGTCTTAGCTGCTTTCTCCCACCCTCAACCCACCCCGACTTCATATAGAAGGATCCCTCTGTTGCCAAGGATCCATGTTGGTCCTGATCCTTGCTGAATGGATGGATTCTGTAGCAGGCTTCAAGCCAGGCAGTGGTTTTCAGGGACAAAAATGAGCTATTAAAGTGAACTTGTCCCCTGCTACTTCAGAATAAGACAGGAAGAGACAGAATGTCCCCAGGTTTCGATGCATCAATCTGTCATGTCTGAAATGACTGTTCTTTCTAAAATTACCCTGGGCTTAAGAGGCATGGTTTGTAAGATGGCTCGGGTGTACAATCTCCCTCTTATATACTCTGCCCCACACACATATATCTGTATTTGTGTCCTCTCATGTGACCCAGGAAAACTGCTTCTCACTGTCCTCCAGTTCTCTGTCCTACAAAGCAGCTTGTGTGATTTAATCCCTGAAAAGCCAAGGCGTCTTGTGCAGACCATAGTAGTATTAAGCACGCTATAGTCATTTACAAGTACTACCTCGTCACACTCACAAATAACCCCACAGGGTCAGAAACCACTGCTGTCACCACTTCCCAAATGAAGGAGCTAAGGCTTAGGGAGTCACTCACTCACTCAAGGTCAGGCAAAATGAAGCAGCAGCTTCACCTTCACGGGAGACTCCAGGCTTGACCTCAGAGCCCTCTCACTAAATTGCCTGTTATTTTAAATTGGTGGGCTAGTGTGTCAGGCAGATCCTGTGCCTCAAATACTCATGGACTATCTGTTCCTGACATTGGTCTATTTTTATCACTGCCTACAATGTGGCAGGGCCTGTTTTAGGCACTGAGAACACAGCTGGTGGAGACCAGACCCCTGTTCCCATAGAGCTTATCAGTGACAGAGATCAGTGATCATGGTGTTTAGGGCACTAATATGCACTATGAAGAAAATGAGGCAGAATGATGGGCTGTGGGAGACGAGGAAGCCCGTGCCCTGGGTGGCTGGAATCTCTGATGATAAAGGTAGAGACTGGGAAGAGCAATGGCTAGAAGTCACTGGCCCGAGATGCTTGGAAAGAATGGCACAGAGGCCAGAGCAAACTCAATGGCTGCCGTGGGGATGCAGCGCTCAGAAATACATCAGGGCAGCTGGAGAAGGATGAGAGGAAGATGGAGCAAGAGCTGAGCTCAGAAACAGGGACAGAAGACTGGTGACGGAGTCCAAACTCTGCTCCACAGTGGACGGGAGGGCCCTTTGTTGGGACTCAGCAGGGACGGTGGTCTCATCTGATGTTCATGTTCAATACCTGCTTGGGAGGTAGCAAGAGATGGAATATGAAGAGGGAGGAGAGGATGGGAACCACCATCGAATGACGACCACAGGGACCAGAGCGGTGCATGCCGCAGTGAAGTAGAAATTCACAGAGAAGAGCCAGTAGGGCTTCTGGGAAGCCTGACTGAGGGTTCTAGAAAGGGATGAATAAAGAATACCATCTGGGATAGAGGCTGAGCCCAGGAGGGCTTCCAAAACTGCATGTTCTGGGTTCCTGACTCAAGGTTCGCTAGTCTTCTTAGCTCCTATTTCCCTCTGGGTGACGATCTCAGCTGTAAGAGTCAGGGGTCAACCAGGCCCCTCTTTTCTGACACTCCTTATTCATGCAAAGCAAAGTCGGGGTGCTCTGCCACCAGCATCCTTTAGGCCCACTGGCCTTTCCAGTTCCCGTCTTCCCTGGGATCTCACCTAGGCCATGGACATATGTGTCTAATCAGGGCCTCCTTTCTACCAAGCCCACTGTGGTGAGCAAATGGGATGTCAGAACCCCTTCTAAGGATGAGGTCCAAGTTTGCCAGGTGTAACCCAAACCCCTGCAGCCCCTGCTTATGCCACCTTGCTCCCCTTTCTCTGGAGTTTACTTGCTTTCAACACACTTTTGTTTCTGAGGGATGTCTCGCTCTTCCCTGGCCCTGCATCCTTCTGGCCTGACGTTCTTATGTGTGTGTCCATCACAAGCCCATTTCCCACCATGAAACTAGTAATCTGCTCTGTAGCACTAGGAGACAAGCCATGCAATTGATGCCCATCATAGCACCTGCTCGTTCTAACCTGGACCTTCCAGGACAGAGGTCCAGCTGAACGTGCTTTTTGATACATACACTACCCTGTATGACAGACATGGGCTCCCAAACATTTGTTCTTTTTTTTTTCCCTAAATATTTGTTAAAGGGGAGAGACACCATTTATGCATTGTATGTGACCTTCTCATCAGATAGGCAGAACTCAGAACCCTATCAACTACTGACTAACCAGCTACTGGCCTGGACTGACAAATACAAACTGGGAGTGTGCTACACATCCTGGCCCCTCTGCGTCCTAAACCGGGAATCCAGACCAGCTCAGTAACCACGAGATGAGGATGCTCTTCTCACCACCAAGGCAGTGGACACTGCCTATCCCTATGGATGAGAAGCCATAGCTTTCAAGACCAATTGCTAAAGGAGATGAGAGACAACACGAAAGGCCTAACTGATTCCTGGACATGACATAGAATGCAGTCAGAACATACTTTTCCATGTGCAAACCAACCAATCCTGAGGCCATGCTCCACCAGGCACTCTTCTGGCCACGATCCACCTATCCAGTCATGTCACTAGGAGGCACGGGCCAGTCATCTAGGCACAGCCTGGCACCTCACACCCTGCAGAAATTACTCAAGCTAACCAGAAGCCCTCCACCTGCCTCACTCCTTCCCCTCAGCAACTGTGATAAAGGTTCCTGCTCACACCCTCACTTCCACTTCCTAGTCACCCCTGGCACTGCCCCTATACATCTCCAGGAAGCCTGGCATGGCCCCTGCTTCCAGAGGCTGAGTGACAACCATTCTCCCCATGCACCTGCCTTCAGATCT
Organism: Dicrostonyx torquatus; assembly: GCA_028555095.1. Lineage (NCBI taxonomy): Eukaryota > Metazoa > Chordata > Mammalia > Rodentia > Cricetidae > Dicrostonyx > Dicrostonyx torquatus. Next base: position 6,483,478 of record JAQHUG010000025.1, on the reverse strand, counting down.
GTTGGCTAGGACATACCTCAAAGGCTCTAGGAATAAGTCAATGTCTGCTAATTGGACGAAATTGGCAGAACTCCCAACCCAGCGAAAACTCCACACATTAGGTAATTCTGTCTTCGCCCAGGAAATTATGTTAGTATCATTTTGCTGTCAACCTCCAAGGCTGGTTTCAAGCCTTCAGCAGTAACATTAAAATTAAACTTTTCCATTTTGTTTTGTCAACAGGGTCTCCCATAGCCAGTCGGACCCCAAACTGACTATGTAGCCAAGGCTAGCCTGGAGCTCATGATCCTTCTTCCACCTCCAGAGTGTGGAGGTTACAGGTGCGTGTCATCCCACTTGACCCTCAAATGAGACTCTTGACAGAAAAGCATACTACACTTGGAATCACTTATATTGCAGCAAAATAAAGGATGTGGGTCAAAGGTTGCCTGAGCTCCAGGTCCCTATCTGGAGCAGCAACCCAAGTAACATATTAGACCACCATTGGTCAAGTTCACATCCAAAGGCATTTTGCAAGCTCCTCTTTAGGACTACTTGGGGCCACCCTACTGAAATTCCTGGCACATGCTTGATTATGTCTAAAGATATTTTCCAGAGCTGAAGTTTTATTTATATCGCACACAGGGATTCCTATTGAAAATAGAGTTTGAGCATCCCCAATCTGCAATCCCTAAGCCCGAAAGTGCTCCAAAATCTGAAACATTCTGAGCACTGACCAGAAGCCACCAGTGAAAATTCCACACCTGGCCACATGTGACAGCTTGCAGTGAAAATAGAGATGCACCAAAATATTAAATAGTATCATCTTCAGGTCGTGTGCAATAGATGACATAAAACAAATGAATTCATGTTAGACTTATGTCTGAGCCCCAGGGTACCTCACTGTGGGCTCACAGATATCCCCAAATTCCAAATATTTGAAATCCAAAACACTAAGTATTTGTGACAAGTAAGAAAAGAGAGTGAGGGCTGAGCAATCAGGGCTGGTGTTGGCATTTGTGCAGACGCTGGAGAAAACATGGGGCACGTTCACTCAGTCCAGGGCCCTCATTCTGTGACTCTCAACAGCCAAGGCTAACATAAGCAGAGGCCCCGGGAGACCCCGGCAAACAGAATCTAACAGACACCAAACACAGATGGAAATTTAAGGAGGAGGAATGGCAGAAAGGCCATCTGTCTTAGACACCGCTCCTATAACAGTGAGAATCACTCTGACAAACACGGCTTAAGGGAAAAAGGGTTTATTTGGCTCTCAATTCCAGGGCATTTATAGTCCATCACTGCAGGAAAGTCGATATCCGAAGCTTGAAGTAGCTGGCCACAGGGTCACCATAGTCAGGAATAGGTAGCAATGCATGCTGCTGCTGTATTTTAGCCCATGAGCTCACCCGGGGATGGTGCCTCCCATGGTAGGCAGGTCTTTCCACCTCTGTGGTATTAAGATAACCCCCACAAACATGCCCACCATCTCTCAGATCATTCTAGATGTTGTCAAGCTGACAAACTAATACTAATTAATACCATCCTAGAATACAAAATACCCATAATAAAACAACATAGCTCCAGTAAGTGTTTGCCTTGCAAATACAAGGTCCTGAGTTCAATTCCCAGAACTTTTTTTTTTTGGTCAAATAAAAGCCAGGTGTGGTGGTGCATGCTTATAATCCCAGTGTTAGGAAGGCAGAGATAGGCAAATCCCTGGGGTTTGATGGCCAGTAAGCCTGGTCTACTTGATAAGTTTCAAACCAGTGAAAGTCTCTTGTCTCAAACAAAGAAAGAAGAAAGGAGACAATGGTTGACTGGTTTCTAAGGAACAATACCGAAGGTATACACGCAAACCCCCCCAATGTGAACTCCCCCAAACATGCATGCACATACACACACATGCACACATGCGTGCATGCACGCACACACATACACATGTAAAAGTATCTTTCCTCTTTTGTGGAACTGAAGGAGGAAGGGATGAAAAGGAAAGACAAGAAAAAAGTATTCATACCACTCACTGCTGAGTACCAGGGCATTCACGATGCTTACTGTTACAGAAATCAATTCAAAAGAAAGGCATCCAAGTGGCTTTACCCAGCCATAATAAAACATAATAATAATGTCACCTCATTACAGTGGAAACAACTTCCAAGGGTTTTTCTTTTCCCTGGGAACCTCGGAAGTCAAGGTAGACTGTCTTCCGTGGGCCATCGATACGACTAAGGTAAATATAATCCATGATGGAGCTGAATCAATGAAAGGATTGATTCATGGAGGGGAACACTCCCTCAGAGGTAGGCTCTCAACCACTTAAGCATGGTGCTGACATCCTGGGAGTATCTGCCCCAGGAAGGGGCCTCACCTTGGTTGGTGAGGGTGATGCTTCAGGCAGGGTTAAAGAGAAAAAAAAAAAACTCCTCTGCAGCAGAAACAAGCACCAAGGGTTGCTTGGTTGAGTTGCAGACACAAGAGCAGCCTCAGCAAGCAACTGCCCTGGGGGTGGGATGCTGGGAGCCAGGACACAGGATCTAAGCTGCCTGTGCTCAGCAGAGGGCACTTACTGAGCGCTTGTCGGCCTCTGCTCCCTGCTGGCCCTGTAGACACGCGGTGAGCTTCTTGTGTGTGCTGTGGGATACTTGTTTCACCAGTTCTAGGCGTTTCTCTACCTGCACAGACAGTGGGAGGCACAGTGAGACAGAGGGCAGGAATAGACAATAGTGACCTGTAATCAGAAAGGCAAGGATTTCTAGGCAGAAAATGCCCCATGTTGTGGAGAGCTGAAGGGGTGTGTGGGGGGGGTGACCACAACCTGGGTGTTCCCCTGGTACTCTGTGAATCTTTTCCCCAAAAATCTTATCTAAGTCAGTACCTTAGGGAGACTAGCACCAGGATACCCTCAAATACCAAGCTCCACACAGACTTAAATAAACATACATACGACCCACAGACCTCCCCTGGTGTATCTGAAATTGACTCTGGGTTACTCATTGTGCTTTATACAATGTAAACCCCTTGACAACAGCTACAACATTGCCTTATTTAGGGAATGGCAGGAAGGAAAATCTGCACATGCTCAATATAGGAGCAGTTTACCCAAGTATTTTAATATGCAGCTGGTTAGAACCATGGATGTGGGCTTGCATCTCTGGGGAGCCAAAATGGAAAGCACTGTTAGAAACAGCAGAGTTTCAACCCCTCATAGTTTGTAGGGAAGCAGCAGAGGCATGGAAACTAAACAGAGAATGGCTCCATCTCAGAGGAAAACATCTTCAGGGTCAGGCAGGCAAGGTAAGTGGCCACCCACCTGGAGAAGGTCTTCACTCAGAACTTCAGTCTTTTCTGCCCTAGAGGGAAGATGGAGAAAACGGTCAGCAAATGTGTGCATACATTTATACATACACACATACAAATGTACACACGTTAATACACATTTATATATACATATGCTAATACATACACATTCATTCATATATATATATATTTTAGTGCATACACACATACCTATATGCAGACTTAGGTAAGAACACAGTAGAAGGACAAATCCCACTGTTCTCTCCAGCAACTCCAGAGAAAACGACAAGAATACCAGAAATTCTATACAATTCTATAATCTTCCAGAAACACTAACTAGCATGCCAGCAAAGCATAATGCTCAAGGCTCTCTGGAGTGCCCCGCTACAGACTTGGACCTATATCGAGGACAACAAACAGACTTCTAATATTTTTTCTTAAGAAGACTGTCACACCCATGCATTCAGACTTGCCCATAAGAGCAAACAAAAATAGTAGGATCCAATGGTGCAATTCACAAACAGCAAACACAAAACCGGTACCGAATCCTAGCAATGAATGTAGAGACTCTAGTCATGGTTTGACTTTCAAGTGTTAGGTCCCTAATTGCAGCTGGGATAATCAATGCAGAAGAAAAGACAAGAAAATGAGACGCCTCCCCGTCAAAAAATCAGCAAGTCAGGCATGGTGGCACATGCCTTTAATCCTGAACTCAGGAGGCAGAGGCAAGTATATATCTGAGTTTGAGGCCAGTCTTATCTACACAGAGTTGTAGGTCAGCCAAGACTATATAGTGAGACCCTATCCAAACACAAAAACCCATAACATAACCAAGACTGTATCAAATAAGAGGAATATACAAACTCTCTCCACATACTAGTAACAGACCCTTGAAAATACTCTTAGTAACAGTTCCAAAAGATTAAATTTTTTGGTGTCAGTTTATCAAAACTTATAAAAAGCCTGCATAAGCTCAGATATTTAGTCGATTCTCATTGGTGGTACTGTTGGGTAGGTTTGGGAGGTATGCCCTTGCCACAGGAAGTATGTCCCTGGAGATAGGCTTGGAGAGCTTAAAGACTTGTGACATTTTGCTCTCTCTGCTTCAAACTCGCAGATCAACACGTGAGCCCTCAGCTTCCTTCTCCTGCCACCATCATGGACTCTAACCCTCCAGAACCACAAGCACAAACATCATTTGCTATAAGTTTCTTTGGTCATGGTGTTTTATCACAGCAACAGAAATGTAACCGACGCACCAGCCAACTACAGAGTGCTTATGAAAAAATTCACAGAATATCTAAGTCAAGTGGAGAGACACAGAATGTCTGTGAACTAGAGAATTCAACAGAGTGAAGGTACCAATTCCTCCATAAACTGACCTCAGATGGGATGCAACCCTGGAGCTACAGCAGGACTGGCGGTAGAGATAAAGAAACCAACTCCAACATGGACAGTGACATGCAGAAAAGGGGAAATGACTACTGCATCCCTAGAAAGAAAATTAAGTTATAGCACTCACATGATCAGATTTTAAAATTAAATAACCAGGAGGATGACACTGGCAAAAGAAGAGAATGTACCAGCCAAAAATAGATCCAGACTCATGACCAAGTAATCTTGAAAAAGGAACAAAGACTATTCAAGGAGAAGAAAGAATCTAACAAACTGTCATGGAACACAATATGCAAAGGTGTGGATCCTGGCTCTGTACCATCCATACAAATTAATCACAATAGATCACAGGTTTCAATAGAACATAAAAATATAGAGTTTTCAAGTACAGGAAGAAATATCTGTGACCTTCATTAGAGCTGTGGGTTCTAAGGGATAACATTAAAAGCATTCTGCATAAAAGAAAAAGAATTGGTACATTAGACTTCTAGCAAAATGAAAAGTTTTTGCTCTATGAAAAATCCTGTTAAGAGATAAAAGGAAACCCATAGAGAGAAATATTTTGCACATCACATGATAAAGGAATGACATGGAAATTATATATAGAACTGTCCAAGTTAGTAATAAGAAAAAAATTCTAATAAAATAAGCACAGAGTTGGGGTGATAGTTCAATGGTACAGCATTGGCCTGACAGGCATGCATCCCTGCTACTGAAAAAAANGAGATGGCTCTGTGGGTAAGAACACAAGCATGAGGACCTGAGTTCAGATTCCAGCAGCAGTAACAAGAGCTGGGCATGGCTGCATGCTCATGTAACCCTAGTGCTGGGAGGACCTGAAGTAGGGATCACTCTCCTTACAGAGCACAGCTATGGGTTCAGTGACTTTGTCTCAAAGAAATAGTAGCTCATGATAGATAGAACAGGAAACCCCATAGCCACCACTGCACAGGGAGACACACATGCAAACACACCACACTCATACATACACACACACAAAACGATTTTTAAATATTAATAAGGATTTCTAAAAATAATTTCAGAGATCCCAATGATGTACCTGGTGGTCCCTGTCTCCAGCAGGTACCTCGTATTCTCATCATCAATTCCACACGCCCCAATGAGGATGCCTAAGAACTGAGTGTCTTGTGCCCTCACTCTCAAGTCCCTCCAGGTAGGGACTATACATACACTGCCAACTCCACTCAGCCTCACAATACATCTCTGCCCACATCCCCGGTAAAGATCCTAGATTTACACGGCCAATTCCACCCATCAGTGCAAACTACCCTCCAGGACCTCATTTCCAGATAAAGACCCCAGGTGCCCAACTCTACCCATCCGCACTGTTTATACTCCATCCTGACTCCAGGTAGAGACCCTAAACACGGAAGGTCAATTCCACAGCCCTGTAAAACCAACCTCCACACTCCTCCACACTGAGGACTCTAGACTTAGACTACACATTCCACCCATTCCTGCAGCAGCCCTCCAGGCCGCCCTCTACAGTTAGGGACCTAAGACACACACTGTGTACTCCATCCATGCCTTCAGCTAATCCTCCAACCCTGTGCCCATGTAGGGGCACTAGACTCTTGCTGTCAATTCCACCCGTGCTATCCCCACAGACGCTTGAAAGCCAAAGCCTTACATTTGCCTTCCAGCCCTCCTGGGACTCCTCTCCCCATGCAGGGACTCTAGATTCACACCACAACTCCACTCATCCCCACAGCCTGTCCTCTGTCATCCCCTTTCTAGTTAAGTGCCCAGGACCTATACAACCAACTCCATTAGCCCCTGCAGGCTAAATGAGAACTAAGTGTCTGTGGTAGTTTGAAAAAAGATGCACCCCAAAGGGAGTGACTTTATTAGGAGATATGGCTTTATTGGAGTAGGTATGGCCTTGTTGGAGGAAGTGTGTCACTGTGGAAGTGGGCTTTAAGGTCTCATATATGTTCAAGCCACAAGCAGAGTCTCAGTTTACTTCCTGTTGCCTGCAAGTCAAGATATAGGACACTTGGCGGCTAATTCTCCAGCACCATGTCTGCCTGCATGCCACTATAAAAAAAAAACTTCTGTAAAATGCAAGCCACCCAATTAAATGTTTTCCTTTATAAGAGTTGCCATTTCCCTGGTGTCTCTTCACAACAATAGAAACCCTAACTAAGACAGAAGTTGGCAGCGGGGACTGGGGTGTTGCTGTGATAGGCCTGACCATGCTTTTGTTTGAAGGAATATGGACCTTGGGACTGTGGATTAGAAAAGCAGTTGAACACTCTAAGTGCTGTCTAATGGATCATAATAGTAGGAGCATGGACGACAGTGGTGCTGAAGTGATTTGAACTGTGGGAGGCTGGCTCAAGAGGTTTCAGAGAAGA
>JAQHUG010000025.1:6423586-6466010 GCA_028555095.1 Dicrostonyx torquatus | reverse complement strand
AGCGGATACCTCCTGGTCTCTGCAGGTACTAGACATGCTAGCAGTCCACTTACATACAAGTAGGCCAAACATTCAAATACAGAAAATAAAAATAAATAAATCTCCCTTTAAAACAAGGTCCAAATATGCATATGCAGAAAAGGCAGATTGAAGTCAAGCCATGGTAACCGCCAAACCTCTGCTGCTTTCAAATTCCCAATTCCTCTACAATGAACAGTGTGTGTATTGTGCCGTGAATGACAAAGGCGGCCAGGAGCCAGGAACGGGGACAGGTCCCACGGTTACAGAATGTCAATCGCCAGGCAAAGCAAACAGTGGCCTGACAGGTGGAGGAACAGGAGTGCAAGGACGAGAATGTACCCACAGTACCCGTACACACGAGGAACAGCAAAGATGGTGACTGCCAAGCTGGTGTGTGTGTGTGTGTGTGTGTGTGTGTGTGTGCGCGCGCGCGCGTGCGCGCGCGGGAGGGGGGGAATCACAGTTAAAAAAAAATAGGCATGCAAAAAAAAATACCATAAGAACAGTTTACACAATGGGTGTGATAAGTTAATGAACAAACCAACTTACAAATAACACCTTCATGTCACTAGTAAGCAAAGGACTAAATCTGTACTGAAACTTTAAAGTACTGTATCATTTCCTCAAAACCTAGTTCTAAAATGGGAATTTTCACAGTGTCTAAAATACCTGAATATTACCTTAAATCTCTAATCTAAATCCTAAAATCTCTTCATTGTTCTCTTAGAGTGTCGGACAGCAGAAACCTTTCTTGGGAGTGTTTTCCAATCCTGGATTAATATCTCCTTCTCAGAGGGAAGATGTCTAAGCCTCAAATACCCTGGCATTTATTATACTAAATTATTAGGTACATATTTCTTCCACTCTCCAAATAATTATGTTCCTTTTGTTTATTTAATGTGGAACTGAGGTTGAACCCATGGCCCTGTTCATACACAGCAAGTACACACTTTACCACTAAGCTCTTGTATTTTTTTCTTATGTATGATATATTTTATGTGTAGCTTAGGCATGTACACAGGGTTTGTGCATGTGTGTGTACATTTGCGTGCTTGCATATGTGTATATGGCTGTGTGTGTACATGCGTAGAAGGCAAAGGTTAACACTGGATGTGCTCCTCTATTGTTCACCTGTACTTTTTGAGACAGTGTCTCTCACTAATTCTGCAGCACTAGATGGCCAACAAGCCCCAAAGATCCTCCGGCCTCTCCCTGTCCAGCACTGGGATTACAGGCATGTGTTGCTTTGCTTTTTCCACATGGGGGCTAAGAATGCAAACTCAGACCATCATGTTCACATGTTCACTAGCCCTTTACCAACCAAGTCCTCTCCCAGCCTTTGTGGGCATCTAAGATACCTCTCAGACTGTTTATGCGCTCTCAGTTTATGATAGTTGGAGAGGGGGGGGAAGAACGTTCTTTCTCTCCAACTGTGCGTATATACTGCTGGTGTTACCTAAGTGCTGTCACCAAGGGTTAAATTATATCCCATAACTTAACTGTACTTCAGAATGACTATATTAGGAGGCAGGATCTTTAAAGGCGTGATTAAGACCAGGGTTAGGGGGCAGCTTGATCCACCGACATTGGAGAAGAGGAGACAGGAACAGATGGGCACAGAGAAAGAATACACTGGAGCCTGAGAAGACTCTACCCACAAGCTGGGAGAGGGGCCATAGAGGCAACAGCCCAGCTGACATCTTGAGCTTGGGTTTCCAGCCTAGGAAATGAGAGGAAAAATCCTGTGTCATTCCACAACTGTGATTATCAAACCAGGGACTCGCTGGAGGACCAAGGACCAGCTGGGGCAGCCCACAAAGCGGCATCTCTGTGCTCTTTCTTACAACTGCTATCTCTGTTATCTGAATATAGATAATCACCAGCACAGAGCCACAGAATGGAGTTCAAAGGGCTCCATCCCTGACCATGTTATCCCTCGCTCAAGCTCTCCTTTCCTTGCGAGAGCCGCAGTGTCATCGCAGCTAGTGAGTGACAGGGCAGATCAGCATGTACCGTGATTCCTGAAGAACAGTGCCCCGGGCGGGGCTGAGGTCCCGCTTTCCTGTGTGAGGACAGACTCAATGACCTGCCAAAGTCTCTTTCTGGCCCATGACGCTGGGCACAGCTGTAAAAATAAACTATGGTTAAGGTCAATGGGAAGAGGCTTGTAAATACATGTCTTCAGTATGTAACCCTATGGCACAGAAGATGACAAATGCCCAGTGCATATTTGTGTGACTGGCAGATTTTCCCTGGGAAAGCCTGCCCTGGGATCCTGCAAACAGGAATGTGGGACTAATTGAGTCAAAGGAGAAGAGCGCCACCATCTAGATGTGATCTTCCCTTTCCTGTGCCCTTGACACTTTGATCATTCCTGAAGACCCATGGGGGCTGGATCCAGGGCGCGTCTCCACATCCTGCAGGCACACACAGCCCTCATGGGAAACAGTGTAGTGTCTGAAGAGAAACTGCACAAGGCCTTGTGTGTGTCATCATTGCTAGACTACTTAGGATCTGCCACACAACTGCTGTGCTGTTGCTTAGGAAACAACCAAGAGGAAAGCCACCACCACGCTGAACATATTCAGGCGAGATGGGATAGTTTTCAAGGTTCTCATCAGCGCTGGTTGACTCTGCTGATGCAGAGGGTGGGCTGGGTTGTCATTTGCTGGGAGGACGCAGTTCCTCGTTACCTACATGCGACAGGAGGAGGGTCCATGTCCAGACAGAATAGGATGCTGGCACTCTACAGCTTTTCTTTGACTGTCCTCTCTTCTCTGCCAGACCGCCTCACAGCCTGTGGTGTCTTATTGTGACCTGTCACAATGTCTTATGGATGAATAGTGAACACTGATGATCCCTCACACCATTATCAGTAAATCTATCTTCTTTCTCAAGTGTGAATCAATTTACAAACCGTGCTGTTGTAGGGATACAGACATGCCACCCCAAAGTAAGTATGCTACCCCCAAATCTGCCGGTGTGATACATGAATTACTTTGGACAAAGCAAAGAAGAAGTGACAGGTGCAGGAAGCAGCCTCCCCAAGCTGGACCTTTCTGACCAAAAGCAAAGACTCCTGAAATCTAAAACTTCCATAAACGCCTCTGCAAGGAAGTCGAAACGGAGACTGTGCTTTTGTTCCCTGGCGGCTCAGACCCAAATAATTACACAAAAACTATTTTAATTACAACAGGAAAAAGGGTCGAACACACTTCCTGTCTGTGCTTATGGTTCCTCAGACCATGTCCTAAAGGGCTGCTTGCCATCATGAAGATGACAGACAGTGGGTGACAAGAGGGACCTATACTGACCTTGCTGACAGCATAGGAACATTCCCCTCACAGCTCTCTGACAGAAGAGCCCCAAATCCTTTCCCTTTGTCTTTTTTTCTTTTCTTCTTCACCCCCCCCCCGCAGAATGGGGCAGAGTTCTGAGGCAGGGTCTCTATGTGTAGCCCTTGCTATCCTAGAACTTTCTGAGCAGGCCAGGCTGGCTGTTAACTCAGAGATCTGCCTGCCTCTGTCTCCGGAATGCTGGGATTAAAGGTGTAGACAGCCATGCCCTTCTACTTCTTAAGCCCATATCCTCACTTGTTACTCTTTGTTAAGATCCTCTATAAAATCCAGACAGAGGGGCTCACACCTTTAATCCTGGTACTTGGGAGGCTGAGGCGGGAGAACTGCCATGCATTTGAGGCCAACCTGGTCTACACATGTTCACTGCTCATGTTCATAAATCTTGCTTTCCTCTCAGCAGTCTGTATTTCAATGCCCCACAGGGAGAAACTAAGACAATAAAGGAAAAGGCTTACTGGGCTCTGTACTCCCCAGACTCTGCAGTCTTCATGGACTAGAAGCCATGGCCAGCTGAGATCTGTGGGTCACATGGAGGCTAAGGCTGCAGCTGTGGGGTGCAATGGCTATGATGGCTCTTCTGAGGTTGGGGCCGAAGGGACGAATGGCTATGATGGCTCTTCTGAGGTTGGGGCCAAAGGGACAAACTTTCCCCCAGAGTAACTTGCCCAGCCCTCGAGTGTGTGGGGTCAAAAGCACTCTGGCGGAACAGATGCAGCCCTGAAATCCCCCACTGAGGATTTGCCTTGTCTCTGTGCTGGGTAGATTCCCTATTCCAAAAGTAATTTCTCTACCCTGAAATCTATACTGAAGCCAGTTCTAGTATTGGCTACACTTAGCTAATTACTAGATAATTGCCATTACTAATTATCCTGACTAGTAATACTAATAAATCCTGGCTGATCCGGGAGAAGAAACATTTGAACACGTTTAACCTCCTAATGTTGCTCTCTCATTTCCAATTCCCTCTCTTGTGTGTGTGTGTGCATGTAAAAGACAGAATTTGATAAAAATTAAAAAAAATTTCTCTATCACTATCCACTCTACCTTATTGTTAAACCAATCAAAACGAGTATTTCTGTGTGTGCGTGCCTGATACACACACACACACACACACACACACAAATGTGACGGCGCATACAGACACTAGAGTAGGCCACTGGGTGTTGCATTCTGTTGTTCCCCACCCTGTTGTGACAGGGTCTCTCTCTGAAGATGCTGTTCACCTTATGGGCTAGCCTTATTGGCCAGTGAGCTCCTGGTCTCTACCTGCCTCTGTTTCCAATGCTGGGTTATGGACTTCGTACGTAGCCAAGTCCAGCTTTTTATGTGGTTGTTGGGATTAAGAATCAGGTCCTCATACTTGCACAGCCAGCACTACCCAGCGAGCCACATACTCAGCCCCTCCAGTCTAATTGTTTTTGTTTGTTTTTTGGTTTTGTTTTTTGTTTTGTTTTGTTTTATTTTTTGAGACAAGGTTTCTCTGTAGCCTTCCCTGGAAATTAGCTCTTGTAGACCAGGCTGGCCTCAAACTCATAGAGATCCACCTGCCTCTGCTTCCCGAGTGCTGGGATTAAAGGCACTTACCACCAGCCATCTGGCCAGTCTAATTTTTGAGACAAGGTCTCCCACTGAACCTGGAGCTCGCCAATTCAGCTACACTGGCTGGTCCATGAGCCTCCACGCCTGACTCATGTCAAGCCTCTCGAAGCTGTCCTCCAAATTTCTTGTATTTTCTTGGAATGTCTTTTCTGTGTGAGAATTCATGCCCTTGACTTTCCTGAAAAGTAACTGCTCTCGGCAAAAGCCCTGCTTTTGCCATATCCAAGAACGCTTTGTAATGTGAAAGAACATTTCACCTCAGGGAAGCCTTTATTTTTTTTCCACACGGACTTACGCTTCCTTTCATTTTGTAAAGTCCTCTTTCAGGACTGTGCTTCCTAGGACAGAGTTTGCACTTCTTCCTCTGTGGTGCTAAGCCCCTCAGTGAGCCCTGGACTCCTCTGGACTCACAGCCTGGTGCACCTCAGCCCCTACTCAGACTTTGCCAGTGGTGCCAAATGAAGTGGGTCAAAGAAAATAGGGTAAAAGTAGTCAGATGAGCACTGAGAGGATCCTGTACCCTTCCCAATGCACAAAGACAACCCCAGAACTCACCTCTGGCCACCAGGAACAGGCCCCCCTGAACTACACACAGTACTTCCCTTGAGTCTTCAGGAAGGTACCACTCTCACCACAGGAGCTGACAAAATAATTTCAAACCCAAGAGAAAAACTGAAGCCTGCCCTCATTTCCCAATGTTCTGGAAAAAAAAAAAATCCTCATCAGACTCACCACCCTGGTGGAACTTTAGTTCCTGGCAGGAAAAGCTGGCTTTCATCCCCTTGAGCCTTGGAAAGACTCAGATTCCGTCATCAAACAGCATCAGGGTGTGAGGACGACAATCCCAAATAGAGTGACCACGTGAGGGTGTCCCACCAACACCTTCTATGTCCTCCATGGAGAGCCAATGCTGACCAACAGACGGGGGCATGAGCAAGCCTTCGTTCACATGACAGCCTCAGCATGTAAACTTAGCATCCCCGGGTGGCCACGGCAAGGTGGTGCTGCTCCACGTGCTGGCCCAACAGATTCAGGAGGAACCACATGTCACCGCTACAGAAGAAAACAGGTACCATGCACGAGGTTATGCAGCTCCAGGGAAGAAGCCAAGAGCATCGCTCACGTCAGCTGCTCCCCAGAACCTTCCAGGATTTGATTGTACTAGACTTGAGCACAGTACTATGCTGTTTCTCAAGCATCAGTCTTAGCCCCTGATCTGTCCTAGTCTTGGTGGGGTCTCTGAGAGGATTTTGGCGCTAACTACTTCCTTGGCATTAAAATGACTGTCAAGAGGTTTAAAAAAAATGGGTAGAGACTGACAGAATATGGTAATTTCATTTCATAAAATACGTTTAGCGGAAGAAGACAGGCTAAACATTATGTCACGTCTCAAGCACAAATGCAAACTATCTCGAGCTATCTCAGGGAATGACACTAGATTCTGCAAATTTCAGGGAACACCCTTATGTGGATTGAGTGAACTAGGTCAAGGAATTTTCAGAACTGTAGTGCTGTGCAGTGGGATTAGCAGTCAGGAGTCCTTGGCTCTCGTGGGCTGTTTCCAAGTGGAAGCGCTTAGCTGCTCAGAAGCCCAGTTCCCACGCATGTTGAGTAAGGAAACTGGGCACAATGACATTTAAAGGATCCTCCCAGCTTAATGAATATTCATGTGTGGAAACCAAGCACACACTGGGCTCCAAACTCAGCCTTTCCAGAGGAAAGTGATGAGGGCCTGTGAGGTCAGCAGACAGGGAGAGGTCAGGTCCCATGGAGAAGCAGCAGCATTTCCATGCCTGGAAAAACATGCCACCATAAACCACTCCCTGTGCAGCTGTTTTCCAAACCCAGCCGTTCCCTGAGCTCCAAAGAGCAAGAAAAGGGAGTCATTGGTGTCCCATCACCAACCTTGGAAGGAAGAGATGGTGACCATGGCAGCTGTGAACTGGCTAACTCTGTTGCTGAACAGTCTGAGGGTAGAATTGGGCTCAAAAGTCCAAGGACACCACCAGACGGGTCATGACCTTGCTCCCCTCATCTTGCAGGTGGTCCACATTCTTTGGGAGACAGCGGCTTCACATAGAAGCCCATATGCTCAACAGCAGTCCCAGCAGAAGGGGAATCTTTCCAGTAACACCATCTACATCCCCAGAGCCGAATGCCACCAGTTATGGAAGGGAAACAATGTCCTTCCAAACATTTCTTCACCCTAGTCCCCACAACTGGGGACTGTGATACCTTCTGTGCGAAAGACATGTCACAGAAATGCTGAAGAACCACAGAGGATGACAAATTCATAGATTATCCAGATGAGTCCACTGTCATGCCAAGGTCCTTGAGGGCTCCAGCAGCCATGACCCACACAGCTCTGACAAGAGGAGCTGGACAGCAATGGCTCTGAAGGTGGCAGAGAGGGCTTTGAGGCAGGGGCAGAAGCCCTCTGAAGGAAGATTCAAGAAAAAATATTTCTCTCCAGAGACTCCAGAAAGAAACGCACCTCATCAACATCTTGACTGATGGGAAAGTTCTAATCTTCAGAGTTGCAAAGTAACACACACCTGTGCTACTTTAGCTGTTAACCAAGCTTGTGGCAATTTGTTACAGCAGTAGCAGCAGCAGTAGAAAATATGACTCAGAGAAGAAAAGGCCTCCCCTGGGAAGTCAACTAATTCTGTCCCATCACCTTGTTGAGGCAGGGCCTTGCCCCACTCCCCAGCCCCCAGCCCCTGGTGCCTAGGCTGAGAAAGGTATCTCTCCATAAAGAATGGGCTCCACAAAGTGAGTTCATACATTAGAGCTAGATCCTGGTCTCACTGCAGTGGTCCCGCATACTGCCCAAGCCACACCACTGCCACCTGTATTCAGGGGTCCTAGTTTTGTCCTATGCAGGTTCTCCAGCTGTTAGTCTAGAGTCAGTGGTCGCCCACTAGCTCGGGTCAGCTGATCCTGTGGGTTCCCCCATCATGGTCTTGACCCCTTTGTTCCTATTATCACTCTTCCTTCTCTTCAGTTGTACTCCCGGAGCTCGGCCCCGTGGTTAGTTGTGGATCTCTGCATCTGCTTTCATCTCTTTCTGGAAGAGGGTTCTAGACTGCAGGCTTTTCTAGGTATGTATGTCTGGAATCCACTTATGAGTGAGTACATACTACATTTGTCTTTCTGGGTCTGGCTTACTTCACCCAGGATGTTTTTTTTCTAGTTCCATCCATTTGCCTGCAACTTTCAAGATGTCATTGCTTTTTACCACTGAGTAGTACTCCATTGTGTAAATGCACCACTTTTTCTTTATGCAGTCTTTGGTTGAAGGGCATCTAGATTGCTTCCAGGTTCTGGCTATGACAAACAATGCTGCTATGTACATAATTGAGCATGTCTTTGTGGTATGAGTGTGTCTCCATTGGGTATATGCCCAAGAGTGGTATTGCTGGGTCTTGAGATAGGTTGTTTTTTAATTTTCTGAGAAATTGCCATACTGATATCCAAAGGTGCTGTACCAGCTTGCACTCCCACCAGCAATGCAGGAGTGTTCCCCTTACCACACATCCTCTCTAGCATAAGTTGTCATCGATGTTTTAAATCTTGGCATCCTTACAGGTGTAAGATGGAATCTCAGAGTTGTTTTGATTTTCATTTCCCTGATGACTAAGGATGTTGAACATTTCCTTAAGTGTCTTCTGGCCATTTGAGATTCTTCTGTTGAGAATTCTTTGTTTAGATGTGTACCCCATTTTTTAATTGGATTATTTGGTACTTTGATGTCTAGTTCCTTGAGATACTTCTATATTTTGAACATCAGCCCTCTCTCAGATGTGGGATTGGCGAAGATCTTTTCCCATTCATTCTGTAGATAGCCATTTTGTCTTGTTTACTGTGTCCTTTGCTTTACAGAAAGTTCTCAGTTTCAGAAATTTCCATTTATTACTTGCTGCTCTCAGTGTCTGTGCTGCTTGTGGTATATTTAGGATGTGGTCTCCTGTGTCAGTGCATTCAAGAATGCTTCCCACTTTCTCAGAAGAGGGAGGGGGAACTGGGATTAATATGTAAAACAATTACAGAAGAGATAAATAAAAAGAAAATGTAAGTCCCTGGCTGGCACAATTTGGCTAGCTTGCTCTGGTTAAACCAGTGACACACAAAAATCCAAATCCTATCCTGTGGGTGTTTTCTGTGACTTTATCAAAAGAGCTGATGTAATATGGTCACAGCAAGAAAAAAAAACGCATGTGATTTAATTTGAGAGGTTCTGTGAGCCCTGTGGCTTTGGCCTGAGATAGAGCACCAGAGTGGAAACGTGTAGGAGCCAAACTGCCCACCTCATGACCAGGAAGCAAAGAGGAAAAAAAGATAGGACCAGGTCCCTACCACCTCCTTCAAGGCCTTCATCTCAGTAACCATGACTGCAGGATCTCCCACTAGACTCTATACTTCCTCCTGGTTCTACCTCCAGACAACACCAGTCTAAGGACCAAGGCTGGAAACCAGGAAGACATTTGACAGCCAGACTGTAGCAACAGTCATGCCTAAAGCTAGGGTGGGGCAGATTTCACTCACTCTAAACAGAGCAAGGCTGGGATGATGTCGCCTACTCAAGAAAGGCAGGAGGCTGTCTTGGAGACAAGAAGATGGAAAACAGACAAATAAAAAATGTTCAGGTTCCCTGAGGAGAAATGAAATGTCCAGAAGAAACCCTGACTGTATTGCTAGAAGACCAGAAGCTAAAAGCAAATAAAACCAACAACAAAAACACAAGTATAGGCCTGTAGACAGCATTTCAACTCTGCTTTCCTAATAAAAGATAAAGAAGAGTGACATGGAAAGGGGTGGACAGGGACACAGGGTAGCAAACAAGACTGACTTTCTAGACAGTCTTCTGAAAGGAGTCAGAGCGTGTGTGGAGGAGGAGGCCAGCTAGAGAAAACAGCGGTCAGGAGCTGTGTAGGCATGGCTGGAAATTCTAGAGTCTAAACTAGGGAAGGAGAGGCACAGAGAGACAGACACGCAAATGTATATAACAGGATGACATATAAACTCATTCCTTATTTTCTGTCATCTTGATGCTCAAAATTTGGGCCTTGCAGACCTAGGAAGGTTTTCCCAAAACTGTTAATTCTCAGAGGCAAAAACAACTACCTCCCAGCACAGCTTGGATATGCAAATCAACTAATTCATATCCATATCTTCCACCATATTCCCTGTAGACTGCTCTGCCCAGGTGCCAGACCTCTGGGGACAAAATCTGATGAATGAAGCTGTCCAAATTGCAGCTGTAAGTCTTCCTGGCTTCTCCCACTCTTTCCAGTGTGCACAGCAAGAAAGACACGCCCTCAGCTCCCAGCCTCTTTCTGCCAGCTCATCTCTCTTCCAGGTGGCCCTGCAGTGGGATGTGCCCTGCGGGTGGTGTATTGTCTCCAGTGAGTCTGAATGTGATAGAACACCTTCTTCTTCCTTAGCGGTAATCATCTTCATATCTGTGCACCGCGTCCTCTCAAAACAAACCCCGGATGCAATTTACAGCATGAGAAGATAGCCATTATAACTCAAAAGAAAAAGAAAAACACATAGAAAGAAAAGATGGTAATCATTACAGGCCCTGGTGCCAGCTCAAGCATGAACCTTACAGCAACTTGAAGACATGCGTGATGACAGTACGGCAGCTTTGGCTTGACCTGATGGGATGACGGCCTCATCCCAGAAAGAGGAAGTAAGACTGACTTTGGGACTGATGAAGAACTCGTGTATTGAGCACAACGGTGCATAGATTAGGAGGACTGTTTCCTCATGCTCTGAGACCAAGCCTCGTTCCTCTGAGGCCTCCAAGACAGAAGCTGTCCAGGGCTGCACTCCAGCCTGTGATAGCCCAGGGACTTTCTGGCTTGTAGACCTTTGTGTCATTTACCTCTACTTCAGTTTGCATGGGTCTGTCATGGGGGGTTAAGGCTCAGCCTAAGGACTTCATCTGAATCCCGCTATTTGCAAAAACCCTATTTCAAACCTTGGTCAAACATGCATGCACTGGGATTAGATTGCAGCAGCTGAGGGGACATCACTCAACCCAACCCAAGGTGGCTGTCTGTCCTTCGCCACCAGGAAGCTATGGAATTAAGCTAGAGGAGAGGGTCTGGATGGCTGTGGATCATACTGCAGGGTGACCTACAAAGCTTTCCTGCTCTTCCCTCCTGGGGACCTGGAATCAGGGAAGTGAGGGGGGCTGTCTCAGGGGGACTCCAGTTTGATCACAATTTACAGAGGCAGAGGAGGTGAAGCAAGGAGACGATATGCAGCCAGTGTGCACAAGATTCTCACATACGGCTGTCCTGGATGGTTCTAGAAGAACAAATGTGGTTGGTACTTTCCAATCCTGGGATTTCTGTGCCCACACACCGTGGACTATTACATAGCCAAAGGCTTACTATAACTTGGCATAAGGCTCCTTTCCTTCCTTCCTTCCAAGCTCGAGGACATTCTGGCATCTTAAAATATGCCTAAGGGAGAACTGACCCAGTCCTCACACAAGGAATCTCAGTAGAAACAAGAGAGCACCATTAATGGCAGCCAAGTCATGGAGAGTGGCTGCATGCACCTTCCTTATTAGCAGTCACACCCCTACTAAAAGCAGATATGCCTCAAATCAGACATAATCTTTAGTAACAGCTGGTGATATCTGCTGGCTAAATCTACAAGTCCCTCCCTACATGAGGGCAAGATACAAAGGAATAAATAACACAAGCAGTTAAAACAATCCATATGCTGGCAGCCAGGGCATCCTGTTGTAGGAAACACGGTCACGAATCATTTCCTTGAGAAGTCTGCTAGCTTCAAGCCATTACAGAATGTTCTTCTCAGAAAGGCTATACTGGAAAACCTCTTCTTCTCCCTAGGAATATAAATCTAGAAAAACAAAACACCCAGAGAGAATATATTCACCAGCAGATGTCCGTGACTACCAAGAGAGACAGTACTATGGTGAGAATCCACGGTATCTTGTTTGGGCCATGGCCAATGCCACCAGTCCCTGATTCTTGGTACTCACACAGCCTATGGACCAGGCATCATTCAGAATGGGTGAGATATACATAGTCTTAAGCACTGGCTGGAAGGAACATCACAGGCTGGGGCATCCAATTCATAGCATATATCTGGCTTTTTCAGAAAATATTATTTCAATATTTTCTAATCTAAATATAATTACCCCTAACTGCCTCTGGGATAATCATCCAGTAGACTCCATCCTCTCTAGACTGCATGCAGCACCTAACACAATGTGAACACTGGCCAATGTTGCTACCCTGTATAGTTTAGGAATATTGCCAACAAAGAAAAGTCTGGGTTGATGACATGGCTCAGTGGGAGAATGCTTCCCTGGCATGCACAAGGCCCTGGTTTTGATTCTGAGTAGGGATGGGGGAAGGGAAAAGATCAAATCAGCACACGCTTAGGGCTGATGTTTTGTTTTTTTCTCAAACATTACTGATACATGTTTGAACATATGGATGCTGTGCCCATGGATAAGGAGGGCCAATTGTAGCCACAAGTATTGTGACCTAGGTTGAGTTGTAGGATCTCAACTCTTCTCAAATAAACACTTAATGAACCCAAGGAGTCTATGTAAGATCTAATGGGTGTAGCACACAGCCAAGGCTACTTACTTCTTCCTTTCCTTGGGAAGCTGGATTCTTATGTCATTAAGCTCCTGCATCCTAGTGAGATGCATTTGGTTATTTCAAGTGTTTGCTCCTTGACCCCCCAAAAGTATCACAATTCAACATGCTTTTCTTCAGCAACCTAAGACTCCATTGTCCACAAGAGTTTATCATGCAGTCAGGCCTGATCAGGATACCTTAAACCAGATGACCAAGCTTGCCAAGGGAGCCCCAGGCTGGGAACTAGGGGAGCAAGCTCTGTTTCAGAACAGGTAATTAATAATAGATGGCATCAAAGTTCAAAGAAACGAGACAAATATGTTTTAGTCAAATGTAGCAAGAAGTGAAGGAAAGATTTTGCTTGAAAAACAAAAGGATGCATTATTTGGGGAATGCAAACAGCAGAAAGCAGATCAGCCTCACTCAGGGTTAAGGACAGGGCTATGACGTTCCCAGGAAACATTACCATAGGCCATGTGCTTCTCAGTTAAAAACACTCCTGAAGATGAGGGAATTAAAATAGTAATTTAAGAGGAAGACTGAGGCTTTAGCAAGCTCGCTTAGCTTGACCAAGGATGGAGAAGTCATTAAGAACCATCTGACTTAGCTGGGCAGTTCTAGTGCATGCTTTTAACCCAGCATTCCAGAGACAAAGGCAGGTGGATCTCTGGGTTCTAGGTCAGCCTGGTCTACTACAGAGCAAGTTCCAGGACAGCCAGGGCTACACACACACACAAAAATACTCTGTTAAGAAAAAACCAAACCAAACCAAACAAACAAAAAAACTGACCAACTAAACAAATAGAAAGAAAAACCTGACTTGACAGGCTACATCCATAACTTCAATACCCAAGCTTCTTCAACTGGGTAGCATGACGCCATATGGAGGTTGCTGGGGTTCCTCCAAAATATGGCAATAGCAAAAGGGTTTTGAATGTGCAATGAATAATCAAAGATCAATTCAAAATCAAAAGCGCAATGGATCTAAACTGGATTTCTGGCAGCATCTGGCAGGGCTACATCATGTGACTTCATTACATTCTTGGTTCAGAGCACAGGACATGAACAATTTACACTGTGCACCATCATGGCACAAGGCGCTCAGGATCACAGCCTGAGACACCTTGACTCTGGCTGGAGACCACTGTATGGTATGAATTTACTGAATATACAAAGTTACAGCTGAGTTACAGTAAACAAAGAATTTTAATATTTTCATACCAACATTCCTCCGCATGTATCAAATTGGTGTCGTTTTGAATAGCACTCCTTTTGACAAATATCATCACCCACTTCATTAGCATGCAGATGTGATTTCCTCTTTAGTAAATGGTAGAATTATATACATGATAAAGAACTGACTCATAAAGATCCGCCTGCCTCTGCCTCCCGAGTGCTGGGATTAAAGGCGTGCGCCACCACCGCCTGGCAAGTTTATGACTTCTTATCAGTAAGTGTTTAATTTGTTTACATATGTGAGAGGCAGCTATGTCCCAAGAGTTGTGTAGAAATTTCTCAGTTGAGAAGGGGTTAAACGAAGAAAGTACAAGAACGCTTGCATAGGATGATGGCTTTGCTAAAGTCAGGCAAGCGGGTGACTCTCTAAAATGCCTTCTCAGAGGAACCTTCTAATACAGAAGACAATGAAGGATGGGAATGCAAAAATCAACTCACCTATTTCATTAATGGCCTGGGGCCAGCTTTCAGTATCTTCTAGAGGCATCCTACTGCTTTCAAAAGAAGATGGATAGTTCTAGGCTTAAGGGAGGGAAGCAAAGGGAAGGGCACCGACCTGCCAAGCCAGCAGACAGTCCCATCTGCCTCCAAGCCTCCAGGAGCAGTTTCCCTGCACACAGTGGGCAATTCCCATCCCCAGACAGAGAGCCATGTGTGGGTCACTACACTGGCTCAGAATTTTAAACAAGAGAAGATAGTTGCTAAGTGGTAGGCCTATAAGACCAGGGGCTTCAATGAAACACGAGGAAACTGCAACAAAAGGTGGCAAGGACACAAAACTCCAGGTAGACAAGTCACATGGCCTTGAGACTCTCCCCTGCCAGGACTACTGGCTGTTGTTCAGCATGCCTAGTGCCTAGTCCAGGCTCTACAAGGAGCTTACCTCTTCTTTTCTCTTCCTTTCTTTTATTTTTTCCTTTAATGCTGAGCCATCTCTCTGGTCCCTCAAGTCAGCTTTTAATTTAATTTTATGTATTTATATTTTATGTATGAGTGCACTGCATGTGTACCTGCAGGCCAGAAGAGGGCATCAGATCTTATTATAGATGGTTGTGAATCTGTATCACAGCAACCTGTGGTTGCTGGGAATTGAACTCAGGACCTCTAGAAGAGCAGCCAGTGCTCTTAACCATTGAGCCATCTCTCCAGCTCCCTCACCTTTTCTTAAAACACCTTAGGGTTTGTGTCTCGTTTTGCGTTTTTCAATGCAAGGCCTTGCCACAGCTCTACAAAAAAATAAGGCATTTTTAAGGTACACAGCCTACTTGCCCCAGGCATTATGTCCACAATTTGTTGTTTATGCTTCTGTGGGACAATAGCAGCTTTCATTTGGTGCCAGGATCCCTCCAGATACTCCATCATGTAAGTGGTTTTCCAAAGGCCCAACCTCAATAGATCACTTAATTGGGCTACTATAAACAAAGAGACACCCCCTCCCAAAGCTAGGCAAATCTTAATAAGCACTCCAAGGATGTGTGGGACTTTAGAAAGCACAACACTGGACCCACGGATAGCTGGATAGATGGTGCTGGAAAAACTGGATATCTACTTGAGCACATTCCATTCCTCAGATCACACAAAAACAAATATCAATGTGGGTTTAATAATTAGTTGCAAGATAAAAAGACACGAAAGGGAAAAGAAATCAAGGGAAACACAGCTAGTGTATAAATGGATGGAGAGAAAACCCTTCCCAGGCAGGACTCGCCATTCGGAAATCACAATTAAAGAAAGAGAACTTTCTGACATAAACTTCTCAAGCTGCCACAGAGCAGGAAGGACACAGTAATGATGAATAAATGACAGACTGGGAGAACATACTCGATAATCTTCGCAAAGGTTCTGGTGCGGCTCATTAATGCCGGTGGAATGTGTCAGGCAGGGCAGAGTTGGCAGCAAACTGTCCCCAGGAATAGCCCTCCTAGTCCCTCATTCTGTTCTTTGTGATGTCTATACATTACATGCTCATGCATGTAGTCATACATATATGCCTTCTCTTTTCTCCAAAATCATTATACTCTGCAATGTGGCCTTCTCCTCATGATGAGCTTCACAGATTTTTCTGTAGATATGCCTCACATTACCAGTTACAAAAGCAGAGTCAGCTGTATTATCAATACCCAGCATGCTCTCTCCAATTCAGACTTCCTGAGTCAGCTTCCTACTGTTACCGCCGAGATAAAGTGACTTGAAAAGAAAAAGAAAGATGAGTCCTTTGGAATCAGTTCAGGAGTCTTAATCCACATTAGGTCAGTCCTATCCATTGTTTTTAATACCTGTGACAAAGCAGAATGTCATGACACTAACATGTGGTGGGGGAAGATGGCTGCCAAGAAGCCAACAGAGAGGAAAGGATTGAAGTCCCAACAGCATTGTCCTGTCCCAGTGACCAAACGTCTTCTCACCTCACTCCACTACTAGAGGGCTTGCTCCATCACAGCAGCACCCAAGATTGGTAACCAAGCCTGACAGGTGATCCTCTGGGGGACACACAGCAGACAGGTAAGTACTTCCTGGAGTCCCAGAATTGTGAGTCATCTGTCCATCAGCATCCTATTTGTCTTGTTGGGTCTGTGTCAATATCGACAATGAAAAGTTACAAAGCCTTACCATACAAACTGGTATAAATCAGCCTGAGTAGGACCCTGACGGGTCCCATGGCAGGTGAGGACCGCACGGGTGACAGAATACGCCATGCAGGCAGAGCTTAAGTGAGGAGGTTTTTTTTTTTTGGGAAAAGGAAAGGGAGTGGGGAAAAGGCAGGGAGAGAAGGGAAGAGGAGAGAGAGAAAAGAGGGGGAGAGAGAGAGACAGAAAGCTGCCTCCTCAAAGAGAATGGCAGAAAGGAAGCTAGAAGTGGGTAGGCGGAGCTTATCTCTTAAGGAGACCTTTGCACCTGCATATAGACTAGGACCCTGGGGTGGCCAGGATACAGCCTGAGTAATCCTGTCAGATGACATGGCAGGCCAGCATAATACCTGAATCCTAACATAAACTATCCTGTTTTTTAAAACACAATTAAATGCATGTGCGCACGCATGCGTGTGCAAACACACATACAAGAAAAAGCAACCTTAAGAACATTCTGGATGGTATAGTATGTTTTCTTCTGATTCATCTGTTTTCCCAGTGTTTCCACAGCGAACAGGATAATTAATCCTCAGGAGGAGATACGAATTTTACAATGAGTTAAATCCTTCACTAGGGAGACATGAACTAATTCTTCAGCCCAGTAGGGGACCAGTGGCCTACCAGAGTGCTGATTCTACAAAAGTGCACCTTGGTGAACCAATGAGCCCATTTGGCTCACTTACAGAAGCCCAGGTGAAGGGCAGTAACGGGATCATGGTTGACTCCCCAAAAGTGCTTCAGAACAAAGTGGCTCCCCTCAGGCTGAGGCAGGAGTTTGATGACTGACCCCTCCTCTTCATCAGCAGGGATCTCGGGAAGTGGAGCTACTGAAAGTGG
Source organism: Dicrostonyx torquatus (assembly GCA_028555095.1). Classification (NCBI taxonomy): domain Eukaryota; kingdom Metazoa; phylum Chordata; class Mammalia; order Rodentia; family Cricetidae; genus Dicrostonyx; species Dicrostonyx torquatus. The sequence goes on along the minus strand of JAQHUG010000025.1, from coordinate 6,448,691 downwards.
GAGCTACTGGCACAAGTAGGATCCTGGAGCCTCTTTATGCAGCTTGATGGGCAACCCCATAGCAGTGACTCCATTAGCACAGGGAGTCAAAGCAGAGGGAAGCTGGCTGCTCACCAAGCTAGAGTCTGGAGACGAAGCTGTTGTGGTCACCAGGCAGTCAGCAGCCTGGGCTGAAGGACAATGGAGGACCAGAACAGAAGCAGAAAGCTAAGCTAGTGACACTTAGAGTAATACGCATCCTGAAATCCATCCCAGAGGGAGCAGCTTTCCCTGGTCCCCAGGGAAAATGAGAAGAGCAGGGAGCAGCCCTGCTAGGCTGAGGTTGCAGTGGTCACCACTTGTGGTGGCACATGCCTGTAATCCCAGTCCATAAGGGATGAGACAGAAAGGCTGTTGGGAGGTCCCAATTGGCCTAGACTACAGTGTGATGCCCTGTCTCCATGACGAGATTGTGGTGGCCTTCAGTGTTATCATCTGGGCATAAAGAAGTAGGTGTGGCGGCATGTTGGTGGCTGCACACCTCTTATGTTGGCATATCTGGTTTATCATTTTTGCCTTCAAACACTGACCCTTTACCTCCAATTGGGTAACTCCCAGGATGGTACCTCACTTCTCTGCCAGCTTCTAGCCCCCTTGGTTCCTCCTAGGCTTTGCTTTCAGACTGGGCCAGCAGCTGCCGCCATGTGGCTGTGGGTGTGTAATGACGTCTAACCATTACTTAAAGCATAGTGCTTGCTGTGTGCTGAGAAGTGGTACGAGCAGATGGAGGGTGACGGGGGTAATGTGGCCTGTGGACAGCTTGTGAAGGGCTGTGCTGGAGTGTTACGCCACTGAGGGAACAGATGCTGGGAAGCTTGGGACTGCAGCTTCCTGCAGGCCTCCACTTGGATAAGAAGACTAGGATATTTGAGTTCTGAGAAGCCGAGCTCAGTAAGTGCCCTTCTGTGGCATCCCATCGTGGGTGCCCTTTAGCACCAAGTCCTAAGTCATGCTACCCATTCCAGTCCCTTCTCCACCTTCCCCCAACAGCTGTTATTATAGGCTGCTGGGAGGTGCAGGGAGACCAGGCAGGCTGCTTTGGTAGGAGCCAGTCAGTGGGGATGGGACAAGCTGGTCCAAACCCAGGGAAACAGAACATGAGAACAGGAGGAGATTAGTAGCCAGGCAGGGCAAGAGAAAGGAACTACTAAAACAACAGTAGGTTGTAGGATGCTCAGACAGCCAAGGCAGGAATCACAAAGATGCAAGAATAAGTGTGGTAAAATAGGTTTGCAGGCGAGGCTTGCTGACCACATAAAGGCCACTCTGATAACAGAGAGCCAGCCGGGCCTCTCACAGGGCATTTATGCACAATGGATCTGGGTAACTGAGAATGGCTGACCACAAAAAGGTTAAAGGTCATGGGCAGGAGGACTACCTGATATGACACCTTCTACTGCCCTGCTGGGTCCCGTCTACCTCTGTCTCACTGACAGCCCTACCCACTGTCCCTGGCACATCCACGTTGTCAGTGTTCCAGCTCTATAGAAGATTCATTCTTCTGCTCCAGATGTCTGTGTTTTACCCTCCCCTCACAAGCCAGGACCAGGAATCTCACATGGTGTGGGCTCTTTGAGCTACCACGGTGCTAGGAGCATTGGCAAAGGCTTCCAAATATTTTGAAAGAGGGATACTCATTAAACATAGAAATCTCTCTGTTTATAATACAAGGCCAACACTCATTTCTCTTTTAAAAGAAAAAAAGGAAATAAAATAAAGACTATGAAAACTCAATAGCCTCAATTTTTTTAAAAAAGCATTTCTTTACAAATATGGAAGAATAAAAGATAAGCATGAGCAACAGAGGTAATAATCCAAGTCTAAAGAAATTCTTTAGAAGCCAGGGTGGAGCAGCCCCAAACACACACCAAGAGCACACCAGCATGGGCACCAGGGGGAACGCTAGTTGCAGTAGAGTTTGTACTTAAATTTCCAGAAGTGTAAACTACTCTGACTGACTACAAGAATCTTCAAAAGTGGGGCTGGAGAGATGGCTCAGCCATTAGGAGCACTGGCTGCTCCTCCAGAGGACCCAAGTCAACTCCCAGCACATACATGGGAGTTCACAACTGTCTGTAACTCCAGTTCCAAGGGATCCGACAATCTCTCACAGACATACCTGCAGTCAAACACCAATGCACATAAAATAAAAATAAATTATTTAAGGAAAAATAAAAGCCTTCAAAACTGACGATTTAGTGGTGAAGTAATTAAACCAGAATATAAAATGTGCTATATAATATCAGTCTTCTTAAGGTAAAGCAAAATAACTCGCCATGTTGAAATGGTAGTGAGGACAGGTTCATACTTTCTACTTAACTTACAGTCAAGCGAGGACTGGCGAAGGCACACACTCTGAGAAGTGCAGTGCTGAGACATTTCTTCATTGAACCCACATCACAGATCATGGGCACACGGGCCTACACAGTATGTGTGTACATGACTAGTGTATATATATATATGTATGTGTATGTACACACTTGTGTATACCTTTGCATGCATATACATATGTATGCATGTGTATTTATTGTGTATGTATATATGTGCATGCATGCAGGTGTCTTTATGTGTGCATGTGTATATGTGGCCATACATCTTTGTGTGTTATGTGTACACATCTATGTACATATGTGTGCACTTGTGAAAAAGTATATGTGAGTTTGTGTGCACATATGTACATATGTCATGTACATGTGTGTTCATGTGGAGTGTGTGTATGCATGCATGTCTGTGTGTGTACATGTGCATGCATGGGTGTGAGCATGTGTGTGTATGTGTATGTGTGTGCATGCTTATGACAGCTGAGTAGTTGTCTGGCCATAAGTAAAACAAAAGGAGATAAAGCCACATACAAGAGAAAGGCTGAGTGAAGAGTCTTGGAAAGGAAGCATGAGACCTTGAGGCTGACATGCATCCCCCAGCAAGCAGGTTTACAGTAAATATTTTTCTATGACTAAGAGTATTCTAAAGTAACAACAGAAGCATAGCAAACACATCAACAGGCAGCAGTCATTCATCACCACCAAGCATCATGCACTGTGCACAATTGCACCTGCTCTGCCTTTATATGACCAGCCACGCAGGTCTGTTCATGCCTGTACCACAAGCACACATGCCATGCCATGCACCATGACATCATGATGCGGTGACCACTGGACAGTGGAATGTTTCAACACCATGATAATCTGTTCAGCCCCATGAATGTGGTCTGTCATTTAACCAAACATCGTACACAGAACTTGCCTAGGCTTATGAAACATATGCTTCATGCCAAGAAAGAGCCCTTGCCAAGGTCTAGGGACCCCCAAGGATAAAGGAATCACTCCCACTGCCTCCAAGCAGACATTGGTACACAGAGGATACAAGGCTGGTATCACTGAGGGCAAGGGGGTGGGGGACGAGACCCTTATGGAGCTCCTGGGAGCCACCCTGCTACCCATGGATGTGGAGGTCAGAGGACTGGTAAACTTTTCCAGGGCACAGGGCAGCCTCTGCCATTCTCCTGACCTCTGCCCATGGGCTCAGGGACTCCCAGCTCACTCTACTGCACACCAGAAAGCAGAGGACAGCGCCCTTTGACACTGAGTAGGCAATTCACTTCTCGACCATGTACTCTCTCCTTGTTTTCTGCTGACTTTGATGTGAGGTCCTTTAGTTTTTAAACAAAAGCAGGGGAAAACAACTGCTACACTGTGTAACTAGGAAAGCCTGACTCGTCCAGGGCTGGATCTTGGAAGGGTCGCTTCATGTGTCTACACCTTGCATACTGTCTGTAAACACAGAGCTAGGTGAAGGATGCTCTCTGCCTAAGGTTTAGAGCTCTTAATTTTAATACACTGTTAAAAAATATATTCTTAGGTTATATTGAGCAAATCTTTCTACATCATTAGCATTCTGCCATGGCAAGGCTTACCAATGTCTCTCACAGCCAGGAACAAACCTGGTGCACCTGAACTGAAGTAGGAGGAAAATCTGAACTCTCTTTTCTGGGATCCTGTTTGCATTTTGAATAAAAGGAATACTACTGTGGATAGCCAGCTGAACCCTCACAACTAGTCCTCTGATGCTTCCTAGATGTGCTGGCTAGTTTTATGTCAATTCGACACAGACTACAGTCATCTGAAAGGAGGAAACCTCAACTGAGAAAATGCTTCCATATGACGCAGCTACAGGGCAAGTTCTAAACTAGCGATTGATGGAGGAGGGCCCAACTCACTGTTGGTGGGGCCATTCCTGGGCTGGTGGTTCTGGATTCTATAAGAAAGCAGGCTCAACAAGCCATGATGAGCAAGCCAGTAAGCAGCACCCCTCCATGGTCTTTGCATCAGCTCCTGCCTCCAGGATCTTGCTCTGCTTGAGTTCCTCTCCTGACCTCCTTCAGTGATGAACAGTGGCGTGGAAATGTAACCAAATAAACCCATTTGTCCCCCAATTTGCTTTTTTGGGCACAGTGTTTTGTTGCAGCAACAGAAACCCTAACTGAGACCCTAGGTAGTCATCTCCTTTCTCCGTCATCCCAGTCAGTGGAAAACCATAAGAAGGAAAAGTTTCATGTCTTTACAAGTCGTGACACCACATGGCACATCCAAAAGGAATCAATATTTCAGAGTCAATAAATTCATGAGCCCTTTGAAGTCTCAGTACCAGCATCTGTCAGGCTGTGTTTGTGCCAGTCTCACTGAGAAGCAGAAACAAGCAGGATGCACTGGGGTCAGACACAGACAGAAACACTACAGCTGAACAGCAGCAACAAAAGGCCAGAGAGAAGAAAAGCCGTGGTCACTTGAATAACGTCAGCAGCAAGAAGATCCAGTTCCAGTGAAGCAGAAAGTCAGGCCTGGGTGAGCAAGACCAGCCAAGGTCATGAGCATCTGTAGAGTCACTGAAAGCATCGGGGTGGACAGGCAAGCTGGTTGCCACTGGCGGACAGTGAGTAGCACAGAGAATGAGTGCAGACAGAGAGTAGCACAGAGGCCACCGCGGCTTCACCTAACAGCTTCTGTTTGCTGCTTGTTTTCTCTACAGAAAATGCAAGCATTATCACTGTGTGTGTTCCATGTGTTGAGGGCAGTGTGTGCTATGCCACAACACGACCAGAGGTCAGAGGACAGTTCTGTGGAGTGGCTCTTTTCTTCCACCTTCCTGTGAGCTCTAGACATTGAACTCAAGCAGCCTGGTAAACACTTTACCAGCTGAGCTAGCTCATCAGTCCCTTGTGTCTGTTTTCTTATGACTGGCTATATAACCCAGGCTGACCACCAATTCACGACAAACATCCTTCTTCAGCCTCCATGTGCTGGCATGACAGTGAATACGGACGTACTGGGCTAACTGCTTTTAAAGAGACCCTGAAAGGCCTGTTTAAAGGCCCTCATACACACTAGCAAAGTCTATAGACATTGGGAGAAGAACATTGACATACAAACTCTAGCTGGGATTCACTAGAGACAGAACAGATGCATTTTGAACAGTCTCTGCTCTTGACTCTGAAAGCATTTATAGGCAAAAATCTAAAGGTTGGAATCCAGACATTTGTTGTGATAAACATAAGTCCTGTGTTCCTTCGAAAAACACAGACACTGCCCAATAAGAAAATAAGACAGTTAACCATTGCCTAGTTTTGCACAAACATCAAGAGAAACCCTGACAACCAACTACAGAAGTATCCTCAGACATTAACAAATTCAGACAGGTATGAGGTATAGGAAAAGGAGATTCACAGGGACTGAAAGCAACCCCTGCTCTACACTGTTGTGGGAATTCATTCAACCAATAGCGATTGCTGAACCTTGCCAAGACAGGGTAGGACAGTTTTTCGAATTTTTCTGTTTCTGAAAATGGAACGTCAGATATTCTAGGCCTATAGCCAAAGTTGGTTGCCCCGACAGTACAGAGAGACTTTTGGTTGACTGCCCAGGTAGTCAGCTGTCTCTGTAATTTCTTGCATCTTTTGGAAGTTGCTTGCTTGCACTTCCTGCTTACTCAGGTAACATTATTTTCCTTCTCAGATCTTGGAGCTGAAGACCAGATGGTCACAGTTATAATCCTCTCGTATCTTAGCTAAGGCATATTAGGCAAAAGACTTAGACTCTTCAGGATAGGACAGCTATTGGAATAATCTCTGTTATTTGCCAATTACTGTACATTTAGTATGTGTTTCTTGCTTAATGCTGTTCTCATTGGTTGTAGTCCATTTTTTGTATATGTTATTACCCCTTCTTTCTCTTGGACAACACTTGATAAAATTCTTCTTATTGTACATAGTTTTATATTAGGCATAGAACCTTCTTATTTAGTTAGACAAAAAGGGGAAGTGTTGTGGAAATTCTTTCCACCAATGACTTTGGGGTACCAGCCTTAAGCTGTGGCTTCTTGCCTGATCTCCTAAAAGGGAAAGAGAAGTGTAGCACGCTCTTTTGGGTTGTGAAGACTGAAGTCAGGAGGCATGAAGCAGTGTGTGGCCGGTAACCAGCTCCCTCGACCCTGTAAGTCTGTTCTCCCCAGCACCCCTCAATATATATATATAGTTCTCACTTTACTACACCAGGGAGCAAATCTGACAAAAGGTGAGAAACGCTTAAGTAGACATTGACAATATGGTTGAATGGTGGCATGTCCATGCGGAAATAATGAGCCACTTCAAACCTGGAAATCCATACTCTGGGAGGTAAGAAAGGAGATCCCATCAGAGATAGGGATGTGAGAGACGGCATGCCCACTCTCTCCGATGACGTCAGCACTATATACGTAACTATGTATGTATGTAACACAGAGACCCCTATGGCATGCTTTATCACAGTGCAGGCTCCCTTCCATCTGCAGTGAAATCAGCAAGATGCAAGCAGCAGGCTGGTATTTGTCTTTGGCAAGAATATATTCTAACTGACATTCCTGGTTACTTCATCACTGTCGCGTTATTTACAGAGCACGAATATTTCTGACACAGTGCCATATACTCTTTCCTGAAAAACTACACATTACATGAGTCCACACTAAAAATACCATAGCTCCTAAGAGAGACCAACTGAGTTTAGCTAGCCTGCCCTGCATTGACACCAGAGCATCTGCAGGGGCAATAATGATTTTAGGGACAATAATGGCTCAGCAGAAAAGCTGGATTAAGCTGAAATTGTTTGAAAAATTCAAATAAACTGAGACTTTGCTTTTAAGTTTTTGTTTGTTTTTACATCAATAGTAGCTTCGTGGAAAGTGTAGGGGAGAAAAGAGAAAAATACAGGAAGATCAAGTGGGCTGGCATCTCCTGCAGGGCTCCCAGGTACCTCCAAGAGAGCAGCAGCATACAGAACAGCCTGCTCCCCGAGACCTCCAGAGCTCCACTGCCTGGGGACATGCGAATATACCTGTCAATCCACTCCCTGGAGACATACCAAGCCATGTGAATATACCTGTCAGATCAGCCCATGCAGCTTTTCCCAATTACCATTCTGAAAAAGTTTGCCAACCAAGTCATGTTATGCTGGACTGAGGACAGGTAAAAGGCATAAAATAGACAAGGGGTGAGAATAAAATAAGGAGGTATGCCGCTTCATGGGTTAACCTTGGACAGCCTAAAAATGCTTTGGTAAAGAACTCTCAACTTAAGCTAGAGAGAAGGTTCAAAGGTTAAGAACATTGCCTGGTCTTCCAGAAATTCTGAGTTCAATTCCCAGCAACCATGTGGTGACTCACAACCATCTACTGTGAGATCTGCACTCTTCTGGAGTGCAGGCGAACATCCAAACAGAACACTACGTACATAATAAATAAATAAATCTAAAACCAAACAAACAACAACAAAAACCTCTTAGCTCTATCCCAGAACGATGGAAGTTTCTCCGTGTAGGAGAAGATGTCTTCTGAGTTTGCTTTTTAGTATGAACCACCTTTTTATGGATATGCATTTGAAATGAAACTCAACGGCCTGGGCAGGGAAACTGAGCACACAGCAAAAAAGTTCTCATCAACCCTGTCCTTTTACTAATACACTCACCTCTGTGAAAGATGTCACAACAGGGCCTCAGGAGATGTTTTGAATTTTCAAGATAATTAGCAATACTACAAAACTAACTTTCATTAGTAATTCCTTGGCAGCGGCTAATCCTCTGAAATATTACATTTCCAACAGTAAGTGCTTTTTGTTAGGAAGCTGGTTAAACACACTATAATATAATGAAATAATGTGCAGTCATAAACAATGACACATCTACTTGTGCTAACTAATATATGTGATTATGGGCACAAGGGTAAGCAAACACAAAACACTTTCATGGTTTACAAAAAGAGGGTGGGTGGGAGAGTGTACACAGCCGAGTGTCCATTGTAAGCGTCCTGTGGCTGCCTCTTCAAGGGAAAGCCGGAGAGATACAGCGCTGAGAAAATATCTTATCTCACTTGCACTTCTTATCAAAACATGACCATGTAAATGTCTCTTGTTCCACAATACCCAATCAGAGTGAGAGGTCCAATTCCTCACTAGGCTCTCAGCCCTCTCCAGATGGATCTAAGTCTGCAACCTATGGCAGGAGTTGCCCAACCTACAGCTTCTGCAGTGACCCCTAAGCCTCAGAACCAAACAAGGGCCAAGGAAAGAAGCTGAGTCTCTGGTGGCCCCATTTTCTAGCTCTCGCCCTCACTCCTGAGATGGATTTCCTCTGTGTTGTATTTCCAAGACTGCTGTCAGGGCAGGACATGCCTTTATGCAAACTGAAAAGGGCTCCCTCCTCAAGCAACGCTACTTGTGGCTAATTCTACAGGACAACCCTTCCAGGCTTGGGGGGCAGAAGCCCTGGCTGTAGTCTGTTCTAATCTGCTAGAACATTCCTCAGGAGTGAAAGAACACATACACTACTTACCTACCTGAACACACACACACACACACACACACACACACACAAAATCTGTCTGCTGTCTATCTCAAGGGCATAGTGAGAATCCTGTGGGCCTTGGATATGATCTCAGTATTCTTTCTAGCTAGGCTGGTAGGCTGTGCCCATACCACAGGTACCAGAGGGCTTGGTATGAACAGGGATTTCTCCTGAATTCCATGACTCTTCCAGGAAGCCCAATATTTTCTTATTTATACTTATTGCATCTTTGATGTGAATCATTTCATCTTATTTTAAAAAAGTAAAATCCACATGTCCCCACAATGATTTAGAATAGGACTCCTAATCTGCTGTCTTAAGGCATGATGCCACATCCTAGTACCCTTCACTGGCCCACCTGGCTCTTCCAGGCCAGACACTGCATGTTCCTATTCTCCTGGAAGAGCCAGGAAGTGGGCCCTTGGTTATAAAAACAATTCATCTTTCTTTTAAAAACTGAGATCAGAGGACTGGAGAGATGGCTCAGTGGCTAAGAACACTTGTTGTTCTTGCAGAAGACCTAAGTGTGGTTCTTGGTACCCATGTTGGCCACACCAAGCAGCTCCCAACTGCCTGTAATTCCAACTCCAGGGAATCTGACACTTTCTTCTGTTCTTCTGGCCTCTGAAAACACTGCATTCATGTGCATCACTGGCACTACCACCTCACACACACACACACACACACACACACACACACACACACACACAAAACTGAAGTTAAAACCTAAACAAAAACCTAACATCTGAATAAATCCAAGACATGGTTGAAACATTACAAAGCTAAAAACAGAGCTCAAGACCCTCTGGCCATAACAGTCTTTCAACGTAGCTTAGCCAGATGTGTTCCCCAAAGCCGAGGCAGTCAGTAGCATCTGAACCACACTGCACATGGAAACTGGTCACCAAAATAGATTCAAATAGAATGGTAGGGATGCAAAAATGGGACACTAGCCCACTCAAACATGTGACTCTAGTAGGCCTTGTCCTTTTCCTCATTCCTTCTGCCTTACTAAAAACTGTTACATTAGATTCCTAAAGCTATCCCCTTATTTAGTCACCTCCTCCTGAGGCTGACTACCAAAGTCCAGAAGTATTGAAATCCAGCAACCACCACCCCCCTTCACTCACCTAATTAACACGCCCAATTAAAATTAAACACCTCATCCTAACACAGGGTTTCCCATCTTACCTTTTTAAACTGCCTATGTGCCGTGTCTGTCTCCTCTCTATTGAGAGGCAGTCCTTTGTCCCCCTAGGACAAATATGCTGTCCCTTTCCCTTCTCCCTTGTCCCCTATCTCCTTTCCCAATTCTAACAGAGACCTCCCTGCTTTCTCTTCTAAAATAAATAAATAAATAAATAAATAAACTGACACCTGCAAGGTCACTTGTCCCTGTTTTCTGCCTGAGTCAGAAAGCAGCCACTTTAACTTTTCTTCCTGCTTAATAAAGGATCTTTATGGGAAAACAGATGTTTAGGTGGGGTTTGTGCCTAATCTGGGTCTTGGAGAAAGCCCCACTGTTCATGAATCCCTGTCAATCACTAAACTTTCTAATGACAAAAAGTCTTCAATAGCTAATAGCTAAGTTTCATTAATCCTTCTGCAGCTAAGTGTGAAGAAGGTGACATACGCAAGGAAGTTCATTAATGGATAAGCTGTTGTGTCTGGGGAAAACAGCGAGAATCGGAGTATCTAAGATTTTATAAATGAAAAATTAGAGATCTGAGTATGAATGGCAGCTGGTTTTTTTGTTCTGTTTACTCCCCTTTTCCATGGTAGTCTCTGTATCCTACAGCAACTGACGTTAGCAACCTGTGATCAACTCTGCTTCATCTCTGGGTTAATCTTTTCACCACACTGGAAATCATTTCAACCTGCATGGAGATGAAGAATATTTCTGAAAAAGAAGAGGAGCCAAGAGGGAAGTGAAAAAAATAACATCCACACAAATTGAAAATCTAAAACAATAAAGCCACTCAAAATCTGGGCTCTGTCAATGGTTGAAAACTTGTACTAGTGTTTTGCAGGTTCCTACTCATGCAGGGTAAAAAACTCTAAAGCACAATAAGAAGGCCAGTGCCAGCAAGTCCAGACATGGAACTCACACATGTTATTTGAGACAAGGCCTTATCCAGGTAAATAAAAGCCTGCAGAAAACAATTGCACTTTCTTTTGCTAACAATGGGTTATTTGTGGTGCCTGGGGGATGGGGATCTGTGTCTTTGATGCTAATGAAGCCCACAGGAGTGGTAAGAGGAGCCCAGGGGTCACCAAAGGAAAGCAAAGCAGTTCAAGCCAGCTCCACTTGCAAGAGCGGTGGACACGGGAGGCACGCATGGCAAATAACCCTGCAAGTCCGCAGTTCTGAGACAGAAAGGGCAATGCTTTATAAAGGGAAACCCCTGGGAAAAAGAACGCACTCTGGGACTAGACCAATGGCCTAGAAGGAACCATCCTGCAGGCTCTACCCTATCTGCTGTCACCACTAAGTAAAGTCCTCACTGCGCATAGTCCCACAAGGTTTAGAAGCATAAAGTTAGGTAGCCATCTTAGTCCATTTTCTATGGACTAGATCAATTATAAGCAAGGTTTTTTGTTGTTGTTGTTGGTGGTGGTGGTGGTGATGGCAGTGTTTTTTTATTGTTGTTCTTTTGTTCTGTTTGATCCACAGATCTAGAAGCTGTGAAATCCAAGAGCAGCAGACCAGCACCTGTCAGCATCTGGGGCTCCCTACTGTGTCCGCAGTGAGGAAGCAAGAGCATTCTTGGATCTTACACAGCCACAAATTCTGCCCTGAAAGTGCCCTTATCACCTCCATCCCCAAACAGCAGTAGCAGGCACCTTTGAGGTGACATTTCAACCTGAGGCCTGATAGAAGGCACAATTAAACCCCAGGAGTAAGCCGTGGAAGTGATAATTGTTTTAAAGTTGACCACTTGGGGGTGGCATATTAAAAAGTTTTTCTTACCTTTCAGATGTTCTTCTTCTCATTTTTAAAGAACTCTCTGAGGACATCATGCAATGCTTTGGTAACACTCATCGTTCCCCCAGCTCCTCCCGGATCTGTCCCCATTTTTCCTACACACCAACTTTGTGTCCATGCTGGGGTTCTGCCTGGCTTGAACTTTCATGGGTTTTATACATGCTGTCCAGATGTTATGAGTTCATACGTGCAGCTGTCGTGTTGTGTCCAAAAACCACAGTTTTGCCGCAGTATCCATCGCCTCTGGCTCTTACCTCTCTCTACCCACTCTTCATCAACCATCCTTGAACCTTGGGAGCAATCCCAACAACTGCTTTCCAGGGATATAATCACCACCTCCTGGCCCTCTTCCCTACCTCTGGAAACTCATCAGACCCCACCACATGCCATTCACAGAGTAATGAGACCCAGGTAGGCGACCCACACTCCCTTTCCCAGCACCTTCTGGTTGTGTTACCCCAAAGCCCAATAGCTACTGATCAGGGACCACCACCTCCTCCCAGTCCCTTGCGGGGCCTGGACAGTTCCCAACCTCCTCATAAGGAATTCGTCAGCTACTACACGTGGCTGGGAAACCTCCACTCAAGACTCAGAGAAGTCCTGACAGCTGACTGACCAGAATCCTCCAGTTCCTTGAGACCCAGGAGCAGTCTACACTGCCAGAGGAAACTTCCTCCAAACTCCTTAGCCAAGCCACTGAAGAGACCAGTCTATAGTTGACAAGCAGAAGACCTGGAATAGAGGCTGTACCTCCAAATGCCAAAGAGAGGAATTATCATCCCAATCCTGCAAAGAATTAGCCCCCTCCTGCTGAAGAAAGATAGGAAACAAAAAAGAAAGAAAAACTCAGCGAACTAACTAACTCCAGATGTGTAAGTCCCAATACAGAAATAAAAACAATATGAAAAACCAAAATAACACAGCTCCTCAAAAAAAAAAAAAAAACAACCAAATCCTACAGTAATAACCCCTATTGAGCCGGGCGGTGGTGGCGCACGCCTTTAATCCCAGCACTCGGGAGGCAGAGGCAGGTGCATCTCTGCGAGCTCGAGGCCAGCCTGGTCTACAAGAGCTAGTTCCAGGACAGGCTCCAAAGCCACAGAGAAACCCTGTCTTGGAAAAAAAAAAAATAACCCCTATTGAAAACAACCTGGAAGAACTCCCAGACAAAGAAACAAAAGAAGGATTACAAACATGGTCAAACTACTCAAAGATAGACAGACGAAATGAAGGAGTCAGTTCAGCTATGGGTTGGTTTCTGTCAGCTTGACACAAACTGACACATCTAGGAAGAAGAAACCTCGGTCGATGAAATGCCTCCATAAGACTTAGTGTAGGCAAGTCTGTGGGGCACTGTCTTGACCATGACCGATGTGGGAGGGCACAGCCCACTGAGGGTGAGGCCACCCCTTGGGCAGGTGATCCTGGGGAGTGTAAGAAGCAGTGCTGAGCAAGCCATGGCGAGCAAGGCAGTAAACACTGCTCCTCCATGACTTTTGATTCTGTTTCTGCCCTGGCTTCCTACAATGATAGAGTGTGACCTGCGAGTTGTAAGAGGAAATATACCCTTGTCTCTCCAAGGTCATCAAGTTTTATTCACAGGAATCAAAATCCTGAGACAATATGAAAACAGAGCTTAAATTTTTAAAGAAAACTTGCACTGAAATGAAGCTGGAGTTGAAAAACTCAATGAAAGCCAGTTACAGACCTCAGCAGAGAGCCTCAGTAGCAACAGAATGATCATGTGGAAAACAGCGTCAGGGACGGGAGGAGAAGCAGATGTGTTTTCTTCAAGACATTTTATAATGCTTCTTTAGAAAAACTATAAACATATACACACAAACAGAATATATGCTCCACCTTTATGCCTACTTGTTCGCCTACTATTTTTACTGAGGAAACTAAGGTTTCGTTTTGGGGTATCTAGTTATTGATAAAAGAAATTAAAAAACACATTTAGATGGAATGCTCAAGGACAATTTTATTAGCGATTGAGAGATAAACACTAGAACAGACAAGCGTGAATCTAGGCAGATGCCCAGATGAAGACAAGAAAGAGAGGAACCATGGCTTCCACAGCGGAGGTCAGCACGTCGCTGCACAGTACTAGGTGAGTGGGGCCCAGAGTGTCAGAGAAAGCAGGCTCAAACTTTTGGTCAGTGTCTGAAAAAAAGAAACAAAGATAAGGAAAAGGAAAAGCTATGCTTTTCTGAGTTAAGAGAATGGGCTCTTTCTGCGGTCTGCCTCCTGGAAGCACTGCAAGAGCTGCCCTAAGGGAGAAGTTTCTGAAGGATACATACATTGTGTCCATAAGGGCATAATTAGTCCTCCCTTCTCCTTAGCATGTCTTCAAGTGCACTCGCTTCCCTGGGGATGGACTCCTGGTCAGCTGATTGACAGGCCCAGGTAGATAAAGTCCAAGAGGATGAGACTATAGTGAGTAATGTCTTACGTAGCTCAGAATGCCAAGTCTCCAACTACAGCCACAGATAGAACTTAATTCCTTTTCCTTTCTCCCTTGTCTTTCCTTCCTTTCTTCCTTCCTTTCCAGGAAGTAGATTTTTCCTAATGGACCTCAACAAAGGCCAGCTACTTCTACCCTTGCATTTAGTAATTTAATCCTAAAGAGGGAACCCATCTCTATATTACCAGAAAAGGAGGAAGAGGGGTCTAATGGGGACACAGGGGAGGATCCATCCTCAAAGGCTTCCATGGCTGTTATTCTCTACAATAGGATCAAAGACAGACAGAAATGGAGAAACTGGCTTAGGGGAAACCAAAATAAGCAGTTGTGAGGTCAGAGAGGGGATGTCGATATGGGAGACCGAACCCAGGGCCTTGCATGTCCCTAACACTTGCTCTACCCAGCTGCAAAGAATGAGTTCTGGGTCTCAGTGAAGCACAGTAGCCATCCTCAGGTAGACTAGAAACCAGAGCATCTCCTCAGAGCGCTGCACAGTGGGAGAGGAACACCCTCTTCATCTTCAGTCTTTGGCTGGATCTCAGAAGCCAACTAAGCCAAAAGCTAATTAACAAAAGTACAAGTTGGGTTAAATTTATATAAGCAGATGTTTGTAAAAGTGAAGTCCACAGAAATGCCAACCATGCTTTTACACATTTTAGATAAGAAGTAACAACGATGCGATGACCTGACAAAAAGGAAGATATTCTGAGAGACACATACACCTCTAAATCTGACTATCAGATTATTGAAACAATGGATGCCAACGGAAGGGGACTCTCCCCAGGATCTAATGTTGGCAGAAGGCAAAGGCACCAGCCAGTGGAAGTATTCGTCTCCAGAAAGGATTTACAGCTTCTCAGGCCACATCATAGGATTCCCAATAATGACAGAGGAATGGTGAGTAGGACCAAACCTTGGCCGGACTGCTTAGATTTGTGCATCCTTTGCCTTCCATTTAATACTTACCCTCATTTCAGGACCCTAAAGATGGACGAGGGAAGGGAGTCACTGGATTTCTTTGTCCTCTTCCCAATATCACCACACTGAATTAAGCTCCTTGTTCTGGATTTCATTACCAATTTTCCTCTTTTAAGTGGCTTTCTGAGGACCAGTGGCTGAACTTTGTGGGACACAAGCTGTGACCTCCCAGGTTTAGGACAATTGGATCTGGACTACAGTAGCAGCTTCTGGGGTGCTGGTTCCAGTTTGGCAGAACTGAGAGGACACAGAGTTCTAAGAGGTCCTAGGGAGGTCATCGAGGCTAGCCTTCAATTGAGGAGAATGGTGAAGCCACAACTTCCTCCTCTTTCCCCCTCTGTTTGTTCTGCCACAAATGCCCTGTAATGATGCATTCATTGCTACAGGCCCAAAGCAGCACTGCCAATCAGTCAATGAGAGCCTCCAAGACAACACTTCAAGACAGACCTTTCCTCTTTACAAGATTACCTCAGGTGTTCTGTTGTGGGTATGGAAAGCTGACTAACACAATGACTAAAGATACTGTATAAACACACATCTGTATGCATGCATGCATACAATTGCACACACATGCATAAACACACACATTGTGCACACATATAGACACACATGCACACATGTGCATTACATACATGCCCATGCATGCATACATATGCATGCATACACACAAGCATAAACATGCGCACACACACACACACACACATTTTTCTTCTTCTTGCCACTGTTGGCAAACCTCTACTCCTCTGAATTTTAGGTTTCCAATTAAAATTTATGCTGACACCATTTTGTTGTTTATGTCTTAGCTGAAAAGCTTTTTCTCTGGGTTGGATATGCCCTTTCTAAATTAAGCTTTGTAGGAAGATGAGCCCCTGAAGCCATGAGGTTTCAAGGGATGCTCTCTCTTTCCCTTATATAAGATGCTTTGGAATGAAGGGAAAAAAATACTTTTTGCTTTTCAAACCCTTTCAGCCTCATAACAAGCTTGCCTTTTAATCTCCTTAGCAACCACAACTTCCAAAGAATTAAAATCAATTAAGCTTCAGATGATTAAAATAAATTATACCTAATGGGCTAAATACAACTATAAAATAAAACAAACCCATCATATATATGATTACAAATAAAAAGATATAAAAGAAAACCTAAAAATACATGCTGGAAACTTACCCCACATTAATCGCTTTCCATTGATTTCTTCACATTATTCTACCTCTAAACGTGGTACCTCTTTTGAGAAAAATCACTTTTATTAGAAGATAAGCTGCACAAGGGAAGGAAGGAATCACCTCGAATGCCCAGTGCTAACAGAATGCAGAAGATGCACTGAACACTGACTCACTGACTGCATGAATGGATCCTGTCACCTAGGCTTATGGACTAATTTAGCTGACTCCCAATGTTGAGCAGCACCTGTAACAGAGGTATCAGACAGAGGCTACACAGAAGCCCCCACCCTCAATCTGTGAATTCACGTTCCAAAGTATCAGTTACCTATAATCAACTGCCATCCAGAATAAATAAGTGGAAAATAAATACTTCATAAGTTTTAAATTCTGGGTCATTCTGAGTAGTGTGATAAAGTCTCAGAGCATCTCACCATAGAAGATTATCCATCCTTTTTCCAGTGTGTCCACACTGTATACAGTACCCGCCCATTAGTTACTTTGTAGCCATCTTGATCACAAAATTGACTGTCACATATTTCATTGCTTTAGCCCAAGCACTCTTTCTGTAGTAGTCATGTCACCAATCAGAAGGCTGGTGGAGCCTGCAGCAGCCCCCTCTAGTGTTACAGTTCTCAGAAAGCCCTAAGGCATAGGGACCCTTATGAAGAAGAAGCCTTTGCATTGGTCAGTGTGGCAGCTCTTAGTCTGAAAGATGAGACGCTCCATAGAACTGTTCTGGTGACCTCTGACTTACAGCCTTTTACCCTTCTTTAGTCAGTCAGCCTGTCTCTCACCCTCTTTCAGTCACGACCCCTCTTCTTTCTGCATTGGCCACTCTTAAACAGCTCAGCTGTCATACAGCTGGTAGCCTAACTCCTCCCACAACTTGGTTACTACCCACAACTACTTGGAGTGCCTACTTCCACCTCCATCAAAAATGTGTCGGGTGCCCCATGAGGCACAGGAGGCAGGCAGCTGGCACCTGCTGCTGATATAGATACAATCACTCAGGCGAGCACCTGAGCGAGCCACCACCACATTTGCTCCTGAGGTCGCCACCACTTCTTAAGCTGCCAAGACTGCCTGCATACTTTTGGTGTGGCTTTGCCAGCCTGTCCAGTCATGTGGCTATTTTCTGCGCTGCTGCTGTCGCTCCGTGCTGGCTCTGCTACTTCTTTCATCGTGTTAGCAGCTCTGCCTGCTCTGCTGGCAGCAGGCAGGAAAGGAGCAAAGCGGGGGGGGGGGGGGGGGGCTTTAATTGGACCCAATGCTGCAAGCAAAGCTAGCAAGAGCAGCAAGAGAGGGTGTCTCCCGGCTGACTCACTGAGTGAGCCTGAGCAGCCTTCAATAGCCCGAAAGGGGGTGCTTCAGCTGTTTATTCTAGACCAATCACAGTGATGACTTTGGACCAATCACAGCCTTGTCTCTTAGCACAGGTCCTCACAGTCTCTCTGGTAGGTTACCCAGGAAGTTTCCCCTCTGGACAAGGTGGGGACTGTTGCAGTCATGCACTGCTCCCCCAAATAAACTGGTTCATACAGTCCTTCGTGTGGCTGTGCCATCAGGGCCAAGGTGATCAAGTACGACCTCAGCACAGACGCCTCAGGGCATTTGTAAAAGTGTTCTGGAAGGCAGATGTTTGCCCACGGTTAGTTCATCTATCTGGCAGAGTAATAGTCCCTATGCTCAAGGCAGCCAGACCAACGAGTAAAAGGCCCAGCACCTGCTAATGGGGGGTGAGGTTGCCCCATCTTCAACATCTTTGCTAACATCAAAGGAAAGGGAACATCAGAAGCACGGCTTACAGTGGAAACTAAAAGACCTTATCATGAACAATAACAGATTTGGACAGAGCTGAACACCTGCCCCATGCCCCGCAGTGAAGCTGGTGCGGTTTACCCATCTTGGTGAATACCTGCAGCATCCTGCAGCATCCCCTCCCTTCATCTCGTCTCCCAGGCACCATATCTATCACGTTACAGCACCACAGAGGAAAAGCTGAATATAGCGCCAAACTGTGTTTTAAGAAAGACCACATAACAGACTCATTAACTTGTCACAGGATATTAAAACCACTCCATTACTAGTTCGTAGCCTCCTATGTTATTTCTAAATTAAACATGTAACAGTGAGATTTATGTTTTCCCTTACTTGGCCATATCCTGTGCTTAAGGGGTAACTGCTGTGACCCTAAACCTTTAGCATAGTAAGAAGTCTGAGCTGGCACATGGAAGAGGCTGCAAGGAAGGGAGCAACCCAAGACTCCATGGCTGAGTAGTAGGAGCAAGAAGAGCAGGCAGAGGGGCGGGGACAGAGGACCAGCTCCTGACATCTAGCAATGGGGGTCCTGGCAAAGATGACGATTCAGAGGACAAGCAGGACCAGGTGGTGAACCAAGGGGACAGTAGGTATCACAGAAATAGCTAGCGCAAAGCATCCAGGCTGACAGCACTGTGCAGGGAAACACTCCCAAAGTAGGGAACACAAAACACTAAAAGACCCAGACAGTTTAGGCCGGCTGGTGCTGGCTTCTCAAGGCCTTGGTAATCAGGAACACAATGTTCAATGCTGGCAGTGAAGAACTGTGACTTGCTGATCTGAGGCCCTGAGCGGACTGGAGCACTCTCCAGGACACTCAGCACTATCCTTTCTGCTTTTCTTGCTTCTCTGGACCCTGTCCCTTGCAGCTGCTGTGTCTGGGAGGGAAGCTTGCCATGGCTGGGCTCTAGCCTGGGCCCGCAACAGGAAGCCAGACAGTCCCATGCAAGGCTAAGCTCAAGCAAGGGAAGCACACCACTCTCAAGAAGCTAACCTTCCAGCCTTTCATCAAATCTCATAAAATTCATGCATCTCTGGAAAACCCAGGGACTAGACAAGGAAGGAGCGCTGCACCCTCTATGTTTGTAAAACCGAGGCATCGGAAGAATGTGAGGACCATTCTGGCTGTCCACAGTTGCAGTCTTGAATGACTTTGGTTATAAAACCAAAAAAGAAAAAAAAATCACAGATCACTTGTTCTGTTGGAAGCCAGACCTTGTAAGGCTGACTTGTTCCTCTAAAAGTGAAATACACTTATATGGAAAATTTCTTTAAATTCAGAAGGAGATATATACCCCATATGAGGCCAACCTTATCTACTTAGCTGTATTCCATGACTAGGGTGTGTGTTATGTGTTGTGTATATGTCTGTCTCTGTCTCTGTCTCTGTCTCTGTCTCTCTCTCTCTCTGCTTTTTTCTTCTGTTCTGTTTTTGGTTTGTGATAGAGCCCAGGTTGGCCTCAAACCCAATATGTAGCTGAGGCTAGTCTTGAATTCCTGATTCTCATTCTTTACCTCCAGACTGCTAGGTAACAGGCAAGCATCACCATGCCCAATTTAGGACAGTGTCTCTTTAAACCATCCATCTGACTACTTTCTGAAAGCAGGCAGTTGCTAAGTGTTGCCAAGGGATACAGGCTAAGCTTGTGTGTAAATTAATCATTGTGTGCAAATTAAGCAAAACACCAGATGAGAACTGTCTGGAATAGCTCCCTATCAAAAGAAAAACAATAATAACATATTTCACAGAATTTTGTTTTCAGTGCTAGAGGAAAGAGTCTTCAGTGGCTTCTGACCTCACCCTCTCCTCATAAAGTGAAGGACTTAAGCCTTCTGGGACAAAATGACTCACCCAAGGTCCCATGCCGTGGAGCCTAGAAGCTTGTCTTACCACACCTTCCTGAGTCATCATATCAACAGTATAAAGGGAAGTCTAACACAGCCCTGGAGACATGTCCAATGATGACACAAAACCCGAGTCATGAGACAGTGCCTGTAAATCTGTATAAAAAGCAGGGATGTGGAAATCAGATAAATCGATCCCTTCTTTCTACCTTCTTACTGCTAGGATAGGGCTGGAGATAAAATCCTAAGAGCTGTGGAAGAATTAGGGAAGTCAGGCATGTACCCCTCTTGGCTTGAGCTCCAAAGATCACCATTAATAAGGTTTTCTCTGCAGAACATTAAAAGAGACAAAACAGATCCCTTAGCCTGAGAGAATTTAGCAACCAGAGGAAGAGATGCACACCTCTTTTCTAGCAAGGTATGGAAAGATAGCAAGCCCAGCCCTTCAGGACCTGAAAGCTAGAGTGCCTACACTGCCACATAGTGGTAAGAAGCCTAAATTGCAAGACAAGGAAGGGTGTTTTAGTTTATCCATATTAAAATAGTCACACAAGATAGTGACTTCCATTATGATGTTTTCAGACATGAATGCAATAGATTACAACAATATTTACCCATCTTTACTCATCACCCTCTCTCTTTCAGCTTGCTTCCAGCAAACACCCACCCCTTCTACTTTCATTTTTTAATCAGTATACAAAATAATGGATTTCATTATGACATTTTAAAGCACATATCATTGTGCCTTGCTCATATCCATGCCTCCTCACCTCTCTTCTCCCCACCTCTCTCTTGCTGGTCCGTTCTTCCACAAATGATTCCTTCTCTCTCTCTCTCTCTCTCTCTCTCTCTCTCTCTCTCTCTCTCTCTCTCTCTCTGGTGTTTGTGTGTGTGTGTGTGTGTGTGAAAATGGCTTCCCACCCCAATTTTCTCTCTTGTCCCCACCCTGTCTTCGCCCCTCATAGTTCCACTTCTATGTTCACATAATATATGCACATGGACTTAAATCTGGATTCTGCATATGAAAGAAAATGTGATTACTTGTCTTTCCTGAAACTGGCTTATTTCACCTAACATGGTAACCTCTAGTTACACTTATTTTCTTGCAAATCACCTAATTTTGTCCTTATTCACAGCTGAATAAAACCCCACTGTATAGACTCACCACATTTTCTTTATCCCTTCTTCTATTTGTCTATAACTCAGTAAACGGGGAGAGGCAGGTATCTCTGTGTGCTGATTTAGAATCCTTCTGCTATATACCTAGGAGCAGTGCTTTGGTCCTGTGGTAGTCCTTTTAGGTTTTTGAGAAACCTCCATGCTGATTTTCATAGTAGCCATCCCAGTTTAAATCCACACCAGCGATAAGGGTTCCTCTTTTCCCACATCCTCACAAGCATTTATTATCATTGGTTTCCTTAATGACAGCCATTCTGATGAAACAGAGACAGATCTGAATGTTTCAATTTGCATTTTCTTGACAGCTGAGGATGTTAAATGTACTTTTCACATATTGGTTAGCTTTTGTGCATTTTTTTTAAAAAAAAAGTCTACTCAGCCCATTTATCCATTTACTTAATGGATTAGTGAGACTTCAGGCATCTAACTTTTTAAGTTCTCTTAGTCTGTCCAAAATTTCCTTTGCAGTGTAGAAGCTCTTACACTTCATGCCATCCCATTTGTCGATTCCTCCTATTATGTCCCAAGCTCCTGGACTCCTGTTCAGAAAATCCTTGCCTGTGCCTGTATCTTGAAGCTTTGCTTTTTGTTGCTGTCCTGTTGCAGGTCCTACATCCAAGTCACTATGGAGACAGGGATACGGTACCAATCCTTGACATGTGGCTATCCAGGTTTCTTAGTACTATTTTCTCCAATGAACATTTGTCAGAAATTAAGTGGTGGTACTGTATGGGCTTACTTCTTGATCCACTTCTTTTGGCTGCTTATAGTCTGCACTATCCTCTTTGTGTTGCTCTGTCTCTACAGTACAGTTTTAAATTGGGTATGGTAACAGTGCCCACTCTACACTCTCTCAGATCAGGATTGCTTTTGCCATTTTGGTCTTTGGTATTTCCATATAAGTTTTATTTCTTCTATTTCTGTGATGATGTCATTGTAGTTTGAATGACATTGTATTGAATCTGTATCCCTTTGGTAACACAGCCATTTTTTCACATTAATTCGGCCAGTCAATGAGCATGGGAGGTCTTTCTATCTTTAGTGTCTTTTTCCATTTCTTTCCTTGGCATTCGAAAGTTTCTATCATAGAGGTTGTGGTGGTTTGAAAGAAAATGGCCCCCAAAGGAAGTGGCACTATTAGGAGGTGAGGCCTTGTTGGAGGAAGTGTGTCACCGGGGGTGGGCTTTGAGGTCTCTTTTGCTCAAGTTTCCCTCAGTATGACGTTCAGCCAACTTCCTCTCGCCTGTAAGATATAGGACTCAGCTACTCCAGAACCATGCTTGCCTGCTTGCCACCATACTCCCTGCCATGATGATAATGGATTGAATCTCTGAAACTGTAAGTGACCTGCTATGGGAACTCCTTCAGCTAGTAGCCTTTAAGATACCAGCCAACTTGGGCATGGCCTCTTATACTATAAATGCCAATGTAAAGCATGTGGTGCTTTCTCTCTCTCTCTCTCTCTCTCTCTCTCTCTCTCTCTCTCTCTCTCTCAGCTTCTGGATTTGGGTCCTGTTCCCCATTTGTGCTAGTTACAGAAACAGCTGTGGCTCTTCTTTGGGGTTGATGCCCGCCACCCACTTCAGGTCCAGATGCTTATGTGCCCACTTGGGGGTCAGGAGGAAAGTAGCTGAGACCCTGCCTGTAGCTTAGCATCAACATCCCCCCCCCCAGGCAGGTGGCAGGATCAGGTCTGCTAGGTGTGCACAGGCCTCATTTGCAATGAGATATTTTCTTCTTTTTCTACTTATAATAGATGTTGAATTGTATTAGTGTTTTTCTGTTTTCATTGAGGTAATTGTATAGATTTTCTCTTTTTTATAAATGAAACAGTTGAAATTAGTAGATTATTTTCATGTTGAATCATCCACTCATAACTGGTATAAACACAATTATCCTGTATTTAAAAATTTATAGGATACTTACTGCCAGGGGGTTTTAAACATGTTCTGGACATTCTAGCAAATCCAGAGAGCAAAATAAATAAATAAGCACTATAAGGGAATAAAAGAGTACCAGTATGTACAGACTATAAGGTAAAACTATCTCAAATTGGAATTTTTGTAGAAAAAAAGACAAATATCAACAATGCTATATGAGTCCATATATTATTTGTATAATTTAACAGGGATATAACTATGAAAACTGATAAGAAACTTCACCAAGGTTACTGATAATGTATATTTTTAAAAACACTTCTGATAGCAGCAACACAAAATTATACACACAGCTTAACAATATAGCATCTATGAAAGTATTATAGCCATAAAAGCATATAACTGTGATAAACACAGATAATACCGTGAATTAACAGAGAATGAGCAACCAGGATCCCTGAACCACATGTTAGCATTGCATTATGGATAGAGAGACTGAAAAGCAGTGGGATATCTAAAGGACATCCACGGCAAAAGACAAACACAAACACATTCCCACTTTCTATCAATTAAATAAGAAAAAAGGTGTATTAAAAAAGGACTCAAAATAATTGCATTCCTTATAAAGGAAATTTAGCCCTCTGTACTGAAGGAAAGGTAAGAAAGAAATCCACTCTAAATGTGAACCTGGTGAGCCCTGAGGCCCAAGCGTGGGTGTCAAGGAGAAGAAGGGACTGGACAGGGTACACGAAAAGCCATCCAGGATTGTTGGTCAATGCCGCACACAAACGTCTGTCTGTCTGTCTGCGCTCTGTGTGCTTCCATACAGTTACTGAGCTTCTCCAGGCTAGGGGCTGGAGGTTGAAATACACAAAGACACACAGACAGGGAGACAGCACAGAGAGACAGAGACACGGATCTCTAGTCACTGGTAAGAAACCCTTTATTCAGTAGACCCACAGAGGCTTATATACCCAACAGTCAGGTGGGCCAACAAGTGAAAACCTTATCCTCTGATCCTCAAGGCAAGGCAACACATGCTCGTGAAGCAGAGCTGGTAAACAACTTTGACACAGCTTTTAGTAACTCGATTCAGAGGTAAACGATCTCTAGCAGGAAAGAGCAGCTGGAGGCCATGACTCTAAATGGTCCCAACAGGTCACAGTTGGGATGGAATAGGTCGGGGGTGCCAATAATTAGTCCAATATTGTGGTGCAAGCCATGTAGAGTGTGCTGGAAGAAATGAAGGAATGAGAGGATCAACTGAAGGACCGCAAGGAAGACCCAGGAGCATCCTGAAATCACAAGGGAACGGGAAGAGCGGGGGTGGGAAAGCCAAGGCTGGCTCCCAGCATTCTTGCCTCGGTGTCTGGCACCAATGACAGAAATAGAACACTCTGGAGACAGGGCCAAGATGAAAAGTTTGATTTCAGAAGTAGAAAATTAACACACTACGATGCTGTAGCCAAAATGGCCAGGGAAACCTAAGAGCACTGGGAAATAAAAATTCAATTATCTCCTTACGTAAAGCTTATGTTTTCAACCACACATTGGCTCTAGTGCTACACCCAAGAAAACGCCAAGGGAGAAAAAAGAGAGAGGGGGGAAGAGCGGAAAACAGTAAATCAGTCAAACCAAGAGGGTGAGAGGCTTTTGAACAGGACATACTGTCTGTAGCCATGAAAAACATTACCCAGACTCTTGCTAACAATGGCTGGAAACAGAGATCTGAAACCCCCAAACTTATATCCAGCATCTACTGAGTAGCTTCCACATGCCATGGGCTGGATGGATGCTGGAGATACAGGAGCTATGGAAGCTGGGATAAACCCTTGTACTGGCTGGTTTTGTGTATCAACTTGACACAAGCTGGAGTCTCCAGAGAGGAA
>JAQHUG010000025.1:6411950-6422645 GCA_028555095.1 Dicrostonyx torquatus | reverse complement strand
AATGGTGGTGGTACACGCCTTTAATCCCAGCCCTAGAAAGGATAAAATGGGAGGAGACAGCTCTCATACACAGTGTCATTCTGAGATTCCTGGAGGCAGGATCACCATTTCAGAGTGAGGTAGAGGTAAGAGCCAGTGGCTGGCTATTTTGCTTTCCTGACCTTCATGTAAGCTTTATTTATTAAAATACAAAGGAAATATCACTACAAATCCTAAAACAGTTCCTCATGTCATCAAAAAAATTAAATAAGGGGTCTGGGGAGATGGCTCAGTCTGCAAAGCACTTTTGAGTTCAGAACCCTATGAACCTACTCATGAGCCAAGCACACCAGCATGTTTCTGTAACTATGGTGCTGGGCTCGGGTGTAACAGGTGGGACCCAGCCTAGTCAATCAGTACGTTCTATGTTCAATGACAGACATTGACTGCCTTAAAGAAAAGAAAAGGTGAAAAACAATTGCTGGAAGATATTTGATTTGTGCTTCTGGTCTCGATGCTCACATGCACACATGAATGTACATATATGTGCACATAAATATATGTACACTTCTATGAAGACATATGTATACCTCTACACACTGTAAGTGAGTATACATTTGGAATCTCTACAGCTCCCAAGAAACCTTTATTTTACTTAATAGGAGTCCAAAGTACAAGAAGAGAAAGGCTGGTGATTTAGGCTCACAAAGAATACATTGTAAAATGCTGTCTTTAGAAAACAGTGAAAACACAATTATTTTGTGATCACATTCACAAAAGTTTCATTGCCTTATATTGCTATAATTGTTTTATTTATCATAACAATAATAACTAGCTAGAGCTGCTAATCCGCAATTGTTTCTATTTTACAAATTAAGCTTTATCATAGGTATATATGTATACAATATGTGCATATATACATATGTTATATGTATATATGATAAAGGTATTTCAGGGCTGGGGATGTAGCTCAGTTGGTAGAGTATCTGCCTATCATGCAGGAAACCCTGGGTTCCATCCCCACTGCAGGAGATGGTTACGGTGGTGAATGTCTATAACCCTAACACTAGGAAGGCATAAGGAGAAGGATCGGAAGTTCAAAGCCATTCTCAGCTATATAGCTAGTTTGAGGCCACCTGGGGCTACATTAAGGGGAGGACAAGAGAAGGAAGAGGAAGAAGAGGGAGAAGAGGAGGAAGAGAAGGGAGAAAAGAAGAGAGAGGAGGGAGAGGAGGAGGAAGAACTGGCAACAGAAACAAATGAAATTCATTGGATAT
The DNA here is from genome assembly GCA_028555095.1 of Dicrostonyx torquatus. Classification (NCBI taxonomy): domain Eukaryota; kingdom Metazoa; phylum Chordata; class Mammalia; order Rodentia; family Cricetidae; genus Dicrostonyx; species Dicrostonyx torquatus. The sequence goes on along the minus strand of JAQHUG010000025.1, from coordinate 6,421,389 downwards.
GTCCTCGGGTTTACATTTTGAAGGCATCCTGGGCTGACTAGTATGCTAGAATCCGAAAGAAACCGAGCCAGTGTGCATTACAGCCAAATGGCATCAAGGACTGTGACTCACCCAAGCAGGTCTCTGGTGATGCCAAACACAGGATGAGGAAGTCTGGCCAGAAGACCATGAACTAGGACCTGAATGTCGTGAGTTTGGGATACCTTTGAACATGTATCTGGAGACATGGCAGGCATTGGCTGAGCTCTGGTGGCTCCTTGAAGCCTGGCAGCATCCTCACAGGTTCCCTGGTTCACTCCTTCCTTTCTGCTGTTGATTTGGCACACAGCAGAAAATGCCAGCACAACCAGATTTGCTCCTTGGCTCAGAATTCAAACTCTTTTCTCTCTGTTTGCACAGCCCATCTGCAGCTCTGAAGGGGCTGATGAGCAGCAAGTGTGAGTCACCTGCAGAGAACCATCACTGAAGCCAAGGTCGTAAAGGAAAGTGCCCAGGGAGAGATTACAAAATAACCCAGGAGGCCCATCCTGTCCTGTGAAGAACATAGCTATGAAGACGACAGGAAGACCTCAGAAGGCTAGAGTATCACTCCATCCATAACTCCCTGTGCTGCTGAACCGTGAACAAGGAAGGATACAAAGGTATGTGCTGCATTCAGCAGTGTGCCAGCTGGTGCCTTTTCTACTTACTGAGCTTGGGGAAAGTGGTACAGATGCAACCGTATGGCTAGGAGCCAGACGGGCAGGGTAGCGAATGCAAGGTACAGAAATGGAAACAGTGAACCCAGGCAAATCTTCCAGGGTTTAACTATAAAAGGGAGGCAACGGAACACAAGGAGCAGAAGGTTAAGAGCTTATGTTGGTGAACTAGGAAAGACCAAACCATTTCAAAGGCTTGGTTCAAATTACCTGAATGGAGAGTTGGATGTGAAAGTGAGAGAGGGATACTTGTATCAGGTTTAGTAAGAGCCGACACGGACGTCAGAAGAGCCTGAAGCTGCCTTCTCCATCAGAACAGGTGGTATGTTGGCTTTAGCTAGCAGATCTTTTGGCTTTGCAGCTGAATGGCACAGTAAACTCATCAGTATTAGTGCTTGCTGAAGGACGAAAGTCAATAGTGTGGGAAGGATGGTGGGAGGAGATTTATTAAGATTTAGTGGGATAGCTGGCACATAGAACTTTGGAAGCTGTGATGGTGTTAACTATCAACTTTACAAAAACTAAGACCACCTAGGAGATGGGCCTCTGAGCATGGCTGAGGGAGGTTATCTTGATTGCACTAATTGAAGTGGGAAGAAGCACCCACTGTGGGCGGTACTCTTCCTTAGGAAGGGGATTCTGGACTGCATAAGGTGGAGGAATCGAGCTGAACACTAGCATGCATACAATCATTGCTCTCTTTTTCTGACTGTGGATGTAGGATAGTCACCAGGTTCAAGCTCCTCCTCTCTTGGCTGCCCTACTGCGGTGACTGTAGCCTTGCAACTGTGAGCTAAAGAAAATCCTCCTTGCTTTAAGTTGTTTGTGTCAGAGAATTTTATCAAAGCAACAGAAAAGAAAGGAAGACAGAGGCTAAGTTCCCCCACCAGCCACCTGCAAACTGAAGAAGCAAGGACATCAGGCACGCACAAGTCTAAAGTCCTTACAACCAAGGAATTCAGGGAGTGACTCTCAGTTTGAAGATGAAGTCCTGAGGCCCCTAGGGCAGGGAGATGCTAGTGAAAGTCATAAGGTGAAGAGAAATCTGGGGTACGGTGTCTGAAGGTAAGAGGAAAAGATGGCCCCACTCAAAAAAAGAGAGTTTACATTTCCTGTCTCCTCCATCCAGGGCCTCAGACTTCTGGATGGTACCCACCCACACTAAATGAAGGCTTGTCTTCCTGACTCAGTTCACTAACTCAAACGCTAACCCTTTCCACAAACATCCTCATAGAGACACGATGCTTACAAACGACCTGGCTATTTCTTGGTCAAGTTGACATGTCAAATTAGCCAGCATATCCAACAACAAAGCTTCAGTTTTCTCAAGAGTAGAAGGTGTCTATGAAAGGAAGTGTTGGTGGCAGAGAAGGCTTTAGAAAGTAGAAGAGAGAAAGGAAATAGTCTTGTTTGAGGAAATGAAAGAATAAATTCTTCTGACAAAAGGAACATATGGAGGAAACAATCAGGGCCCCTGTGAGTTGGATGGGAAGGAATTCACAGGGGGTGGGGTAGGAGATACCTTACATGCTACTGAAGGGAACGCCAAGTAGGCAGCCACTGTGAAAATCAGCACAAAGGTTAAGACAACTAGAAACAGAATTACCATATGGCCCAGCCCTACCACTTCTGGGTACATACTCATAGGAACCTAAATCAGCAGAACACAAGAGATCCAGGCACCTCCATGCTTACGTCAGCACTATTCATGCTGGTCCGGTGATGGAACCAGCCTAGGTGCCCCTCAAAAGAAGAATGGCCAAAGAAAGCACATTGTATATACAAAGGAGAAGTGTTTAGAGCTATAGAAACATAAACAACCAGATGGTGGTGGCACATGCCTTTAATCCCAGCACTCAGGAGACAGAGGCAGATCTCTGTGACTATGAGGCCAGCCTGGTCTATGGAGCGAGTTCCAGGATAGTCAAGGCTGTTATGCAGTGAAACCCTGTCTCACAAAACAAAACAACAAAAAGACAAAAAAAAAAAAAAAAAGAATATTACCTTTGGTATGTGGAGTCAGATATCTGCTCAGAGAAATGGAGAACAGTAGATAAACCAGCCTGGGCAACTGGGGAACCATCACTGCACTGCGGGTCCTCTCCCACGCTCCAATCTCACAGAACTGCCTAAGTTCTGCCTTCACTACCCTACAGCCTATTAGACAGTTTCATCCTTGTTCTTTGCAAATGGCTGATACCGTACATGGGCCTCTTTCCCTGAATGATTAACAACAATGGTTTATTAACCCAGCATGACCCATGGGTAGGGTATTGAAGGACTATTTGGTAATAAGTATAAATTAAAACTGGAATGCGAATATGGATGTCTAATTAGCCTCACTGTGTTACATTAATGCTGTCATTATTCAGTGTCTGTGATGTCTTTACACTGTAACAACAAAGTTGAGTATTATCTCTCAAAGCCTAAAAGTTTCACTATCTAGCCTTGGACCTTTGTGTCTTAGTCAGGGTTTCTATTGCTAAAATAAACACCATGACCAAAAGCGACTTGGGGAGGAAAGGATTTATTTCAGATTACATATTAGAATCTAACGTGAAGGGAAGTCAGGGCAGAAACTCAAGGCAGGAACTGAAACAAAGACCAAGCTTCAGCCATTCTCATTGACTTACTCCTCATGGCTTGCTCAACCTGCATTCTTATATAACTCAGGACCACCTGCCTGGGGATGGCTTTGCCCTCCCTCACCCTCCCTCCACCCCTGTAGGCTGGGCCCTCCCAGATCGAGGTATTTTCTCAATGGAGCTTCGACTTCCCAAATACTCTAGCTTCTATCAGGTTGAAAAAATAAATAATAAAACAACAAAGATAAAAACTAGGGCATCACGATTTGCTCCACTATTGTAGTCACCTTTGACCACACTCAAGTGCATATTCTCAACACCAGTGCAGCAACAGAAAACCAACCAACTCACAAACTGTTACCTACAGTGACATTCTAGACCATCCCAGCCCAGAACCACAGGGCTTTATTGCTGATAAGGCTTATGAACCTTCTTCCGGCATGGTCAAAATGATCCTGGAAGATGTCAACAAAATAATAATAATAATAATAATAATAAAAAAAAATAAAATTTTAAAAATTAAAAGAGAGAGAGAGAGAAGAAAAGAAAAACTAGGCTGCCATTAATTTCACCACAACCTATCACTAGACCTCTAACACACAGCTCAGTGTTTGGTTTGAGTTGCTTTTTACATATGCAGCACTGGAAAAGAGAAATAAAAGGCAATGGTTTATACTACTCAGAAAAGAAAGATAAATGCTATGCTCCTGACTGACCTCCCTTCTGTTTCTCTAGTTAGTATTTAGAGATCAAAGCGCTGGTCAGATAGCCACTGCTATGGGCCTGTGGAGTTGAGGTTCAGGGAGGGCTACTGGCCCCATCCTCATACAACATGGAGAATGGTCTTCTAATTGTGATTATTATACAGTGCAATGGATTTAATTTTCCTCGGGGGTGTGAAGGCTGACATGTGGGAATACATGTGACCAGGCAGATTTCTGGGCTCAGCACACACTGAGAACATTTTCTGTGAACAACCTTTTGATGAGTTTGTGAACAAAAACCAAGCATGCAAAACAGTCTAGTCTCAGAACCCCAGTTACACATGAATGCTGGCCTCGCTCTTTGACATTCCAGTGAGTGAAAACATCTGGAGGCATCAAAGTCCTTGCTCATCAGTGTGCTCTCATGAACGAGTCTTACTCCTTATCAAGTTGCCCAATTGTCTTGTTGATTTAAGTCCAATTGAGCCAGAACCTTCAGCTGTCCAGAGCTGCCTCTTCTAACTCAGCTGTTTGTTCACACAGATCCTAAGTCCTGCAAATTGGTGAGATTGTCACGAGGGCCGAGTATCTTTCCAAATACAGACTAATATCTAATGGGCATGTTTGGAAATAGTGGGATTAGAGCAATGAACCACAGTTAACTCCTTGACTTCTTCCGTGCGGCCAAGAAGCATGTATCCCTTCCCACGGGTCTTAGGACTTAGGAGATGCTGGCTGAAAACAAGCAGAGGAAGTAAAGATGCATGCACTCAGCTTTCCTGGAACTATTACAGTAGCATGATAAAAAATCCTCACCACTCTCTCTTCTTTGCCAAGCTCTAAATTTAATTCTAACCGGTTCACTAGCCACTTGGAAAGCCTGCCATCACTGGACTCCATACACTGTACCATGCCTCAGCAAAGAGACTGTGGTGTTGAGAAAACACACTGACTGTAAGCAGAATCTCTTTCTTGTTATCCTCTCTCTTCAGCACGATGGCTCTTGAATTGCATACATGCATCTCAGGGACAAGATTCGTCTTACTTATTTATATAATAATGCCAAGCGGTGACTTGACAAAAGTTTGCCAAATCTATTTCCCGGGCTATAACCTTGAAAGAAACCTGAATCTCAACTCCCATAAGCATGGAAGTACATTCTCTACCTACCATAAGTTGTGATCTTTCTCAATTTTGATTGACATTTCAAAAATAAGGAAATGTTTAGCAGATGGGCGGTGGTGGCGCACGCCTTTAATCCCAGCACTCGGGAGGCAGAGGCAGGCGGATCTCTGTGAGTTCGAGACCAGCCTGGCCTACAAGAGCTAGTTCCAGCGCAGGCTCCAAAGCCACAGAAAAACCCTGTCTCGAAAAACCAAAAAAAAAAAAAAAAAAAGAAATGTTTAGCTACACACGAAAGCTTAAAGGATTTTTAAATGAGTACAATGGTCATTCTTTTCAGGTTGCACACATTTTCGTTCACCTCCCTTTTAGGACTCCCCGGGATCTCAAACACAAGAGAAAGCAGAGGTGAAGGAGAGCATCCCCACCCTCCCCAGTCTTAAGAGAAATGGATGAAGTGCACGATTTCGGCTCTGGGTGCTCTGGGTGCTCTGGGATGCCCTTTAAAAAGCCCTTAACTTCCAGTTTGATATTTTATCATGAATGGATTTTGAACTTTACAAGATGTGTTTCCTATACAAGTTGATAGGAGCATATGATATTTCCTCCTTGATTAATTTATTGTGGAAAAGTACATGAAATCTTTTGTAAATGTTAGACCAAGCCCACATTCCCAGGGTAAGCTTCCCTTGGTTATAGTATTATTCTTTGATATATGGCTATGCTTGATTGGTTGTTTTTAAGAATGGCTGCATTCACACCCTTGTAGCTAATGCCTACACTTTCTTGTAATGCCTTTGTCTTGCCTTATCAGCAGAGTCAAGACCAGCCTCACCAAGCAGTAGGAAGTATCCTGCTTCCTGAAACAATCCACTAGAATGGACATTATTTCTTTAAATGCTTGGCAGACTTTGCCAAGGAAACAGTGTAGATCTGGAGTTCTCCCCCATTTCTTCATGGTGACAAGACCATTCATGGTTTCAGATCCTTTATGCAGACTTTTGGAAATTTGTGGGTTTCCATAAACTGTGATATTTTATCTAGCTTGTCCAATTTATATTCAGAGTGGTTTAGGGTACCTTTAAAAGTTCTTAAGTGACTCACTGAGTATAGTGGCAGTCCTCTTTGACTGATGTCATATTTTGTGTTTTCTCTCTTCCCATAGTTGGCCTGGCCAGATTAGATATACTGGCATTCTCAAAACATTAGCTTCTAGTTTTGGTTTTTCCTTCCCACTCTTTTTCTGGGTTCTATTCTAACAAGGATTTCCACTCACATCTAGTATTTATTTCTTCTGCTTAATTTTTAACTTATTTTGTAATTTTTAAGATGAAAACTGGAATTATTAATTTCTATAAAACAACTAATGCTATGAAGTTCCAAGCTTTTATCACACCTCACAAATTTTCTATCTTTATTCTATTTCAAAATAATTTTATGCCCTATGAAATGTCCTGTTTAATCTATGGATTATGTAAAAGTTTGAAGACTGTTTAACATTTGGGTTCCTTTATCAAGTCTTTGTGGCTTTCCACCTGAATTCCACTGTGGTCAAAGAACATACTTTGTATAGTTTTAAGTTTTACAATTTGTTATGGTCGGTTTTAACTGAAAATGTGGCCAACTCTGTGAATGCTTCATGAGCACAGAAGGAAACTATACACTTATTGTTGGAGATTTTCTAGCGATCAACAAGACCCAGTTACCTACAGTTCTTTTCAGTTCTACCATAGCCAGCTCGAACTTCTCTGAAGTGAGAACTCTAGAGTAACTGAAGGGAGTGTTGAGGTCCGGAACTCTGTGATCTGTCTGCTTCTCCTCTACTGCCACCTAAGTTGGTACCTAAACACCGTTCTCATATGATGCAGAGGAGAGGCTGTCATGTCACGCTGGAGAGTAAGACCTGCCATTTGTGATGCTGCCTGTTATCTCTATATTGGTCACTGGTCTGGCCTGGTGTGTCTCACACATTTATAACCACTCTGTCTTTTAACCATGCAAACTTGGTAAACTTTTAGTAATTCCAATAGCTTTCAGCAGAGATGATTGGACTTCCATCATGCATCTGAAAATAATGATGGTCTAGAATTTCTTTCTACTTTTCATATCTCTTTATCATGTTCATGGTATACTCTCCGAAAGACAGGGATGGATATGCAGTGTTCTTATCCTAATATAATCCCTCACCACAACCTACTCAAATTAACTGCAGCTTAAGATAAGCATACAGCACCATTAACAGAGTGCCACATGGCTCCCTTCAGACGCTCCTAATTGAGGAAGGCCCTCTTCACTGTTAAAGCTCACAGCTTTACAGTGAATGAAAGAGGGAAAGGAAGGAATAAAAAAGACCATTCCTGGAGTTCAAATATGCTCTAAATTCAGAGGTTCAATGACACTGGCCTTCTACTGACATTTTCTTAGTTGGCTGCCTTCCTCCTAGGCTCCCCCTTCTCGTTACACTACATTCTAAACCAATCGTGTCTATAATCCTACGCCCTTTTCAACTGCCCTCAGTTCTTCCCACAACCTAATAGGCCCCATGTCAGTGTGTGCCCAACCTTCCCAGTGTGGGGCTACCAGCCCCATAGCAGCCACTTCCTCCCACAGACTCCATCTGCCTCACACAACTCCTATTCCCCCTCTCTGAACGCTGCTCCCGTCCTATGCGCTGACTACTTGTCTCCTGGTTTACTGATCTCTTCTTAAGGGTTCACTTTCACATTTCCTGTCCTCCACAAAGTCTCCCAAAAAGAAACAGAGAAACATAAGTTTTTTTGTAATCTTAGCTTCATTCACTGACGGCCAGTTTAGAACCTGGGCAGCATCTGGCACTAACTGGGCACTAATTTGCTAGTCATACACTTGGATTTGGAGTCATTGTTTTTAAAATTTTCTTGGCTGGCCCACCTCCTCAAAATTGGAGGTCCAGGGGCTCTACCTGCTTTATGGTTTATGCTGGCCCGAGATACCTGGTGATGGGAACACGCTCTAGAGAATTCACGCCTAGGCAATTTTTTTGTGCTTGCACAAACCCATGGGATGTGCTTATAAAAACCCAGGCGGCTGAAAGGCTATGACAGCATTAGGTGATAAAATCAGGGATTGTCATCATACACCCAAGCCTGTTATTTACTGGAATGACTCTACGCAGCATGTCATTGCACACCTACCATGGGTCCCAGCGATCACTGCAGGTTCTGCCTCAGATCCTTCCTTTACTCATCACCTCTTTGGATGTCACAATGTCTTGTTCACTGTTCCAGCCTCCTCTACTCACCCCCACCACCACCACTAAGACTATTTCTGTATTTCTATTTCTCCCAGTACTGAACACAATAAGCATTCGCTGCCTGGGGGTGGGGGTGGGGGTTGCTCACTCCCCTTCGTGAATGAGTATAAGGAGAAGGTCTTTGCAAGGGAAGGCAAAGGCACCTATGGATAGCCCTGCTCACCATAACCGCTGGGGTACCTCCTCCGCATCCCCCTCTGTTATAGTCCACAGGACCCCAGGAGGCAGAGAGGATCAGGGAAGGGAAGGCGGGGATCTTTTCAAAAGTCAGAAGAACAACCAGCATCCGAGCCCTTCTGCCCTGGCTTCTCTGGAAAGCCAAGGGTGAGGTGCAAAAAGGACAGGCACAAGAGGCTTCTCTGGGTACAGAAGAAGGGCTTCCAAAGCAGGAGGGAAAGGGTCACTGGATGTGGGAAAGTCAGGTGGTTTCCTCCCAGCAACCTGACCCAAACAGTTAACCATTTTAGAAAACCTACCGGTTTAAAATGTAAAACAAGTATTTTGAAGTTAAAAAAAAAATCAGGGAGAACAAATGAAAGTAGAGAGAAAGCTGGAGTTAAAAGGGATTTGAGGAAACTGAGGCAGATCCTCAGCAGAGGACTGTGCCAGGTTGGACACTAACAAGACAGGGATGCATGGTTTGGCATGCTGCCCACTGTCCAAGGTAGGGCTATGAGAACCTACAGGACCCCATCTAGAGGGACACATGCACTTCAGCCTGGTCCAGAAGGCAACTGATGAAGAAAGTCTGGCAAATGCGGCTGCGAAGGATGACTTTACGCCACCAGGACCCTGGTGCAATGGTGACTTTCCCCATCATCCCTGAACACAGGACAGACACACCGCAAGGGAAGGAAAATTTACACAGCCTGTGTTTCAGAGGCTTCAGTACATCGAGGTAGGGAGGGTACAGTACAGGTCATGGCCACCGGGAAGCAGCAAAGAAAATTACAGGGCAGGACAAGCCCCAAGGACTCATCCCCCAGCAACCACCTTCCTCTAACTTACTCACCTACTCCTCACCACATCCCCACAACA
>JAQHUG010000025.1:6385347-6411750 GCA_028555095.1 Dicrostonyx torquatus | reverse complement strand
AATACCACATTAGCACATCAAAATCTAATGGTGATGTAACAGCCCTCAGAATCCAACCACTTCTCAAAAGGTCCTCATCTGGCAACAAATCCCCCATGCCTTAGAGGGCATTTATATTCAAACTATAATACTTTGAGAGAGAGAGAGAGAAGGAAGCAACTGCTCTTACAAGTATCGCGAGCAGCTTCCAACATCTGAAACCCAAGGCAAGAGGTCATCACAGCAGTGAGTCTCAAGGAGAATCGGCTGCAGCTCAGTGAGCCAGGAGAAAAGACAGCCTTCCTGGATCACTCTGAGGCTAGCATGTTCAGTCATAGCTAGGTTTGATGACTTGACACAACCCTATAAATACATGGAAAGAAGGAATCTCAGTTGTGGAACTGCCTCCATCAGAACGGTCATTGGGCATTTCCCTGTTGATTGACGTGGGAGAGCCCAGCCCACTGTGGGCAGAGCCTTCCCAGAGTAGGTGAGCCAGAGTTGCCTAAGAAAGATAGCTAAGCGAGCCAGTAAGCAGTGTTCCTCCATGGCTTCAATTCCTGCCTCCAGGTTCCTGCTCGAGCTCCTGCCTTGGCTTCCCTCAATGACAGACTGTAACTTGTAAGCCAAATAAGCCCTTTCCTCCCCAAGTTGGTTTTGGCCAGGGTTTTACCATAGCAACATAGAGCAAACTAGAATACTCACCCATGAGTCTTGGCAGTAGGAGCTAAGTCTGTATGCCCATATGTTTGTGTGTGCTTAGCCAAGAACAACGGTATGCACAGCCCCCATGCACACACAGCATTCTCATAACAAGTGGTACAGCATGGACAGAATGGTATAGGGCAGCTCCAAGGAGACCCACCCATTGCAACCAACGATGACAGGTTAGATGCCAAGGAAAACCAGGGACCCAGTCACCAAGGGTCACCTGCCTGAATGTGATCTGCCATTTTCTAATCCCACAGCCCTCTAGGTAAGGAGGGGCTTTTCTAAACCTAGCATGCAATTTTCAGGTCTACTGCTTTGGTTAAGAAAAACAAGGTATTTCAAAATGCCAAAAGGCTATGCAGACTACCACCTTGTTTTTTGTTTGGTTTTAAAGAGTTAAACAAGCCCATTCATGCAGTCAAAACTGGGGACTCCCTTCCCTGTCTCAGTTATCCAGAGGCGCTGTGAACAGTCTATTCTCCCAGAGGCAATCCATGCATTTAAAACATGGTAAGCACTCGTGTTTAGGAAGCCATTTGCTCCAATGGGCTTTTTATAGAAACCAGGTCAGACACAACATAGAATGTCCTTCATCTTGCTCTCCCATTCGTCAGCCTGCCTCTGAGATAACTGCCTATTAGTGCATTTAGATCTGGTTCTGACAGCACGCTGCCCACCGACATCTCAGGCTATCTAATGAGCTAAGGACTAAATACTACACACACCCAGCTATATATCTTAGGTGTGTGTGTCTCCTTTGTTACCATACAGTTTCCTGACCTATGTTTTCATTTATGCTTCTTCATCTTTATCTGTCAAGACCGCATGCTCTCTTCAAAGCCCAGTTTCAACAGGTTTCTGTTCCCAGGCCAATTGATTCTAAAAAGATGTAGGGATGCTTCCATTTTCCCAAACAACCTAATTGTTCAAGCTATCATGGGCACAATCAAAACACAAAAACCAACTTATGTAGTTGTGCTTGAGTCTCTGTTCCCAGGCCAATTGATTCTAAAAAGATATAGTGATGCTTCCATTCTCCCAAACAACCTAATTGTTCAAGCTATCATCAAATCAAAACACAAAAACCAACTTATGTAGTGTGCTTGAGTCTCATGGTCCCTACTGGAACACAAGTTCCTTGAGGACAAGACCCTTTTTTTTATTCATCTGGGTTATTCTCAAGACCTCACCATCAGCCCTACCACAAAACATGTCCTACCTCAAGGGGGAGCTGACCAAGGAAAAGGTGCAAAGGCTCTCCTCAATGCAGGGTAACTTTGAACTTATTTCAGTTCTGGAAGTTAGCTTGGAATCTGATGAGGTCATCACGAAAAAGACACCACCATGCAAATCCCTCTGCCCAGTCCTTTTGTGCCCTTCCATGCACGCAGAGAGATGCTAAGAGTGCCACTTAACAAACACTCTGCGGGTTATTCTCAGGATCGGCTTTCCAGGCACCTAAGCTGTGGCACTAGGTTGCAAATACAGATCCATTTAATAGCATCTTTGCCCCATGAACAGGCATGCCTGGCTCCCTGTGATTGGACTATGTAATACCAGAATATTAATAAAGATTTGTAAACTGTGCTTTAGAGTTAAAGACAAATTATCTCTAAGGGTTCTAAAGATATGTCAGATTGTCTTCTAGCACAGAACATTTTTGGCTCCAGTGAAGGCATGGTTAGCTACATATTTAGCATGGGAAACTTCAATTAAGAAAAGCATTCTCCGGTTTGGTTTTTCCCTAGGGAGGCAGGAGCAGAAGGATTTCCATGAGGCAAGGCCAGCCCAGTCAGTATAGCAAGCTCTAAACCAGCCAGACAAGCCTATAGAGTGAGAAGCAAGGCTTGGTCAAAGTTGAAACCACCTGAAGAAGAACATGTGACCTTCCCTGGCTGATTTTCCCCAGGACACAGTCCACAGATCACTGGGTTAAACCAAGTCCCTGAGAACAGTGCTGGCTCTGTACCACAATGACCTCACCTTCCTTTCTGTTTTCTTTGTTGTTAATTTGGCTTGCTTGCCTCTGTTTTTTGAACTGGGTTTCACTCTTCAGTGCTGGCTATCCTAGAAATCACTATGTATGATTTGCTGTGATCCTATCTCCACCTTCTAAGTACTAGGATTCCAGGCATGTGCCACTACCCCTAGCTGTTGCTTTCTCTTTGCATGTGTGGGGAGGGGGCAGGATGGATGTGGCATGTACTTGTTAGTGTGGCTGTGCAGGCACACATGTGTTCGGGTGCCTACAGATGCTCAAATATCTGGAGTGCTCACAGTTAGTTCTTGAGACAGACTCATCAATTCAACCAAACTGGCTGGCCGATGAGCTTTAAGGTCCTCTTGTCTCCATCCCACCCCTTTCAGTGTTGGGGTTATAGGAACACACCGCCACCCTGTTTGGTTTGGTTTGGTTTTAACATGGGCTCTGGGTAGCCAAACTCAGGTCGTTGTGTTTGGTGTGGATGAGCCACCGCCTCTGCCTCTGGTCTTCCTTTCTGGTGAGCTCTGACTTCACTGGGGCGCTCATTCCTCTACCACAGTCTCTTGAGTCAGAAGAAGACCCCTCTCTCCAATTCTGAAGGATCTGTGCCTATTTAAGTCAGGAGTTGATTAAAGATACAGGTTTGAGCCCCACCAGTCCACCACATTCCCTCCGCTGCCCCATGGTAAAGGTCAAGCGTAAATATATGAAATATGTTGGCTTAGACTAGATGAAAAGACTCTTATGACCTGAGCAGAACCTTCTAGAAGGTGCCTTTCCCTGTCTCTGTGATTGAAGAATGCGGAAGAAAGTCACCTTTGTTTTGTAAGCAACCTTAGTTCTCACTCAAGTCTTTGTTAGTGCATCAGGAAAGGGGTTCATTGTGGTATTTCCACATTTATATCATTATCCTTTGCATATATCCACCCGCATACAGTCTCCTCCCCTACCCCTCCCAGCCAAGCCCACTCATCAGCCTCCCCCAGATTGTGTGTCATATATATCCTACTACCCTCTATCTCCTCCCCACTCATTTTGACAGCTCCCTCCCGTCTCAGAGTACCCTATCTACTTGTATGTCTTACATATATAGGTATATACACACAGAGCAATGTAAACACGGATTCTGCATATGAGAGAATGTAGGATACTTATATTTCTGAGTCTGGCAAAACATAGTAAATGACACCAGTAGGAATTGACATGTAAGCCTCGATCTGACAAGCAGGCAGAGCCTCCAGTCCCTTGAGGAGTGATCTACGGAACAAAACGACTTCTGGTGCCATCCACGTTGCTGCAAATGGCACGGCATTCTTCTTTACAGCAACTGTATCTGGACCATGAAAAAAAGCCCAAGGCCAAAATACTAATGAAGATAAAGCAAAGAAAAACAGAGGACAACAGGAGCCCCCAAATCACAAGGTGCCTGAACTTGGCCCACCTCTGGATGGTCTGTCATTTGAAGTAACACTCCTTTACAGCTATCTGCACACTATGCAACCATGCAGTGAACTGAAACATCACACAGTTCCCATGATTATTTTGGTTTTCAATCCATTAAAGTAATTTTTTATGAAGGAAAGTCAGGGTTCCTTTACTGTGTAAGCTACACTGAGCAGGAGTGGTCATTACTGTAACCAAAGCATTCCTAGAGATACACATCACCAGGCTTTTGTGACTATAGAACCTGCTGGAGCCTTAGTAGACTGTCAATTTCTATCTTAGTCTGCTTCCTATTGCTGTGATAAAATACCATGACCCAAAACAAACTGGGGAGGAAAGGGTTACTTCAACTTACAACTCTCTCAGGTCACACTCCATCATGAGGGAGGTCAGCCAAGAGCTGAAGCAGAAGCCATGGAGGAATGCTGCTTACTGGCTTGCTCTCCATGGCTTGCTCAGCCTGTATCTTATACAAGTGGTCCAGGGATGGCCCTGCTCACAGTGGGCTGGGCCTTCCCACATCAATTATGAGTCAAGAAAATGCCCCCAGAGATTTGCCTAAAGCCAACCTGATGGGGGCAGTTTCTCATTTGAAGTGCCCTCTTCCCAAATGGTCCTAGGTTGTATCAAGATTTTAAAAGAGAGAGGGAGGGAGGGAGGGAGGGAGGGAGGGAGAGAGAGAGAGAGAGAGAGAAGAAAAAGAAAAAGAAGAAGAAGAAGAAGAGAGAAGAACAAAGAAAGTAAAAGAAAAGAAAAGAAAAAAGAAACAATCTAACCAGAACAATTTCTAAGATATGTTAGTGGTACACAGAATTTTCTACAGTCCTAGGAAATCACTCAGAAAACTTAAGATAGAAGAAAAGATATAGTCTTCCAAACTGTGTTCAAGACTACAGTGTAAAGTCAGGAAGCATCGTCTCAGGCCAGATTAGGTAGAAGGGTCCCTGCAATCACTCAGGCTGCAGACATGAACTATAGTTATGACACAAAAAGGAAAAGGCGCAGACAAGCTGAGTGGGGTGACACTTGTGCAATGCCAGTGCTCTACCGACTGAAGCGGGAAGTCTCAAGTTCAAGTCTAGCCTGAGCTGTACCCAAGATCGTAGTCAAAGGAGGAAGAAACATTACTTCAGGGATAGAGTCACAGGAATTAACCAGGATTATAAAAGTAAAAATAACTTCCTTAAAAGTCAAGAGACACAGCAAGCTGGTCAAAGTGGGCGGGGTCCAACTCCACTGCCTAGAGAACTCAGTCAGCATCCGGGCTTGCTGAATGGCATCATTCCTTCCAGTGACATGACCCAAGCTTGACCAATCAGACTCTGGTCTGTGCAGCTTGAATTACCCAGTGACAGCACATAATAGAAAGTCTTCCAGTATCTTCTATCCCCTGTGACCAGGCTCTCAGGAGCTATTCCTATGATGTACTGTTCAACTTTTCCTTTGGTTTAGAGAGCAGTCCCCATCCATTTCCAAACAGACCAAAGTCTGCTGCTACAACCAGAAAAGCCTGGCTGCCCATAGAGAAGCCCTGGTCCCATGGACTGACTGGTGCAGACCACATTAAGGCAAATGGGGCTAAAGAGGTGGCTTAGCAGTTAAGAGCAGAGGATTGGAGTTGTGTTCCCAACACCTACCTCAGCAGCTCACAGCCACCTGTAACTCCAGCTCCAGGGTCACCCAATCCCCCTGGGCTCCTAAGGCACTTGTTCTCTCTCTCTCTCTCTCTCTCTCTCTCTCTCTCTCTCTCTCTCTCTCTCTCTCTCTCTGTGTGTGTGTGTGTGTGTGTGTGTGTGTGNTGTGTGTGTGTGTGTGTGTGTGTTTCATGCACACAAACATGTACGCATGCACTCAGGCACACACATCCTTTAAAACTCTAAAAATGGAAAACCCTGGTAGCAATGAAACACAAGGATGAATTCCTCTGGCATTCTCCACAGTAGTTCTGACAGATAACAATGGAGCGTGCACATCCAAAAAGCTACAGGATTCTGAAGCATTTCTGCATAAAAACACGATCACCATCATCAGGATCTCCTTATCCAGATGCATCACAATCACATGATCATCCTGAAAGTAAGTGTCACTTTTATATATCAGATTAAAAAATATTAGTACTTAAGGTAAAATGCTAATTATCCTGATTTCAACATTATATACTTTAGATTTTTCAGTGTCTCTCATAAATATACATTAAACTATGTGGCTTTTGTTTATAAAGAGAGAAGCAAGTCAGCATGATGGCTCAGTGGGTAAAAGCATGTGCTGCCCCACCTGATCACCTGTGCCCTGTCCCTGAGACCCACATGATAGAGAATCAGCATTTACAAGCTGCCCTCTGACCTCCATACATGTCATGCACGTGTATGGCTCTCAATATGGTACATAAATGTGACAAGTTTTTGTTTTGTTTTTTAAAATATTTATTTATTTATTATGTATACAATATTCTGTCTGTGTATATATCTGCAGGCCAGAAGAGGGCACCAGACCTCATTACAGATGGTTGTGAGCCACCATGTGGTTTGGTGGGAATTGAACTCAGGACCTTTGGAAGAGCAGGCAATACTCTTAACCACTGAGCCATCGCTCCAGCCCCCAAGTTTTTAAGATAGATTAAAAAAGGAAAGATAAAAATTACCATCAAACCCTCAAAAACATGATTAGCTTCACTGATCTAAAAGTCCAGGGCTGTATCACTTACCAACAGCAAGCTAGTCTATGCTACAAAATGAGGTCTCCCATCATGTCCAGAACACTAAATGTCCAGAGGAGTCTCCCATATTTGAAACCCAGGCTCAAAAGAACTGCAAACATGTTGCATTCAGACCCAAAACCATAAAACATGATTATAAGAAACTATGACTACAGTTGCTCCTGAGTCCTGGAAGGCTTTCTTTTTTGTTTCTTAATGAAATGTGTGTTTATTTGAAAGAATCCAGATGCAAATGTACAAGCAGCAGAAATCAGAAATGATGTGGGAGTGTTCTCCTGTATTTTGTATTACTCTTATGGGTTGAATAAAGAAGCTGCCTGGCTTATAAGATAGGTCAGCCCTTAGGTGGGTGGAATAGACAGAATGGAAGTTCTGAGGAGAAGAAAGGAAGTGAGCCAGTAGCCATGAGGCCCCCACCGCAGATGGACGTATCATAGAACTGTCCAGTAAGTCACCCACCTCGTGGTGACACACAGACTTTTATAATTAACCGTTTAAATATGAGAGCTAGCCAAGAAAAGGCTGGAGATAATGGGCCAGGCAGAGTTTAAATGAATATAATTCTCATGTGGTTATTTCGGGCATAAGCAAGCAACCAGCGGCTGAGCGGGCCAGCAGCTGGGGGCTGGGAGCTGGGTGCCGGGAATACCACCCACACCTCTCCCCCCTCTACTTACAACACAGAAATGGCTCCTGGTCCTGCAGGCTTAACCTTCCCTCTCTCCAGACTTCCTGCCAATCTTTCCTATGCAAATAGCTTTAGCATTGGGACATTACCTCTGAGTACACTTCTGGATCCCATGTCCTTATCCTACAATATTCTCTACGTTCTCACATTTTCCTGATGTTAGGCAAAGGCTAAAATAGTTGCAACTATGTCAGCAGAGAACTTACGTCCTCACTCTGTTCACGTCAGACACCCTCTCCCGTTTCGGCTACCATTAAAGCTCTGCAGCTGGGGCATGTCACCCCCGGGTCCCTCACAGGCTGTGCAAGCAGCAGCCACAGCACGCTGCCCTTCCCCATGTCGAAAGTGGGGGCAATGGCAGAATGGAGGTCTGTCAAGTAAACGCACAAGTTTGGGGTACACTTAAGAGACAATGCTCACATCAACAGTGGGAATGCACACACTGATGATGGGGGCCAGTGAGGCCACTGCGAGGCCAGAGCCTGGTCTACCCGACACAGCTGTCAGGTTGCTGTTTTGTCCTGAGCTGGGGAAGAAACTGCAAGGCTTTTGCAGAAACACAGTCTGCCTTCCCCACAGAAAGCAAAGAACCTTCAAAGGGCGCTTTTCTGCCCTTTCTGCTGAAGTTCGGTAAAGGAAACACAGCAACGAGTATTCTATTGACAAAATTTCATTTATGTGCTTTGTGGTTAAGGCTCCATACAAAATACTCCATTATCTTAAAGGAAAGGAGACAGTTTTATTTTTATTTAAGTCAGGTGATGTTAATTAGCATTTCTAAAACCACCAAGAGCAGTGGTTCTCAAACTTCCTAATGCTGCAGCCTTTTAATACAGTGCCTCATGCTGTGGTGATCCCAGCCATTAAATTATTTCATTGCTACTTCATACCTTCATAACTAAAATTATTTCATAACTTGCAGTTTTGCTACTGATATGTAGATGATCTTTGGCGACCCCTGTGAGAAAGGTCAGTAGTTGAGAACCACTGACCTAAACTATAGGGACTTGAGACCCTGTGGTTGCAAAAACATGGTACTAGAGAGAGAGCAGGAGGCTTCCATCCAGGCTCACTCCACTCCAGAGGCCCTCAAGTCTGGCCCTGCTGTTTTCCACCTCCATTTCCCCATCTGCAAAGTGGGTCTATGTGCAGCACTCGATCCATAAGGAAGCTACGAGAACAGTCCTCACCAAGTATCTCAGCCAGGTTCCTAGAACAGGTCCTGCAGCCTTGTCTCCCCTTCCATGCCTGCAGCAAGGTTGGCTTTCAGGGCTGTATTTGGAGTGAGGTGTGGCCAGCTGACCTGCTCTGACCAATGAAAGGGCAGACGTGGCACAAGTTGCTTCCAAAAGAAACACTGGAAGCCAGAGTGTGACTCATGGCAGTTTTGTGTCCCTTTCTTCCACCACGGAGGCAACTGTGGAACAGAGGCCAGGATGGCATGGGGCGAGGAGAGCTGTCCTCACTCTATGGACCAGTGCTGGGAGCCACTAAGATCTGGAACGCTCTGACTGATATTACTGCCATTACTGATACCACGTACCATGTTCTTGGCTAAACACAGAGAAACTGGATTTGATTTGAGGTGAAGACAAACGGCCATCAGTTTCAAGTTCTCAGGGAACCTGTGTGCCATACCCTGTGTCCAAGAGACTCTCAGCACAGCAAGGGATGCTGTAATAAGTATAACCTATTAAATGCTTATTATAATCAGGTGTTACACTAAGTATATTGTACTTACTATTTCATGGAACCTCAGCAATAATCTTTTTTTTTCTTTTTTTTGAGAAAGGGTTTCTCTGTAGCTTTGGAGCCTGTCCTGGAACTAGCTCTTGTAGACCAGGCTGGTCTCGAACTCACAGAGATCTGCCTGCCTCTGCCTCCCGAGTGCTGGGATTAAAGGCATGCACCACCACCGCCCAGCCTCCTCAGCAATAATCTTATGAAGTGTCATGTCACGGTGGCAGGATGAGACTTTCTGTTCCCTTCATTACTCCTTTCATTGTAGAAAGGGCATTTAAAAATACATTTGTTAAAACTAACTTTGAAGGTGGGCATGGCAGTAAATGCCTCTGACTACAGCATAAAGGCCACAAGTAGCAGCAAGAGCGAGGCTGTTTTCCTGATGTTGGCCCCTAGGGAGGAGCCAATCAGCTCCTTTGGAGGGCAAGGAGAATCTCAGAGCCAAGCTCTGCGATCTTCTGTTGCATTCTCAAATCTGCAGCAGGGAGACGGTGCAATACTGGGAGACGGTGCAAGACTGGGAGACAGATGTGCAGAAAGAACGGAAGCCCTGGTGATGCAACTCCGGTCACTTCCAGGGGAACTTTGTGACTATCTTTGGCCTATGAGATGTGAGCAGAGCCGCCTTTGTGAATTCTAGGTCAGAGATGGAAGAGTCAGAATGCCAAGAAATGTCATTTCTCTATTCTCTCCTCACCTTTAGCAATGCCAAGGAAAGAGTAGAGAGAGTCAGAATCGATTCCCAGACCCCTCACAGGAAAGCATTGACCTTGAGAGAGTTCACCTCCATCTCAGCTCATTTTCCATGAGCCCAAAGGGAAGGATTGTGCCATTATGTTACCTGAGTTCCCATAGCAGATCTAGCCTCACATACAGTATGGGACACTGACTGCTCAGAACGGGCAAAACAAACCCAAGGAAATCCCGAGAGAATTCAAACTAGAGTGAACTAGGCCTATCTTGAGTAAGCTGATCCTGAGGTTCGAGGAGATGGGGGCAAAGCTAGTCAAGGGGAAAAAGCGAGAAATTCACATTAAACCACATTGGAAGTCCAATTTCTATGCAGAGTCTATTAAACTTGTTTTAAACATCAAAATCATAATAAAATGAATATTTTGAGAATTTGCTACCCAAAGTGATTCAAGGAAGAAAAAAAAAAAAAGGAAAACATGACTAGTCTAATGGCCAGAGAAGAAGATGGAAACCCGCCAAAGAACTGTATCCAATGAGTGTCCTTGGAAAACTGTTCACGAGCTTCAAGGAATGAAAAAATCCTGGTTTCAACATTCCTTAGAAAGGAATACTGGAGAACTCATTTTTACACTGTTACTAAAATGTGAGAGACAGAGCAAAGATGATAAATCCCATACAAACAATAAATTCTATTTAGTCATGTAGAAACAGTCAACAAACCACAGTCTGCAGGAGAGGAGAGCTCAGTACTGGAGACTCTTCCGAGGGCCAGGGACACATACGCACACATGCTAACCCTGACTGCCTGAGTTTGATGCTCAGAATCCACATGCTGCACGCTGGAAGAAGAGAATTGACTCCCGTAAGTTGTCCATGCACACATACACATATAAATAAATGTATGTTTAAAAAACTCAAACTAACCACTATGTACTTTTATTAGAGTCAATAACAAAGGCGCCTATACATCACCACAATATCTTAGTGCTTTTCTCTGAGTGCTAGACAATGCAATTAGACAAGAAAAAGAAGTAAGCACAAACTAAGAAGAAGACACAAAATTATTATTCGCAAAAGATACAATGATCTACTGGAGAATCCTGGAACCCAAGTTCTAAATTGTTTAAGAGCAATGAAATAAAAAAAGAGAGAAGAAGAAGAAAGAAGAAAGAAGGAAGAAGGAGGAAGGATTAAGGAGGAAGAAGGAAGAAGGAGAAGAAGGAGAAGGAGGCGAGAGCTAATCCCCAAAGTTACAGCAACAAGTCTAAATCATCCAAAAAGGAAATTGTTATATCCAGGGGGACTGAAACCATAACCAACTACATGAGAAAGCCACAGACAAGCCTAAATAAACTGATGCTGCTTCCTTGAGAAGCATGCTTATGGTACCCAACTTTGCAAGGATGGCGAAGTCTCATAACACCCAATGTTGCAAAGACGGCAACATCTCCATCTTAATACCCACATGTAGGAAAATGTGGATAGGCAATAAACACCTTTCTTCCCCAAGGAAGACAGGAAAGTCTACAGCCAAAGGCTCAGAGCTCTGATGACTGGGCCACGGAACAGCCCTAACAGAAGCTGGTGCAGGGTCCAACATGGCTCTGCTGTCCCCTCAACACTGGGGCCTTACAATGAGAATCAACTTACCACTGCCCTCCACTGAGCCCACCTCAGCTTCCTACTGGGATGGATAAGGCAAGCCAAGGAAGCAAGTCAGAAACCCTCAAGCACAGACTTATGGTTTGGGATTTTAAGGACCTGATAGTGGTACTTCAGTATTGTACATATGAATTACACCATCCACTTAATAATAGGATAACTAACTTAAAAACAATAAAGACCCAGAAAGTGAAACATGACTTCAAACACACATCACACATCAGAATGGATGACTGGAGAATTCCAGATTGGATGCTAAAATCAAGGCCTCCCAGACACTGCTGAATATAGTGTCTCTATATGCTGGGTCTGCTTATAAATCAATAAGCATAAATTATAAATTAACAAATCCCAAACCACAAATATTAGATTTTCTTATGAAGAGAAAAACAAAACAAAACAAAAAAAAAAAAAAACAAAACCAAACTCTGAAAGCACTCGGGAACTACAGGGAAATGTGCACAAAGGCGACTAAGCAGGTACATACTTGGATATTAGAAATTACCTAAAAATCAAGCAAAGTTGTGAACATAAATTTAGGAAATTAAGACAAAAAAACAAATGCAGGCAATTCAGAAAAGGCAATAAATATCCAGGAAAATAAACAAACAAAAAATTTCAAGCTAACTAAAAGTCCAAGGTTTCTGCCATTATACTAAAAAGCATTGTATTAGTTGCTGATAGAGTTGGGGAGAGGGAGAGTTCTACAAAGGATGGAAAAGCTGTGTGTGTGTGTATGTGTGTGTCTGTCTGTGTCTGTCTGTGTGTGTCTGTGTGTGAAAAACACACATTCACATAGTATTAAAACCTCACATGCTCTCTGATCCAACAGTAGCACTTCTGAAATGTCGTCTTAAGAGACATAAATAGGTAGGAGGATCAACAAGGAAACCAGTTAGCTATAGTGGACTATTAGATACCCCAGAACTTTATGTTATTGATTATATGCATATATGTACCTACTGGTATGAGAGCATAGTCAAGACATAACAGGAAGGGGGTTAAGAAGGTTACAAGAGTACACATAATATGATCATTCCTTTTGAGAATATACAGTCATGTGCCCATGACAATGGGCTGCAGATACAACGGTGGCCCTACAGGATGGCATCACCAACAGCCACAAAGCACTCCACTCCAGGAAGCTCACACAACCAAGGAGGTATCACCTTGCTAAGCGATTGCAGATACCCGCTAACAGACCACATCTAAGAATTATCATGGCTTCAGGTAGAGAATCGCCAAACTTCTCCCTTTTTCCGACCATCCCTAAGTCCATCATTTCTCTATGATGGACATTACTTATGCAACTAAAATTCATGGTTAAAAAATGAATTCTGTGGGAAAATAAACATTTATTCTAAAAATAATCTCTACAGATAGAAAATGAAAGCTACATCTGTTTTCTGGACAGAAAGGCGAGTTTCAAACTGCTGGGCACCACAGCCTCCCAAGGCAGCAAGGGGTTGGAGGTCCATGAACCTGACGGGAGCTGGGCCCTTTCACTCTTTCCCCTGAACCTGTTCTCTGAGCTCCAACATCCTCAGCTCTGAGCCAAGCATAATTTCACTGTTTATCGTCATCTGGGAAAGAGCATTTGAAATAATTTGTTCTTGACTACTAATAAAAGGGATGATTACAGATCCCTCTAAAACAAATAACCACAAATTACTGTTTTATTCACGTGGCTACTAATTTACTTTTTTAAAAAGCCACAGAAAAACAATGCTTCTTATCACCCACTATTACAAGATCACCAATCAGTGTTGATGAATTCCACCAATGGAGGAAAATGGGAGGGGAGATGGTGATTAATTGCTACTCAAGATAAAAAAAAAAAAAAAAGGCTCCCTCACAGTGACTTGCAAGTCTGGGCTGACAGAATCCTGCAAGAAACCCGGGCAGCCTCCTGCTGACTGCAGAAACCAGGCCAGCAAAGGGTAGATGGCGCAGGCCTGCAGAGTAAGGGGTTTGGAGGACCAAGGGCAAAGTTCCTTCTCTCTGCTTCTGCAGCCTGTCAGCAGTGAGCCAGTCCATGTTAGCACACAGCCACACCTCCCAGGAGGTGGAGCCTGGGTTCCCAGGACTCGACTGAAGAATTCTAGGGCACAGTCTCTGGTCTGGAGAGCCCTGCTGCACTCATAGAAAGTGGCTGCAGAAGCCTGCATTGGTCTGTGAAGTCCGAATCGCAGCCAGCAAAATGCAGGTGATGACTAATGCAGACTTGTTCTGACTTTCCCCTCTGGTCCTATTGATTGGCTGGTGGCTTTCAGAAGCCCGCTGAAGGACAAGCAGTGACTTCAAGGAAAGGGTCCTCAGTGGCCTTGGCCAGAGCATAAAAGCAGGTCATGCCAGAGCTCCTGGAAGTTGTGTAGCCTCACACCCAGCTGGGGACCACTGGCCAAGGTCTGAACTGCCTGCAGTTCAACTGTGCAGTCGGTGCTGCGGCAGTGGGGCTTGGCAAGGTTGCAGGAAGAACCAAGCCCTCTCAGCTCCACAGTGCATGCTAGCAGCAGTCGAGGAATGGAAAGCAGAGCTCTGGAGACAAAATTTGTTCTTCCGCCCCCAACTTAGCACCTCTAAGCCCACACAATCCAGTGCAACCCAAACAGCCTTGCTCCCACCTACAAGTCCATGGCCACTTGCCTACTCTTGAACTTACTGTCCTACAAGGGCAGACCGGATGCAGAGCTGCTGGGCAGTTAATATTGGAATCCATTTTTAGGATTGTGTATGTAGAAGGCTAATGCTTCCTGGAGGCTGAATGGGTGAGCTTTAAAGGAAAATGCTCAGAACCTGAAGGTCCATCTGATAAACCCTTCATCAGGCCAGGCTTCCTTCAACCTCATCACAGCTCCTTAAGATGGGGGTTTGCTGGGCTCCCAACATGCAGACTAGAAAAAAAAAAGTCCTCAGCAGGGGCTGATTTTGCTCCTTCTCTTTTCATCTTCTCTTTCACCCTGTAGGTCTCTCGGGTGCTAAAGTTTCAGCTCAGCACTTTGTTTCAACCCAACACAAACCAGATATCACTTCCAAGAAGAACACTGTCTCTCAGGATGGGTAACACCCCAGAAGACACTGGACTGTATTGAAGATTTAACAAAAAAGAAAAAAAAAAAGCAAACGGTGCCACGTATGTGGCAAAACCTAAGCCCTCCTTTGCGGTCCCCCGGCCAGCAGCAGCTGCCCCTCAGTCCTCTAGGCACCCACTCCCATTACGAAAATCAAAGCGGCAGCGCCAGGTGCTCGCCTTCATCTCCCAAATATTTTCCACGACTCCTCAACTTACAATGCATGGATCTTCTGCTCCAGTTGCCAAGGAGTTTCAGAGAACCTTCTACATGCCAAATTGTATCTGCCCCCAAGGAGCACAAAATCAAGTCAGGAAGATGATCGACAAGTTAAAGATTACACTCCAAACGAACCTTTGAAAGCACAGCACACTCATCGAATTCAGGCTCCGGCCAGGAGGACTTCTGTTTGCCCAGCACTGTAGTATTCCTAAGCAGAACAGTGTGTGGCCCACAGGAGACAGCCAATCACCTTATACTGAGTGATTGACACAAGCATGCCATCTAAAAAGAGTTGAATGCTGGCCCAAAGATCCCGGAGATGCTCTCCATCAAGCTGAGCACCATGCTGATGTGCTCACATGTGGTAACATCATTGTCGTTACAATTCCCATATCTCCACAGGGTAACCCTCGTGATTCCCATTTTGCCAATAAGAAAACTCATGTGCAGAGAGCCAATCTCAAGATTGCTAAGCACCCAAGCAAATACGCTACCCAAATAGCTTACCCAAGCTAAGCCCACTTGACAACAAGTGTTCCAAGCTAGTAGATACAGGATGACCAGGAAGAGCTTGCCAGAGATACGGAGAGATCAAGGCAGAATCAAGTGCCCTGACTGGAGAATATGACCAAGGCGGGACCTCATGTGTCCCAGGTTGACTCTGAACTCACTAGGTAGCCAAAGGTGATCTTGAACTTCTGATCTTCCTGCTGCTACCTCCGCGTGGATTACAGGTATGAGTCGCCATGTGGTACTGAAGATTCAACCCAGAGCTTCACACATGCTAGACTAACACCCTACCAACTGAGCGCTTATCAACTCTTTCCACAGTTGCTGATGTCTCGTTAGAGATGCCCAGTTCAAGGCAAAGTACTAAGAACCCAAGAGTATACTCGAGTAGGGCATCCCTGTCCAAAAGACATGAGCCAATCCCTACAAGTTTTTCATTTGGAATAATCCCAGAACTTGCGAGTTACCGAAAGTGAGTTGGGGGGGGCATGGAGAAGGGCAGCTCTCAAGCCCACCTCTCCTCCAGAAAGAGGGAAGCCACTACTTCCAAGACCACAGTAGTGAGAACCGAGTGTCTACTAAAACCACTCTCTACAAAGCACTTTATAACACCGCACCCACCATCCAAACTTCTAACCTTGTGGAGGCCTGAGAGAAAATGGTCCCCCCCTAGGGAGGGGCATAATTAGGAGGTGTGGCTTTGTTGGAAGAAATGTGTCACTGTGGGGGTGGGCTCTAAGGTCGCCTACCCTTAAGTTATGCCCGATGTGGAACACAGTTCACTTCCCGTTGCTTGGAGATCAAGATGTAGAACGCTCAGCACCATGTCTGCCTGCACACGGCCATGTCCCACCATGATGATAATGGACTAAACCTCTAAAACTATAAACCAGCCTCCCCAATTAAATGTTTTTCCTTTATAGGTGTTGTCATAGACGTGGTGTCTCTTCACAGCAACAGAAACCACAACTAACACAAACCCTATGAGCAGCTAGTGAATGGAGACATTAAGAAGCAAATCCCAGCCCTTTTCCCCATGCATTGGGTCATGCCTCCCAACATTCTCAATAGGAAGAAGAAAACCCCCCCCCATGCCACCCCTACTTTCCCCTCATGGGCCAAGAGTAAAATTTTAATCTTGACAACAAATATTGACCGAGTACCAATTTCCTACAAGGCGCTGCTGTGTGTCCTTGGCATGCGAGGGTGATCAATACATTCTATGGGGGACAAATGGGCAAAAATTAAAAAAAGTACAAGCTTTCAAGCAGCGGTGAGTGCTGCGTAAAACAATGAAAAGGGTGATGGGCAAGAGCTGGGGGCGGGGCCTACCTGAGCCTGTGAGCCAAGTCCTGATGGATGAGAATGCTATTTGAGAAGACCACATCCTCAACCAGGCAGTGAAAGTTGGGAGTCAGCAAGAACAACAGCCCTACAGTGGAGCTGGGCTTGACATGTCTGAAGCACACAAGAGTAAGTGGCAGGAGTTCAGGGTCAAGGAGAAGGGAGGACAAAACGAGCATGCTGAGACAGAAGTGGTCATGTAGGTCACTGGAATCCTGGGAATACTAGGTGGAAGGCGATGGCCCTGGGAGTGGCAGAACAGTGGCGCATCATGAACTAAGTTGTGCTTTAAGGGTTCACTCTGGACTTCACCAAAACAGATATAAGTAGGGCCTCGGTTTGTACAGGTTGGTCATCCATACAAGGGCTCCAGCAGCCCTGAAGATAAGCAGGTATAATCATGGATTTGTACTTCTAAGAATGTTCTTGCAATAAGTAAGACCACTTTTAAAAAAAAAAATCTGATTTGTCTTTGCCGTTTTTCATTTCTTCCATGAACGAAGGTGAAAAATAAGGTTACTATGCCCGTGACTCAAAAATCTCACAACTTAACAAGTCCTGAAGGAAGATCGGAGACTCAGGTTTCATGAGGGCAGCATGAATGCTTTCCCCACGACATTTAGATCCTAACATCAAAAATAACCACTCCAAGACCATGAGAGACAGCAACCCCTGACAACTGACCCCTGAGATGCCTAACACCATCACATAAGCCAGATCCCAGATAGTAATCCAGAAGCCAAACCAGTAAAGAGTGGTCAGCCTGACACCCCCAGTACCAGGAAAACACTATCTCAGCATCCAACATACCAAAGACAGTCCACGTGAGGCTATATTTGTGGCAGTATCATGCCAAATATCTGGGCTAATCTGACTCTGCTATTCATAAATTCCCCCTCATGTTAAAGCACATGTGTTTGGGAAGGGGAAAATGAATCCAAGTCTAGTTTAGACGCTGTTACTTGGAAACCATCTGGAGTGCCAGAGAAGCCACCACATCCCCTGCCCTCAAATGCCCACTGTAACTAGGGCAGTATGCTTCCATGGAGTTGAGGTGTCCTCTAGTCTCCAGGGAAGTCCCCCACCCCCACCCTACCAGGTGCCAGCTCAAGCTCCACTTCCCACCCAAGAGAGGTATTTGGTTTCTCAACAAACCTGGCAAAGCACACTCCATGTGTGAAGCTTGCACTTGAATTGCACCCAAGACTGGGGTTCTTCGCTCTCTGATTGCTTTAAACTGCACACCTGAATTCCTTTGACAACCACACAGAAACTCTTTCTCAGTCACACGGATTCCATGGAAAAAATCCCCTCTACCTAACAAGCCTGTGTTTCGAGCATGTCTCGCTTTGGAAGAGACCCACCAGAATCCTTATGTAACCTTAATAGATGTTGGCACCCCGCAGATCAGCTCCTGAAGACACTGGCCCAGATCTAGTCCATGGTTCACCAAGATGAGAACAGTCTGGGTCCTGCAGATTCCCGGGTCAAGCTGTACTGGACTGGGAGTAGGGAGGGAGACTGTCCCCATCCCCTACCTGGCTCCGAGCCTCTGAACCTCTCATCTTCCAAGGGAGCTGAACCCCGCTTTCTGCAGCCTCCCTCCCTACACTGAAATCAGTCTTGGGACCGAGCCTACAACAGCGCCATGCCACCAGCACCTTCCCCCTCCCCGCCATCCTTTCCCCACCCCCAAACGCTTAAGAAAAGCGGCCAGGAAAGTGATCCAGTATCTTGTACAGTCACAGTCCCTGAAGACAAACACGTCGCGGCGGGGAGTGCGGGGTGGGGGTGTCGACCAGGCCCAACACTACCCTAGGACCATAAGCAGCCCTGAACTGGGCACAGGTAGGGAGTGATCTCCGGAGGCAACCAGCAACTCAGCAGTCACCAGCTCCTTCAGAGCAAACACCTGTTTCCAGTAAGAATCGCGGCCAGAGGGAAAGGGAATCCCTGGGAAAGGCAGGGAGGGCGAGGTGAAGGGGCAGCTGGGGACGCAGGTGAAGGATGCGTCACTCTCCGAGCTGGGCAACCCAAGCCTAGACCGGCCGTCTGCGAGAAGCAAGAAAGGATCGGGTCAGGAGAGGAGAGGTAGCGCCTGCCGGCCCCAGGAGGAACGCAGGAACTCCAGGCGGGGCAGCTCCATCACCTGCACCCGGTAGATGCAGCCCCGCGGGCGTGCCGGCCCCAGGCAGCCAGCGGGTGACCTACCTGCCCACCGTCTGGTTGGCCAGCTGGCGCATGCGGTTAAACTGCTTCTTCATCGTGGCCCCGCTGCCGCGCTAGCCCGAGAGCTGGGGAAGGACGGAGCTGCCCGGAGCCCGCCGCAGGGTTACATGGCTCCCGCGCCCAGCCTCCTGGGCGACGGTGGCGGCGGCGGCGCTGCGGAGCCTGGGGAGCCGCCTGGCCCGCGCCCAGCCTCCCGAGAGCACCTCCACCTACTCCGCCAGTCGCATCCTTCTCTGCGCCACTCCCGGGGCCGCCCTTGGCGCCCGCCGGTACACCCGGGCTGCAGCCCCTAGCCCGAGCCGGGCGAGCGAACCCGGTAGCCTCCGTAGGCTGGCTGGCCAGCTGGCAGGGTGGTCCCCTTGCGCCTGTGCGGAATGTGCCGTGCATGCTGGGACTTGTAGTTTTCTGCTCCCACCTTTCCTCTGTCCAAAGTTTGCAAGGACAGCTTTAGTGGAGAGGTGGGAGAAGGCAGTGCTGTCAAGGCATTCAAGCTTTAGCCTTCTAGTAAAGTAAATATTTTCGTGCTTGGAAGGTGAAACCAAGCACACAACAGCAAACAGAGTGAGCATCTGGCTTCTATTGCATGTCAAGAGAATGTGAGATGTTTTAGTGCTGAATTCAGAGGAAGACATGCAAGTGGGATGTGCTTACTAAATTGTATAAGGTCACCTTATTGGTGTTCAGTTACAGGGTTAAGCTTGGCGCAAAGGAGTTCGAACTAGGCATAGCATGCATCCCAAAATGCCTTCCTTAATTGTCTCCAAACCTAGTAGGTTACCAAAAGCTAATATAGGATTGAATGAGTGACATCTTGTGAGACAGCTCTCTTGTATGACTTTCCACTGCCAGACTATGAATGGGCAGTGGTTGGGCAGCCACTGGTGCCCACCAGCTTGTTGAAAGGAATTGTGGTGCTAGACTTAGAAAGTGGCAGGGAACAGGGAACAGCAAAACGACTCAACAGGTAAAGGTGCTTGTCATTAAGCTTGATGACCTGTGTTCAAGCTCCAGAACCTACATGGTAAGAGAAAAGAGACTTCTGCAAGTTGTCTTACACACACACACACACACACACACACACACACACACACACATATTAAAATATTAAAAAGAAAGAAAATGGCACATGATTCGAATTGGTTGTCATCCTGTGTATCAAGTAAAGTCAGAGTTGTTGGGCAGCAGGGGTTTTGGATCAAACAGATGTGAGTTCCCCTTAGAAATCCAGGTACCTAGTAAATAACTTTAGGGCAACTGTTGGGCGTCCTTCATCTCCCGTCTCCCCACCTCTGCTAGCAAGCACTGCTCTCCGACAGGTAGAAATGGAAGAGTACCATTTTTCATATCCAATTACATACAAACTACCATGTAGTCCATTGGGATGGATACAGTGAAAGTTAGCACCACGGGAAAATCCAGGATAATTTCTATTCTTAGAAATGAAAGAGCATCTATGACCCGAGATATTTTGCATGTGTTGATTACAGTAAAAAAGATGTCCTAAATATGGATCTAAGTATCTCACTGGCCAGCTGAACAAAAGATGGTTTGAGGCATGTTTTGGCTGAATGAACATGAAATCTTTAATTAATTGTGAATTCAGCCTCTGTTTATTAGGTCAAGACTTCTAGCCAATTAGCCAGTGAAGGCATCATTTGCTCTTAACTGAGTGGATGTGGCCAAAATGTCAATGCCATATTTATATAAGCAAATTATTTCTATTTTGAATTTTAAAAACACATGATCACGGTTGTTAATAATGTTTCTCAACTTGACAGGCTCTGGAATCACCATAGAGACAAACTTATGGGCATGACCGTGAGAAAAGGTTTAGGTTAATGGAGATAGGAAGACACCTCAAATGTGTGCAGCACCATTCTATGGGCTGGGGCCCCAACACTGTAAAATGGAGGGAGTGAGCTGAGCATTATCATCCATCTCTCTCTTCCTCATGACAGCTGATGCCATGTGACCAGCTGCCTTGGGGTCCTGCTGTCATGACTCCCCTGTTATGATGGACTGCACCTTCAAATTACAAGCCCAGATGGACTCTTGGAAGTTGCTTTTGTAAGCGTGTCTCTTCACAGCAACAGGAAAAGCCACCAATCCCCTGATCAGTGTGACTTTGTGTACATAAGTACCAGCGAGACATCAAAAACACTATATGACTTTAAACAGCACTGGTTTGGGGAGTTCTGGTGGTAGTAGTCACGTTTACAACTGTGTCATTCAGTACAGCAGCCCCTGGATAGCTGTGGTTGTTAAAATTTCAATTAAATAAAAGAAAGAGCTTAGCATCTCAGTCACCCCAGCCATGCTCTACCTGCATCTTCTGCTTCCTGTCCTACAGAAACTATAACACAGAAGAGAAGGGAAACTTCTACTGAGTCTGTGCTTTTGAGCTTCCAGACCAGACTTCAGAAACCTGTGTAAGAAAATGAAGTTTTTAAAGAAAAGAGTTTGAATTCCAAGAACTGCTGTTTTCATGTAGCTTATGAAGGACTGCAATATCATGCTGCCTAAAGAACTCGAATTCAGCATGCTACTGGGGTGTTGAAGATGATGACTCAGGAGATGAAGTCAAGGAAGAGAAAAGGGAAGTAGATGATAAGCACACAGACTCTATCATTATCCAAAAATAAATATATGAAGTGCTGCCTACCCCTCCAGGAGGGGGTTATGATATATTGAGGTCATGATTAGTCAGGTGACTTTCTGAGGACAGGGACTATATACAGAACATCCCCCGTCTTCCTTTCCACTACATAATAAAACCAGCAATGAATTGGTTTTCAGGTGCTGTGGGGTGCAGTGGCAGCCATGTGGCTGGAATAAGAAGGGTACCTTGATTATTTCACACCAGAGGTTTAGGTTTGTTGTTGTCTCATCCTTGGGTCTCTGGGGGATGTGTCTGGGATAGAAGCCTGTGCCTTCTTCCTTCTGTGGTCCATGCTCGCCAATGGGAGTAGTGAAGTTGTCTAGCAGGACAGGAAGTGCCTCCATCAGTAGAAGAGGGGCAGGTCCATGAGGGGCCACAAAAGTCCCATCTCTCCGGTTCCTACAAAAGCTGAAAGAGCGGGCTGTGAAGCAGCTGGGCTCTCACCGATGAGCAGAAAGCCCTGCAGCTCCAGTATGGAATTGCCTAAAAGGTCATTGCTGCACCTAGAGGAAATATGCATAAAAATGAAGTTCATTTGCATGAGAGATTAGAAAGAAAAGCAGGTGGGGGAAGGCACTTTATTTCTTGTATTCTTGATTTTGATCTAAGGGAGTAGTGCAATTCCCTGTACCTGTCAACTTTTGGCTTGGTCAGAGGATTACTCTAGCCCTCCCCCCCCCAAATGTTTACCTTACCTTCTTCAAAATTTTATTTATGTGAAATATGTTTTCCTAGGAATATGGTAGCCAAGTTCACAGCCAGTCGATGAGTAAGAATGGCTTTGGCATCAAATTAAATAAAATTTAAGAATAGTGCCTCAGTTGCTATATACTACATTTCTAATGTCCAAGAACCACGTGTGGTTTCTGAGTAATAACTGCTCCCCACAGGCTTGTGCATTTGGGCATTTGATCCCCAGTTAGTGTCTGGAAGGTGACATTTTTAGCAAGTGGAATCTTGCTGGAAGAAGTATGTCCCTAGGGAGTGGACTTTAAGAGTTTGTAGTTTTGCCCTGCCCCTGCTTTCTGTTCCCTCCCTCCTTCCCCTTCTCCTCCTCCTCCTTCTCCCCCCCCCAGCCCGCTTCCTGTGGAACAAAATCTGTTCAGCCAGCTTCCTGCTCCTGCTGTCATGCCTTCCATGTCTTACCTACCATGATGAGTGCTAATATACAAGAAGCGTGAACCAAAGTAAACTCTTTTCTACTCTTGGTCATCGTATTTTATCACAGCAACTATAGCAAAACAGCTATTAATATACCACACGTGACATGACTTCTGGCTACAGTATAAGGAAGGGCAAAATGAACCATGTCTGTCACTACAGAAAACTCCACTGAGCAATGCTTGTCTGGAAAAATCAGCCTGAAGAAGAGGTCACAAGCTCTGGTAGCTACCAAACCTTTCACAAGGACTTTCTACAATACCCCCCCATCACTCTTCAGACAGGAATTTGTAGTTCCAAATCTCTACGGTTTAAGTTCCTAATCCACCAGTTCAGCAAGCCATTTGGAATGTGTACAACTGAAGAACTTCTGTGATTTCCTGAGGTTCTGATCACCTTTGTAAGCACAGCCATCAATAGTGTGCCTCTAAAGGCCTCTAAAGCACACTATAGGTCCCACAGTATTGGGGAGGAGGTAGGTTTTGTTTGTTTTAATTTTACAAATTTTATTATCAAAATAATCTTACAAATAAATAAAAACATTAGACACTCAAATTAACCAGAATCAAAGTATGCACACCCCTTCTGTGCATTGAGAATAGACGATCAGAACGGAAGATTGGGGCTTCATATTAAATTTTCAGTAATATTATATGCACCTATCTACCACCAAAACAAAACAAAAAACTCTTTGACAGAATCAGAACTAGAAAAACAATTACCTTTATATCCTTTTTCATATTCTGTGTCCTCCATCACCTGTGTTCAGCCCTTCCTCATCCCCTTAAATGTTGATTGACAATTTTATTTCCTTGGTGTTTAATTTCTTCAGTTCTTTGTAAATTCTGGATATTTGTTCCTTGTCCAAAGTGTAGCTGGTGAAGACTCCCCCCCATTCTGTGGACTGTCTGTCAGCTCTGCTGACTGTTTTCATTGCTGTACAGAAACTTCCTATTTTCAGGTAGTTCCATCTCTTGGATGCTGGGAACCAAGCCTGGATCCTCTGCAAAAACAATGGTGCTCTTCACCACTCAGCCAACTCCCTTCAAGACAGTTTTTGAATATTATGCATGTATGTCCCCTCCTCATGGCATGACAAGTTACATTATCAACTTTAGTATTTCCTTTTGTTCTTGTTGTTTTGTGTCTGGGTCCCACTATGCAGTGTTGGCTGGCCTGGAACTTGCTAATGTAGACCAGGCTGGA
The DNA here is from genome assembly GCA_028555095.1 of Dicrostonyx torquatus. NCBI lineage: Eukaryota > Metazoa > Chordata > Mammalia > Rodentia > Cricetidae > Dicrostonyx > Dicrostonyx torquatus. The sequence goes on along the minus strand of JAQHUG010000025.1, from coordinate 6,387,729 downwards.
ATTGAACTCCCAGTGATCTCCTTGCCTCTGCTTCCAGAGTGCTAGGACTAAGGATATGTGCTACTATGCCCACCTTCTCAGTTTTCCCACCCTCCTTGGATCTGTAGCTTAGCCATAGCCTAATCATAGGCAGGGCTACCAGGAGACTGATGTGGTCTATGGAAAATGGGTGTAAGTGGCCTGTACTGTTTCCCATTAAACCTTCGCAGACCACACACATTTTTTTCCATGTCTGTTCTTCCAAGCCTGCCATTGCCCTATGAACCCACAGATAGCTGTATATTACTCACCTTTATTTCCCCACATTTCAGAAAAGAGTTTTATTTGTCGATCTGCACAAAAGAAACTTCAGAAAATGGTAGCCCACTGCTAGGCAGCTTACTAATGAGACGGTCTCCATCACCTCTCCTCTCTCATAGGATGTGCTCATAGGCACCATTCATCAGAAGATTGAGACAGGAATGCTGTGAGCTACCTGCACAGTCTTGCTCACACCTTTGGGTCCATCTCCCTGCTTGGCAGACAAAGGAGCCTCCTTGATAATTTTTAATAGAAAATCATCACATTTCTCTTTGTAACAAAATACTTGAAGAATTCCCTCAGATGGCTACTTTAAATGTACAAAAAATTTGCAGATTCCTGAGAGTGTGTGTGTGTTACTATAGGTTCCTGGGTTATATCCTTAGATGCTTCAGACACAGTTCAGTTTCAAGTCCCATTGCTCTCCAAAATGGGTAACAGAAGAGTGGATCAATTAAGACGACTACCAAAGTGATGATCTTTCTACGGTGAAATGAAGCAAGCTTCTTAAACTGCCTGCTTGTTGATTACAAACCTGCAAGGACCCAAAAAGGTCTGAGTGCTAAACACAGAATCTGTTTCAAAGAGAGCCGGCCAGTGCTGAGAGATTTGATGGGGTAGAATGCTGGTGAAGGCACAGAGTAAAAAGTCATAAGAAAAGCCGGGCAGACAGTCCAGGACAGCTAATGCTGCACAAAGAAACTCTGTCTCAAAAAATCAAAAACAAAATTAAATTAACTTAAAAAGTTAAGCCAGGCAGTGGTGGCGCACGCCTTTAATCCCAGCACTCAGGAGGCAGAGGCAGGTGGATCTCTGTGAATCCAAGACCAGCCTGGTCTACAAGAGCTAGTTCCAGGACAGGCTCCAAAGCTACAGAGAAACCATGTCTCGAAAAACAAACAAACAAAAATATGTGTACACACATGCACACACACATATATATGAAAGTTTTGCTGGCATTTCCATTTAGCTATCCAGGAGACATAGAGAGACCTCAGTTTGTGATCATAACTGCTACCAGGTAGCCTGGTATCTTTGGCTCCAGTGTTGAAAGAGCAGCTGCAGCCCCAACAACCCAACAGACAGGGCTGGGGAGTATACCACAGGCTTTTAGCCAAACAGAAGTACTTTGATCAAGACTACTTTAAGAAAAATTGTTTGCCTTCCTCTTCAGGGGTGGTTGGAAAAACCATCACACCATCGCCATCCTTCCAGTCATCTGGGATGGCAACAATACTTCCCGCCATTAGCTGAAGAGAAGGACATATCTGAGAAGCTCATCAAAGGTCCCCGACAATGGTGGAGGGTAGAGGACAGACAACTTTTATTGCGTTCACACGTGAGTCGCGCGGGTCATCAGGAAATGCCCTCTTTGCTCAGTCTAACACCCCAGCAGCTTGGCACAGTTCCCATTCTTATTAACAACGGAGGAAGGTAAGTTTTCGATGGGCTTACCACCATGGTAAAGCTCTGATATCCTTGCTCCAGGAAAGATGGCCCTCAACCGTCTGTTAAAAGAGCAACCAGCTTTACATTCCTCTGGGAAAACTCCAGTACCAGTTTCACAGCTGTGCCAAGCTTTGGGGTGACACTGGGGTAAGGTCCCATGAATGGGAGAAGTCTCTCAGAAAGGTGTGGAAACTCATGCAGCCTCTTGTGCTGTTGCCCTTGACTCAGGGAACTCTAGAAGAAGTAGAACTCTGGACATGGCAGCAAAAGTGATGGAGAAGACAGTGAGGCATAGCCCCAGGAGCTGTCTCTCACTTTTTTGTCCAGCGTGGGCACCAATAGAGCAGGCCTGACACAGATCATGGGGGAGATTAGAGCATTAATTATTAATGATTCAGGGGTGATTATTCTTTTTAAAGAAGGTAGAAAGTGAATCCATCTTTTTAAAAAAGAAAAAAAACATAAAATCAAAACAGAGCATTAGAAAGGAGAATAAGGATTTAGTCACAGATACAAAATAACCTGAAATTACAAGAGTGCCCTCGCATTGTGTTTTAAGAGGCGCAGAGGGCTGTGTCTCGCCACGGCTAGCTTATGCCTGAAATAATTACACACAAACTGTATTCATTTAAA
>JAQHUG010000025.1:6331192-6372009 GCA_028555095.1 Dicrostonyx torquatus | reverse complement strand
GTCTGCCAGAATATACGTTTTCTATGTCCTACTGGAGTTTTTGATTCATCCTCCATATCTATTCTATCATCTAGACCAGTATGGTTTTTTATAGTAGGCACCAGATTTTTTAATTTTTTTTCTGGTGAAATATGTTCTCCACAGTAACTGGAAATGATTGGACATGTTTGTCATGGGGTCTTGTGAGAGGGCCCCCTGATGGTATCCAGAAAGCCACACCCTAATTTGGTACCACCTCTTAAAGATAATTGGTTGGCAAAGATTCCCCATCGGAGAAACTGGAAGAACTCCACAAAATGTAAAGGGGACAAAGCAGGCAATGTGATGAGACGATGATGAGAGGGAAGACTCATGCGGAATCTTTTCAAGAACATTAAAAGACATGAAATGGAATTTCCAGACCAAAAGATGAAGGAATATAAAAACACTAGAAAACTGGAAATGCCCGGGTCAACGTTTAAAAAAAAAGAAAACTTACCAAGTTCCAAAATGTCACTCTGTGTAGCATTTATGGTTAGAGGCATCTTTATTAAACTTCTGATTGATATCCACCAAAAAACAGAACAAAAATGTTTATTTCCCTTATTTCTACAAAGCTGGAAGACACCAACAAAAGCAAAAGAAGACACTTCTAGACATATAATAGCTGGAGACTATTTTCAATCACTCATTCTTTCTTGAAAAATATTATAGTCGAAAACCTATATTTTCTCAAAATATGGGAACTACTACTTCGTGTTCTTCTAGTAGAAATTGTTTTTTTAAATCTAACACCAAAAAGTTTTAACTTCAAATGAAATGTTAGTGAACTGAATAGTTTACTAAACTTGCCAGTTAAGAACTCCAAGTATCATAAACCCCCATTAAGAGGGTGTAAAGCCTCAGTGTGAGAGAAGTTGCAACATATAAAATGGCCAAAGACATCAGTCTCAGAATATAACATGTAAAGAATCATAAATCATCTGAAAAATAGGGAACCCCCCAAAAGAACAATGGATGGGCAATTTAAATAATTACTTTCTTACAATCCACCCAAATAAACCAAAGGGCATATGAAAAATTGTTTAATCTCATTAGTTGTCTGGTATATGCCAATTGAAACCACAATGAAGTATCAACACCCACCTACAGAATGGTCAAAATTGAAAGAGATGAGACCAAATGCTAGTGATAATGCAGAGAACCTGGAACGCACACAGATTCTGGTTGGAGTGGAATCAGTACAAATGCTGTAAACAGCCCGTTTGTAGTATCTGTGTAGGCCAGGCAACTTGCAGAGCCTGTGACCAAGCAATTTTACATGTGCAACAGAAATTTGTTTTTATTTCAGCAAAAGCATGTGTTAAAATGTTTATGCTAGCTGTGTTTATAATACTAGAAAGGTGGAAACAATTGAAATATCTATTGCAGTTAAATGAGTAGTTAAATGCTGGAATATCCATGCAATAGGATACTATATAGAAATAAAACAAACCCTCATGTAATAATTGTTGAAAACTTGGGTGAATCTCATAAACAAGATCAATCATTAAAAACAGATCCCCCAAAGCCCACATTATATGATCTCATTTACATGCAATTTTAAAGCCCACATAATAACTCAGGTGGCCAGATATGTGCAACAGGCACATTTATCCACTGAGTCATCTCAATGGCTCTGATTTGGGGAACTTTTCTACAAGTCTATTACATTTTAAAAATTAGTATTCATGTTCAAATTAACAAATAGAGGCTCGGTTTGAGCATTTGGAAATTGTAGCCCAGTCTTCTAAGTTATCCCATAGATTAAAGGTGAAATAAGCACTATAGCTATATCCATAAAGTGATTTATTTGTGAACACTATATAAAAATCTCAGACTTAAAAAGATTTCTTATTTATTTTTGTGTATGTTTGAGCATATGTGTGTGCATGCGAGTACCCGTAAAGGCCAGAAGAGGGCATGGAGCGCCCTGGAGTTGTAATTGCAGGTGGTTGTGAGCCACTTGAAGTGGGTGCTAGGACCTGAACTGGGGTCTTCTGGACAAACACTTCTAGCTTCTGAGATCTTTCCCTATGCCCCCAAATCTCAGTAATTAAATAACATAATTGAACTCCAGAGGAATTCTGTAAATCTAATATTTTCAGTATCATCAGAAATTTTTTTAAAAAAAATTAAAAAGGAAGGAATGAGACTTTGATTTCAGTTCCAAAATGGCAAAGTTGTAAAATTTATGACAAGAAATATGAAATGTGAAAGAATAAACTTAGGTAGCAGAGGCAGATGGAGAAGAAGGAAAATGAGAACGCAGCCACACACGTAAAAAGTGCTGTTACTACCGAGGCAGCAGGAACATGGTCAGTCCAAGAGGCAACATAAAATATCAAATGCTAGGCGTAAGAAAGATTTGTCAGCATCAATCACAATCCACAAGCCCACGTGTGGATTCTGTGACTGGACACTGTCTTGAGGACGGTTCTGTGGGACAGCAGAAACATACAAGCAAGCATTGGAGATGCTTTTTTTTCCTAGGGTGGGACCCAGATTTCTCAGAGGCGAGGGTCAGTCAGATAGGACTACCATGAATGGAGTATGGCCGAGAGTGTCATACTTCTCTGCCACATCTGCTCAGAAGCTTGTGTACCTCTTCAAATCTGGGTATTGGTTTGTGTTTCCACATAGCTGACTTAAGCCTTCTGCAGTCAAACAACGCAACACAGATCCTGGCAGAATCTGAGTTTAAAAATACACTCAAAAGCTTATACAGAGAGAGAACTTGCTTGACACTAGGCATGTTGTAACACAGTACATATTAAATAAAGGCTAGCTTCTTTGGGGGTTGCCTTACGGTAGGGTGTTTTGTTTCAGAGAATAATTTTGTTGTGATTGGAATTTCTCACCTATTGATGTCCTTAATTATTTAGAAGTATGTCACCCAAAATGTCTCTAGACCCCAGGTCCATGTAGGCTGAGTCTCCTAGTGCCTCCTGTTATAGAACATATTGAAGAAGGGTGGGTCGATTTGTATGCATGGACTAAATCAAGATGATAAAGTTCTGGCATAATCTTTATAGATACATTTTTCATGGGGTAGAGAGCTTGAATTTCAAGGATACCTAATGATACATGCCTGTAATCCTAACACTTAGGAGTCTGAAACAAGAGGATTCAGGGCAGCCTGAATAATATAGAGGGACTCTCTGCCTCAAGAAGGAGGGGGAGGAAACTTGATGTCAGATGGGCAAGGACCAAACTCTTCATTAAGATTGCTTCCTCACACCAGAAAGACCTTCATTTCTGTGCGTCCCCTGTATACTGAGGGTATAAGAATGCAGATGTGGATTCTAGGTTCTTCAAGGTGGCTTGTATTTTGGGTGACCCGATTTTGCCTTGAACAGTCATGGATGTGCCTGTTGTCCTGGCTTCATGCTGGATTGAACATTTAATCCCAGACCACATGTGTGCTCTGGGGATGAATTGTATAATTGTCCCATTGTACCTTGTCCTTGTCAGACCCTGGGGAAAGTGACTTTTGGAAACCCTTACCAGCTTGCTATTCTGCAGAAGCTTAGAGGATCTGAGCCCTTCCCTAGGCTAGGCAGAGTATCTAGAAAGCTCAGAATTTTTAATTCATGCTTACTTTTCAAGGGTCATCATTGCCTGAGCAGGAGGGAGTTCATAACTTTTTAAAGATCTCCTAGAGTAGCTAGCAGTAGCCAGTGGAAAGCTTTTAGACTCCTCTGTTCCAAGGTGGGACACCATTCCTTAACTTGGAGACTGAGAGGATGTTTATAGAGGGAATTTAACTGAAATAAAGTCCTTAGAGCCAGCTCTAAGTCAGTGTGGTTATGTCTTTATAAACAGGAAATTGGAGCACCGGGACATACAGATAGTTCAATGATACAAATCGCACAAACCCATGAAGACAGCCTTTAGAAAGTGCCAGAAAGATGGCTCAGAGAGAGAAGGTACTTGCTGCCAAATGTGACAATCCGAGTTTAATATCCAGGAAGGATACAACCAACTCTTAAAATTTTCTTTTGACTCCTACAAGTGTGCATGTGTGTGCACGTGTGCATAAATACACACACACACACACAATGCAATAAAAAGATAAGCCACAGTGAAAGGCTTGGAGTAGAGCCTTCTCAACTCTTAAAGTAACCAACCCTATTGGTATTTTGAGTTCAAACTTCCATAACAAAAAAACATCTCTGCTGCTTTAGCTACTGGTTTGTAGCCTTTTGTACGCCCACTCTGACAAACAGAGCTCCCAACTTTCTCTGCATCACCGTCACATTTCAATCACAGCATCCAATCCCCTAGCTATAATGCAATGAGCATGTCTTACATCCTTTGACTGTGGTCCTTTCCTTTAATCTGAAGCCTTTGCATGGGCTGGACTTCTGCCCAAATATTCTCTTCTCCTTTGCTTCCTAACCCTTCTCTAACTCATACCCTGTTCAAATGTTCTTCTCTGGAGCCTTCTTGTGTATCTTCCATTTCCACCAAGACTTTGTTAAATACCCTCATGGAAGTCCAGACTATTTGCTTACCAGATTATACGTCATTCTGTATCTGTCTCTGTCCTCTAGACAAGGGCAAAGTTTGGAAAGCAGGGTGTAGTGGTTTGAATGAGTTAATCTCCAAATACTCTATCTAGATCCCTACTTGTTTTCTTGGAGAGAATTAGGGTATATGGCATGGTTGGCAAAAATATGCATGTCCCTGGAGTGAGTGTTGAGATTTCAAAAGCCACATGCCAAGACCAGCTTGTTCTGTGCTTCCTGTTTGTGGTTGAGCATTCAGCTCTCAGCAGCTGTGCTAGTTGCCTGCCCCTATTACCTACTATCTCTGCCCCACTGGACGCTAATAGACTATTATTCTTCTACAACTATAAGCCAAATAAATCTTTTCTTCTATAAGTTGCTTTGGTTATGCTGGTTTATTATAGCCATAGAAAAATAACTAAGACACAGGGAGTTTATGTAGTGGTACTTTGTCTCGGGTTTTTCAGGTTACATCGCCCCTTGGAGTAAAAGCACTCCATCCCCTTGATGATCCATGAGGTTCAAATGGCTCTACTCTTTAGGTTGGGGGATCTAGGGCATGAAAACAAACTTGGGCCTGCTTCTCCAGGTGAACAGAGATGAGTTCAGAGACTCATGAGAAACTCAGACACTAGTGACAGCCAGCAATGAAATTTCTGCTCAAACCTTTTGGAATGAGTTCCCTTGTGCTAGAATTTTTACATTGTGTGATACGAACTATGATCTTATAATTGTACATGAGTTGTGCAGAAATCCCAGTGTAAGGGAAGAACAATGTGAGAGAAGGCAGAACTACTTTACAGAGAAAGAGTCATTCTCATCTGAACCAGGTTTGGCAATCTCTCTCTGGTCCAAAGGTCATCCACAGCATCATAGCCCTTCCATCGGATTATATATCCTCCAATGAGAAAATGACAGGAGGAATTACATTTAAGTGAGAAAAGCAGATACACAAAGTCTACATCTTAGGGTGGTGTCTATATATCTAACAGGCCATTTGATCCCCAGTTTACTCTATGCCTTCTTTAGTTCGCACTGTTGCTAAAGTGATGAAAACATTGGCTTGATTAGGATGCACACATGTACACGTGTGTATTTTGATGGGAATGTTAATGCAGTTTGTGGGTTGGTTCCACAAAGTGTTCCTTGTGTTAGTATGGCCAGCGGTGAGCACAGGCAGGGGCTTTGGAGGTGAACGAATCAAAGTTTGATTCTGGGCACTGCTAAGTTATACCATCCTAGACAGTTTGCTTAGTCTATCTGAACCTCATTTTCTTCATCTGCAAGGTGGGGATCATAGTGGTACCACTTTTTCAGCTGCTGAAAGGAGAACAAGCAGTATACATGTAAAGAACATCATTCCTGAGCATATTATCTGATCAAAAAAACCTGTTTACATCTCGTTAAAATAAACATTTTATTTAAAAATATATGCATTTTTTTTAAAAAAAAGGACACATGCCAACTTTGGTATTTTAGCCATTGCTTTTTCGCTCTCCCAGTGAATCACATTTCTTTTTTATTATACAGAGCAAAGGAAACCAACATGAAAACACCACCGCACTGGAGCCAAGAAAACCATGCTTGCTTCCTTGTTCTTTCCAAAACACTGCTTTGCTTCACTGAGGGTTGATTTTTCATCTTCTAGCCATTCTTTGCCCTTGGTCCCTTTGACAAGGTCATTGGAACTGAGCCCTGGCGGCAAGGGGTCTTGCTCCTTTGGAAAACTTTCAAAGTGCTTCCTGGATCTCCTTACTGTACCCCTTCGTACCTTAGCACACCTAAAGCATCTAGTGGGAGCATAGCCTCCTGAAGCTGAAGCTGGTGGTTGGAATGAGCACCAGAACCCTGCAGGGGTTCGCTTGTGGGAGTACCATTGATTCCCTAGGATCAGAAGGAAGCTCACTCGTGCCCGCTGAATCCAGCTAGTACAATATCCCTGGCAGATAGCTGCAGAACTCTTCCCAAATCCCTTCTTGCCTTGAAACCATTTCCTTACAGATTGTCTTCTCCTAGTGAGGGCTGCTGGACACAACTAATTGGCCTCTCAGAAGTTATGGGACCATCTTGTTCTAGGATCCTGACTCTCCGTGTCTGTTGATGTCATCTGTCTAGGGAGTCTCAGAAGTTTCTGCCTCTAAACCTCTCTGTTGTTCTGTGTTAGACTAAGCAGGACTCCAAGTTTCTTTCTAATTGACACCAAACCATGCCCCAGCATCCATGGACTTCTTTCTGCGGGAATGCAGCAAGGAGCTGGGGAGAAGCAGTAGCAACAAGTGGCCTCTGGGCTTTATGAAGCTTTTCTGTTGGAAGGAGGCTCACTATGGATACCCACCCTCCACTCCTTATTTCCAAAGGACTTCTCTCTCTGCTAAAACATCCCTCAAACTTCTCCCAGGTTAAATGGTGAGAGGCAGATCTCTAAGATACACTACTGTCCTGTGACCCTGGTAGAAAAGACAAGACTGTGTGCTGAGAGCTTTTCATGAAAACAGTCTACTGTTTCTGGAAAAACCAAGACCCTTACATCACTGCTAAGAGGACTCGAGTGCAAGGGGCTGGAAGAGTTTTGGCATTCTTGCTTAGAGGAGCTGTGGCACCCCAAGCAATCAACATCTGTGCTGAACCAAACCCTGAAAGTCCTTGTGCTCTGTACATGGTAGGTGTCAGAGGCCACTCCCCGGATGGGATGCATCACGTGGGAGCTTTCAGCCTGACTAGCTCTATCTAAGAAAGCTGATTGATTGAACATAAAATAAATAACTTTTGAGAAGATCTGTTTTGAGAGCTTGGGGTAGGTTTTATTCATTTTTGTCCCCAATTAATGTTTTTGAAAGGCATAAGACTGCTGGTTCATAGACCTGGACTCTGAATGGAGGTTGTGTTGCTGTCGCTGTTTACAGGTAGAATCACTCCGTTTCTCTGAAGAAGGGCTTCCTTCTTCCAAGTTTGAGTTTCACTGTTTATGACATCATAGCTGAACCAAGAGGTTCATGGGTCAGGAAGTTAGGCCCTGGTTTTCTTTTCTCCTCCCTTCCCTTCCCTGCCCCTCCTTTCCTTCTTCCATCCCTTCCTTCTTTTCTTCCTTCCTTCTTTCCTCCCTTCCTTCCTTTCTTCTTTCTCTCCTTCCTCTCTGTCCCTTTCATCTCCCCCCACTCCTTCTTTCTCTCTTTCCTCTTCTCCCTTTTCCTTCTCTTTCCTCCTTTTTCCTGCATTCTTTCTCTTGTCCCTGTTGTCTTGATAACACTGTTAGCAGCAGAGGCATCATCACTGAGCCCTGCTTACTGGAAGATCTTGCTTGGGAGGAAATTGGACTCCTTTGGATGTAGAGGGATCTGCAGTCCTGTAGCCACAGTAGGAATGACCAGGACTCTCCTTCCTATGGGGATATTCCAGGCATCTTAACCTGTGGTCCCTTGAGGCTCCTAGGGACACTGCTAAACCCAAGGGTGGCCATCTCTGCCTTAGAAGAACCTAAAGTTAAAAAAAAGACAAAAACAAAACCAATAGGAAACAGCTGAATAAGCTAAACATGAGCATTTGATCCATCTTAATCAATCCTCTCCCATTTGTCTCCAATCTCCTACCTGTGCTGTTAAAACAAGGTAAACATGGCCTGGGGAGATGGCGGAGCAGGCTGAGGCCAAGTATCCAGGGACCCACTCTAGCTGTATTGGCTTGCAGTAAGAAACCAGAGCTGTCTTCCCTTTCGTCTACTGTGAAGTGTGTGTATCAGTTTGAATAATACCTTTACAAATTACCCATAGTCTAGATAAAAAACAGAGCCATCTAATTGCTCAGGCAGAAATTCCCAAAGGGAAAGTTATTACTACTCAGATGAGGGGTTTGGAGGCAGGACACTGTATGGGTTTGTTTTCCAAGGAAACAAGGAAGAGATAACATATATGGTACAGTTGGAGCCTAGGAAAATGCACAGAGCAGCAAGCTTCATCCAGACTCAGATGAAACATCAGCATTGGAGGTCAAACCAATGTTTGGAATGTGGCAATAAAGGTTTCTCCCCATAGCTTCATCTTCATGCTAAGCTTTGCCTCTGGATTTGTGGTTCTGATGATGGACATACAAGCACAACGCAAAGTTCATCACGTAGACCCTTTCAAGCGCAATGCAGATGAAGGAATGTCAGAACAAAGTTTATGCTCCCTTTCGACTCCCTGCAAGAGAAGGCACTAGCCTCAGCAGCCACTGACGGTGAGGCTGCTCTGTCCTCTCACATCCATATTCATTGCCAGGAGGAGCTTGTTCACGGTAGCAAGTGGCTATGAGCATTGGACTGGAGTCCTTAGTCATATACAATCATATATGTGGAGTCTGGTTGATTAATAAGCAACTCATAGCAGAAAAGGCCACGCATCGTTCACAGCAGACTGAGGGTTCCAGGCACTCTGAATGTCACTTTTCAGATATGTGCACACATATGCATTTGTATACCTATGTGGGTCTGTGTGTATACACATATTCCATACACACAGGTATAGAACTACATGTGTCTGCACATCTGTGTGTTTCCTTCCCTACAGTAAGGTGGTGGCTTTCAGAGTAGCAGTCACCAAAAAACACTCAGTGTTCAAACATTTTTTTTTTTACAAGTTGACAATGGAATGGTTTCTAACTTCTTTGGTTTATCAAAAAGACAACTTCTAAAAAATTCACAACATTGTTGATTACTTTCTCTATAAGTGCACAGTGAATTTTTTTTTACAAAAGAAGAAAACAGTGCCTTTGTGATTTAAATTAAAAACAAAACAAAACAGCAACAGCTACTTCTATAGCATGCAACAATATAATTCCTAGAACTGGCGCCACAGTGAGCCTCTGAGAGACTCCTGCAATCTGTGTTGTCTTCCCCTGTCCCCTGTGCCTGGACCAAACACAGGGACCACAAGGAGCACTTGTCAAGACCACAGCCTTTCACCCTCCCGTTGTTTTCAATGTGCAATCGTGCTTTCCTCCGGAAACCTGACTGAAATGCTGGCTCCCACAGATGTTACCCTGATCTATCTCCACTCTACAATGATTGCCAATTTCCCCAGAGCAACACAAACCAAAGACTGTCTGTAAATCAAACAAGAATGAAATAAGCTTTGTGACCAGTGGGCCACGTCCCCAGTTTCTTTCTAAGGAAATTCTTGTAAATTCTGCTTGCAGCCAATCAATGTGCAAGTGAAAAACAAGTTTGGTAAGAGAGTTTGGACTTTTAATATTCTTTTTTTTTTTTTAAAAAAAGAAGGCCTTAATAGGATTTGGCAACTTCTTGTAGCTGAGAATCTTGCCTTTCCCCGTGTGTGGGAGAAATAGATAAATAGGTAGGTAGGTAGGTAGGTAGGTAGGTAGATAGATAGATAGATAGATAGATAGATAGAGATTATCAAATCCAAAAGAACCGTTAAGGATTGATACCTTGAAAGAAAAGTAGTGAGAAGATGATGAATTGAGGCTTCCTCTGTCCATAATAAGAAAAAAAAGGAGGGAGAGAAGTTGGCCCTGCTTATTAGTCCTATAATAACAATCCATGGTGTTTCTTTCCTGGAATGTGAAATGACATTGTTCTCTAATTCTAACTTGCCCCAGTGTGACTTCCTGGGCCTCCAGTTGCCTTTCTGATGGTTTTACTTCTAGTCTTTGGAACTAGAGGTAGTTATATTTGAGAGCCACAGCATGAAGTTCTTTTGATTCAAGCTTCTCACCTTCTATACATTGCTGACGATCATAGAGATGGCAGAAACAATTGGATTGCTGGTTAAAAAGTGACATGTTCTGAATGGATTCTCTGGGCAATGCTAGTTAGCTGTTGTCAGTGATCACCAGTCCAGTGGGACAATTTGGGGTTTGAGGGGCACTGAGTTGCTTTTGCTTTTCTTGGGATGGATTGGTTTTGTCTCTCTTTTGCCTTAAGGACTCTATCAGCTGAAACAGGCCCTGCTCTTCTGACAGATAGACTTTGGACACGTAGGAAGTTGCCTCCACCATGGCATGGTTTCCAGAACCTCTGAGGAACTGGCTTCCCTGCCCTTCCTGAAGGCTGTGTTTTCCTTCCACAGAATGTTTAGTAAATTCATAACAAAAGCCAACAGTGTGAGCTTATGCCTCAATAATACCTGAGACAAACTATCGTATGAATTTATGTCTCAGTAATGCCCGGGGACAAACTGTGGGCTAGAAAAATTCTGGTATGAGAAAAGGCAGTGAAAGACATTTTTGGCATTGTTAATCTGAGAAAGCACAGTTGTGAGTGCATCACTGAAATTTTCAACAGTTACTGAATGCTGGTAGGAATTACATTAGACATATCTCAATGACTGCCTCCTATTTGTTCTGACTGACTGTCACAGAAACCTCCATTGCTAGCTGTTTTCCCTCTCCCCATTTTCCCCTTCATCTTTTGGATCACACAAGTATTTCTGGTTGTGTGCTTTCCTCCTGGAATTTCTATTAAGCTTCCTTAGCCCTCGTTCCTCAAGTGTTTACCATTGTTGTAAGTGGAGGTCCATGGGGGAATTCAAATTGAGATCTGTGACATCCAGGAAATCGATGTTGAATATGCTGGGGCCACTGGTGGTGAGGTTGCTGAAGCCTGGCGTGGAGCTTGGTGGAGTAAGATCCAGCCATTCCATTGTTTCCCAGGGAGATTCTGTGAAACTCAGCTGCAGGCCACTGCTGTCCACTGATGAGGGTGATAACTGTGGATGCATCGGGGAGAGGGGCCCAGGCAAGAGCTCATGAGCGCTGAAGAGGTCTTCGGTAGCCTTCCCTGGGAAGCCATCCATGATTCCATCAAAAGGAGTCTCCTCGTTTCCGATCTTGAGGAGGGTAACGTCGCTCACTTTTCCCATGGGGCTGTGAGAATTCAGTAAGACTTCTAGGTGTTCATCGCTGTCGGTGGCATAGTGGTCAAAGGAGATCTGACCTCCCGAAGATGCCTGTTCAAAGGGAGCTGAGGACTTGGGGAGGATGGTGGTAGGGCTGCAGGAGGACCCGGGTATCTTTGGGACTTTTTGAAGACAAGAATGATCTTCCCTGGCATCAGCAGGCATTTCTGTTGGTAAAACACAGTGTGACTTGTTACAGCTCCTCACACTGGCAAGGCCACATGATGAGTCTTTGGGATAAATGAGTTGCTCTATGGAAAGCCCAGAAGATGGCCATGCTTTCCAGCTCAGCACTTAGCCCTGGGCTCACCCCTACCTCTGTTGTCTCTCCATTTCTTCTTTCTTCAAGTGTCCCAAAATACCCCCACCTTGGGACTTCCACTCTGTTAGGATCAAACTCTTCTCTGCTGGCTATTGCCCCCCCTTCACTACCACTGGCTGTATTGGAGGACACTGTATCTCTGTAATACTCTCTGTTGGACAGCAAAGGAGGGATGAGTGTCATCCCACAGCTATTTTTATGTTGATACCCCCCCCTCAGTGGTTTTTAGGGCAGTCCATTTCCCTAGTTTATACCTGTGGATCACACCTTTTCATCTTTTGGGAACTACCTCCTAGTTAGCTGCCATTGTGCCAGGTCAGTGTTTCTTATTTCAAAGACTATAGTATTCATAGAAGCCACACACTGCTCATGCTGGCCTCTCAGTTCCTTGTCCTTCCTATCCACTCCAGTGATGACGGCCTCCCCACTCTGGTGGATACCTTGAGTCTTGTCCTTGTGTAGCCCGTCCTTCTAAGATCTCTATCTTAAGCAGGATCGCCCACTCTCTGTCCTTCTCCTTCCCCGTCTCTAGCTCATTTATGAAGTTTTCCAGGTCAGTTATTTCTAAGACATTCTTGGGTACCTAATCTACTGGTGCCCTACCAACCATTGCATGTCAGTAACTCCCATATCATTTCTTTCCTTGTTTGGATCATTTTCTATGGCTCACTGTTATAGTCATTTCCACCTTTTTGCCCTTCTCTTCCAGCTTAGCAAAACCTTCCACCCTGAAAAGCCCCATGCAGTTTCTCTTAGCCTGCTCCAAGTGACCCAGATGTAGGGTGAGAACAATTCCACTGAGCTGGCTGGCTTTACTTTCAGTTGATGGCATCAAACCTTCTACTTGCACTTAATTCTACCTTACAATCTTGCATTTCTCTATAACACTCATGTCATTCATGACTACTCATGGCTATCCTTTCCTAGACCCTCCCACACTCCCTTCTGTGTCCTCACACACTGCCTCCTGGCCACATCTTCAGGAAAAAGGAGGAGCGGCCGGTAGAGGAGTCATCTTCCTTCACGAAACTTAAATACAAACACACACCTGCGCTCTTCTCTCCTATCCTCCTTGTTATGATAAGAAACGCTGGCTCTCTTGCTCACTGTCCATCGCCCTTACCAGACTGCGTGCCACAGGATTATCTGGTGGAGAGCTGAGTTTAGCATTATGCCTGGCATTCTATCTCTGAGTCACTGACTGCCTCCTGTTAAACTTCAAGTGTGGCTGATCAAGAGTTCAGCCCCACGTTCTTGTCTGACCTTCACACACACACACACAGATCTCTGATTCCTTTGTGTGTTTTCAAATTCTAGGCAGACATTCTGTGATATATCTGAAATAAATCAATCAGTGGGGTAAGGAACACACTGGTTACTTTTATTGCTAAGTGGAGTAACATTTAAGCACGAAGGGGGCATCCAGTGAGCAATATCTGGCTGAATTTCAGCTTGAGTAGTGAGTCAAAGCTTTCACTGTTTCCATAGTTATTTCTTTCTTCTTGTAATCAAGAAGACAGGGATTAGAACTGCAGAAAAGTGGTAAAATAACAAACCACACTTCCAGAGACAGGGATGGGCTGAAAGGTGACTTGCAGAGCATCCCCAGGATAAAGGTGGTGAGAACCCATCCACTGGGGTTCTCTTCTCTGCTAACAAAGCACATCTGAAGCTCAGAGGAAGTGACTCTACCAGCAGACCGCCTGGTGTACCTGACTTAGTGTGTCCCTGACCGTGGCCATAAGAGGCCATGTCTTAGAGAGTCCACAGGTAGGAAAGGTCCTGATGGACAGTGGACAAGGCAATCTTACCTCCGCTTTCAATGAGGACATCTAGGAGTTCATCCATTTGCTGACTCCGAGTCATTTGCTGTTTCAAATTAGCCAAAAAGAGAGCAGAGAAGTTAGGAGGTGGCCATGTCGGTAAAGAGACAGTAGAAGCAGGGCTGTAGGGCTTTGGACTAGGCTTGCTTAAGGTTTCAAAAAAAGCATAGTAAAATAGAGTATAGCATAAAATTTATAAGCTTTGTCATTTTAACTGTACATTCACTTTTTTCACCAACGCTATGTACCCACATAACTCTTTTCATCTACAAAACTCAAACTCTATACACATGAAGCAACACCTCCCAATAACCCTTTGCCAATGCCAATAGTCACTGTTCTCCTTCCTGCCTCCATGAATTTGACTACTTTTGGTCTTGGACTGAATGGTGCTCTGTAGTGTGACTCCACCACATTTTGTTTTTCATTTGCCTGCTGATGGGCACTTGGTCTTATTTCTACTTCTGGTTGAAGTGAATATTGTTAAGAGCTTAGTTAGACCTACTAATGGGCGTCAGTCCATGTTTGATCAAAAATCTTAGTGTAAATTATACTCAGATAATCCACTGAACTAGATAATCGAACACAATAAATAAGAATGAGGAAGATGGGAGAATGAGCCTAGCCTCACAAGGGAGCTTCCATCCCAGAAGGAGGCATCTTAATACACATCCCTTTCTCGCTTTGGAAACTACTTGTGTCCACCTCTGTTTGGCTGCTATGGACGTGGTCCAGGATGCTGGCTTCAATTTTCTTGGTTCATCTTGCAGAGCCTGTGAGTCTGCCCTTATCTCTGCTCATCTAAGTGGTTAAGCACAATCTAACTTCTGAAGTTTTCAGAAATGGGAAAGCCTATAACATGACATCTTTGGATAGCAAAGGAAACCTTACTGCCTTGGGTTTGATTTCAGGAGACTGGACAACAGGCAGCACCTGATATCGATACTCTGTTCTGGGTTGGGTACATAGATATGATTATTTGATATAATAATTAAATTGAAACTACTTGAACTACTCATCCTTCAGTATCCTAGGAGAATAATTTCTAGAAGCACTCATTCTTGGGTCCTAAAATCTTCAGGTGCTCCAGTCTACTCTATAAAATGATTTAGTGTTTGCATAGAACCTACACCTGTCCCCCTGCCTTGCAAGTCATCTCTGGAGTTTTCTGCCTAATACAGTGTAAATTCTGTGAAAGGATCTACTGTGTTATGTGGCTTTGGGACCGATGACAAGAAGAAGGGGTGTATGCCCCTTACAGATGGAACTGTGACATGCCTAACATAGCACGCGAGACTTGACTCTTGACACACCCATGCAAATGCTGGAGAGGCAGAGGACCTGTGAAATGGCTCGAAGCTGGCTCACGGCAAGACAGACAACCCTTCCATCTGGATGGATTCAACATCACACTTGGCATGCAGCAAGTTCAAGGGGTGTAGGTAGGGACTTTTAGGACTTGTTTCCGAAGTGTGTTCAAGTAATGGCTGCTAGGATGCACTCAGAGAGGGCTGACTAAAATCACCCATGGTTTTCTTTTTCTTACTTTTTAAATTCTGAAGCATTTTCAAAACACAAATGTAAGTGTTGGAGTCAATGTACCTCCCTGTATCTATTACTTAGGTTCAACAGCCATCAACACTGTTTCAAGGTCATTGAGTTTTAAAGCTAAGAAATTAGGAGAATGCAGTCTTCACAATTGCTCTCATATTTGAGCACCGATCATATTACCAAACAACGAGGTAAGTACAAGATTATCAATAATCCTGACAGAGTAAATACGTTTATTTTCTTGATGAGAAGTTGAATGTGTATCCAACCTCAGTGACAGTGGCAGGTGACAGAGTTGGCAGTAAGGCCAGGCCTTGTGAATGCTTGCTCAGCCTGCTCTCCCTGAATACTCAGATGTTACAAATGGTCCTCAGTTTACCAAAGGGTAATGTGCAGGTAAAGTGATAAACTGCTATTATCATAGACCAAAATGCATTGTGCTCACACAGTCCACTGCACACCCTAGCTCAGCAACATGGCACGCTGTGGAGCACCTGGTTTCTCTTGTGTTTGGGCAGTTGATTAGGAACTGGGGCTCACCTTGGCTACCCAGCATGCAGAACACCACCACATGCTACCAGCTTGCAATAAGGCCCAAATTCAAAATGCAAGTGGATTGGATGCATGACATTTTATAATGCCCTAAGGTAGAGAAGTCATCAACAGAGCTGTCCTAACTTGGAACCAACTCTACAACACTGTCTTCAGGTTGTATGTGTATGCTTTGTTCACTCCATTAGGCAGGGACCGAGCCCACTCGATATCAGAATCCAACAAATATACAACGCTTAAGACTACAAAGTTCTGCTTACTGAGTCCATTTATTGAACCATATAGAGCTAACCATGCGGTTACCTGCTTTACTGCATCTTCATAGGATGGGGGCTGGGTTATCTCGGAAACCACTGAACTTGACTTGGAAAAAGTTGGGGATGGAATTGAAAACTTTGGCCCCACCTTGTCAGAAGATTGCAAGCCAGTCATCTGCAAGTGGATACAATCCAGAGGACAACATTCAGTATATCTCAAGGGACAATGCTTGTGTTCTAGCAACCACAGGCTACATTGAAAAAACTGCCAAGTAGTATAATGAAAGCTCGAGATGAGGAGAAAGGAAGTAGCACTGATAGGTTAACACCAGTTTGTGCCATTGTGGATTTGTTAATGGAATCTTAGCATGGAACTCACTGGTTGATTTCCACCCCTAAATTGTACCCTCTTTTCTTTTCCTTCTCTCTTTCTCTCTCTCTCTCTCTCTCTCTCTCTCTCTCTCTCTCTCTCTCTCTCTCTCTCTATTTCCCCCGCCCCAGGGTCTCACAGTGTAATCCTGGATATCCTAGAACTCACTATGTAGATCAAACTGGCCTTAGACCCTTACTGAGACACCTGCCTCTGCCTCCTGAGTGCTGGGATGAAAGGCATGCGCTCCCATACCTATCAGCAGCACCATGTTCTACTGGACATGAGCTCAATCCAACACAAAGAAGTTCTTTAACCCAGGTGTTTTCAGAACAATTCATTCCAAACTGGGTCATTTTCACACAGTAACTGTGAGTGTGGTCTTCTAAAGGTGCCTAGCCTGTGAGGGTTTCTTTCCATTTGCTGACATGAGGCCTGGGCTCAGTTATGGCGTGTCTACCTTTTGTTCATTTTGTTCCATCATTCTCTTTGCTCTAGGAACTCCCCACATCCCTACTCTTTCTATCCCCATTCCTTCTATCAGCTTCCCAGCACCATCTCTTATCTTCTCTACAGAGACTTGACTCTGAACCCCAGTTTTCCATTATTTTAAACATTAATCTGTTGTGTACCCATCTCTGTCTCCAACACTATTCTCCACTGTGCTCCCATTTCATTTCTGCCCTCCCAGAAACTGGTTTGTTGCCAGCTTCTCTGGTACTGACCTTTGGATGGATAACAGGGCTTTTGGGACAAGGGTTGA
This sequence comes from Dicrostonyx torquatus, assembly GCA_028555095.1. Classification (NCBI taxonomy): domain Eukaryota; kingdom Metazoa; phylum Chordata; class Mammalia; order Rodentia; family Cricetidae; genus Dicrostonyx; species Dicrostonyx torquatus. The sequence continues at coordinate 6,354,952 of JAQHUG010000025.1, read as the reverse complement.
GCCCAGCACTGTGACTGCTGTCTGCTTGGGTGCCAGAGAAAGGCTGATGGAGGCTGGAAGACGGTGGGGAGAAGCTAGGGGGATGGCCTTCGTGTGCCCCTGAGTTCTGTAGAAAGACAGATGCGACAAATTAAAGAACCGTCAGCATACTTGAGAGTGGCTTTAGCTGACCCTTCACACCCCTATCTTTTGCCCCCAGGTTTCTGATATTTACAAAGCTTCGTGAATTCTATTAGCAGATGACTATATCTAAAACCTGGTTTTGCATGTGTCACCTATGGATTACAAACTTCCACTAGCTCTCACATATCCATAGCAGAGACTCCACACACCTCACCTGTGTAAAAGTTCGAGACTCTCTATGACTATAGGCATTACCTAGTTCTACAATCCTAAATTCTCCTGCAACCATGCCTAAACATTTTACCTACCTTAAACATTTTCTTATTCACATGGAATATCTGTTTTCTATTTAGACTTTCCAAAACCTCTTCATCTTCACAGACAAAAGACAAGTCTACTGAACTCCTGACCTAGCCTTCTCCTTTGTAGAGCTACCTGTGAAGTGCAAACTGGTTGGTCACAAAGCTTTCTAGGACTCTAACAGCGCTTTATGCCTACCCACTCTTTCTGTGCCGCGTGATTTAATGCCATAGATCAGTCTTGCTATCTGTTCTGCATGAAATTGCTACTGTCCTATAGTCTTTGTAAACAATAAATTATTGTACCATCTTATTCCTCCCTAATAACACTGATATACTTAAAATAGAAAATGATGGCTCAAGCCATGGCCCAAGGGCTATTTCTACCTTCATTGCCTAGGGCACTGTGCATGCAATAGATGTTTAGGAATGGTGCTGATAGCTATCCCAGTATGTTCTTTCAGGAGTGGGTACCACTGATGCTAATGTCCTGTTCAGGTAAGCTTGTGAAATTCACTCTCATTAACTCTAGTCATGCTGCACACCCTCAGGGTAGCGGTATTTCATTGTGCACTTTAAAATCAACTAATGTTGGCATTCTAGGCAGTGAGTTCCATCTTCCTGATCCCATTTTTCTCATGGCAAACAAAAGCACTGAACTGGAGCCACAGGGGTGTGGTGACAATGGACAAGATGGCTTCTGTTCATGCCTTTTAATACTTTAATTGGCAGATACCCAATGTGGGCCATCGTCTTAGATTTTATAATCTTTTGACAATGTGATTTTCTTCTTCAAATAGTCTTCTACATGATTTCCTAATAATCTATTTGTTTCATGGACAAAAGGAAAGTCTTTGCTAACCACATTGGGTGTAGTCTTTGAACTGTCATTCCCATTCTTCTATAGTTCTTTTCTTATTCTGTCCCAGACACATGCTGGCCTTCTTTCTGATCCTTCGGCATTCTACTTAGGTTTGAATCCCAAGGAACTTTCACCTGATGCTTCTTCCATCCCTTCATCCCAAATCTTAGCAGTGTTCTCTCCTGTACCTCTTTCAAGGTTCCTCTGCAACATGCCTGACCCCTTTAGTGGAGATTGCAAACTTCCAGGCTTCTCACACAACCCAGCCCTTATCTCTACTTTCTCTACAAGATGGACCATCTTTCTCCTCACTGCCCATAACCTGTCTTCCCACAGGAGTAGAGGTTTTCTTCCTGCAGTATGGTGTGGCACATGGTAGGTCTCCATAAATATTTGATGAGAATGTAAGAGAAGGGGAAGTGCTTCCTTACACATAGGCTGTCTCTCTGTCTCCCCCACACCACCCCATGCCCCAAAATGTGGTCTTGGGATGTAGCCTAAGATAGCCTCAAACTCACAGCAATCCCCTGCCTCAGCTTCCAGAGTGCTGGGATTCCATGCAGGTACCACCATGCCCAACTTCCTTTTGACTCTCTTGATAAAATGATTTGGGCTATGATAAGGGTTGATATTAATTTTTGAGCATTTTTGAGAACATTAGTCATCAAATAATAGCTCAGTGTTGCTTGGGGCCTGACTTTGTAGATAACTTTATATTGGAAATGTATGTTTCATTCCAAACTGTCTGTGGATGCTTATTTGCTACAAGGGCAAATCTGAGGAGTTTGTCCCAGAAGCTATGATTTCCAGACGTTTGCCTTCTAAACCTTTGTAGGGCAAGTTTGCCAACCCACGTTGCAAAGACTGGTTGTGAAGGCTCAAGGACGTTAGAGTCAGTGAGGTGCTGCCTAGCTGCCAGAAAACCTTTCCAGCTCTCTAGTGGTGGGAGTCCCTCTTCCACCTCCTGAGACACCCTGTAACAAGGTCAAACATGCTTACCTGTGCACACCCTTGGCTGTTGCTAGGTGAGGAGACCCCATGGCTCTCTCTCTGCGACCCAGAGGAGGTGGGCAGGAAGTAAGGGTTGTTGGGTGAGGGGGGCAGGCTGATGTGCTGGGGGCTCTTCAGGGTCCCCAGGGGCGAGTGCTGAGGGGAGCACTGGGGACTGAGAAATGTGGACGAGAGTACATGGGTTTGACCTGAGGACTCCACACAGTGGGGCAGAAGCTGAGTAGCCTCGCAGGCTGGAGAAGGACTGTCAGAGCTGTGGCCCTGTCCCTTCCCAGACACTTGTTGGGCTGCAAAGGGACAGCTAGAGACATCTTCCTGCTTGATGGTGGTGGCCAGGAAGGGCAGTGGCTTTTGGTCGCTGCAGCTGCTCTTCTGCTTCTGCAGCTGCATCCTTAGCTCCTCCACCTGCCGCTGCTCCTGCCGCAGCTTCCAGGTGAGCTGGTTGATCACCTTTTGTTTCTCTACCAGCATCTTGTCCTTCTCCGAGTCCAGCCCATCGGGCTCCGAGGGGCCTGAACCCCCATTCAGGCTGCTCAACAGGCTCTCGTCAGTGCAGGCAGGCACCGGGGACGCATGCAGGCCAAAACCAGGTGACGCATCAGTGAAAGTGTCTGGCAGGGACCCTGCGGCCGACAGGTCCGATGAAGCAGGGGAGATGGGTGGGCTGGAGCTCGTGCTGCCGAAGTGATAGAAGCCTGATGGGGAGGACTGATAGCTGGGCAAGGCGTTGGGTGTGACAGGAAAGGTGACAGTCGTGATGTCCCCGAAGTTGGGCACAGGGTTGCCAGCACAATCCTGGAAGGGTCGAAGCCTGTCCACCAGTGCCGTCTTGGTGCCTGACACCGGCAAGCCTCGTATTCGAAGCTGTTGTCGTAACTCGGACACCTAAAGGGACAAGGGCCCCATTAGAGCAGTGTCGGGGTGAGGTGTGCTCACAGTGTATTCATGTTTGCTATTTTAGGGAGCTTTGGGATATGGGGTATGCACGTGGAACTTTACAGTATATATCCACTTCTTTTTAAATACATCTTTGCAATCTCTCTCTTGCCTCTGATTTAAACCAATTTTGTATAATTTTAACAAATCTTTAAAAAAAGCTTTATCTCCTAATAATTCCATCCTAAGGTGAAAATAGCATGAATTCAAAAACACAGGGAACACACCTAACTTGTGGAACAAGCCAGATGAGCTACAAGGCCTGCGTGGAGCATCAGCCATTCCCATGACCACAGACCAGATTGGACCTAGAGGCCGTTCCTGCTGCCCGACAGAAAAGACTGACAGCTATCACTAACCTGAGAGTCAAAAATTAAGTCAAGTATGATGCATATGGAATGTATATCACTTTACACCACTGCAATGAAAAAATAAACACACATGGAACCCCTGTAGTGAAGACCACATCTGCCCTGTTTTTCATGTCCATAGTCATGGGAATGCTTTTCTTAATCCAATGGTAAAATCATCTAACCCACAGCTCTCCAATCCCATCTTAGCCGGTTTCAGTTTTGTGGGAAACTGGTGTCTGCCTGGGCTTAGACATAAGTCTAACAGTAAATTACAACAATTGTCAGCTGTTCTGGCTTCTACTGTGTGTTCTTCCTCAAACCTAAACAGATACCAGCTCACTGAAGAGCAAGATGGGAAACACAGATCATGGGTCCACCCTGGAGATTCCCTTCAGAAGATCTGGGGTGGGGACCAAGTATTCCATTTATGATAATCCCAGGAGGATATTTATGCTGCTGGTCTTGGGTCAGACTTTGAAAACAAGACTTTATGTGAACACCATGTTTGGAGGGAGTAGGGAGTGGGGAAGATTGTGCATATGTATATGTGACTGTGTCCATACACAAATGTGTGTCCGTTCAAGAGATGGAAGCCAGGGCCTTGCACATGGTAGACCAGTTGTCTATTCTTGAGTTACTTCCCACCTACTTAGTTTGTCTTTTTTGTCTGGCTGCCCTCTGATTCTTAATCCTCTGACCTCATCTCCTTAGTGTTGGGATTACAGACACACCTCACTATGCCCAGCTATATGTTGGGTCTATTTTATTTTTCACAAATGACTAGATATCAATTGTGTATTGAAGAAAGTACATGGTGATAAAATCTAGGCCCTTGCTGTTCTTAGCTTCTTGATTCTCTGTACTTTCTCTTTGAAGTGGGATGTTAATACCTGCCTTATTCATTTTTTTTGCAAGGGTATAGATGAATTTATAAAAGCTCTTGGAATAGCGCCTGGAAAATGGTCATGCAATATATAACCATTATTATTATATTGATACACATGTAGCTAATTCATTCTCACATTCTCATAATGTTCACAAGTTGTAAACTATGAAATAAATGCAAGCATGGGGAACTGGTTAAATAAAAATTACTGCAAATGATGGGGTACCAAAGATCCACTAAGATTAAAGCTATGGATGTTTGTTGACACTGGATGATGGATAACCATTTATGGTCTATTATTAACTGAAAGAAAGTTTGAGCTGATACTATTTTAAATAAATTAAATAACAATTTATACATTTAAATTAATATTTTTTATAAAATTATGTAGACAAACGTCTGCTAAAATGTTAACTAGTACACTCCTCACTGCATTCTCTAAATAGCCCGTTCCATTTCTAAATAGACAGATCACTTCTTTGAGTAATGCAGGAAACATATTAAACACCTAAGGTCCAAGAATTCTGTAAAACAGAATACTACATAGGTAAAACTTTTCTGTAGGGACCGAGTTTTTGAGCGATAAAAGCAAATGAATTCATCATAAAAATATCAACAACCAAAATTTAAACTTTGATGAATCAAAAAAGCATACACAAACCGCAAATTTAAATAGCAATCCTTGGAAAGAAATGAATGATAGCATAAACAATTAAGTTTCCAAAATGAGAACATGTGCTTATCATTATAAGAGAAAAGGGTAGACTGGAGGAGTGGTTCCGCAGTTTAGAAGGTTTGTGGCTCTTGCAGAGAACCTAGGTTCAGTTCCCAGCACCCACATGGTAGTTCACAATCATCTACAATTCCAGTTCCAGGGGATCTGACACCCTCTTCTGATCTCTGTATATACCTAGCATGCACATGGTACACACACACACACACACAAAAACACACACACACATATTCATACATTCATACATATGAAATACATCACAAAAAGATTGAGACCTAATATAAAAATAGGTAAGATATCTGACCCAGCTCTTTGTAAACAAAACATAATGTCCCATAATCTATGAGTAGGATCATTAGCAATTTAAGGAAGTAGTGCAATTAAAATAAGAGGTTTATTTTGATTCACCCAGTGACAGAGAAGTAGTAGTGTTTTGTATGAGCAAAGTAGCCGTGAAATAAAGACCTTGACAAGTTGAAGGCCTTTGCGGTCTTCCTGTTTAAGGTATGTCCCTGCAAGCAGCAGCCAAACAATGGCTGGGAGCTGGTGAGATGTGTGCCCTCACTCCCTCCTGCACCCCTGAGCTATGGGGTCTGCATCTTGATGTGCACTGGGATGCACATGGGCGTGCTCATGTTGGGGTGGAGCCGCTTCAATACGCGGCTCTGCAGCAGACTATTCAGCAGAGAGAAGTCCGGGAATATCCTCCATCCTCCAAGAACTTTAAAAAATATCACTGTGGTGTTTTGTTTCTGGTTTTTTTGTTTGTTTTTTTCAAGACAGGGTTTCTCTGTGTAGCCCTGGTTGTCCAAGAAATCACTTTGTAGACCATACTGGCCTCGAACTCATGTAGATCTGCCTGCCTCTGCCTCTGCCTCCCAAGTACTGGGACTAAAGGTGTGTGCCACCATGCCAAGCTAAAAAAATTAATGTATGTTAAACCAACAATTTAACATGTATGAATTTATCCAAGAGAAATCATCAGAGAAGATAATAGATGTATGTTCAAAGGGCACTGAAATCCTACTCTGAATAGCAAAACATTTGGCAGCAAAGTAAACTTCCAGGAGTGGAATGCTAACTAGGTGATGGGGTGATTTGCTGTTATTAAAAATAAAACTTTTATTGAATATTAAAAGTTATGGAAAATGTTCATGGCGTGCTAAGAAAAGCATGTCAGAAATTTATGGGCAGCATAATTATTTAAAAGTGGTTGTTGTCAAACAAAATGTGTTCACATGCATTTCAAGTTGGAAGAAGCATAAAGTCATGTTTTCTCTGGCTCTTGTCTGTTAAAATGCCATTTACTTTGCTATACACGATCATGTTTTAACTGGAAAATGTCCCTTTACAATCAACTGCAAGCTACGAGAAAAGCACCATGGCCGCCTTTGCTGGCATCCAGCACACTGCTCTTGTCAAAGTCTTGCTGGACCATTTTTTTTCTTTCAAATTTCCTGGTTCCAAAAAGTGCAAGATGGCAACTCATTATTGTTTTAATTTTGAGTTACTTAAAATTAATGAGTTCTGCACTTATTTTTAGAATCTGTTCTTGCACCGAATAATTTGGCTACATTATTAAATAATGCAGATCACATTCTAAAATAAAATGAGTACTTGTTTAGTTCAATTTCCCTTCAAAATTTCAGATTAGCCGACTGTGTGGGTTTGCGTGAGACAATGGCTTGAACAGCCCTCTTCTCTACACCCAGTCCTTCTGATTCTTGGTAATGTTAAAATCATTTACTATGGAAAATTCTAGCATACAGAAAAGTAGCTAGAAAAACACAAGAGACTCATATCCATCCAACAACTTCAGTAATTATCAATTTATGCCAATCTTGCTTCCCTCTCTATTTCTCTAAAACTGTTTTGAGGCAAATTTTATAATTTAATTGGTATGCAGCTCTGTATCTATCTCCGAAAGAAAAGTGCTCTTCAACGCATAGAAACGATAGCCTTATATAGTTCACCTTAAAATGGACAGTTTCTTAATCTCCAACAGATATTTTCACAGTTTTCAGAATTTTTAGTTCCTTTCCTTCACGCTCCCTCAAATTTAATTTAATGGAAACAAGATTTTTAAGAAGTCAATGTGCTATGAAAAATCACTAATAAGTTCCACCATGGTGTGTGTGTGTGTGTGTGTGTGTGTGTGTGTGTCAGAGGCCAACCCCTCAGGTTTTTTTCTTTTCTTTCTTTCCCTCTTTCCTTCTTTCCTCCTTTCCTTCCTCCCTCCCTTCCTTCCTATTTACTTTTGAGACAAGTTCTGTCATTGCCCTGGAGATTACCCACTTGAGATAGACTTGCCGGCTAGCCAGCCCTAGGGAGCCTCCTGTGCCTGCCTCCCTGGTGCTAGAGTTACAGGTGTGCCATCATGCCACACATAGGCACTGGGGATCAAATTCAGGTCCGCATGCTTGTATGGCCAGCTCTTTCTCACAGAGCCATCTGCCAACCCCGATACCTCTATAAGAAGAAGCCAAACTCCGCTCAGCACCCTTTTCCTTTATGCAGTGGAACGTTTGCTAAAGAAACGTCACATATACTGTCCTACCTTCCTAATCATCTGGAGGCAGGACCACCTTCATAAATCCTTCATCCCAACCTTCTGCTAATGGGCATTGGGAGCATCCTGTTTCCCCTTCTCATCCCCTCCCATTTCTTTCCTTCCCACTCATCTCTCTCTCTCATCATCTCAGGGTCTCATTTACCCTTTTGGTTTCAGCTTTTCCCACCTTGCCAAAGATTCTAAAGTATATGCCTATCCCCTGCAGCACAGCTGAGTTGAGTGAGGTTAATGTGTTTGCTATCATAGAAATGGGTTAGGTTTTCTCTTGGTTGTTACTTAGCATTCCCAAACAGAATAATTTTGTCTCTGATTCTTCTGCTTCAACTCACTGTGATTCTACCCTTAGTCTAACTCAGGGACACATCTCCCCACACTCTGAGTGAGAGATCAAATCCAGCCTAACTCCCTCCCTTCACCCCTTCCTTCCTAGTCTCATTTTTTTCAGTAATGGCAAAACCTTGTTATCAGTCACTTGAATTGGAGCCCCATTTCATCACTTGCGAATTGACTAACTTACCTGTCATTGAAGCCCTTTAAGACTCTGACTTTTTATTTAAGTTTCAAAGACTGGGCTGAAAAGATTGATCTGACCATATGGGGATCTACGTTGAATGGCTAAAGAAAGGTAGCTATTGTCACCACCCCCACCACCACCATGTTCTTGACCTGTCCTAATTACTGTGACTGTCACCAACCAATGGTTCTGAGCTTTGATGCACAAAGAGAACCACCTCTGGGAACTTTCCTCTGCCTAATGCCACCAGTATTTCTAGACTATGTTTTCTCTGGGTCTCTCCAGCCCTACATGGTCTAGGAGTTTTATACTTTAATTACTTAGTTGCAAATAATAACTTTATTAAGGTAAAGTAAGCATAAATTTGCCATTTGACTAGAAAGACATTTATGCACCAAGACCCCCCTGAAATGTTGCTGTGAATACCCCTAAAGAAACTTCACCCAATAAACAGCAGGAAGTAGTATAGAGAACTACACCCAAATTCCCAAAATTGTTTACTAGAGGTTGTAGGGCCAATGGGCGGTTCCAGGAGCATCGGCAACTGCAACCGTGGCAACAAGGGTTGGAGCCTAGATGAGCCAGAGCCGCTCAGACCCTGCTGGGCTGCTCGAGAAGGCAGAGGTAGGGCGAGGAGGTGTCACAGTTCCTGGCTCTGAGCACCCAAGAGTCTGTGGGCAGCAGGCTTTCCTGCAGGACCCAAGGAACCGGCGCAGTAGCCACAGAATGTCCCCGAGCCTGCCTGCCGCCCCTGCCGGTTGTGGTGGCACACGCCAGTGGGATTTGCTGAAGGAGGCAGAGGCAGGAGGATCTGGAGTTCCAGGACAACTGCCGGAGCCATCCTGGCTGAGACTTCGGGCATCACCCTGGGTGGCTGCTATTTCACCACTGTAACCTCCTTCTGGCAGCTGGAACTGCCACCAGCCAGACTATATTGTAGTTGGCACCAGCATTTAATATCATTCAAGTGGAACGTAGAACAAGCATGTTAGCTAGGGCATTTTCCAACTTATTGCTATCATATTTGTGCTACACCCATGCCAGTCCAGAACCCTGGTCTGATCTCCAGGCCCTTGCCTGGTTCACTAAGGTACCTATAGGCATAGTACCATAGTACACGTAGTACAGGCTCTACAGGACCGTAGTACATATGGAAGTACGGACTTTACAGTTCCCAGATTTGGGAACATAAAGGAACAGGGCATTGTTTTAAATTATATTACTGATAGTGGGTTACCAACATTGTTTCTTATTCAGTGAGGATAAAGATCCTTACTTAACAATATCTGTATTGGATAAAAAGAACCAAAACTACCCAATTTCCACCAGCATAGTCACCATTTTCTAATGGAAAGTCTGCTTTAAAAATCAAAAGCGTTAGGAAGAAATATGGTCACATTAGCTCTGCGGATTGTTCTTACCTACATGAAGAGCAATTCCCATGGTTTCTATTTTTCCTATTGCCAAAGGTTCATCATGAAATTGATATTGCTTTGGAACATTGTGGAAGTGTTACAAGCTGCACGTCTCTATGCTAAGCTCTGCCCCGACTGTTCGTAGTAACTCATTTATGCTAACGAGGAGTCTAAGGTGCAGAAAAGAGCAGATTCGAGCTTGAACAGCCTGGGGAGGCTGAGGCAGGACCTACAGGTTTGGGTTGACTGCACCAGAAGTCCTGCAACACCCTTGGGTCTATCCCACACTCTCCCCCTCTTCTGCTGTTTTACTCAAGAAGTCAGGAGGAAAAGATGCTAGTGACAACATATATCTGTCTCTGTGGTTTTTTGTTTGTTCTTAAGAAAAGAAAGAAAAAAAATTAGATCAAATTGTATACCTTGAGATCATCCAGGTTTGCTGGAAGGGGGCCTGGTTTGAGAGAAGAGACACCAGTTTGTCCAGAAAGACTGCTTTTGACAGGGGACAGAGGAGTATTACTCAGTGGTGTGGAGGAGGAATTCGGATTTCTGACCATCTGTTCGTTAGGTTCTCTGAAAAACAAAGAGTCACTTACAGTACAATCAGACCTGGGTCAAGTCACAGAGTAATTGCCGACAACAGTCAGGCAGGTAACAAATCAGCAGACGAGGATGGGAACTGCCGAAAATCTCCCAGCTTCATTTCGGGGACACAGAACTGAGCGATGAGGACTGTGGCATAGCAGAGTCCACCCATGATCTCACCGAGGTGCTCTTCTAGAGGCCTGAGCATGTCATAGGAATCTTGATCATGCTCAACTTCGAATATATTTGGAACTGTGACCTGAGGGTGGCCAAAGACAGGAGAAACAATCCTCCCGCTAACTGTATGCGTGAGAATGATGTCCATCTAGAATATGAATAGAGCCTAGCAATGCAGGTGCATGGCCTGGGCTTAAGCGTCAATCCCCAAAGCTGTCCCTTCGCTCTTTAGCAGTGAACTCGACCTGCCCGCAAAGCCAACCCTGTGTTGCCAGACATTCCATAGCTTAGTCTGGACATGCTAGGAGTTTTCCTCTTCTTCAGAGAACCTTGACTTATTTGCTTCCCTCCAGCCCCACGGTCCTGCAAATGCGTGCAAGGTTTCTAGAGAGAGTCACACTCCGAACATGTCAGACAAGGACGTGATGCCATACAGAATACACTGGCGCCAAAGAGCCAGCCCTGCAGGTCTCGCACAGAGAAGCCATCTTCTGCCTCCGCCCCAGGTGGCTGTACTCACTTGAGGTGTGGTTGGTGTATCCCAGGGTAGTTGAACCGCTGCTGCTGCTGCTGCTGTTGCTGCTGCTGGCTGAGGATCTGCAGCTGCAGGAAGAGCTGCTGTTGCTGCAGCAGCCGGGCATAGGCAGAGTCCATGGGTGGGGGGGACTTCTCTGCTTTCTGGTCTGGGGGGATGTACTGGTGGTATTTAAGCTTCTTCACCTTCGGTTTGGGGTCCTTGGGCTTTTTGTGGCGGTTCTTACTATCACCCAAAGACTTGGACTGCAAAGAGAAGGGAGATGCAGCCTGAGTTTTAGGTGATGATGGTGAGGAGTGTTTCTCTCAAATCCTAGGAATACAGCAAAGGCACAGTGCACAGTTCCCAGTGTAGCAGCTGAAGAGATCTGCCGTGAAATCCTGGCCCTCACTGCATATGGCCACCTGACATCATACAAGGGGCTCTTGGAGCTTTCCTACAGTGGAGCCCAACAGAAGCCTGAACTCCAATGGCTTATGTAAAACCTGCAGATAGCTTAGCACTCTGATTTGGGGACCACTCATGACAGTGTCTGCAAGCACCTCAAACTAAACACATAGTAAGCTGACTTGTTCCATGGGCTCCGATGAAGGTAACATCGTCTCTACAGATCCAGCACATGGTTCTCAAACCTAAACACACCTTGCCTTCTTCCCCTCACCTTTACCAAATGCCCACGCACTGGCCTGAAGTCACACCCTCTGAATATTGACTTTTTAGTATGGGGACTATGAAATGCACACTGGGAGGGGAGTTAAGGGCACAACTTTGGGGATTAAGAGAAATGTGTGTTAAGGATATGACGCAATTATGTAAGTTTAATATATCTAAATTGCATCACATATAAGATGAAGAAAATGACTGGGCGGTGGTGGCGCATACCTGCCTTTAATCCTAACACTCAGGAAGCAGAGGCAGGTGGATTGCTCTGAGTTCAAGGCCAGCCTGGTCTATAAGAGCTAGTTCCAGGACAGGCTCCAAAACTACAGAGAAATCCTGTCTTGAAAAACCAAAAAAAAAAAAAACCCAAAGAAAATGTTACTTAATTTGCATCTTAGTGTTCAATATAAGGATCATCATAGGAGCCGGCTTAGTAGGCAAAGGCACTTGCGCTCAGCCTTGACTTTCATTCCAAGAATCCAGAATGGTGGAAAGAACTGACTTTCACTGGCTGTCTTCTGATCTCCACATATGTGCTGTGGTATGCTATGTGTGCATATATTGTGGTATACACCCTTCTATACCACACACACACACACACACACACACACACACACACACACACACACACACACTGGTTGTGGGATGTTATTTGTTGTTAAGATCATAAAAGTAACAAGTGTAATTTTGAAGGATTAGTCTATACATAACCTCTGGGAATCAGAAAAATTAGGATGCAATAAGTCTATTATTATTGAGTAGAATAAAAATTCAAACCTGTTTTTATTACAGGTGGTTGAAAGGAAAAGAGATCAAGGGTGTCAAATTGGAAGGAAAGTGTAGTACCACCACTGTACAGAAGAGGGAGCTCCTGAATAGCTGGCCGACACAGTCTCCAGCAGCATTTCCAGACTTCAACCGCAAAAAGCGCGTTTGAGTGTGGCCTCCAAGTAGCCTATAGAGTTCTTTACTCTCTGACTCAGACACTTTTGTCTTGTCTTTTTTTTCTTTTTTTTTTTTTGAGTCTTCCTCTTGGAGACTAATGAATAAAGGTTGAAAGTATTTCTGTGAGTCTGGTGGCTTTATATTTCCCTACTCCAGAATCGATTGGCATTCTGGTGAATTAATCATATTTCTGTACCAGGTGAGTTTCTTCAGGGTCTGGTAACCGGCTCCCTCCAGCTCAGCTGCTGTTCAGGCCTCATCCCCTCAGACTTGCTTTGACAGGGGGTAGGTTGTCTTGTTGCTGACTCAACGGACCTGGAGATGCTTTTGTTCCCCTATATTACCTTAGCATGGGTACAGGAACATTCCAGAAACTAGTGTGTGGCAAACATCACTGACTTAACACAACTGTATGGTTTCATTCTTTTGCAATCACAGGGATACTCGAGCTCTGTCCAGTTGAGTGTTTGTTTTTCTCTCTACACCTCACAGGACACAGAAGGCACCCACATGCATTCTCCTAAAGGTTCATCAGCTGGAAATAGGAAGGGGATGCCCTGTGGCTAGACATGGCAAGACTTCCTAATGTAGCACTGATTCAAACACACACCACACACACCACACACACACACACACACACACACACACACCATATACTGTGCAGCACAGCAGACCACACCAATGTGACAGTGATCCTCTGAAAGGTGAGGCTCAGTCCCATGGCTGCCACAGGCCACAGTTCTGCATCCTAGCTCCTGGTTCGCCTCTCCAGCTTCGTATACGTATTTCTTCCACTTCAGCTTGCTGTAACCTGCAACCACCTTTCTGTCTGACTCCAGCTCACGGTCAAAGCTGGCTCCAACTTGGGAAGCTTTGTGTGCCCTCCTCACTCAGCAGGTTGAGGGTACAGGGAAGTGGTCACATTGCCTACTGAGGGAGTGAGGAAGAATGAAACCAATCTCCTTCCCCTGCCTAGACTGCCTTGGTAGGGGAGCCTCTGTAATTACTGAGCTAAAAAGCAAGGACACTTTGTGCATTCACAGTTTTGTGCGAGCATCATCTCTATCCAGTCCTATGAAATTCCCATTGCTCCCAAAAGAATGTGTTACTACTAACAATCACTCCACACTCTCCACTCTCCCCAACTCCCACAGCTCCAATCGCCGTCTTGTTAAATGTGATTATTTTGGACATTGTATACATGCGACACAGATGAATGCATTTTGATTTGGACTACTTGTGCTTGGCATAATGCTTTCAAAAGTCATTCTGTGGCAGGTGCCAGATAGCATTCTGTTTTAAAATGACTGAATAATATTCAGTGGAATGGCTATACCATGACTTTATTCACCCATCAGTTGGCAGGCATATGGGTTGGTTCAAATTTGTAAAAATGGCTCACGGTATTGCTTTCAAGATTCAGGGACTTATATTTAGTTCTTTCAAGTGTATGCCTAGGAGTGGAATTGCTGAACCACATGGTAAATTTATGTTTAATTCACCAAGGAAATGACAGCTCCCCACCAGCAGTTTCAGCATTTTATATTCAGGCCTGTAGGGTGTGGGGCTTCCAGCATTGCTACAGCTTCATCAATATTTGCTGTTTCTGCATTGTTCCACATTTGTGAAGTCCTTCTCCAGCCCAAGGAGAATCATACCGAGTCAATTGGCTTGAGAAGTTCTACCCGAGGTCAGCTGCTTCTTTCTATCCTTTTAGATGAGCCTATACCAGTTGTTCTCAACCTTCCTACTGCTGTGACCACTCCGTACATTTCCCCATATTGTGGTGATTTTAAGATTAGTTTTGCTGCTACTTCATAACCGTGATTTTGCTACTGTTATGAATCATAATGTAAATATCTGATATGCAGATGGTCTTCGGCAACCCCTGTGAAAGGATTGTTTGCCCCCCACGGGGATCACAGTCTGCAGGTTGAGAACCTTTGGTCTAGTTGAACCTAGAAGTGATGCATCTTCAACCACTGGTGTTTAGGTGTTGACCATTTAGAAGGGCTGGGTGGGCATCTATAGACTTGCTGTCCTGTGGACCAGTGGAGTTTGCATGGGGATGGATATTTTTTTCAGTCTGTTCTTCCTCTGAGGGTCCCAGCACACCTTCTTGGTATGGGGATGTTGACAGCTTTACTAATTTTAATTACTACTGTAGTTCCCCTTTATAGACAGCTTTACCAATAATGGGAACCATTTTCCCCTCCATCTAGTGTGCACAATGCCATCCACTCGGATGCTAAAACTATCACTTTGTCATTGTCTACTACTTTAACTTCCAACCTAAAACAATCCCCAGAGAGTCGTGTTGGCAGGTTTTAACTAAAGGTGGCACTAGAGCTGAGAAAGCATTCTGCCAACGAACTCCAATGGAAGCTAGCTAGTGCAGAGTATTATAAGAAAGCCAACGGGCGACCCAGCAGCTTATTAGGATACAGTGCTCTGGGAGCAGCTGGAGGTAACGCTTGGGAAATTAGGTACGAAATACAGTTGTAACCGCTGGTTGTCTCCCCTGAGTGCAGCCCCTCCTGCTGGGCTCCTCTCACACTGTGGTAGAGCTCTTACAAGGCCCAAGGCTTCAGTGCTGCTCCCTTCATGTAAATACAGCTGCTCCAGATGTGTTTTATGGCCCCTACCAGTCCTGTGTGCATGCACACTGCAGTCAGCTGTGGCTTTCCTCAGGGTGAGTTTGGGAAATCTTCATTTTTTAAAAATTTATTTTATTTTATTTTGTGCTGTGTAATCCAGGTCGGCCATGAACTCACTATCCTATCTCTTTCCTCTTTGAGTGCTAGGATTACAGGCATTTACCACTTTGCTTGGCTAATGAAATCCCCTACAGATACATGACTGGCTGAGCTATATTCCCAAAGTGATATATACAGGCTTCCCCAATGCTGAGAGCACAGGGCCTGAAATTGCGTGTGGTTCCATGTGACCCTCCTCATGCCCACAGGACTGACTTGAAAAGCCCTGCTTTTCGTGGTTTCAGTGACCTGGCCTCAGGCAGAGGCTGGGGGCTAGACCAGTCCATACCTTTACAGCAGCATGCACAGGAATAGGGGTGCCAAGGGGGCCGAGCCCCTGCTTCCCGGAGTCCGACTGGTTGCTTGCCTGGGAGGCTGCATCATTCTTGTCACTTTCTGAGCCAGGAGCAAGATCCTGAAATCCAAATTGTAGTGTCACTAGGGTGCAAGGATAGGAGGTGTTGCATCACCCAGTGGAAGATCTGCTGTTTTCACCCTGACTTCCTGTCCTGCTAACATTCCAATCTGTCACATACCCCAGGGTACCACTGAGAGATAAATGGGCAATCTCAGCACCAACTCCAGAAGATAGATGTACCTCCAACTTGATCTGGGCAAACTGGGGCATCTGGTCACTCTCAAGGAGAGTTCTTCTTAAAAATAAGACTGAGAAAGAAAGGAATAGGGGAGAGGATAGTAAAAGTTCTAAGAAAAAAAGAACAAGCAAAATGGGGAAAGGGGCATGTGTGTTTAAGTATGAATAATACCTAAGTAGGTGTGCAAATATGTGTGTAAAGATAGAACTACATATACATGTCTCAGTGTGTAAGAATGTTTGAATGTGTGCATATAATATATGTATATAGATAAAATTATAAATGTGTCTTAGGGTGTAGGAATATGTGGGAATGTATGCATGTGTATTTGTAAATGTACATGTCTATTGAGCATATATGTGTGTATACATGTTTGCACATGGCTTTGTGTATATGCTTATGTACATGTCTTTGTGAATATACACATGTATATGTGTGTGTGTGTGTGTATGCAGTAATAAGTATGAGCACATTCCTGGGCATGTGTATGTATTTATGTGTATGTGTATAGGCATGCTGATTAAATGTGTATATATATGCATGATCATACATATACACACATATGTATGTATGTGTTGACAATATGTATGAAGGTTCATACTCATGTATATGCATATGTCAGGATATAAATATATAAATCTCTGTGTGTATATCAGTACACATATGAGTGTACATGTGTGCCTGTGCATGTTTTATATGCATGCTATATCAATATATATTACAGCAGGTAAATACGAAAGGGGAAGAATTGCCAGAATACAGGAAAGAGTTAATATATGTATATGTGTGTTTGTGCATGTGTTTGTATGTATTAATATGGATTCATGTATTTGAGTGTGTCTCATAAAAAAGCATGTTTTTAATGAGTGGTATGTTTCTGTCTACTGAGAGTTCCATGAAAGGAATAATTTTCTTCTCTTCCTTTCCTACATTCCTAGGTTGTGACTCAACATAAAGGGGTGAGGGTCCTTACAGCCCTCCTGGGGACCAGGATTGAGCTTCCCGGTTCTCCCCTGAACCCTGCCATCTATCACAAGCCCATGGCCTACTTTTCTCTCACAGCCCCAGTGTCCTTGTCAAACATGGCTGCCGAGAGAAAAAACACAGTCGTGCCTACATTTTCTCTGCTTCACCCCTTCCCACTTTGCTAGGGAGAAGCAGAAAAGAACTTGTCTTTTCCTCAAAATCATTCTTAAAGGAGAAGCCGAGGAATTTGCTGTCTGAAGACTACGTGCAAGTGGTCTGAGAGACCGTTTGATGTTATCAAAGAGGTTTGGCTCAGCATGGGCGTGCAGGGGAAGGGAGATACTTTGATGCTGAACTCGTGCACAAGGAATGCACATTCGGCTCTGCCTCATATGCCTCCCTTCCCTCCCACTTCACATTTTCTCGCTGGCAGCTTAGAGAGTGGAGATAGACATGACGGTGACCAGTGACCACCATGGTTTCGGGAAACTGGACCCTGAATAAACAGTATTGCAAACTTCCCCTCTTCTGGATGGACGTTCAAGTAGAAAAATAACTTCAAATACAAGTTGAGCATCTCTAATCCAACATTCCAATATCTGAAATGTTTCAAAATTTGAAACCTTTCGAGGCCAACAAGAAACCATGAGAAGAAAATGCCATAGCATAGAACTTAGCATCATGCACAAAAGTGATAAAAAGTACTACATAAAATTACATTTAGGCCATGGGTATGTGTGCATATCTAAGACAAAAATGTGTTTTAACTTGGATCCTATCCCCAAGACATATCATTCTGAAGCGATGCAAATAAATTCTAAATCTAAACACTTCTGGTCCCAAGCATTTTAGGTAAGAGATAGTCAAAGTAGATGTTTAATTCTAGTCCATGGAACAGTCCCTTGGTCACCAGGAAGAGTGAAATCTTCTGAGAGGGAAGGAGGTGGCTTCTGTAACATTCTAGAGAGGAGTGTTACAGAACCAGGGTCAAAATCACTACCGCATCGCATGTCAATAGGGCGAACTTGCCTTCCTCTATGTGTGCTCCAGTCTGCCTCACTGACATCTCTTAGGGGGTCCAATGAGGCCATCATGGTTGGCTGAGGACAGTCCCCATCACATGGCTTCTTGAAATAGTGACATTCTGTATGATCCTGGAATCCACACAGCTGCTTAGCCTTATGGAGCAATAGTTCCTTGTCTGTGGTCTTCGGTACCCGTGGTACTTACCTGTCCGGGACTGTGATCTCCTCTGAGGAGATATGAAGTACCCAGGGTAGCCAGGGGCCCAGCCAGAGTCAGCATCAGGAAAGAAGGATTGATTTACTGAACTCATAATTACTCTTTTTAAGTGTGCTTCATATTTTTGTACACATTCACTTTTAAGTACTTGTGGGTTTGTTGAGAAAGAATGAGAACTGAACTGAGTAGGGGCGGTGTCCTGTCTTCAGGCTGGCATGGTAGACCCCTGTTAGGGCTAGAAGCAATGGTGTCTCCTGCTTTGCTGATAGCCAGCACCGCCTTCTTCCCACCCCCTGAAGCCCTCTGATGAATTTGGTGTCAGTTCCGCCAGGAGATTGCTGGCCAATCATGTGATCTCACTAAGTCAACTTATTTTATGCATGAGATGGAGATGAATGCATTTACTTGCTTACAAGGTAAGTTGAAAACTAACATTGTGAAGGTTTTCAATGTTTCTATGACCCACAATAGGCTCAGAAGGGATATTAAGAAAACACATCAACAGGCGACTTTGGTGTGGTGGCATACACGGTAATTCCATCACTCAGCCTGAGCCAGGGGCATCCCGAATTTGAGAGGATCACACTACATAGTGAGACCCTGACTCAGGATATAACCAGCAGCAACAGCAGCAGACAGAGGCTATAAGCAGCATCAGCCACAGCCGTATTTATATGAAATCTAAGCAATCTGACAAGACCGTGAGTCAGGGGCAGTCTGCTTTACCTGGATTGTGTCCAGAGGGCCAGCCAATGGAGCCTCGATGGCTTTGATATCTGGGGGTGATCCCACAGATCCCTGGGGGTCATCGCTCCGAGTCTGGTCTGGGGAAAGCCCATCACTGCTGCTGTCCTCTTCAAAGGCAAACGCATCTGCTGACTTGGAGAAACTCACCTCCGTACCTGAGCAAGAGAAGAATCGAGATGGGACCAGGGTATCAGAGCACTGTTTTGGAAACACTGCTAAGTAGTGTTTGTCCCTATGCTAAAGCACACGGCTTCGCTCTTCAGTGTAGGGCGAGTTTGGGGAAATATGAAAATGTATTTTAAACAATTAGATTTTCTACATGAGAATGTGTATTTTAAAAAAAAAAGAAGTCTGTTGTTGGGGCAAATGGATGATGTGGCAAAGCTTATCACCACGCTCCAAACTTTATTTCCAGACTGAGTCATTTCTCGACACTTTCTATGGAGCCTATGTCCTTCTGAAACTAAATCAGGAAAGGCAGAAGAAATGGGCGTGCTGTGAGGCCATTGGAAGATAATGCGGAATGACTGCCCCTCTCTTTCGGGCTTTCCAGCATGAGAGAATTGAAATGACAGCTTGCCAGTTGCTTCATCTTCAAAGGGCACACGGTACAAAATGTTTAGCAAACTTAGCTAATAAGGAGAAGTGAGGCCAACTACCAAGTTTAAATTCCTAGATGTCAGATTTAGCTATCATCACTGAAGGAGCCACCCAACCAAGGCACCACCAATTAGAAAGGTCAAAAATCCGCCTCGGAGACTTCAATCTGACTCTTAGGTTCTCAGTGTGTGGATTTTATTTTCATGACTAATATCACATGTCTTCGCAAGTCCTTCGGACCCTCTACCCACCTCTGGACTTTTCCACTATCTCCTGGGTTGTCTTCCTATGACAACAGAGAAGTTGTGCTGGAGACAGAGGCCATCAGCCCAGATGGGTCTGTAACAACATCCATCGCCCATTTTCCTCCAGTTTGTTGTCCAGCTAAACAGTACACAAAGTGCCAAAGCCACAAAGCTCTCCTGACCCCATCCTTAGCACAGCTCTTCCAAAGGAATTTCAGAATTATCAGGAGCTTTTCCAGACCCTGTTCTGCAATCACACTCACAAGAACTTTTGACTCTTGCTCGGTGTAGATAAGAGACTGGAGCTCTCGCTGTGGCGATTACGAAGGCCTCGAGGAGCTGGGAGGAATGGAACAAACGTGGTTTGGGGCTTGTCATCACTACCGCTGTTGGCATGTGTCACAGACACTCTGGACATCCGAGTGTCAAATCAGGAAAGAGGCCAGGCAAGGACACAGCGAGTGGGAACTCCAGTAACTAACCCAATGGGAAGCCCACTAGCATGGAGGGGCTTGGATACGAGCACATCTGCTTCTATGGGTCATACACAGAAGTCATTGTTACTGGGATAATTATCAAAGTGGAAGGTGCGTGATAAAAATTCATGTAGTATGAAAATACCTAATGCAATATTCTTCCTCACAATAAAAGTCAGTAATCTCTTCTAGATTTAACTCTATGGATATGGAAAGATACATGCAAAATAAGAAGTTTGAAATAGATTGGACTGGGTAAAATTTACTATTCAAGGTCTGGGGTGTAGCAGGCACAAAGCCTTAGGGTCAATTCTCAACACTAAAAATGATAACTTCACACACACACATACACACACACATACATACACACATACAAACACACACTTATTTCTGAAACTTATGTTTTTCCTACTCTTTAGGTAAAGAGATCTTTCCACATGAGAAAAAAAAGGCTATCCTCATTCAAAAAATAATTGTGTAGTATTCCATTGTGTTAGTCGGGACATTTGCTGTATGTGTGTGTGTGTGTTTGTGTGTCTAAGTGGAGATTAAACCAAGGGCCTTGGGCAGGCTAGGGAAGCTTCTGCCACTGAACTATAACCTTATTCACCTCAGTTTTATACATTTATAGCATAAAAATGTCCAGTGCCAAATGGTCAAGCCTGAAAACAGACAGACAGACAGTCATCCCTGGAAACAGACATTCAAACAGTTACACAGATGGAAGAGGTTGTATTTAGAAATAGATATGTATATACATATATGACTACAATTAATGAAAAAACTTGGTGAAGAATTTGTAGGAGGGTGGAGAGGGGGTTTAGGAGAGGGATTGGAGAGAAGAAAGGGAAGAAATAAATTTTCATCACAAAACTAAAAAAAAAAAATTGAAAACTTGAAAAATTAGAAAATATGGAGAATTACAGAAATCACTTAATTACCCCAAAGCCCAAATAAGTCAATGTTAGTATTTTTGTCAGGAACCTGCTCCCCCGTCAGTGATAAGGACCTGCTGGATGTGTGCCAACCTCTTCCTTGAGACCAGAGTCTTCCTTCTATCTCTTTAGTCCTCTCCCTGCCCCCATCCCCCGGAGTTAGTCCCACACTCTGGTCTTTCAGCTCTCAGAACACTCTAAGCCCAGCAGATGGCCTCTGCAAGCCATTTTCCTGCCTCAACTGGGACTCTGTCTCTTCCTTTCCCAGGGGAATCAATACCTGAGATCTCTAAGGAAACACCTTCTAGTTGCTTCCGCGAATATATGGATATATTGTCTGCTCAGCCCATTTAAAACATTATTATGAACTATGCCTTCATTGGAATTTTCATCCCAATTTATGCAGATAATGGAAGATTTTATCTTTGTTACCGTCTTCACATGTGCCACTGAGAATCAGGCAGACAGGAGGAGGGGGTGTCTACTGTTGCCCACCCAGGAGACCACGGCGTGTCTTTGAGATCTGCCTGGCTCATGCCCTGAGTCAGTGCTGCTCAGCACCTCAGAGACTCCTGCACAGGATCTTACCAACCCCTCAGGAACACTGTCTTCTGTGCTCACCAGCACACTCTGAGAAGTTCACTGTCTCCCGTCTCTTCCCGTTTCTTTCACTATGAGGGGACTGGGCCTTTTCTGGTGTGGTCTAATGTTTCATGTGACAAAAATGTCTCCCCAAGTCAACCAGAATATGGCATTCCAAATGTGCAAAACTTAGGGAGAAATGAACTGACGTATGGAATTGTTCCACTTTCTAACTTATGGGTAGAAATGTTGGAAGAAGCATGGAGGGAGGGGGGGGGTAATGGTTTTCCTCTTACTACACATGATCTGATTATATCTAAAGGAAGGGGAGGATTGAGGTGGGGCGGATTGTGTAATAGTGACAGCTAGAATAAAATAGATTTGTGAGTCCTCAAACAGGAACAGGGAGCCCAAGCGTGATCCCAGTCTCTCAGATCTGGCTGGCTGCTGGGGATATTTACAGGTCTCTCTTGTGCCATTACTTAGTGGCTGAACGGAGAGTGAACTCCCAGCCTTTGAACTCTCGGAGTCACTTCACAGAAGAGAGTGGCTAAACCAATCACCATCCCTGTTAGCCATAAAGCCCTTGGGTGGAGCCATCTGTTATTTAGGGAGCATCATCATCCCGCCCTGGTTGGACGGCAGGGAGTGCAATAGAGTCGCAAAGGTTCCACCTCTGCACACGTTATAGACTGAGATGCCCCAGTGAACTGATGCACCCCCCACTCTGATCACTGGCAAGTGGTAACCTCAAGTCAAGACACTACAATGTTTTTTTTTGTTGTTTGTTTTTTGTTTTTTTTTTTTAAAGAAGCCTAGAAGTAGAGAATTTGGAATAAGAGCGTAGGCAGTACCAGTTTGCTGTCTGCAGCTCCCACACTCTTGGCATTGACTGGGACTGACGACATTTCATCTCTTTTGAACGTACACAGGCTTTGCTCTCGTTATTACTCCTCTGGGAGTGAGTATAGTAACTTTTTACATAGTATTTGCATGGAATGAAACATGGCAGTTAATATATAGACGACTGACACAGAAGGGAGACTATGCACAGATTATGTGCAAATAGGGACGGGAGTGCCCTGAGTTTGTCGTCTGTGGGGGGTCCTGGAATTAAGCCCTTGTGGATATAAAGGATCAGCTCTCTGTAATCAGTTCTATTCCCTCCCTGCCAAGGCTGAAGGGAGCGGGTCCTCAATCACATCATTCACTTCCACCCTTCACACTTCAAGAGGAGGCGAGGTGATCAGACAGATAAGATATGGTAAAGAGGCTGAAAGTCAGGAGAAAGAGGCTGTCTGTGTATCTGCCTGGGATAATCAGAGACTCTGTCAAGCAGAAATGTCCTGGAGAGTATCCACCGCAGTTAGGCACAGGAGATAGCAACACAGAGTTGTCTGAGAATTTGCTCTCCTGGAAGAGGAGGGCTTGGGTATAACCTGAAATAACTGTCAGCTCTGGACAGGACAATAGGAGGGGGGCATCTTGGGTGACAATGGAGAGACTACTCAAAAGAGATACTAAAGGGGCTGATGAATAGAACAGGGTAGGGAAGAGAAGAAAGCCCTCTAGTCAGGAGAGAGAATTATTCTAGGAGCCAAATACTACAGACTTAGAGTCTAGGAGACTATTTCATCAAATCATCTGCCAATCATGTAAAGGCTCCCTGCCTGTTAAAGCCAATGCAACCAGGAAGCCTTGAGTCCACACAGCCAAACACAAGCAAGTTGTTCATGCCCACGCAACAAAGCAGAGTGAATGCCAAAACCCCAAATGTGACTGTTTGAAAGCATGAGGTCGCCATGTCAGATTCTGCCAACAGTTAGATTTGAAGACCAATAAGTGATGTTCCCATCATGTGGGTCCTACCAGTTAACCCTTCAGGGCTGCAAGTGATTTGAGCTTTCCACTGTCAGGGCAGAAGGGGAGGGAAGGGAGCCGGGCGGTGGTGGCTCATGCTGTTAATCTCAGCACTTGGGAGGCAGAGGAAGGCGGATCTCTGTGAGTTC
>JAQHUG010000025.1:6298997-6331017 GCA_028555095.1 Dicrostonyx torquatus | reverse complement strand
AGGAGGAGGAGGAGGAGGAGGAGGAGGAGGAGGAGGAGGAGGAGGAGGAAAGGGACAGAGAGCATCCACATAGCCACACAGTTGCTTGATTTTAGAGCAATAACTGGAAGAGTGGAGGAGTGCCCACAGTTGCTGTTGCACACTGCCGTACTTTCCATGGGGCACTTATGGGTTCTAGAGTTGGAAATACTTGGGGTACATTTTTTTCTTGGCTATGTCACATCAGTGGGAGCATGAATACTGGCAAACTTCTGGGCCTCGATTTCCCCATCTCTAAGACAGGGATAATGAATGCAGTTACCTCTCCAGAGTCTAAGACATACTATCTGCAGAGCATGGAGTCCATGGCTTAATATGAACTGTTCAGTCATGTCTAGCTGTTATGGTGGCCGATATTGTTTTTGTTATCATCTGCCATTCTCAAGTTTACCATTATCAACAACAAAAAGACCACCCAGGAGGCAGTTTATTCTGTGGTCAGCCTCATAAAGGTCAGTGTATCATCTCCATGGCAAGGAAAAGTCATTTGTCCTGAGAGGCTTGTTCTGGAAACAAAAGGAGTCAGCTTCCCTAGAGTAGGGAGAGACTCTGTCCTGGAAAGGCCACCAGTTACCCCCTCTTTCCCAGTTCAAGCCACGCTGCTGCAGAGAGGGATACAGGTCACCTTCTGGTCGCCTTATCTGTATTCCCGTAGTACAGTCACTTCGATGGCATTGCATTGTGACCTGGGGCCTCGACTCCAATCTCCCACGACAAGAGGCTGGCTGGGAGCTGCTGGAGAGCAGAGTGCTGGCTATTGTCCCCACAGACATGTCAGGCAGTGTGATGACAAGGACCTGCTCTGGGAAGCCCTGACATCATCCTTTGGGTATGTCCACAGGACTGGCTCTGGGTATAGGCCCCTTGGGGACCTTAGGCTGGCGACGGATCCTCTCTCCCCCATTCCCTAGAAGTGATTAGCTGAATGAGTCAGCTGTGCTTTCCTCTGCACAAATATAAAATTCTAAGATGAAATGAGATCACTGGAGCCCTGAACCCTGCACCAAAGGCCGTGAAGGAAAGGTGGGATAGGATATGGAAGTGCTCCTCCTGATTTTCTCCTTGCGAATTGGGCCAGTGAATGGCAGCAGAGCTATTTTTGTCTGAGTACAGACTGACCATCCCTGACATCCTCCTGAATGAGAACGGAACAGAATCTGTTTCCCAGGGGAAAGCATCACAGATCATGCACAGAAATGTATATGTTATCAACCCTGGCTATCGCCCAAGGAAGCTCTATGAGACCCAACAACACACTGTGGTCTAAGACCGGTGGATCCTCTAACCCAAGTGAGAACTCGCTGCTCTAAAAGGACATTGGGTTTCTTTATTATAAAACAGATGGGAACTGGGACTAGGATAAAGGGATTCCCTTTCCTCAGATCCATGACAGCTCAGAAATTTCCCTCGCATCTCTTGATCTGATCCTCATTAATCACAAAACGCAACTAACGTCTATGCGTATTTATTACTTATCAGTTCTAGAGGCCAACTCCAAGGGACAAAGAATGTCATCCAGTGTGAACCTGATATACTTTCGTTGCCTCCTTCTTTCTTTATGGCAAAACACTCAGTGTCCCTGTAGTCATCTGTCGCTGCCCCCAGCTGCCCCTCGGAGAGCTTTCAAGATAACCCCAACTCCAACTGCCCGCTACTCAGCAAAGCCAGTGTGGCTTCAGCAGCACTAATGCCATTCAGGTTACCAGGCAGCTCTGCAGAGTCAAAGGATCCTTTTCTTGTCTTAGCACTCACTCTTTCTCCCCAAATTAGCCAGTTACCCAATTTCCTAAACCCTACCCTGTTTTCCCTCAGAAAACCATTTGACATTTGTGTCATAGTGTGTTTCTTTCCCCTATGGATCATTGATACTTTGGAAATTACTTCTCACTGTAGAATGGTAGTCTTGTCTACGAGGAAGTAAAGTCATGCCAAAGCAAGCAACCCTACCATTTGGCATTGGGTCATTGTTGCGTATCTGGCTTTAAAATGCATGGTCAGTGTCAAAACTTCTAGTCTCTGAACATGGACTGAATTCTTAGTGAGCAAGAGAGTTTGATTTTAAAATAAGCCTCAGGGTCACAGACAAATGTATGATGGATAAACAAAACAGGCTTTCGGAAGCATGACAGCTGAAAATGGATGGCCCTTGCAACAGCCCTGGCAAGTCAGACATTGGTTTCCATATTAAAAGATTATTCTGGAGGGAGCCTACCCCTCATACTATCTGGACAGCCAGAAATCAGAAGTTGGATAGAACCAAACAAGAACATGAAGGAAAAAAAGAAAGAAAGAGAAAGAAGAAAAGAAAAAGGAAACTCAATGAAATGATCCCCACTGATATTCTGTTCTACTTCTAGATGGGGGGCCTAGCATAATCATCAGGCTTCATCCCACAACTGACAGAAACAGACGCAAAGACCCACAGCTCAACACCACCTACGCAGAGCTCAGGGAATCCTGTGGAAGAGGGGAAGGAATGATTGAAGGAACCAGAGGGGTCAAGGACACCACAAGAAAACTGGCAGAATCAACTAGCCTAGGCTCATAAAGGCTCACAGACCTAGGCCCTCTTTATGTATGTAATGGTTGTGTACCTTGGCCTTCTTGTGGGACTCCTAACAATAGGGGCGGGGGCTGTCTCTAGCTCTTTTGACTGCTTTCAGGACCCTTTCCCTTCTACAGGGTTGCCTTGTCCAGCCGTAATATGAGGGGGTGATGCGTAGCCTTTCTCAGCTTGATATGCTGTATTTGGTTGATTTCCATGGGAGGCCTGCACTTTTCTGAAGAGAAAGAGAGGAGGAGTGGATGGGGGCTGGAGGAGACGGGTAATCAGACTTGGGATGGAGGAGGAAGGGGAAACTGTGGTCGGGTTGTGATACATGAGAGAAGAATAAATTTAGAAAATGTAAAGGATTATTTTGATAAACATGAATTTGTCTTTGACAAAAGAGCTACATATTCTAAAGCACTGGTTGAATGGAAAGTGAAGTGCTGACTTATATGGAAAATCTGGTCCAGTCCAAAGACAAGATGAGAAACTTGTCCACTGCAGCTGGAGTCCAGGGTCCTCCTACTGTTTGAGGAATCCAGCCACGTTTGGTTTGACTCAAGCCAGGAGTCAGGCAAAACACTGCTTCCTCTGGAGCTAGGGGATACAGGATGCTCACACCCTGTGTGAAACTGTCTAATGATCGGTGAGCAGATTAACACATGAGAAGAACCCAGGGCTTTCAGTACTTAGGAGTACCTGAGTAATATTGACCACTCATAAACCTAACAAGGCATTCCACATTCTGTAGAGGAACCATCATTCCCATGGAGACTGTGTGAGCTATATGCTGTGTTCTGACCCGAAGAGGCAGTTGGGTGCACTCTGAGTGGCCACGTCTTTGCTTCCTGTTTAGTATGCCATTCCAGAATTTATATATAAATATATATAAAACTATAGATTCAGAGAAGAAACTCACATTGGAAGTGGGACCAACAGTAGGCATCCTATAAGATAGACAAGTCTATGGGAAAAAAAGAGGCTTGGTGTGGCAGGTTGTTCAGCTACAAGAAGGTGGCCTGGGAAAGATGAGAAAAATACCAGATGGGAAGGCTCACTGTCAATAAGTCCTTCCTTGTGTTAGGAAAGGTTCTAGATAATTCTCTCTTAGATTTTGGGAGACGACACAGTAGGCCTCTTAAGTCTGGCAGGAGTAAGGAAACACAGCTGGAGAGAGAACCACAATGTATAAACACAAACGGAATGGCACGTGGATGGAGCAGGGGAAACACACAGACGTCGTGAGGCTGATGAAAAAAACCATCACACTAATGCATCTGCACCTCACCATAGAAGGGATGTGGTCCCCGCCCCCCGGGGGAGGAGGGAGCAGGCCCAAGAGCGAGCTGGGTCGTCTTTGCTCCTGGGAGGGCTCCAGCTGTTGTTCCTACGGCTGGTCTCCAAGCAGCCTTATGATGTTTCTTCATGCATGTTCGCTTGTTTGTAAGACTTTAATACAGGACGGGACACGAGGATGAGGGGTCGGGGAGGGATGAGGGCTCTATTCTCTAAGGCTAGCACCGACGTCTGGGATTTCCTTGGACTAAAGCAAATGTATCTTTAACCTTTTTTCTCCAGTGGATCCCCGTTTATTCTGCACAGACTTCCTACCACACCCTAGTCTCAAGTTTAACCCTCTGCTCTTTGTGCATCACTCAGACCCTGAACCGCTACCGCACTTCGCAGCTTTTACTACACTAAAGTCACTAAATTGACTTGTCAGTTCTGATCACTGAACAAGAGATTAGAGCGGGGTCTGGCACATTAGAAGAGACTCAGTAGATAGTCAGTAAAGAAATGCGTGCATGCAAAGGCAATGTTATCTAAACCCATCAGTTTAAATCATCATACGTATTGAATATTTGGAAGTGTGCATTTTCCTCTGAACTATGTCTACCTTTGCGTTACTGGTGGCCCTTCAGTTCAGCAGGTAGCAGGAGAATTTGTCACTTTCCACCACCTAAGTCATCCATTCATATTCCTATCTCGATAAATGATGACATCATTACCTTGATCAAGAGAAGCCTGTATGTTGAAAGGCAATCTGCAATCGAGTTATGCAATGTTGGTCATATCAGACTCTTCTTGTACACTCACAGGCAGGACTTTCTCCAGTTGTCAGCTCTCCTCAGACAAGTGTGTCAGCCTCGCAGTGGAGTTTTTCCATCTCTCAAAGCCCACTCCACACCACAGACACAGTCCAGTCTGCATGCACAGCCTGAATACTGTTCACACGCACACACACAGAGGCACACACACACACAAGGGTGTTTACACAGCCTGACCCTGTTCACACACACACACAGACACAGGGGTGTGCATGCACGCACGCACACATGCACACATGTACACTCAGTCACTTTGCCTCACCAGAACCCTTCTTGTGCTCACCACTACTTTTCTTGTATCCCTCAAAAATTATATTTTCTCCAGCTAGGGTGTTCGAAAAATGGTTTTATCAAGTTTCTTGAGGAGAAGAATGCTGAAGTTTGAGCCTCTCTGCTTGGAAGACACCTGTGAACTACTTCCAGACTTAGTCAGCACTTTCCACTCTGCCCTCCTCACCCCTGCCTCTCTTCCTTCAGGGCTTGACTGAGACTCAGTGTGGATTATTGGTGGGCTCCTGATGAACAGTGAGACTTCATTTCTCTCTCTCTCTCTCTCTCTCTCTCTCTTTCTCTCTCTCTCTCTCTCTCTCTCTGTGTGTGTGTGTGTGGTATACATGTATGCAGTGTGTGAGGAGATCAGATGAGGTGTCAATCTCAGATTTTTCCTCAGGCACCCTCCACTTGTATTTTGAGGCAGGGTCTCTCACTGAACCTGGAGTTTGTTGATTTGGCTAGACTTACTGACCAGTGAGCCCTAGGGGTCCTTTTATCTCCCCTTCTCCAGCAATAGAATTATAGGTCTGTCCCTCTGTACCTGTCTTTTTATGAGGGCTCTAAGTACTAGGTTTTCATGTTTGTGCAGCCAGCATTTTTACCAATGGAGCAGTTGTCCTCGCCCCAACTTCATTCTTTGCATCAATTATTTGAGACTATTTATAACAAACGACCCAGAGACGTAGCAATTACTGTAATGGCAAAACTTACAGATGAGGTGGTCGAGGAACAACGAGAGGAAATGACAGTGTCTACAGATGTCTACCTAGAGCCACCAAACTTCAGTTCAAAGCCAACCTGATGCATTCCAAAGCTTTGGTTTGTGGTCATGGGTGCAGTTCAGTGGCTGGGCCCTTTCCTTAGAATTTGTGAGGCCCTGGATTTGATCGCCAGTATGAAACAAACAAACAAACAAACAAACAAACCACAAAGAAAGAGAGACCCAAGCAACAACAACCCTAGGAAAAAAAAACAACAAAACAAGCCTCCTGCTTGCCTCCTACAACTTCTCAGCAAGCTGGATTAGAGTTGAATTGAATTCAAGTAAAGACATGGAGCCAACAGACTTTAAGAATAGAATCATAAACTTCTCTTTCTAAGAGAAGAACCAGACAGGCTTATGGTGAATGTAAAGGAGAGAGGAAGAGACAATATCCCATATGTAGAAGGTACGTTGAAAAGTGGAGTGCAGGTTCAGAGACACTTAGAACCACAGCGAGCCAACACCATACACGGCTGGAGACTCAGGAGCTTTGACATGGACGAGGAGGAGAATTTCCAGCATGGGGCAGATCACACAGCTGATAGAAGATAAAAATTTGAGTACACATGTCACTATGAGTGTGACCATAGAAAGTCATGAAAGAACAACTTCAGAGATGTAAACGAGGAAGGCTCATGAAGCTGATCACGAGACCACGTTTAACAATTTCGGTCACTCAGAAAAATTTCCAAAGGTAATCGTCAATTATTTAGTGAAATGCTTCCAGACAAATTGCCCTTGGCTTATATGGTGAGGTGACTTTCAGTAATGCAAAAGCTGGAGTCTTTCAGGAGGAACCTTACTGAGAAATTTGAATTTTGATCTTTTTCATGGGTCAGTTTTACCCTCTCACATCCTTTTGTTGTGCTGGTGGCAACTGTAGGCAGACCTGTGGTCACAACGTGAAACAAAGCACTCCCCACAGTGTTTCAAGGCGAGATGCTCTAGGCTGGGATTCTCAGGGGTAGTAAATAGATTTTCAGTTTGGGAGCTGTCTATTTGCACACGACCTCATCATGATTCAAGGAGCAATCTGCATGGCTTTGACATTTAAATCGGACCAATACAGGACAAAAACACTAGAGAGCAATATTATTTATGAATGTGCTAAGGGGATCGCTGTTGATCAAATGTGTGGCTCCCCTTTCCCCAGTGTGGAGTTACTGCCGGGGAAACAGATGGCGCTCAACCAGGGGACCCTTCTCAGCCTATATACTGGTCTCACAGTAGGCAGAGCGCAAGGAGGTGTTCATTTCCAGATTTCACTGAAGATCCAGAAGGTGATGAAGCGCTAAGCATCTAAGCTTCTACAACAAGTTTTATTGGAACACAGCCACGCCTGTTCGTTTACTTGTTGCCATGGTTTATGTCCCCACTACAAGGGTTGGAGGGGATGTTGTGACAGACTGAGTTTATAGCTTACTATCTGGCCCTTTAAGAAAAAGAGCCTTGCTTGGAGAATGGGGGGGTATGGGGGGTTACAAGCAATATTAAGGAGTGTGGCATGGAGGACTCCTCTTAGTGGCAACCTCTTCCTGGACTGTTAGACCACTAAATAAATGCCATGACACGCCAACAAATGAGGAAATTGATTCAGACATATAAGTAAAACGTGAGCGATTTCTAAACACAGAATCATGAAAGGCTGCTTCCAGGAATGTCGGGGTGATTTGGAAGGAGGCAATGCCACCAGACTGTCACAGGCAGCAATGATCTTTCTACGTAGGTGTTGTTTCACACCCTTTACGAGCATTTGACTCAGTGTCCTCTTCAAATTACCCTCAGGGAAGACATGTCCTCACACAACCTATACCAAATGCACCTGCCATGTATGAAGGCGGGAGATTGTAGAGTTCCGGCCAACAGAGAAATGGAATGAAAACATGCGCTCATCCAGCAGCTGTAGGAATGCAGGTAAACATAATATAGACAGCATGGCGTGTTATCATGTCACCCTTACCAGGCAGGGTCTTGCTATCTACCCTAGTCTGTCCATAAGCTCACCGCCCCCTGGCTGTTCTGAACCACTGCCAACCTATTAGTAATAATAGGATTCTACTAAGCAAGAGACACACGATTATCCAGTCATCTCTCATGTCATTATTTATTGCACATATATGAATTATATAGGCTTTATAAGCCTTATGCATAATTTGATACATAAGGTAGGTGTTTCTATGACTCCTCAAGAAAAAGAACCACCCTGCTAGATACACGTAGTAAAATTTTATTTTGTTTGGTATACTCTACTATATCATCTGTGTAATTTGTATCAAATTGATATAACCTACACATGTAAATATATATTGGGATTCTTATATGATGTAAAAACTATTGAGATGTAGTGCACATGTACAGTTCTATGATGACATTGATCGTATAATATATAGATTTTCAACTATCAGTCACTGCACAGAGTGGAGCAGGAAACATGTCTCACCTGTAGATATTTCCACTTAAACAGGATGAACTAAGAAACTTACTGGCACTACTAAGGAAACCTTCAAAGATGCTATGAAAAATTGAATATACAAAGTGAATGTTTCCAGTGTCATTGTGATCCAAAGAACCTAGCTTATAACAACAAACTGTGTGGAGGGACGTGCAGGGTCTGGGTAAATGGAAAGGGATCTTGTGTTTCTGACCTGGAAGAATCTGTGTGCTTTAAACATATGGATTATGAATCCACTGCACATTAACCTATAAATGTGTTGTATTCTCAAACAAATTTTGACGGGAGTAAGTTAGCATATGAACAATTGTTCGTAAATGTTATCTCTATTTCACCTCTGTAAGTAGCCAGGAAACGATAGACAAAGCAGGCCAATGCAAAGAAATTTCTGAAGACAAAGCTCAAATCCAATTGTAAAATACATTACAAAATTCTGGACAAAACAAAATTACATATGCCCCCTAAGCCCTGAAATCTTTTCAGAGCACTCACATTTTAAATTTGAAAATGAGGGAGTGTATATGATGAAGTAGGTAAAAAAAAAAAAAAAGTCCATATCATTGAGCTGGGAAGTAGTCTCAACAAAAACAAATGCAGAAACTATGAAGAAAAAGATGAACAGATGAGAGGGAAATTTGAAAGTGCTGTGTGTAAAACCAGGACGCACAAAGCAACAGGCTGCTAAAATGTCTGCACTCTAGTGATAGCGGGTTTTCTCGTATAGGTAGCACATGCACGGAGAAACACAGGCTGCAGGAAGAAAAGAAGAAAGGCTACCAGCTGGGAAGGTGCAATGTCGGTAGAGACAAAGGGGCAGATTAGAAATCTTCCACCTATCATAGCCAAGTGACAACTTTAGAGTCATGGAATAGGACGTTCCAAGAAACGATGAGAGATGCTCGATGGCATTTTCTCCCCAGACTTTTGTCCTGGCTCTAGGAAGTATCTTCCCGAGCAGTGATGAGAGCGGGCACCCCTGAGACCTGTAGGCCAAGTTCCAAAGCCCAAGACATTCAATGTGGAGACCGTACGTGAAGAGGACAGACAGCCACTGTGAGATGTCTAAGTGGGCGCTGGGAGAGAAGTCAGTGACTCTCCTGGAGTGCCGAGTTCCACAGTGACACATACCAATGGCAGCACCCCATGCTCTCTGCATGGATGGCTGAGACCGAGACATAAGGCAACTGAAGGGCACCTCACAATAAATGTAGTTTAGAATAAGTTATCCTTACGTGCACTTTTGACAACGTATTGAAACATTTAAATATCCATTGGTAAGTAATACCTTTCAAGTGTCTCCAGAAACTGCCTGTGGATCTAATTGGAAGAAAGTCAGTCTGCCCATAGGAATGTTCATCTCCCTACTCCACTCCCCGCTGTTTACCCAGGTCCCAACTTACAGCATAGCTTAGATGAGCTCTGGGCTTGCAGACTGTTTGGATCCACCTGAGGTCAGCTGGTCTAAAGGTCTGTGAAATGAGCTAAGGCACTTTCTGAGGGAACTGGTGAGTGCATCACCTCCTTGAGTGTTTGGCCTCGGGCATGACGTAAGAATTGTCAGTTTGCCGTGTGTCATAACGGGAGTTTTGCTTGTGAAAGCCTGGACATTGCCATCTTCACCTCAGCCCTAGAACACAGCAGCCCAACTATTTCCATTGCACTAGTTTGCTCTCCATCTCTCTCTCATTGGTTAACTTGGTTTTTAAGATCTCACTTGAAGCTCAGATTAGTCCAGAGCTGACGATGGAGCCCAGGCTGGCCTTGAAATCGTGGCGATCCTCCCATCTCAGCCTCTCAAGGGCTGGGATTGCGGCTGTGAGACTTCCTTACCTAGTGTTCTCATCTAGTCTTTCTTGCCTCTACCTCCTTAACATAGCAAGCTAAAGTCAGTGGACCTCTGGGCATGCGGAACATGCTTGGGGAGCTATCCATGGCACGGCTCATCCAGTGAGCTGCTTAGAACAGCCTTCCTACCTTGCCAGAGCTGTGGCTGCCCTGGGTTTCACAAGTGTGGGACAGGCATGCCTCCCCCAACCCCAGCTACCTTTTATAGCCTCTTTTACTGAGGAATCCATAGGCAGGATGTTCTTCTCCACCAGTTCCAAGGGCCCTGGGCGGAGAGCAATCTTTTCATTGAGGTCATCTGCGAGGCGGGCTCTTTTCAGCTTCATCTGAGCAGTTGGAATGGATCTTTCTGCCGTGGAGGCTGCAAGGTGGAAACAGGCAGGGTCCGTTTTAGAATTGGATGGCATTTTGTTTGGTTCGCTTTCTTGGCTTGTGGCTACAAAACACTGTGTCACACCATGCCCTACATCCTGATAATGTTTCAATGCAAGCCTCATCACTTCGCAGGGATTAGCTCCAGAGAGCAGACACTTCCAAATAAAGGCAAATGAAGAGGCACGAGAAAACTGGAGAAACTCGCCTTGAGAGGATTTGTTTTTTTAAAAAAAAAAATGCAATTTGGCAATTTTGTAAGCAAGCAGTTCATGGGTCCATGCGGCTGGCTTGACCCTAGGTTGCTGGCTTTTGAGAATGATTGGCACAGGCGGGGCCTACAGTATACATCATCTCCTGCTGAGAGTTATAGGGGAGTGAACCTTCTAGGGCTTTTGGACTTGTCAATGCTGTGATGATGACTGGGAGTCAAATGTGACGATACGTTGTAAAAGGAAAAAAAAGTCCTTTGAAACTGAAATTTTAATTAAACAGAAGGAGTTTTAAAAAGAAACTGAATTTATCCAACAGGCAGTTTCTCATCATTTGGAGCTTGGAAAAGGTGAAGTATAGGGTTCTAAATTCTCCCCTTTATGGCTGCCCCCAAATGTTCTCATTAGGGTGAGCTGTGAGTGATTTCCGTGAAAAAAAAAATAAGGAAAATCTAGCCAACCTATGGCTGTGGCGGAGAAATACAGGGTCTGTCTTAACATGCTGATCTGGAAAGATGAGGCGTTAATAGACGGCTCTCCCACCCCTCTACCAGACCCGGGGTCTGGAGCCTGTGACTGGGCATTTCCTACACAGCAGAGAAATCTCGCAATCGCTGGCCATGCTTGTGTGGAAGCTCCACCCGGAAGAGCAGGAGTGTTGGGGCTGCAGAGGTGACCCAACAGGTAAGAGCATTGACTGCTCTAGAAGGGACTCCAGTTTAGTTCCCAGCACCTATGTCAGGGGCTCACAACTGTCCGGAACCCCAGCTGGGGGGGAGGGGGATCTGACGCTCTCTCCTGGATTCTACCAGCCCTCTAGTCAGATGTTACTCCTCCTCCCCTCGCTCCTGGCTGGACTCCACTTCCCAATTCACCCTGACATAGCCTCTCAGCTCTTCTCGCACCGGCCCTCAGCCTCTCAGCCTGCCACGGATGGATCCACTCATTTTACGGGCAGATAGTTTTCTGTGCCAATCGCTGCAGGCAACCCCCGCCCCGTTTTGCCCTCGCGGCATACTGTGCTGCCTTTTGCAATCTGTTTCCTATTTCCTGTCCCCACCTGAGTGAGAAACTCAGGAGAGAGGAGCCATTTGTGTCTTAGTGGGTCTTTGGTACTCTGGGAAACTAATTCTCACTTCCTGTTGGGAGACAAGGAGGCTCCGTGGAAGAGACAGGCCACAGAATCAAGGGCTGGTGTGGTGGAGAACCTGATATTGATGGCGGTGATGAAAGAAGCAAGTGTTTAAAGAGCTGGGCAGGAAAGTTAGGCAAGCGTTGAGTCACACCGCCCCTCTTAGGCCTCCTCCACCATGGCGCCCTCTGTGTGCGTGGGATCCCAAATGCCCTGGCTGTGCATGAGAAAATAAGACTAGCAGGGAACTACCCACGCTGCCCCAGTCTTTTTGAGTTGTCTGTTTTTATTATTAGATCAATACATTTGCTTCCCAGAACTGGGCCACGAATGCACATATTTCCATGTTTAGTTTGTCTTCCCAGAATTTGTCTAAAAACCTGGTTTGCTTTCTGCTGTTTTCACTAAACATCCACTAAGCTTTTCCTTATTAACTCATTATTCTTCAAAACCCTAGCTGTGTCGGCTGTGTGGTATTAAACTAGACAGAGCACCCCAGTTTACTGGGGGGGTCCCCTATTGTTGGACATTTTACCAGTTTCAATGTTTTTCCCCTCCAAATATAACTCCTTGCTAAAGACATTGCATGCAAACCTTTACAAATGCAGGAGTAGACGCATGATCAAGGAGTTTGGCACACTCTGCCTAGCTGCCCTGTAGAAACTGACCTGGCTGCACCCCACCAACAGAGTACAAATGTGGCGTTTTTGTCACATACAATATTTATTTTTATTTTTTTAAATTGTTTTTATTGAGCTATATATTTTTCTCTACTTCCTTCCTTTTCCCTCCCCTTCTACTCTCTCCCAAGGTTCCCGTGCTCCCAATTTACTCAGGAGATCTTATCTCTTTTTATTTCCCATGTAGATTAGACCCACATATGTCTCTCTTAGGGTCCTCGTTGTTGTCTAGGTTCTCTGGGATTGTGAATTGTAGGCTGGTTTTTCTTTGCTTTATGTCAAAAAGCCACTTATGAGTGAGTACATATTATATTTGTCTTTCTGTGTCTGGGTTACCACACTCAATATGATGTTTTCTAGATCCATCCATTTGCCCACAAATGGAGTACTACACAGCAGAAAGAAACAATATTTATTTTACTAACTCAACCATTGAAAATCTGTATCACAGCTGAAAGGCATTTCTTGCACAATTTGCATAGCTAGAATTTTGTGCCAACATGACAGCGGCTCCCAGGGTCTTCATAGATGCCATTGTAAAGGAAGTAAGAATTTTGTCACTTGTGCCCGAGAGCCCTTAGGTTCTTCAGCGCCTCCCCTTCAGATTCTGTGCTGCCTTCTCTCTACCTTACAGAGTCTCACTCACTTCATGGTGGCAGAGTGGCCAGGAAGCCTTGGAAGGCTGGAGACGATGCTGATCAAAGAGAAAAGACTCAACTTCCTCTCTATCAGGGCCTTTCCTACTCTGTACAGCTTGCACCCAGACTTGGAAGGAAATTCATATTCTAGAGAGAGCACCCTGGTGTTGGGCACAAGCTGCACCTTGGATGCCCCTCCATCTTCCTGAACCTGGACCGTACTTCATAACCCAGCTCCTTTCCTTCCCTTCTGCAGTCTATTCTGAGTTAGATGTCTGGCTCCCTTCTGGGGCCTCCTCTGTGCATTCCCATCACCGTGCATTCCCATCACCGTGCATGCTCTCTGTGCATTCCCACCACCATGTGTGCATGCTCTCTGTGCATTCCCACCACCATGTGTGCATGCTCTCTGTGCACTCCCACCACCATGTGTGCATGCTCTCTGTGCATTCCCACCATCATGCACGCTCTCTGTGCATTCCCACCACCGTGCATGCTCTCTGTGCATTCCCACCACGATGTGTGCACGCTCTCTGTGCATTCCCACCACCATGTGTGCATGCTCTCTGTGCACTCCCACCACCA
Organism: Dicrostonyx torquatus; assembly: GCA_028555095.1. Taxonomy (NCBI): domain Eukaryota; kingdom Metazoa; phylum Chordata; class Mammalia; order Rodentia; family Cricetidae; genus Dicrostonyx; species Dicrostonyx torquatus. The sequence goes on along the minus strand of JAQHUG010000025.1, from coordinate 6,317,370 downwards.
TGTGTGCATGCTCTCCGTGCATTCCCATCACCATGTGTGCACGCTCTCCATACATTCCCGCCACCATGTGTGCACGCTCTCTGTGCATTCCCACCACCGTGCACGCTCTCTGTGCATTCCCACCACCATGTGTGCACGCTCTCTGTGCACTCCCACCACCATGTGTGCATGCTCTCCGTGCATTCCCACCACCATGTGTGCATGCTCTCCGTACATTCCCACCACCATGTGTGCATGGTCTCCGTGCATTCCCACCACTGTGCAAGCTCTCTATGCATTCGTAACATGCATTTTCTCTCTTGTGCTGGGTGGTGAATGCTAATACTCATGTCTTTTTTCTCTGTTACCCTGGAGGGTTCACTAAGGGCAGACACCCACATCTTGGTCATCTCTGCACTGACAAGGTCAGCCAAACCCTTGCAACCACCAGTGCAGCCCTTTCTCACTGATCAAAGAGTTCACAGAAAATGTCCAAATAGAGGCTGAGCCTCTCTGAAGCTGGGCACCAGAGGTCAGAGCATTCCCATTGCAGGAAAGGCCTCTGCTCCACTCAGGTGTGGGACTAAGGTGGCAACCAGGTGTTTGCTTTGTTTCCTATTTCCTAACATGGTCGGAGCATCCCGGGGTAGAGCTTCACGGATCAGCATTGGTTTTTCTGAGATCGTTATTTCCTACACACTAGAGCAGTGGTTCTTGACCTTCCTGGTGCTGGGACCCTTTAAGACAGTTCCTCAAGTTGTGGTGGCCCCCAATCATACAGTCATTTTTGTTGCTACTTCTTAAGTGTAATTTTGTTACTGTTATGAGTCACGATATAAATACCTGTGTTTTCTGATGGTCGTAGAGGACCCTTGTGAAAAGGCCATTTGAACCCCAAAGGGGTTGCAGCCCGCAGACTGAGAAGCGCTGCACTAGAACAAAAAGGCATCCACAGGGCAGAATCAAGCTGCTGCTTGATGACTATGGGAACAACTCGATAAACCCCCTCACGTGGACAGAGGAGGACTCTGCAGGTGCTCAGCAAGATGATGGAGTTGTCTGGCCTTAGAGTCAGGAATGGTGTCGGTGAGGCCGGAAATCAAATCTGAAGAAAATGTGTGGCTTTCTGAGTCTTCTATGTGGCTAAGAATGACTGGATGACTGTTCAAAAATGCCCCAGTGCAAAGCTGGTACATATATGCCTATGTGTGTGTGTATATATATGGTTTAGAAAAATTTTTATTTTTTTAATTCATTTATCTTTGGAGAGTCTTTTAAAGGAACTTAGCAAATACAGAGACAGGAAGCTCTAGCAAAATGGCTTCCTGCTGGGCAGGCACGTCCTTGTTTATGATTTAGGTAGCCTTACCTTGGAGAATGTGCATATTAACCAGGCTGCCACGATCAGATCTGTTTCTGCCCTTGTGCTTTAGGGAATCTTCACTCTGTAGAAAAAAAGCACAAAACTCTCAATTTCTCTCCAAAGGAAAAAGTACTCTATGAGTAGCAAATGGAAAATACCCCTCTTTCTCCATGGTTTTTGCAAAGAAACACAAAATTTCCCCTTAGAATTTCAGTATGGAAAACAAGGGCAGAGGGGTGAAAAGCCTGGGCCCGAGTCAAGGGCTCTAAATACATAAACACAAAGGCAGTCTAGCGATGTTAATAAGGCAGTCGACCTCGAGTCATTTTGCTATAATGGATCGGATTGCCTAATTGTCACAAAAGCAATCAAGGTCAGAGATAAAACATTGTACAAACTTGCACTACATTAGGACTTTCTACAGTCCTTGCCAGTGGTCTCTGACATGGCCAAGTGTGGAACCTGCAGTCCAGACTTTGGAAGGAACCGGGGAAATGTGGTTTGTCACATCTCATTATCGTGGAGGAGCTGTCTGAAGAACTGACAGGCTAGGCTCAAACCAACTGAAGATCGCAGGCTTCTAACTCCCTCTTCTAGGTTCTTCCCTCTCCATCTTCTAGGTCTCCCCACTGCTGATGACATCTGTTGTACATTATTCTGCCTTTCTGGGAATCCCAGCCCTTCACAAACAAGTTGGGAGAACCGCAAACTCTGTTCTTCCTGTCTATTCACAGACAGGATACAAGGTGCAACTAAGACAAGGAAAGACACCAGCCAGCCATTCCCATGTCCCAGAAGGTGCAGCGGCTCCTGCATTGTATTGATATCACTGATAATATCAGGAGTGGAAATCTATGATAAATGTGATCAATGAGTAGGTCAAATTTTCCTTTAAATGAAAAACTGAAATAAACCAAACGACCCTGTCTCCCAAATGAGAAAGTCAAATGAATGTCATTCTTTGTGTAGCTCCCTCCACTCACAGCCTTCATCTTTCCACTGAACCTTCTTATGGAAATCTGATTTTGCTAAGAATGACTGTACTGACAGGGCAGTGGTGGTGCACAACTTAACCCTAAGACTCAGAAGGTAGAGGCAGTCAGATCTCTGTAAATTTGATGTCATCCTGGTCTACAAAGGGAGTTCCAGGACAGGCTCCAAAGTTGCACAAAGAAATCCTGCTTTGAAAAATAAAAACAAAACAAAACAAAATTGACTGTAGTAAAAGATAACTCAGTGGGAAGGCCAACCTTACTTCCTTTCTTAAAGGTATTTTGACCTTTTGACCTCTAGCCTATCTTTGATGACTATCCTCCAACCTGGAGTGATTAAAAACATTTCCTTTTTAAGCCAAAAACTATCACTCTTTTTTTTTTTTTTTTTCTTTTTTTTTTTTTGTTTTTCGAGACAGGGTTTCTCTGTAGCTTTGGAGCCTGTCCTGGAACTAGCTCTTGTAGACCAGGCTGGTCTCAAACTCACAAAGATCCGCCTGCCTCTGCCTCCCGAGTGCTGGGATTAAAGGCGTGCGCCACCACTGCCCGGCAAAACTATCACTCTTAACGCTTTCACAGGAGATGTCATTTTCACAGTTGATTTTGTCCATGGGAGTCAGAGTCTACACAGAATGAGGACAGGGTTGCGGACTTTCCTTTGGAATTTGTTGTAGAAATCCTACGCACCTGAGCCAACATTTTAGCATGCAATACCTACACCCTGTCAGACATGCCATGTTCAGAGAAGGCAGTTTGCAAATATTACCTTGTCACTCTCCAAATTTTTTCTTGGGTCATGGAATTCAGTTGGACTTTTCAGTGCTGCAACAGAAAGATAAAGAGATGAGTAGGGGCTGGCTTGAGGCGGGGTCAGTCTTGCAGGGTTGCCGTGTGCTTGCTGAGCTATGCACAGTCTGGAAGTGATGGCCTCTACCAGGCTACAAGCAACAAAGAAGAGAGACCCAGAAGATGCCAGCTGCCCAGAAGCCACAGGAGACAGAGGAAGGCAGAACTCGGGGGTAAACCAAGAAGAGCAGCAGAGGCAGGCTACGTGACAAGAGAAGTGGTGGAGGCAGGCCATGCCAGGTTTCTGAGGACACGGGGGGAGGGTCTAGAATAACATTGGTTTGAGGGCTAAGTGGGGCAGCTAAAACCCTCACTGACTTCGCTAAGCCTTTAGTTCTATAAGCTTGGGGGATAGTTGTAGTCTTGGATGCATGTGGCTATCCTGGAGAAAGAGACTATTTCGGAATAGAATGTGGCTGGTTGATCATGAACAGGCAGTCAAGGGTGTCAAGTGAGAAGCTGAGATTCAGAACATGAGAGCTCAAAGGGGCCAGTGAACTCCAATCCCAACCCTAACCAAAGTGGGGAAACTGAGGTCCGTGGACATGGATTGCCTTGTACCGGAACACTCAGTTGGATCCTAGGTCCTCTGATTCCCTCATTTTTTTTTTCCAGGAGTGGGGTTTCAGCTGCTCTCTGGCAGCAGAGGTGGGCTTCCCCAGGCAGTCCTGTCCAGTGGCACAGAGTGGCACAGGACAGCCAACCTGCCCCAGTTAGCACTTCCGGTCTTCTCTGTGTCCTCCCATCTCTCCTTGGAAGCTCCTCTTCACTAGGGTTCCGTAAACTCAGAGTAGTGAAAGTGCAGACCAGCTTTCTGCACACATCTGAATTTTGTGTTGGCTTCCTGGCCGCCTGGGAACAGTGTCAGCTGGAAGCCATAGACAATCAGGCTTCACTGCAAGTGAAGAGGTTGAGCAGAGTACAGAATTGCCTTGCTTTTCTTAGATTAGTCATCCGCCAGGATACGTTTATGAAACACATGATCCAGATTCTACAAATATTCTAGCAGGTGTCCACATTACAGACAAGGAAGTCATTTTCTGAATATTGAATTGGGTTTCTGGCTAGGTCTCTCTCTCTCTCTCTCTCTCTCTCTCTCTCTCTCTCTCTCTCTCTCTGTGTGTGTGTGTGTGTGTGTGTGTATGTATGTGTGGTGTGTGTGTGTGTGTACCCGTACATGCACTTTAGCTTTGAAAACTACACAATTCTCCTACTAGCCTGGTGGAGTTCAAGCTAACAGGACCTGGTAGGTACCACAGTGGGGATTGGTCATATTATTTTCTCTGTAGGATGCTGTTTGGGCACACTTATCAATTCCCCCAGCTCATTCCCACATTAGCAATGCTGACCAAAGGCCATGCCAAAATTGTTCCAGCCGGCTGCTTTGTATCCAATACAGTCGACATGACTCGTTCTCTCTTTGACTGGAGCAACTGTCTCTTTTTCAAAGGGAAAAGGATGGATACTTAGCTTGAGTGTCATATTTCACACTGACCTGGAAAGGATTTTTCAGTTTCGGTTTGATTGTCACATATTCCACCTTAAAATGGGCCCCTCAGCCACACTTACTACTGTCGATTTCCCCCCCACCCCGCTTTCTTTCTCACTTTTTCCCAGCCAAGTTCTGAGAGATAGCGTGTAGTGCTACTGTGGCTCATGTACTTTCTTCGACAGGAATCCCGGTGCCCTTGGGAAGGAGGCTTGCCTTTTCTCATATTCGATCCCTGGAACTTTACGATGGGAGCATACAGAGTGATTCCTCCTCGCCAAGCTACCAGGTCACAGAGTCTCCTTGGGCCCCTGTATTGTGTGCATTCGGCACCAAGAGGTGCTTACCTCTGTCCCATCACCTAGTGTCCATAGAATTGAGCATTACATGTTAGTAGGGCTGACTTACTTTCATCACCAGTAAAGGAATTGATTCTAAACTGACCTTTTATTGAGTAGTTAGGAAGAATAACGTGATTTTCCTGGAGGTAATCTCCAAAGGGAACCACATCTTTAGATATTGCCCACATTCTAAACACAGTTTGTTTGTTTTTAAAAATTATTGTGCGTGCCTTTGTATGTATGGCGTGTATGTGGGGGCACTAGCTGAGGGCCATGTGTGCAAGACAGAGGACGACTTTGTGGGGTTAGCTCTCTCTTTTCACCATGATGTGAGTTCTGGGCATTGAACTCCTTCTATCAGATTTGTGTAGCAAATGCCTTTAGCCACGGAGCCATCTTGCTGGCCCACACAATTGCTTCTAATTGGACATGAGGGGAATTTACCGATTCTGCATCCTTGAGATTCTTCAGGTCTCACTAGTGGAGCTTCTCCCTTTTCTAAGAAACACTACATTCCCTGCCCTGGTTCTACAAAGCCACGACTCGTGACTGTGTCCCTTCCTTTTCTGGGAAACGACCGGAACAGTTTAGTTCTCCGTGTTAGGAGCACAAGGTCTTCTGGAACCTTCTACCGCAGGGTAGGAAGCTATGTCCATTTAATGAGGTCTTGAGAAGAACAGGAAGAGGCCTACATGCTGCCCTTACTGAATAAATGCTCTCCTCAGGGCTTGCTGTGGGTGTTGGGTGTGCTATGGGGCACTAGCTTGAGGTCACACTGTGGAAAACTCCCCAGCAGAGTGGCCCTGGGGTTGAGGTTTGCCTACCCTGTGACTCCAGAGAATGTGGGCTCTAGCCATCTCCCCTGCAGGCCTCCAAAAGTCGTAATGCCTCCCTCAGTTGATTATTATTTTTTTTAAATACACAAAGGACCACTTCTGCTGCCAGCCCAGGGAGTATCAAATGGCAAAATTTCATATTTAAAGGACACTGACATTTAAGATGGAAAAGGAATTTGGATTTCTAAATTAAAAAAATAAGTCTATGTGATTTCAAATTAGAATTCGACTATAAATCCAGTCAGCCACACATCTGACTTGTTCCCCTGGAGGAGGATTAATCGCTCCTCACAGGGGAATTCATGTTCTCGCCTCAGCGTTTAGTCGCAGGCTATTCCTATTTCTGTCCCCGCAGCTCCAGCTAATTTGGGTCAGCTGTGTGGATAAACATTCGCCTAGATAAGAACAGGCCTCCTGCAGTCCCTTCTGCTCCACTCCAACTTCAAGGGGATCCGATGAAGAAAAGAGGCCGAGGTTGCAGAGAACTCATTAAGGCTGAGGCGGGCTTTTTTTTGCCGAGGGCTGGGCTTTGGTGTTGAGTGGCAGCCCATCAGGGATGCCGTGGCACTGACTTCTCTCTAGGGGACCTCTCACTACCAGGCCCAGAGAAAACCGAGTACTCTGTCCTACTCTACTGAATAGAGACAGAAGAAGACGCCAAGAGCCACAGTTGTTTCTTAAGACAGGCCTCCGGACTGGCAATTCGCAGCATCAATTGGGAACTTGTTAGACATTCGGGCCGTTGAACTCCATCTCAGAACCACAGCCTCAGAATTTCTGGGGGTGAAGCATAGGAATTTGGCTTTGAACAAACTCTCCAGGAGTTGTTGATACCCAGGTTTAAGGAACAACAGTCCGTGGGACTTGTAAGGCTACTGTGCCCCTACTGAAGGTCTCACAGACACAGCGAGTTCTAACGAGAAGCACTGGATTGGAATTGTCGGTATTGGATTTCAGCTCCTAGAAAGGATGCTCAGGTGACTGACAGTCTCTTTTGCCATTGCTGCCTGGAGTCATAGCAATGTAGTTTAAAAGTGCCAGCTCCGGTGAGAACCATTTTCTAGTCAATTTGTAGCTCATTTGTTAGTGAAAATAAACACGTGAATTAATAATGAGTACTTATTAGGTTTTTTTAATTTTAATTTTATATGTTTTGGTGTTTTGCTGGCAGATATGCCAGTGTACCGTGTGTGCCTGGTTCCCACACTGGCCAGAGAAAGATGTCAGATCCCCTGGAACTGAAGTTACAGAAGGCTGTGAGTTACCATGTGGGTGCTACAGGGTAGTCTGTGGGGAGGGAGACACAGTCATTTCCATATGTGAGACTCACGGTGCTGTGTGATTAAAGGCATCCTGGGTACCTGAGAATTTAGGACCCATCTAGTTGAGACCTCTCCTTGCAGGTATAACCTTGAACTAATCCAGTAGGTTTTCAATACTCTTGGCTTCCCACTTATAAAGCGGGATTCATGGAGTTTGCCATGCTTCCTTGCTCTGAAAGGCGAACAAGCCTTGAATACTTCCCCCTGAGCGGCCAGCATACAGGCTTCGTGGAGGTGATAGCAACTTGGAAATTATTCCATCTATGTATCTATCTCTTTCTCTTTGAGGGGGAATTGGTAATAAATCACTTATTCTGTGCTCAAATTATAGTCTTTGGGGTTTGAAAACAGTGTATTTGCCCAATGTAGCTGGTGGCATTTAAGACCTGGCATATACACTCTGAGTCTGACCTCACACATGCAAATTTTTGGGAGTTTCTCCCAGAGACAAATTCAAAGCGTGTCTCCAGTGACTGGTTTTCTGCTTCTTAAGAAACAGGCAACTGGAAAATCGAGGGAGAGATGAAAGAGAAGAGAGAAGACACAATTCCAGCTTGGCACGGAAGTTCAGGGTACCGTCCCCTAGCTCTGAGGGCAAGATGGTAGGGAGAAAGGAAGAGGCAGACAGATTAATCCCCTGGTGCCACGCGTTCTGCTCAGGCAGCCAACAGTGTGTGGTAGGTGCCCGTGGGGAGAAGCCAAGTCAGCTGGTGCACTGAGAAAAGGCAGGGGGACTCTGTCCCGTGAATGGGGAGTGGGTGTGGGGATGGCCCGTCATTCTTCTGGCTACTCAGGAATGCCACAGAGTTCAGGGGTTTACCAAGGCTTTGCGGTAAGTATGTGGCTGATGTAGCTTGGATTAGTCTGCAAAACAAATAAAGGCAGCACCATTCACCGACAGCTCCTCGAATCTCCAAATTCATTTACAAAGATCAGATCATTGAACTCAAGCTGCCCAGAAATCCTTTTCCAGTCAGAGCTGGCTTTCTCTGAAGCTGTGGGCACACAGTGACCTCTCTGGCCTCTAGGTCCTCAAAAATCTATCCCAGTTCTTTCCTCTCCTTTTCCATTTTAGGAAGACAGCTGTATCTCTGTATTCCCTGAGTTTATCCCCATTAGGTGTTCTTTAGTAGCAGAGAGGGAGGGAACACTCAGGTTCCTCCTTCAAACCCCTTGATACCCATTCTCAAGAAGGGCTCTATACTTTCCCCAACTTCTCAACAGAAACAGTTAAACTAGGGCTCCATGGAGTAGCTCCTTAGTGACTCAGAAACTCTGTCTGATTCCTGTGTGTATGCCCCAGGTACAGCCTTACTCCTCCTAGTGGATGCCCATAGTTCTAAGGCCATTTTAGTACATCCAGGTCAAGAGGCTGAGAATCTTTTATGTGGGAGCTTTGGAAGGGGTCAAAATAAGATGGAGCCATTTAAGATTCTGAATTCAAGATGGGGACAAGTCCGAGCCAGATCAAATCCTAACACAGAGGTGGGAGTTGGGCATGAAATTCCACCTCTAACTCTGGGGTTATTGACAATTGTTAGCTGCTGGGAAGAGGGGGTTTCCTCTAAGAGTGTAGCCCCAGTAAGTTGATGATGCTCCTTTGGAAGCCTACATGTCCAAAAATATTTGCACATCACAAGTTGGTCTTGATGGGTTTAAACAAAACGACACAAAGTTGGTTGGGTAGGGAATCTGGGGTGTGTCTGGGAAGAGTGAATGTAAGCGAAACTCTTCATGGAGCTATCAAAGGAATAATACAAATTTTAAAAATGAAAAGCGTCTGCCTGGGAGGGTGATGCTCAGGGGTAAGAAGTGTAGGGAGGATAAATGTATGAAAACATAAAGGAGCACCCTTTCTTGACATTCCCGAGGCAAGAGGGAGCCCTCTTCTAAAGCCCCAAGAGTGCACTGTCTTCATAGCCTACATCCTTGAGCCTGCAGGCCTGGTGAAGACATCCTTTCAAACCCTAGCTTCAGTGGAGTCAGACAGTTCCATCTGGGGAATCATATGTGTCTGAGAGATAATTCAAAGCAATAAAGCTTTAGATTTCACGGCTGTTTGGAAAGCATGAACTTTTGCCACTCACTGTGAAAGCTATCTTAGGATATGGCTCAGCCTCCTACTCAGGTCCAAAGAACACTTTTTTTCATTAAGTTGTTCTAAGGTTCTACATTGGCCTAAGAATGTAAGAAGACATCTGTCTTCACTTCTAATCAAAAGATGGTGCATTTAATTTCATTCAAATCACCAGAAGAGGAGAAACCATAAACGCATACAAACACAACATGAATGTTTTTAAAGTGACTGGAGGCATTGGGAAAAAAAATGTTGCTGCTACTGGTGTGGACTGTTTCTTACTTAGCAGCAACCTCAAAGCCTGCACATTACATGAAGAAGGAAGGAAGGAAATTGAACCCTGTTGGACTAGGTGGACAAGTCAACTGGAAAGTACATCTCAGCTCCTTGGGGTCAGAGAAGAGAGAACACAGTTTATCGTCACACTGAGAAAAAGTGAGATCCGTCAGAGCTGGTAAGAGTGAAACATCTTGCTGAGAGGACTGGGTCATCCTCCATGTCTTAACAGAGGGTCTCTGCAGGACGGGAATGAAAGCCAGGGTCTTTTCTGCACTAAAAGTGGGTGTTGCACCATGAGTCTCACCCCACCTTCCTACTTGAATATTTTGGTCACAATGACTTACCTTCTTACAAATGTAAAACAATTTCTTTTGAACATTTGAAAGAAAGCATCTGTGTGGGGTCTGAGCCTCACGGGTAGAAAAGGGATCTGTGTGGGCACTGGACATCACAGGTGCTGACCTCTGCTTTACCACACAGAGAGCTGGCATTCCTGCAGGCTCTGGAGAAAACCCAATGTAAAGAAACAAAACAATTGCCCAAGAGTGGCAGTTTCCCTTTAACTACGCATATGTGACAATTTAGAATAAGTCACCAGCGTGGCCTTTGGTTTTGTGTGTAGGCAATTTATAGTAAGTTGTGAAATTTTTGAGAATTAGTTATTTCACACCATGGGCCAAGTGAGATTTTACAATAATCTTATTTTATGTATTAAGTTCTTGCAAATTAAAAGGAAAGGGACCTGGAACACACTGGATCTGCTTTAGGACATTTGAAAATTCTTAGGTCTTCAGTTTCATCTCCATGAATGTTAGCTAGAAATAAGGATTTGACTACCGTGAGTGTCTCATATCTCTGCTGAAGAGAACTGTCTCTCTAGTGAGGAGACTTCAAGGCTCTGAGGAGAGCTGAGGAGAGGCCCAGGGAGTGTGCGGACCATTAGCAGTGCCTTGGCTAGAAAATGTGTTGATGGTTTCCTGAAACACTTAAAAAGAAAAAGAAAAACTGAAAAACTTTTTAAAAAAAAATCAGAGAATTATCTGAACTTTATAGCTGTTTGTCCTTTCATTTTTCTCTCCTCTCCTTTCCTCTTTCTCTTAAAAAAATTGAAATAATAGTTGAAGGTCTTCTTGGGGCAGACAATGAGACCGCACTGAATTAGACTTATTGTCAGATCCCCCAGCATTCTGAATTCCTCCCTGGAGTCATCTTGGTCATTATTGTGGGCCTCTCAGTGCATGGCTCTGGATTCTGTACACAGTTAATAAAATGTGTTAAATAAGGTTAAATCCAGGAGAATCCGAGCCTTTTGGAGCCTCTCACCCTCATTTGTCTTTAGGTATGGTCCCCTGGTGTGCTGTGTCAGGCTAGTTCCTAGTAGGACTCTGGGCCCCACTGGTCCTTTCTCTAGCTTCCTGAAGAGAGCTGAGCAGAGCAGGCCCAGCCACACAGGGTCTGCGGTGTTGGCCAGACACCCACACACTTTCCCACAGCAGGAACTGCTTCCTTAGAAACTCTAGTTGGGAGGGGGTGGCTAATGACGAGCAACCCTTTATCAGCTGGCTGGGTTTCAAATGAGACATTTTATTCTTTGCAGGACTTCCCTGCACTGAAAATGACTTGATGATGCAACGAACTGTAAGCATTTTAGTAGTGCTTTGTTGGTATCTACCCTACTCGAGCCTGAAAATTCTGGAGAAGAAAACATTACATCTCCACTCTGCTCCCTTACAGGAAAAGATGTTCCACCCGCACACCTGAACATGACAGCTGCGACCTGAACTACATCCCAGGGGTCATCGCTGTCTTAACCTTCTATTTTTCACTTGTCTCCAGATTAATCTCCATAGGCTTCAAAAATATTCTTATCCAAAAGCCAGCTGTGAAATCCAGGTTCACCATTTGGGCATGTGGGCTAAATTTTTGTTTTAAAACAGTTGTGAACATGGATGAACTAAGAGGTTCTGGTGTGCGTGAGCCATCTGCCCTTCCAAAATGAGGAGGAGACACCTCTGAGGACGTAGCCATGAGATTTGCAGTCTCAGATCCCTAGCTTCCATCTTTCTCACTTTCAGGAGACTGACCAGACAAAAACACCAGACACGAACTTGCCGCCTCTGTTTCCCAGCAGGACAGTGCTGCTGGAGCAGTCAGTACTGAGACTACAGGACCGTCTGTCCCTTCTGTGCTCAGGAAAAACTCTAAAAAAGTTTTGCTCCAAAGGTCCCTGCCATCCACCATTTGGCTGCTTAGCTAATATGAAGGCCACTTTTGAATTACAAAAGGAAAAGCTGAAAGATTCTCAGCTCTGGGCAGTCCTTGGGCCTTAATACTTACTTATACATATTAACCACTATAGTCTTGTCTAGGGTACAGTCTGAGAGCTGTGCATTAAACACTGTGCAATGGTTCAGATTTCCACAGGTGTTATTATGAACAGTGATTTTTATATTTTATTTGAAGAATGAATATGACCTAGAAGAATTGGAACTGTGATTTCATATCTGGGACACCTTCCCCTGTACTTCCCTAGACAACCAAGAATTAGCTTTAACTGTTAGAAAATTTCAGATAATCCTCAAAAACCTGTGATAATCCTTCTCTGACTAATACTTTGGGCAGTAGTTCAAATTATAGTAGTCATGCTTGAATGGTATTGCAACTGAGTCTTCTACAAAGGAAATGCTTGACAATATTTAATTAATTGTGGGTTCAAATAGGGGAACACAAACCAAAAAAAAAAAAAAGAAAGAAAAGAAAATAGCATACATTTGGTATTTCCAGAAGAACCAATTTCAAAAGTAGGAGCAGAGCCAGGGATGCCCATTATCCACTGAGTTTACCCTGAGAGTAAATCTACCATATTGGAGTCTTAGGAGCAGTCTCTACGTAGGCAAGGGTAGGAGACAAAACATCCACAGCGTAGATGTCTTTCGGATTCAGGTTCCCGAGGATCTCTGCTGAGAGATACATTGCCCGAGACTAGCTGATCTCTAGGGTCCTTTTGCCTCCCGGATATCATAGCGCTGAGGGGGATGAGGAAGAGAGGAGAGTACTCACGTGGTATCAAGCCTTGGTTAGCCAGCTGCTCCTGGGTCCTTCGCTGTTGAAGCCGTAACTGTAAGACTTGGAAAAGGAAGCACGAGCGTGTGAGTTGGGACAAAAGGACCGCAGTCATATGTTTTCATCACACTTTCCTAGCCCTTCCGGTTTAAGGTCCAGAACAGCTTTGAACATGACGGTGAAATACATTGTTATTTCTGAGGCAGACGAGAGAGAAGCATGAGAGGAGCAGGGAGCTCGCAGGGCTGCGAGTCTACGCAGCTAGAAGATTGGGCTCCTTTAAAGAGACTATTATTTCTCCACACGGTGTTTCCCCCTCTCTACTACACTGTTTCCGAGATGGATGTGACCCAGTGCCAATGACTCCAAACGGGAGACAAAGCGAAGAAAACATCAGCTGAGAAGACCCGCTGGAGCCCAGATCCCATCACCACTCCTTAGTGTGCACCTGGACACCCTGCTGACTCTCCTGGATCTCGGATTTCTCATTTGTTATAGGAGCCACACCTACCTGTCAGCATTGCTATGAAGCCCAATAAAGCAAGTGTATGCAGAGAGCTTAGCAAAGGACCTGTCAGCAATGCTACCGTTAGATGCTAGAACTAGGAGAACCTGGGGTTCTTATGGGAATTTAAAGGTTATCAGATTTATGCCTCTCTTAGGGAAAAAAAACACTATAAATTATCCAAACATTATATTATGTACATGCATTAGATATTCATAACACAAAGATCATGCATAAAACATGTACCTGTAAAATGTTAACACTGCATAGTAAAGGATTGTTAAAATATGAGTAGAATATTTACAATTTTTTTCCTCTCCCTCAAATACATTCTACCTTTGGAAACACAGCTTTCCCTTCATGAATATTCTATTTTCTCAGAAAGATTCTGGTTTTCCATCCTGATCCTTGGCTTTGGTTGTTGGGAATAAGAATGTACCTTAGTCAGCTCCATCACTGTCACCAAATACCTGATGTAAACGCTGTGGAGTGGAAGGGCTCATTTAAACTTGTACATTCGGAGGTTAAACCAACCCTGTCACCAAAAACAGGAAACGCTGAACAAACCACACACACACACACACACACACACACACACACACACACACACACACACACACACCCTGAAGAATAGCAAACATTATTTAAGCAGATTGCAGAGAGGACCAAAGCTTGGAGAAATGACTTGAAGTTCCGACTTTGGAAGCTTAGGTTGAAGACAGCCGCAGTGAGAAAAGTGACAGAAACACCTAGAACTCCAGAAGCAAAGCAAAGCTCAAACTCCTGGTCAGAAGCATTAGGGACCCGTGTTCTGCTAAGGGCTACCAACTGTCAGAGTGAGATGAGAAGCTCAAGCAAGAGGACAGCTAGGAGCAGGGGGGGGCTAGCTCATCAAGATCCCCCAGTTTCACACTGATGCCTATTGTTTCCATGGGTCAGACTCTAGACACAAGGGCGAGAGTCAGCTTGGTTTGTGTCTCAGTGGATTAATTGTCTAATATGATAAACACAGAAAAATCTGTATTTCCAGAGGATTGTGACGGACATTGGGGTTATATAGTATATGACTTGTCCAATGTCTGGGGAGCAGTTTAAGATCACACACAAAGAAACAAGTCATTGTAACACATGCTAAGTGAAAATGACAAGATAAAATAAACCCACGTTTTGGTCTTGGGTTGGGATTACCTATGGTTGGGATTACCAGACAAGGATTTAAAGGGAGTGATTTTCAGCCATGCTCAATAAAGTCAAAGAAGCAATGATCCAAATGAATGCAAGGATGATCAATCAAACTACAACACACAGAGAGATATGAAATTGGAATACCGCAAACCTAAGTGTAGAATGGTCTGGAAACACTATTTCGTGGAAAATGGGTTTACTAGTTCTGTAAACGACAAAGGGCTGAGCCATCTCAGAGGCCCATCGAACTGAAGGAGGAAAACAGATGGAATTAAGTGAGCAGATTCTCAGGGGTTTATAAAACAATATCCAAACATCTGCCTCTGGGGAATTAAGAGTGTCAAAGGACGAACAGCAGGCGAAACGATGGCTAAACAGCATGACTAGGGAGGTAATGTCAGCTTGAATAGCCACAGGCTTCTCATCAGAACCCCGGGAAGATGGAAGACCAAAATGAACCCAGAAGCTCTCAACCTGCATAGCAGCGCCCTGCAGGGCTGAAGGTGGAATCAGGTGATGTTCAGAGGAAGGAAAATAAGAACACCAGCTGCCGGCTCACGCCGTTTCAAGAATTAATTGTGGAAACTAATGCTGAAAGGAAACCTGGGTATTCAGAAATAAGGATATGAGCAACACTATCTAGAAAACACTTAAGATTTACTCCTTTCTTATTAATTTAAAAAACATGTGACTGGTGGGAGAAAGACTGGGCACCGCCTGCTGGCATTCCCGAGGCACATGGATGTAGTGCAGACAGGATGGCTGTGGCGTCACAGACCTGCTTCCTTGGGTCTTGAGCTTCCCACAAAGGTCCTCACGGCCAAGGCTTGGTCTGTGGCCTGAGTGCTCCGGAAGGGAAGGACTATTTAGAGCCTAGTAAGGGAGCTGGGTCACTAGGGGTGTGCCCTTCGGTGAAACATGGGGTCCTGACCCCTTCTCTCTTTCTTTCTGCTGTTCGAGATGTGCTTCCTTCTCTGGCACATGCTCCTGTCATGTTGTGCTGCTTCCTGCAGGCCCAAAGCAACAGAGCAGGTGGATCATGGACCTTTTCTAGTTTATATGTTGATTATCTCAGGTGCTTGCAGCAATACTTTTTACTAAAACGGATTATTGACTACATACTTTCTATAAAATTCACACAGTGGTATGACTCCAACGATAAAAGCTAACAATGCATATTATAAACCCCAGAGCACCCCCTCCCAAAACAGAAATACGTCTTTAACAGCCAATAAAAAGGAATGCTGGCCGCTTCGGTTGTAGTGGTGCCACGTAGGATTTGCTGAAGGAGGCAAAGGCATGAGGATCATGAGTTTGAGGCCAGCCTGGGCTACACATTCTTGCTGGGTGATGGCATACACCTTTAATCCTAGCACTTGGAAGGCAGAGGTAAGCGGATCTCCAAATTTGAGGTCAGCCTGGTCTACAGAGTGAGTACTAGGACAATCAGGGCTACATAGAGAAACCCTGTCTCAAAAAACTAACAAACAAACAAAGGAGTGCTAAATTATCAAAATAACCCAAAGGAAAAAAAAAGAAATATTGGGAAAAAGAGACACTAGAAAACAAATAATACAGTGAGTGGAAACTTTAGACCTCACTGACTCAGTCATCAGAATGAAATTTGCTAGGAAGACATGTTCCGAATGGGTCTTAAAGGAATGTTGGTTAAGTCTGTACTTCCTATCTTATTATAAAGCTTTGGATTAAAATGAATTGAAAACGGCCTGCCACTCAAAATGTGGCCAAAAGCCTGAGTGACGGTTAGAACATCGCACAAAATGGACTTTGAGTCAAAGAGCTTGCTAGATGCCAAAGGCATTTTAGAGGCAGGTGAGATGGCACAGCGGAACAAGGTTCTTGTCACCCAGCCTTCCCATCTGAGTTCCATCCCTTGGACTCACATAGTATAAGACGCAAAAGGACTCCAGCAAATTGTTCTGACCTCCACATGTGCACCGTGGCACACACACACACACACACACACATGCAAAATAAATGAAGAAATGGTTTTCAATGTGGCATTTTAGAATTAAAAAATGGACAGTCACTAGTAAGACATAGCAACTGTACACGGACAACATGAGTGTGTCCTCTCTCAACATTTGATTAATCTAAATGAAAAAAAAAGTCCATAGCAACTCAGAGGAGTTGAACAGTATGTGCAGTCTTATCTTAATTGACTTGTTTCTTGACTTAGTTTCAGAGCACTGCCCCCAACAACTGCAGGCAACAAACCCTACCAATGTCAGAAGGGCTTAGCTCACTCAGTGCGTGTTCTCTGATCAGACTGGAATTAATTAGAAATCAGGATCAATGTGTTGCTGAGAAAAATATTTGACTACGTACTTTGAATAATTCACAGGCCAAAGAAGAAAGCACAGGGGAAATTAAAAGTACTTTGGCCTGAATGACAATGAGCAGAGGAAGTAGTCTGTGGAGAACAGCAACCACCATGGTCAGAGAGAAATTCAACTCTATATGCTCATATGGGAAAAGAAGAAAGGCTTAAGATCAGCGACCCAAGATTCTACCTTAAGAAGACAGAAAAGAGGATGCCCCAAATGACAAATAACAAATGTTAATAGAGATTGAAGCAGTGTGGTGGTTTTAATAAAACTGGCCCTGTCTTAGGGTTTTTATTGCTGACATGAATACCATGACCTAAAAGCAAACTGGGGAGGAAAGAGTTTCTTGGGCTCACACTTCCACATTTCTGTTCATTATTGAAGGAAGTCAGGATAGGAACTCAAACAGAGCAGGATCCTGGAAGCAGGAGCTAATACAGAGGCCGTGGAGGGGTGCTGCTTACTGGCTTCCTCTCCCTGGTTTGTCCAACCTGCTCTATTATAGAACCCAGGACCACTAGCCCAGAGATGGCACCACCCACCACTGAGGCTGGCCCCAACCCCACTGACCACCAAGCCAGAAAATGCCCTACAGCTGGATCTCATGGAGGGATTTCCTCAACTGAGTCTCCTTCCTCTCTGATGACACTGGTTTGTGTCAAGTTGACACACAAAAACAGCCAGTCCAGGCACCCATAAGCTCAGTGCCCAGTTGGTAGAAATGTTTGGAAATGATTAGGAGGTGTGGCTTTGTTAAAGGAGGTGTGTCACTGGGAGTGGGCTTTGACTTTTATTTTCAAAAGCCTGCACCAGGCTTGGTTTCTTTCTCTGCCTGCTACCTGTGGTTCAGGATGTAAAGGTCGCAGCTAGTGCTCTGGCATCGTGTCCACTTGCTGCCATGCTTCCTGCCATAGTCCTCTGAAACTGTAGGTAAGCCATCCAATTAAGGGGTTCTTTCCCTTGGTGTCTCTTCTCTGCAATAAAACAGTGACTAAGACAAGCAGACATCTTCAAAAAAGAAAACAGATATAGTAGAGAAACCTAGCCAAGCTAAAAGCAGATCCCCAAAATGGACTGGTAAAATCAGCAAACTTGTATCTAGACTGATAAAGAAAAGCAGGATAAAATGAACCTATGCTACAAATGAAAAGTGGAATATAACTCCATACCATAGACATTAAAAAGATAAGAAGAAACTATCATTAAAGATTTGTGACAATAATTTTAGCAGCTCAAGTAAGTGGACAAATTTCTTGAAAACTACAGTTTATTAAAACAGATATAAGCAAAAATTCTGAATAACATACATTAAAGAAATTACACTGAAAACCAAAATCTCACCCACTCTGCATATGAATAAACACCTTTCGGCCAAGGTAATTTTGGTAGAGATTTTTTTCAACTTCCTGTAAGAATAAATTATTTGGGAAGCTGGAGAGACAGTTTTGCAGTTAAGAGCACTTATTTCTCTTGTAGGAGCCCTGGGTTTGGTTCCCAGAACCAGACGGTGGCTTACAACCATCTCTAACTCCAATTCCTGGAGAGCTCCTGCCCTCTTCTGACTTCTGTAGGCTTCTATATGCATGCGGTACACAGACATACACTCAAACACACACACACACAAATAAACACATCTTTTAAAAATAATAAATTATTTTCCAAGTTCTCCATCAAATAACCTTTCACATTCCACTCATTTCTACAATTGTAAATAAGAATATTCGATTATTTGGTCTTTCAATGTCATG
>JAQHUG010000025.1:6252759-6295483 GCA_028555095.1 Dicrostonyx torquatus | reverse complement strand
CCTGCCTCTGCCTCCCGAGTGCTGGGATTAAAGGCGTGCGCCACCACCACCCGGCCTAACTTTTTTTTTTTTTTTTTTGAGAAGAACTTTATAGGAATGTTTCCAAATGATCTTCAGGACAGAGTGGCAGGTATTAGCACCACAAGAAGAGTACTTCCAAAGAAGAGGAGCCATGTTTCCTTAACAGTACTACATCTAAGAGACCTAAGTCCTCTTTGGTCAGAGAAGCAGCTTCCTGTTGGATGACAATTAACTGATGCACGTATCCCTGCAGATCGGTCGGACTAGACATCTGCATGCCTCTGGGGACTGGACTGGGGGATCCAAGTCACGGATGAAAGTGAAAACTGGACAGAAGTGAGAATATCTGCAAAAGCTTGAACTTGTGACCCAAGAGACGACACTTGCCTGTGCCCAGGAAGAAGGACAAGTGCCACTGTGCTGTCTCTTGAGGTCTCTCTCTCAGTCAGAGAGAAATATTAGGAGCGGTGGACATTGTGGCATTTTCCCTGTCTCCCCCTTCTATGCCCCCAATGCTGCTGCCAAAGGAAAGCAGCACAGCAGTGCGCAGGCAGAGGGGTGGAAGACGGACACTGTGCTCCTCTAGCTTAGGCAGAGTGCTCACATTCTCATCATCTTCATAGCAACGCGACTAATAGTAAAAGCAGGATTGGGATGGGGCCAACCAGGTAACCTTTTCCTGAACTCTCCAAGGTTATCAAATACCCTTATGGTAATGACATGCCTTCACCGATATGGTAGCATATTTTTGTACACCAGCACTCACAGGTCTGAGGCAGGAGGATTGAGAGTTTGAGGCCAGCCTGGTAGATACAGTGAGACCTTGTCTCAAAAAGCAAAGCAAAAAGTGGCTACAGAATAAAGACTCCCTGGTTGTTTCAGGTTAGGACATCTGAAGAACAGACACCTCGGGCCACAGTGGGGAAACAGACGCAGGTTTTCCAAAAGAAGCCCTGCCTCTTAGGGGCCTTGCCAGGAGGAGGACACACGTTTCTAAGAAGCAGGAACTGAAGGCACGGGTAACCTGGCTTCACGTAAAGGGCTGGGATGACAGAAGGGGGTGGAGAGAAGGGGCTAACTCCCTTCCAGGTTTTCTTCTCCCTGTCTTTCTGATGCTGGTCATTTCTGATCATTTCTCATAAGGAATGTAAAGAGACCAGTCATCACCAAGAACATGAGGACGTCAGTTTCGGAGAAAGAGATTCGATACAAATGGCATCCTCGGAGGAGTCCTCCAGTCACCAGTATGTGGGAATGGACATTATCACCCCACAGCAGAGCTCCTGAGCCCCAGAGATTACCAACAACTCAGCTGAGGAGGTGGAAGCTCAGAAAGGACGGATTTCAAGGGAGCTCTAGGACATTTAAATTTGGCCTCCTGGGTGCAAATTTCAAATAGAACTCTTTTGATGACAAGACATTAACTGTGACTGCATTATACTTTGTATGTATGTAAATCTTTTAAAGATTTATGTTATTTTATATGTATCTTTGAATGCCTGAGTGTATGTAGGTGCACCCCACCCTCAGAGGCTTTAAGAGGGTGAGAGCCCTGGAAGGTGTGGATCCTGGGAGCTGAATTCCACCGCCCAGCTGTTTTCTGCAGAAGCTGAGATCTCTCCAGCCCCATAGTTTGTGTTTTACTGTATCTTCCCATGTGGGAGGCAGGAGCTGGGAGGCTTTTTTAAATAAAGAATTAGGTGCCCCTAGAACATCTGGCAAGTTTCATGCTACCTGCCCGCTTGACTCAGTATTGCAACACGACTCAGAATCACTGCCTGCAGGATTCGCACAGCAGCAGTCATAGGGGGTGCCGTTCTCCGTGGAGTCCACAGGCAGCCAGGTAGCTGTTCTGAGGACCACAGGTGATGGTCCCGCAGAGTCGCTGATAAGAACCCAAGGCCACTGAGTGATCGGGCTGTGACAGCACTCATTACACAGAGCGGTTGCTATGGCCTTGGTGAGAAGTGTTGCTTTTCTGAGGATTGCAAAACACTTTCTGTTCCAAGCCCATGTGCTCCCTCATTCCTGACAGAGTGGAAAATGTGCTTCCACGGCTGAAATGTTCTTCTTGAGCCCAGCCCAAAGATGACATTTTTAGGAAAGTTTGAGAAGAATCCTGTGGCTGTTACTGAGTCACGGTAGAGTGGAAATGGATCTTGGCTATTTAAAGAGTTCTCTGCTACTGTTTGAAAATGTCACATTGCTAGGGAACAGGGAAGGAACAGAAAACTTTCCACTTGCTATCAACAAAGAAAGATTGTTACCCAAAGCCAACTAATGGGCTTGAGTCTGTTACCTGGCTGACAGAAGGAGGAGGCTATGTCTCAAATAAGTGTGATGCTCTTGAGGGCGATGGCTCATTTGGAATACAGCATGGTTGTCTCTGGAAGCCACTCTTGCTATATGACTTTAAACAGCTCCCTGCCTCATTGGACCCCAGTCACAACTATACTGAAGGAAAAGGTGAGGTGAGATCATATCAACATTTCTCCAGCATACCTTTGACCCTGAACAAAGCCCTAATGTCCCTGGTTCCCTTCCTGGAGAATAGTGTTTGGTAGGTTTGGGGTTAAGTGAGAATAAGCTTTGAGGGACAGGCAGATACAGAAATAGAAGCACTAGTAAAGGGTGGAGCTCCGTGATTGAATTAGGTAGCTTAGTGGTCGGGTAGCTCAATGATTGGGTACTTGCCTAATGTGCACAGGCCCCTTCCTCCATGCCTAGCACCATGCACACATAAGCGTAGAAATTTATAAATAAAAGAAACCTCTGTGTACAAACATTGAGCTCTTAGTTGGTCCTGTAGATGGAACCCAGGGCTTCCAGCATCCTTGGCAATGGCTCTATCCCCGAGCTACATCTCCACCTAAGATGTGTTTGCAAAATACTTAGTGCCCTGGTTTTTAACCACTGTTGTGTTGCTTCTTGTGTGGCTGCAAATGTTTTTAATGACGACTTAGACACCAATTCTTTGTACACCAATTCTAGTCTCTGTTATAATAGGTTTACTTTTTTTCTCTAATAAGTAAAGATGTATCATTCTGTAGTCACAGAGGACACTGTGAATGAAAAATGGTTTTGCTAACCTGATAAGCAAAAGTGATATCCTATTGAAGTGATTTTAATGAATCAAATATATTTTTATGTATCTTTCAATCATGAGTATTTTTTTCATCTTTTGCAAATTTCCCAATAACATTCTTGGCTGAATATTCTTTGGGGAATATTTTTGTACAGATTGGAGAGCTATTCATATTTAAAGTACAGTTAAGCATAGTCATCTGTGTTGTCAATTTTCCTTGGTTTCCAGTTTGTTTTTCAACTTTATTTGTGATGATTTGGGGGCATTTAACATTTTTATATGCAGCTCTTTAAAAAAATCTTTTATGAAGGACTGGAGAGATGACTCAGCACCTAAAGCACCAGCTGTTCTTCCAGGGGACCTGCGTCCAGTTCCCAGCACTGACACAGGGTGGTTCACAACTTCCTCTAACTCCAGCTCCAGGGGATTTAATGCCCTCTTCAGGCTTCTGTGGGCACCCATACATGTAAGGCATGCAAAAAAGCCTTTTAAAAATTAAGAAATTCTTTGATGTTTTCTACATTTTCTGTAGACTCAGAGAGATCTCCATTTCTGGTGTGTGTGTGTGTGTGTGTGTGTGTGTCTGTATTTGTATATGTGTATAGATTACATGTAAATGTTTATTTGTATGTAGAGGTCAGATGTCAACTTCAGGTATGTTTCTCTATTACTCCCTGCCTTATTTTTTAAGACAAGTTTTCTCAATGAATTTAAGATCACCAATTCAAGTAGGTTGGCTGGTTACTAAACTCCAGAGATCCTCCTGTCTCAGCCTCCCCAGCTCTAGGATGACATGGCAGCTTTTACACGGATGCTGGGGATCTGGACTCAGGTCCTCATGTTTGTGTGCCAACCACTTTACTGATTGAGCCATCTCTCTAATCTTACATTTTTTTTTTTAAGGTTTTGTTTCTGCATTTGACTTTCAGTGCGTCTGGAATTAATTTTAGTATAGTGTTACCAAAGGTTCAATTTTCAAACAATACTTTCATCTTAGATATCAAATGAATCAAATTATTCAAATGTCTATGCCCTCAACCTTTTTTTCTTTCTTAATATTTAGTTTTGTTCGATGGCAAGCTGACTTTATATCTGATTTAGATATGTACTATACACTAGAGTGTGGCAGTCTCCTTTGGATTCGGCTGGACCTCCCTTTCCCCACTGCAGTTACACTGCTACACTTTAGATGTCCTAAGACATTTTGGGGACCGTTTCTAGCAGTAACATGATCTCAGGGATCAAACAATAGCAAGTAGCCTATCTCATTCCTGAAAGTGATTCGGCAGAAGGAAGCCTCAAATATTTCCAAACCGCGGGTAGATGAGTGTCAGTGTGATGTCATCTGAGTCTGAATTAGTTATAAAATTCTCAGGATTTACAGGAGAGGGGGCAAAGGAAAAGCAAGGCTAGGAAAGATGAACAGGAGGAGGGGAGGAAACCCGGGATACGAAGAAAGTTTTAACATTTTGATTGTAACAACAAGGTGTGTGTGTGTGTGTGTGTGTGTGTGTGTGTGTGTACTTAATAGAAATTAAGATTGTCCAATGAGGAGCACACCAAGTCCCACCCAGGAGGGAACTGGGAGACAGATCAAGGGTGCTGGCTGACTGGTCTGTGAGACCACACTTTCACTCCCATCGTGAGTTGTCTCCCTCCAACAGGGAATGGATAGCAATCTTAAAAAAAAATAATTGGAGTTTGTAGTCATACATAGCCTAACTGGTCCTAATGTATTGGACTCAATCAGTCCTCCTGCCTCAGCCTCTAGAGTAGCCAAGACTGTAGGTATGTACCATCATGCATAGATCTTGGGCTTTTAAAGAAGCAAAAAGAGAGGAAAGAAGGGAAGGAAGTAGTGGAGGATGGAAGGGCGGAACTTGTGAACCTCATTATACAGAATAGGTCATTTCTTCCCCAGACCACTGAAATGGAGCTGAGGGGCCACAGGAAGGAAAGGAAGTGTTGAAGTCAACCACTAAGATGACCATTGCTATGATATAGATATAGTTATGATATAGAACTGTCAGCTGCTCCAGCAAGACTTAACAGATGTCGCCTTGTTGGCCAAACACAGTTTGCCAGATCCCTCAGGCACTGAAGTGCCAATGAGACGTCTGTTCTACTACACCCTGAGTTTTCTCTTTGTCCTGACACAGGGGATGCCAGTCTGCTCTCTCTGTGTCCAGACTGCCATTCTACTGTGTTTCTTCATGAAGCTTCTTTATTGGAAATTCATCCCTATAATTTTGTTTGATTTTGACAAAAGGAAGAAAAGAAAACTGACTTCTGCTTCTACAGCAAGAATTCACTGTTAAGGTTTTCAGAATGACTGGCTGTTTGTTCAACTGTTTAGATAAATTCGGAAGCAGCAAGCAGTGCAAGAATTACTTACATAAGCATGGGTTTAAGAGTAACCCATGACTCAGTTTTGGCTGTGATGACAGAGCTGGGAGGTCTAACAGAAATCAGGAAGCCTCTCTGTTGTCATTCAAGAAGAAGACAGTTGTCTTTCTCCAGGCAAGGTGGCTGAGCTTTTTAGCCTACTTGTACCCCGACAAGGATACAAGGATACAACAATACCTGTGTTCTCTAATAATTATTGTCTATTTTCTTTCCACAAAATTTTATCATCCAAACGTTCAAACACCAACATTCCTGGAATCTATTTCTTCCACCAAATAAACTATCATTCCCAATCATGTCACCATGGATACACAGCTTCCTCAACACCACCATAGTACTGATATCTGTGCAAATTATTTTTAGTTTTCCCCCTACAGGATTGCTCTCATCTATCTGTTATAAATTCTCCTTGACGTTGCTTGACAAGCTTGTGGAACCCTACCTATTGCAACCGCTATGGTCTCTGAGAATGGTCATCTTCTCTGAAGAAACATTCGAACACTTGATCTGATAAGATACATTTTATGACTTACAAATTAATTTATGCTAAAACTCATCAAGATCATAACATAAATCACAGTTCTCTCCCATGTAATATATCACCTCATGAACAAAAGAAAATAATAAGACTTATGAAAAATATGGTGACTGACCAACAGAGGATGTGTAAGAATCGCGTATCCCATCATGCACAAAGCCACTTCCCACTCTTATGACTCAGTATTCCACAAATTGCAGTCTGAGGGATGCCTTTTTCTCATCAATGTAGAAGGAAGAAAAACCTTCCAAACATTGCTAAATAAACCTGCACACCCCAGTAACGCTCATCATCATCATCATCATTATAAAAATATCTTTCTCTGGGATCTAGCCTCTTTACATATAAGCTTGTAATGACTGGGAGTTTCAATTTCTGTTTTCCTTTCTTTTTTCAGATGTAATCTTACTATCTAACCCAGACTGGTCCTGAGCCTGCAACGTAGTTCAGGCTGCCATCAAACAGGTCTTCCCCACTCAGTCTTCTCCATGCTGGGACTACATATGGTGTGTGCTACTGTATCCCGCTTCAAACGTCTAGAAATATTTGTCTAATTGACATCTTACATGAAAAGAGAAAAATAGCGTGTTATGAATGAAAATGGAAGAACCTGGAAGGTTGTAGATTTTAAAATGAGTTGCACCAGTTTTCTTCAATTATGTGACCCCTGATAGGCTCTCTATACACCAAGGCGGGCCCCACTCCAAAGACTAGCTTGACAAATACAAACAAAATGTGGTGGGGAAATTAATAATGATAATAATCACAGTAATAAAAACTACTGCATAGCCATCACATGACCTTGGCTAGGCTTGCTCCATCTCATCAGCTTTGGTTTTCCCTGTAGAAGGAGAGAGATGAGCTGGTCGTGAGCTCCAAGGCTCCTTAGCGGGCTGGTGTTTCATGACACTCGGCTTTGTTTTTGACTATGAGCCTCCACATCAGGAGCTCTGAGTTTCTCTTGCTCTCCAGTACTTTCCACCACGAGATTATCCAATTTCTTGTAACCTTTCTTAGCATTATATTCAAAATCCAAGGGAAGCCTATGGGACCCAGCTGCTGGGCTCCAGTGTGGCTTCTAACGGGCCAATCATAAAAGCCAGGTCCCAAGGACCCTGCAAAGGGCAGGCCACGCTAGGGATCGCACACACATTCCTGACCTTAACTCACTCATCCTTAAAGAATCTTAACCCGTCTGTGTGCTTTGCGGTTCTCTCTAGATCCTGAGGATGATGCAAAGAAATCAAGGCCTGCATCTTCCCTGGAGGAAGAGGGGATGAACATTGGAGTTAGGTGAATGAAGTGTCGGTCGTGGGTAATTGGAGATGGGTCTCCACCAAGGACAGAAAGTCTGAGCCTTAAAAACTTTCCTGAGAAAGAACTTACATGACACATGGGGATTATCTTGCTTATTTTTGCTTTTTATTCATGTACCATGTATGTCTGGGTACCCAAGAGGCTGCAAGAGGGTGCCAGGTGTCCTGGAGCTGGAGTCACAGGTGGTTGTGAGCCATCTAGTGTCTGAACTTGCATCTCTGGAATATCAGCAAGGGCCCTGAACAACCTCTCCAGCCCCCCAAATAGAAAATCCTTGACCAAAAGAATATCATATATAAAATCTGAATTCTGGAATAAGCATAGCATATCCTGGCCATGGCTAGCTTCCTGAGTGTGTGACCTGTGCTATCATGGGGTTCCATTTTTAGAAGACCCTAATCTTAGTTTATTGACATGCCATCATCATTTAAAAATTCTTAATCATTTTTGAACAAAGGCCAAGTACTATCATTTTCTGTTGAGAACCACAAAATAAACCTTATCTCTAGTTGGCATCATTTAGGGAAAGTCCCCAGGGGCAGTAGTGACACATGATATGGGTAAGACATGGGATGTCCCTCCCAAGTGTTTGCAATTTTTCCTGCAGAATAGTATGGTAACATTGATACTTTTGGATCATTAATATGATGTAGATGTGTTTGTGATACAAAGCTGATTTGGAGACTGTCACTATCCATAGATAAATGTTGGACGTTCGCTTGAGAATTGATAAGAGAGTGGATGTGAGAAAAAAAGAAAAAACAAAACAGTCTGTCTGTCTGTCTATCTATCTCTCTATCTATCTATCTATCTATCTATCTATCTATCTATCTATCTATCTATACATCCTTTGTTTTAGTGACAAATTAGGAAAAATTAGATGTAGAGGACATGTGGGAAGCAGAAAAAGAGACAAAGACAAAAAGACAGAAACATACAGAGACCAAACTTAAATGGTGTCCTCACTGACAGACTTTTAAGGCTGTGTTGTTATGTATGCGTGGGTCTGTACACCCAAGAGCGGTGCCCTCAAAGGTCAGAGCTAATAGGTTGCTCAGGAACCGGAGCTACAGGGGGTTGTAAGTTGCATGAATGTGTGTGCTGGGAGCTGTGGTGCATGCTTCTAACTGCTGTGCTATCTCTCCAGCCCCTGTCCATTTGTCCATCCATCCAACCATCCACCCATCCATCTGTCCGTCCGTCCATCCATCCACCCATCCATCCATCCATCCATCCATCCATCCATCCATCCATCCATCCATCCAGGGTTTGCTGACCACCCACTGCTTGTCCAAATACTTTGAGACTTGGGGATCCAGCTGTGATTAAAACTTCAAGTACATAATGCTTATTTTAGTTTAGAGAGGAGAAAAGATGTTAAATGAAAAATCATAGTTGTAGGGATGTCCTGATGGGGATCTGCCTGTAATTTAGGAATAGTTGGGAACAGGAAGAGTTTTCTTGTCTCTTCCTGTTTCTGTCTCTCTGTGTGTATGTATGTGTGTGTGGCGGCGGCGGGGGGGGCATGTTAGATGCAGAACGAGAAATAAAAATTGTGAGGAATGTCACCTTCACTGAATTCTTTTCTGGCATGGTTTCCCTCTAAGTTTGTTAAAAAAAAAAGTGCTTGAATCTTCTGCTGTCCACATAGTTCCTGTGAGGTCCCTTGGTGACCTTTCTTCCTGGTCAGAGTTTGTGTTTTGAGGCTGGCCAGCCACCCAGCCGGACTGGATTTCCCTGGGAAGTTTGGGAATGTAACTAGAAGTCTGGTGGCTGAGTCTGGCCATGTGAACTAGTAGCTGTTTCTACTATATGCACTGAGCAATGCTAGAGGGGTCCACACTGGGGGTGGAGTGGGGCAGGGTGGGAGAAGTCACTCATATTAGTATCCAGCTTCTGGTTCCATCTTATCTTCACCCAATCCTGTCACTTTCCTTGAGTTTCACAAGGCACACCAGCACAGCTGAGACAGCATTCTGTTGTTAAGCAGCCTTTCAAATTTCCTATTATTTAATTTTCTTTTCTTTTTCCACAAAGATTCCCCAGTGTTAGTAATAAAGAGATACACCGGGGGTGGAGACCATCTATACCACCAAGGGCTATTTTGGGATCTCCTTTTATTTGACCTAATTTCTGTCTTTCTGAGATGGTGTCTCATTGTGTGAACCAAGCTGGGCTCAAACTTGGGATTCTCCTGCCTCAGACTGTAGTGCCGGGATGCACTATCATGCCAGGCTCTCATTAGCTTCTCAATTTTGTTCTACTTTTCCTCAGGGTGTAGACCCAGAGGCTTTAAAGGGGACATGGGTCAAAGGGCACTGGTCTGCTTAGGAGACCAGATGAAAGTAGAACCAAAAGCAGCCCAGGTGACACTACCTCCATTCCAGACTGCACATGGGAACGTCACAAGCTGTCAATATGACAGCTAAGACACAGCCCCTTGAAGGACAGATATGAGTGTGTGTAACTGAGGCCTTGGCCGTTCTCTTTGTGTCAATGTTGACCTGGGGTGAGCTGGATACATTCACAATCTCCTGCCCTTGGCATTGTGACTGCCTTCCAGGACACTGTGGGTAGGCTTTTGAGAGAGCTACCGACTGATGGATGGGTGAATCCCTGGGCAGACTGAGCAGGAGCGATATTGGTGGTTGCTATGCTGACACAGACATACATAACGCACATAGTACTCTCTGTTGCTGGCCGCCTGATGGATGCATTCCCCTATCAAATTTAACCCTCTCTCTAACGTTACCCAATTTTGGAAAAAAGCCACCATGTCCCTTGAGGGTCTCCTATGTTCCTATTTGGGTGTAATTGGGGCATAAAGACATCATCAAATTGCTCATAGAAAGTGGAGTGGCTGTTGCAAAGCCGGGCAACTGGAATAGACAGGTTAGATTGCCTGTTTCAATCCTGGGCATGGGTACCAACAAGCCCGAGAGTCAGGGATTTATCTGTGTTTAGTGCTAATGGCTGAGGCCAGGCAGGCTTGTCACTTCCTGGCACTAGACAGCAGCAACTGTTCTCTGGAAGACGTTGGATTGCCTGCTTGTTGCACAGGCACGTTGCCATGCTGACCGTGAATGGCACGGGCCCAATGCCCACCATCTCTTGCTGAGGCCCACAGTGAGAAGAAGTGAGAAGATGGCAACCAGGTCACTCACATAGCTCTCGAAAGGAAAGTAAGAGAGAATTGGGGTACAGGGCTGGCCTTAGTGGCTGGCACAGGCATGCATGCACAGAAAGAGAGTCCAGGCGAACTCTGACCTTTCCTCAGCCTCAAGGGTGTCCTGACTCTCTGCTTCCTTCCAGGAGATTAGGAGACATTCATTTAGGCCCGCTTCTAGCTCAGGCATCCGGAGGGTCAACACAAGCAGAATACCAACAGACTGTGGCCTTCGATCCCCAAGCGGTTACTTCAATGACCCAGCCTCACGCGAAGGCTCAAGTTGTTTCGGAGAGATGTCTGTTCACACAAACACTGCGAAGCTGTTCTTTCCCCTAAGCACCACACTCTGGGTTTGTCAAAACATTTGAAGGAGACTAATTCAGGCCTCAAAAGGAATTCTCCCTCACTTACAAAGCTGCCAGGTCTGTGGGCTTACGGCCTTCATGCTAAAATATGTCAAGGCATTAGCGGGAGGGGGAAGGAGAGCCTCAGTAGAGACCCAGAGGCATGTGCGTCACAGAGGTGGAGGTGGCAGGATTTGCAATCTGTGTCCTCAGTACAGAAGGGAAAGTCCAGTGGCTTAGGATTCACCCCTGCCCCCATCCCCACCCCCGCCCCTCGCCCCGTGCGCCGTTGGTTTAGGTGACTATGGGAAGCATCATAGGGAAATGGAAAGCATGGCTTCTGAAGCCAAGGGCAAAAATGTTCAAGTCCAAACTTTTTTTATTTACAGGCCATGGGGTCTTGTATCATTGCTTCAGTTTTTACCCGAGAATCGGCGAGCACACTCTGCCTGTCTTTCCTTATAGGACGCAAAGAGGATTAATTAGGTTAAACGTTTGCAGCAGGATCCAGCCAACACTGAGGACCCCATCATTCTCAGGGTGCTCTGCTGGGTTGTGGGGAACCACATGGGAAACACGTAGGCTACAGGTCTCACCGTCAGCCACCTGAACTCTCTGCCCAGGGGAGCTGCTCAGCTGTGGGGCACTTTTCCTTCCGTTGCCAACAGGTCCCGAAGTACAGAACAGAAACTCGGCAACTGACATAAACAATTTCAAACAATAATTTCAGAAGACAGATTGCTCCATTTGGGCACCAGGATTCTTCACAGAGGCTTTCCCCGCTTGTTTATGTATGCTGTGGCGCTGAGCCATGAGTGAATTAAGCAGACAGCGTGCACACACCCCAGAGAGGACAGCGGGAAGGGTGGGGTGGCGGGGGACCTCCCATTTGACTTGCTTTCCTTGAAAGCTCTTGCTGAGGGAGGCCCTCTAGCAAAGGGACTCTGATGTATGTTTCAGGTCGATTCGTTCAGAGAGGTCACCTGATCTGGTGTAGGAAGATAAGAGTTCAAGTCCAGCTTCATAGCGCTGTGCTTGTGTGAATTTGGGCAGAGGTCACAGAGACACTTCTGACTTCTGTTTCCCATCTCCCAGGAGACCAAAGTCATCATGCGCACAGTATAGGGTTATAAGGATGATTGGATCTCTCTAATCATGATAAATAACTAAACAATTATGAGCAAGACTAATGTAGCTAATAGCAGAAAGAAAATTGGGAATAAGAGGAAATTAGAACTTGGAACAAGGGTAATTTCTAAGGGCAAAGACATTCTTAAATGAAAAGCCGCCTCCCCCCTCCCCACCATGACTGTGGTCTTTGAGCACAGATTTCGGTTTTACCAAAACCCGGATTCACAAAGCTGAAGAGATGACTTGGTCCATAAAGCACACATGCAAGGACCTGAGCTCTGATCCTGGCGCCCATGTAAAGGCCAAGCAAGGGCAGGTCTAGAAGAAGCCCCTTCTCAAAAAGTGAAGCGTGATGGAGGTGGGCGCCCAACCAGAATTGGAGTTGTGTTATGTGTGCAATTTTGTGCAGAATCTTCTACCTGCACTATAGGTATTTTTATAGCTCATTATTCTTTGAAAACATGCATTTAATGTACAAGTACAAGCCATTATATATCATTTTCAGTATATTTGAATACTTCCAAATATTTGTATATTTGTTGGACAGTTCAAATTTTTCCCACAGTATTTTTTTTCCTGCAGGATATATAAATATAAATCTTTAATCCTCTCATGTTATAGATAAGGTTTATTATAAGTTACATGCATAGTATATGCATGCTAAATACATGTATGTCCATGTGTACAATATATAGGCATTTAAAAAATTTAATATAGAAAATTATAACACACCTAAAAGATATTATATTTAATGATCATTTCTTTCTTTTTTCTTTTCTTTTTTTTTTGTTTTTTGTTTTTTGAGACAGGGTTTCTCTGTTTATCTCTGGCTGTCCTGGAACTCACTCTGTAGACCAGGTTGGCCTCGAACTTACAGAGATCCGCCTGCCTCTACCTCCCTGAGTGCTGAGATTAAAGGTGTGTGCCACCACTGCCCAGCTTTAATGATCGTAATTTTAAGAGAAGAAAATGATGGTAGATCTACTGTAAACACCAGGCTTTCAATCAAACAGAAGACTTCCGAACATTCTCTGACTAGAAGGTTCTGCGGTGTCAGTTTCTAATCCACGTGTAACAGCAGGGCTACTGGCAAAGACTGGCTCTTTGCTATGTCACGTGTCCCTCTACTGCTGTCGTGCTTCGTCCTCCTCTTCTTCCACAGCCCTTACTGAGTTACATGCCCTGAACCTCCACCCACCTTCTAATGCACCGCCTTGGCCTTGAACCCAGCACAGACTGCTGCTACGTGGGAAAGGCTTTAAGCCCAGGGACCCATTGTTGAGAAAGAAGTTGTTCTAGATACTCAATGCCACCTGTCCCTGCCAAAATTTTGAATGGTATTATTTATAAAGTAATAAAAAAATTTAAAAATGTATTAAGAGGACATAGTCTTAGTAAAGGAAGGGCAGGTTAAAATGTAGCATAGAGACAGAAGGATTCTAGGCCATGCCTAGAGCTTTATTCTTTCTGGAGAGAGCTCTTCTCCCTCTCTATTTTTAGACAGGAAGGTATTTTCGATTACAGCGGAAGAGGCTCAACTCTTAGTAGCACCTGAGAAAGAGCCTTTGCCAATGCTGATGGCTGGTGAGGACCTCCTTGGAACCCAGACCCGGACCTCTCTACAGCAGGACAAACCAGATCTAGAATAGAGCCACCCACTTCCTTACGGAGACTGAGGAGGACAAGAATTCCTTCAAACACTTGCTAAAAAGAGAGAGAGAACAAGTGATCAAAAGTGCCTGACAGAAAGTATAGATTCTGTGAGGACACTGAGTGTCTTCGGTGCTCTTACAGATCATCAAGAAGGCCAGTTAAGGAATATTAAAAGATGATTTGTACAGATCTGTTGTTATTTAGACTCATATAATAATTTTTATGTAATTTTAAAGTATTGTAAGTTAGTATACTATAACATTGTCATAGACTGACCCCTTGATTTAATGATATTATGTCACACGCCACTCATGCATGTGACATCTGCTGCAGCTCACTGAGTACAGAAACACAGCCTGGCTTTCTCACGTTTTACACGTTCTCCCACTGGAGTCTCCTGAAATCTCCAATGAGGGGCTCTCTGGGTTCCCACATTGACAGATGGAAGTGGAGTAGTGGGGAGCGGAAGGCACATGGCCTGCTTCATGCAGAGTGGCCCTGGAGCGTTAATCGAAGACCCACAGACTGCAGAACGGTTTACATCTATGTGTGAAATCTGAAACTTTCAGCATTGTGTAGCATTGCCTTATACATGGCATTCATGCTCCCTCAGAGCTGGGTGCTCCGATAATGTCAGACACCCAACTTAGCATCTTTTCCCTATGCAAATGTATCTACGGTAAAATTTAGCTACAAGTTAGGCACAGTAAGACATTAACAATCAATAACTCACCAAAATAAAAAAATCAGAATATATCTTACTAAAAGCTACTTAGATAGTACGTGATTTTTTTAATTTCTGGAGTTTGCTATTTGATATTTTTAGATCACTGTTGATCGTGGCGAACTGAAACTTATGAAAACAAGATGCTGGATAAGGAGTGAGAAAGGAAGGCAGTAAATTAATATTAGGGTCTGTATGCTTTCAGTCTCTTGACTGAGGAGAAAGTTCTCTCAGTGGCACTGTGAGATCGATGGGAACTTGAGGACAAACAAATTCCCCAGATCCCCAGCTAATCCCTCATCCCACTGTTCCTGAAAGAGAGCATATGCCGGTCCTCCCCAATGCATCACTCCAGGGCCTAAAAATTAATCAACAGACAGACCCAGGACCAAGCTAGTCCTGTGGGTTACAGAAGGTAAAGGAGACACTCAAGAAATGACCGAAATAAACAGAGTCGGAAAGAACAAGTTACATTGACATATTTGTAGTTATGTTTTGATTACTGACTTGTTAAGACTATTTGGCTTTTAAAAGAATTTACTCTTTTTTTTTCTTTTGATGCCTCGTGGTCAAGAAATGAATCTCATGGATAGAATTTATTGATTTTGTATGTGTGTATTAAATGTATATTCTATGTCTATGTCACCTGATTATTAGTTTAAAATATATAATCAAATTAATTGATTATATCATTTATATCTTCTAAATTCATACTTGAAGTTTTATGAACACAATGAAAGACTTGTAGAAATATGGTGTTTTCAGCCCCCACTAAGATATGAATTTCTCCTTATGTTTTAGGCAAACTTGAAAATTATGTAAACATAAATCCGTTCAAATGGAAAAGACCTTCCTCTGCCTAAGTCCAGGTGTCTTTCTCCATAAGGTGACACACATTCTTTACTTTTCACGTGTTTTCATGCATAATTTAGAAGTGTAAATAAAATAAATAAAATTTAGAAGTATTTTATTTACTGCCCAATCATTCCATAATCTGTTTTTAAAAATTCTAAATCTTGGGCTGAAGAGATGGATCCGTGGTTAAGAGAATCTTTGCCCTTCCGGAGGACCTGGATTTGATTCCCAGAACCCATATGATGCCTCCAAACATCAGTGACTCCAGATACAGGGATCTGAGGCCATATTCTGCCCTCCATGGGCAACAGGCATGCACACAGTGCATACACTTAGGGACAGAACAAACACTAATGCATATAAAATAAAATAATTCCATCTAAAAGAAATGGGGAAAAAAAGTGAATTTTGGAGGCCTTTCTGCATCAGTCCACATGTTTTTTAAAATGAGTTTCTGCTTTGCACTATATTCTATTATATTTCATAGGATGTATTTAACATAGTTTAATTAAACATGTCTCTGTGGGTGAATGCTTACGTGGATTCATCTTTCTTAGGTTAAATAATAGAAACCGTGTTTTATTGTTTGTTTGAAATAAGGTCCTCCTGTGCAGCCCATGCTAGAACTGAAGTATTTATCCTCCTGAGTGCTGAGATTATAGGTGTGCACTAGTTTATAAACTGTGGTGTAACAGGTGTGCCAAAACCTAGGGGACCGAGGCAGAAGGAGTTCAAGACATAGGTCAACTTGGGTTACACGACAATACGAGAACAGAAACCCAAGGACCTGTACATATGATTTTTATTAGACACCTTGAAGTTTGATGACTGTTTATGAAACTCATACAAAAATCTGTCTTGTGAAACTCTTACAAAATTATGTCAATTATTTTTTATAGTAATGGATATCTCACCAATAGTATATTTGTGCCCATGTCTTCACACTTATACCGTCCTTAATGTTACCAAGATTTTAAATTTAACTCATTTGACCTACAAAACATACAGCATCCTGACTTTTCAGATTGCATCAATAGGGATGGCCAACCTTTTGGCTCTAACTTTGTCATCTATAAAATTCATGCTTAAGATCTTTGCAATTAAATACAAATAGAAAGAAGACTCAAAAAATCTCATACTGTTTTAAATAAGCTTATGATTTTGTGTGGGACCATGTCTTTAACAGTCCAAGGCCACATGTCCCTGGGTCATGGGTTGGATATGGTGTTGGCGTGTTTCATGTGTTTGTGAACCATTTCCCCTCTTAGTTCTTTCTCGTGTTGTTTACTTTAATCTTATTTTTAAAAGAAATCTTTGTAGTAATTTTGTCTTGAATATGCTTTCTAAAATTATTTTTTCAACCTACTATTTGGCTTAAGTTTCTTTGGGTGATTATTTTTTTTTCAAGTAAAGGTTTTAATTTTTTTTACTTATAGAAATCATTTCAAATTTTATTTTAAAACTGATCTTTGACATACACAGACAAAATCAAATGTGTATATTACTGAATTGGATGTGTTGTTTTATTTTTATTTATTTATTTAATTAATTTCTTTTGGTTCTTTGAGACAGGGTTTCTCTGTGGCTTTGGAGCCTGCGCTGGAACTAGCTCTTATAGACCAGGCTGGTCTCGAACTCACAAAGATCCGCCTGCCTCTGCCTCCCGAGTGTTGGGATTAAAGGTATACACTACCACCACCCGGCGTGTTGTTTTATTTTTACATAAGTATTTAGTCCTGGACTTGATCAATGGGTAAAGGCGCTTGGTAACAAGAATGAAAAAAATTTAATTTTAATTTTAAGTGGCTAGTGTATTCATTTTTATTTCCACTCTTGCTTGGGAGGCAAGCTTGGAAAAGCCTTCTCATGCAAAGATTGTAAAGTTGTTTCTCTGCTATCTCTTCTATGAAATCTTACAGACTTCACATACTCGTTAATCTATATGAAATTTATTTAAAGATTATGGACATCAGTTTTCCCAACAGACTTTCATGGCACAATTTTTTGCGATTCTGAACAACTGCCATCACGTAAGAGTAAGCCCATGCCTTTTTCTGCCTCTAAATATACATGCAGTTAGTGCATATGTGTGTATGCAGGACCACACACATGTGATCCTGACCCCCTGATAACATGTTTCTTTTACTCTGAGTCTTAATTACTAAATAGATCTTACATATCTATATATAATGTCTTAGAGTAGATTTCTTCTCATGATTTTGTTGGCTTGAATTTTTTCCTTTTAAAACAAAATGATATCTACTAATCAAGTTGCATAAAAATATTGAGATGGGGTGTCATGAATAACTTAAATAGTACTAAAGCAATTAGCTTCACTAATAACTATTTGGTGATGATAACAATACCTGGGGCCATATTTGGAGTTGTAGCCGGAAGGTCTGTTAAACCCACTGGTTTAAGTGTGTGTATGTATATGTGTGCAGTTTGATGTGTTTCTTTATACATGTCCATGTTTGTATATTTGTATATGTGTGTTGTATATAATGTTTTGTGTGTGTGCATATATGTATGTGTGCATTTGTATGTGTTTGTTTACACAGGTATGTGTTTGTATATGTGCATTATATATAATGTTTTTTGTGTGTTTATGTGTGTGTGCGTGCACATGTGTATATGTGTACATGTCAGGGGCAGGAAGGGAAGATTACATTACCCCAATGCAGTGGGACACACAGATTCATATCTGGTCTTCAAGTCATTTGACATCTTGAGCCTCTCCCTCTTCATCTGTAGCATAGGAGAAGAATTTCCAGCCACGAGTCTTTTCTAAGGCTCAATGAGATCATAGACAAGCTCATGGCTAATAGGTTTGGAAATGCCTAGTCCTCTTCTTTGACAAGTTATCAGTTATCCTTGGTAGTCTGTTCCCTAAATAATAGACCATGGACTTTCTGAACAAACACTGAGAAGACACAAAAGTCTCATTGAATACCACATGCCATTGGAAAAGAGTACACTACGAGTCAGGTCTACTGCAGGCAAGTATTTGTCACCTGGGGAAGTAAGCCAGGGTTGATCTAGGTATGCAAATGCCAGCCACCACCATGGACGACGAAAAAGTCCTTTATTCCCACACTCAGGTACTAATGAGGACTTATCAGAGCAGTCAAAATAAAGACAAGACCCCTTTTGTTCTTAAAGCCGTGGTTCTCAGCCTTCCTAATGCCGCGACCCTTTAATACAGCTCCTCGTGCTGTGGTGACCCCAACCATAAAATTATTTTCCTTGCTACTTTATAACTGCAATTTTGCTACTGTTATGAATCATAATGTAAACCTCTGTGTTTTTTGATGGTCTCAGGTGTCCCCTGTAAGGGTCGTTCAACCCCAAAGAGGTCGTGACCAACAGGCTGCAAAGCACTGTCTGAAAGGGTTTCATAGAGTTATGGGCAATGATTTTTCAGAGCAGTATTATGCATACATGAAATCAAAACTTTCCAATACAAGTGATTCATAAATTTCCACACACATGCTTTTTGGAATATGAAGTCTTAAAAACAGAATTACAGTATTGTTGCGAAGCCAGAAGGAAATATCTACAACATCATGCTGAACGAGAGGAAGGATTACACCAACACTCTCTCATTATAACAAATCTCCGGAAGGCCTGTTAAGTTTCAAAGAGTTTGCTGTCCAGTTAAGGTTGAACAACACACAATACTTTGTTTGTTTGTTTTGTTTTGTTTGTTGGTTTTCAAAATTTTTTCAGCTTCCCTGAAGCTTCTGGAACTTTACCTTGTACCTAAAACCCTGCCCACAGTCATGCAGACACCAAGACTCACTGGCCTTCTAAAGGAAGTGTGTTTCTAGAAACAAGTGAAGGCAGAACCGTTTACAGGATGCTTTCACCAGGTCACATCATCTGTACAATGGAGATGCCTGAGGTCACTCACGTCCTCTAAGAAATAGCGGATGTCTTTGTGCCACTAAATAAAGGCCCCCAGAGGGAGCTGTAAACTGAGGGTCTGGAACCCTTACCTGTGTGTTCATTCAGAAGGACAGCAGGCAGGAGGTGCTGGTTATGACATAGTAAGTATTTGAGAGCTGTGTATTCATTAGTCATTGCTGCACGTACCAACTGCCACCAAGTCCCTGAAAGATCACCCAGGAACTACATTTTACATTGTTACAAGGCCTTCATTTACTTTAAGTCTATAGCCGGTCATAGGGAGGTAACATGGCTAACATAGCGAACATCAGTCAGAGAGAGAGAACTGCACGTGAGTTCTCAAGGTAAAGAGGGAGTTTGTCTCCCCTCATCTACAGGAGGAAAGAAAGATATTATTCTCCCATCAAAGATTCTCGAGGGCATTTGGGGGGCATTGTGAAAAAGCCCAGACAGCAATGAGCATTATTTATTGTAGATTTCTGGGGATAAATGATACATCTAGTTTGAACAAAATCTGGCAAACTCTCTGTTTTGTCTAAGAATAGCGATCCACATCTGGTTGAGTGAAGCTTGATTTATTAACAATTCTAAAAGAAAAATAATAACCGTTACCTGCTTAGTAAAGTAGAAAAATCTGAGGACTTAAAGTATAAGGTTGCAAAGTCATTTGGCTAATGGCTGTTGTTATTGTTGTTAATCCTATTCATGTCCGTCAAGATCCTTGAACTACTTCGTGTTGCTCTCTTGCGGAACTCCCACGCCAGTGTGTCAAGCGAGCCATTCTCAGAGGGAGCGTACGATTTCCCCCTGTAACCTAAGTCCTTAGTAACTGTCAGAGGCCTTTTCTTCAAAGAGCCCTGCAGCTGCAGAGACCGTGAGTCATTTTGCCAACACCGCACATGGAGGCCCAGAGAGCAGAGCCGGCTTTCCCAAGCTCATGCCATCAGAGAAGATATAGTGTCAGCCATGTGGCTCTGCCTACAGACGAGAGGGAATAGCAACAGGAAGCAGATGCCTGCAGAGTGCACCTGCTGGTCCTCCGTCCCCACCTGGATGGAGATGCTATACTGCTCAACATCTGTTCGGTGGCTTGTTATGGGTTAATTGCAGCTGTTCCCACTAAGGTTAGGCTTTTCTTAAACAACTTTGAACCCTGGGACTGAGGACTTGGCTTCTGCCCTGCGTCTATTTTTTTTCCTTCAGTTTAACCTACATTAGGTTAGAGATCATTGGAACAAGCTCAATACAATTTGATATAATTTTCTGACTGTCCCTGTCAAGTACTACAGCAGATAAAATGAATGCCATTTGCTCTGGCCTTCAACGTGTACCCACTTTTCACCCGGTTGCATGCCCCTCACTGTGCTGGGGACTGAACCTGGAGCACTCCACATGCTAGGCAAGTGTCCTCACCCTGGCACCATCTCCAGTCTGTTTTAAAGAAACAGAGGTAACAACTCAATTCATCACAGTCCCCGGTGTGTGGCACACAGCCACACATCTCACATCTGCCCATCAGTAATTTTACTTAACTGATCTGCTGACAGTAATTAAGCATGGAATGACCACTTCCAAACTCCAGAGCAAACCCTACTTCCTTACTCTGGGTTCCTCCCCAACTTGGATAGTACTCTGGACTTTAAATTCAAACACACTGTTCTTTGCTAATGAAGATAAGAGTTGGCTGCAGCTCTCAATGTTGTACCCACCAACTCTGCACCCCCTTTTAAAGTTAATTTTAACACCTACCCACATACTGAAAAAAAAACCAGATAACCTTTACTTTAATTGTTTTTGAACAGTCTTTGTGGGAAATACAAGTATTTATTTAACATTTTTTTTTCTGAAGCCCTGAGGAGCAAACCACGAGTCTACTGAAGACACAGTGTATTACTGAGTGACACCCCAGCTCTTAGCACATGTTTGTGGGGTGACCTTTCCATGTCAAGCCCTGGACTAGGTGGTAGAGAGTAAAACACAATGAACCAAAAGCGGGCAAGAATTCTTCTTATACACATGGGAATATAGTAAACCAATAAATAAGCAAAATGTTTAGTCTGTGCAAAGGTTTTGAGAGGATAGGGTATAAAAATAGGGGAGGCAGAAGGGCGGGCCTCTTGCCTCTAACTCAGACAGGGATAGAGGAAGGAGCCCATGCTTGGTGAACAAATCCACTGCTGTTGGACTCAGGGAAATGCAACGGTCTCTAGAAGGCAGTCCTAGTCAGACACTGCAAGTGTCTTTGCCCTTTACAAAAGATTTGACGTATCACTGAGCATGGAGGCTCCTGTCTCTAATCCCAGTACCAGGAGGTTGAGGCAGAGGGATCACCATAGTTCTAAGCCAGCCTAGGCTACATAGTGAGTTATAAACTAGCCTGGCCTACAAAGAGACCTGGTCTAAAAACAAAGTAAATAAATAATTAAAAGATGAGTTAAGATTCCCATTTAAAAACTGAAATACAATTTGTTAAACTCCAGTTAGTTCTAGTCTCTTACGATAATGCTTTAGCATTTAAAATTAATGCTTGTAATGTTTGAAAATTTGCAAAGACAGGTAAGGCCATTCAGTCGGGAGTGGGAGGAAGTAAAGTCTGGGGATAACCAAAGAAATGAATCGGTTAGATTTACACTTAACAAAATACGTGGTCTGAAGAAGCCTAATTAAATCCATATCCATCTTGGTTATATGTAATGGAAAAGGCCTTCCTTAAGGTTAAATTTGTTGTCTAGGAGTTTAAGACTATTTAATGGCTAAGGCAGCGTCATTTTTTTTTTTTTAAAAGAGTATAGTGGACTTGCTTCAGTAGTGTCTATGATGGTAAACTAGGGACCAACCTTTCCATCTAATGGCCTCACCTCACAAAAGAGACAATTCAGTCTCTATTAAGGGTCTAGATTAATGTGGGACTTAGTAATTCCCCTACACTGTCTGCAGGATGGAGGACAGAGGGACAGGAAGGGTCCAGAATCCTTCAGGGAGGCTCTGGCCTTTGTCTCGGAGGACAAGCAACAACTCACACACATGGGAGGCCGGACCCTGAGCACTGAGTCTTCAGTGCCTGTTTTGATAACCCCCAGCTTCTTTTAGCCACAGCTTTGTGGTAACTGCACCCCCTCCTTGCCAGGAAGGCTGAGGCAAACCTGCTGGCTTCCTTCCTTCTAAATCGTGGGTCTGCCCCAGGTCACCCACGTTCTCTCTCATGCTGCCCCCACCTCATGTTGACTCTTAGCTAAGATATGAATTCTGCAATTTAGGGGACCCAAAATCTCAAGAGACTCATGGGATATTGACCAGGAGAGCAGAACACTGGAGAAACAGTGGGACTGGAGGTGATTGCAGGGGAAAATACTACAGCACAGTGAAATGCGCATTTCAGAAAAAACTTTGTTCCGAATATTGACAAATACCAAAAGCTTATCATTGTTTATTCAAAATTAAAACTGAACAGGCTGTTCTATTTGCTTAAATCTGACAAGTCTGCATTTCTGAGGAGCAAGGCTGGTAACATCAGGTACCGGAGCTTGCTTTGGTTTCGGCTGTTTAGATGGGTAAGAGGGAAACAAAGGCGGAAAACCTGGAAATGCGTTGTTTTCTTTTGAAACAAAAACCATGAGGAAACCTCTTTCCTTTTGATTTCCCCGTGTTTCTGTGTGTGTCCTTGTATTTTGTGGACAAAGAGATTGATTCTAAGATAAACTGCAGAAAGTAACACCAATTACAAGTATTGAATTAACAATGAGAAAACAAACATTATAAAATGTGATTAGTTAAAAAAATAACAACCGTATTATGTGTATGCGACCTGCCTCCTACTTACTCCCCCCTCCCCCCCCGCCCAGCCGGGGCCATATAGTCTAATCATCTTGCTTGTTCCCATACCATCTTTATGCCTTCCAAGAGCCATGCATGATTGAAGAGGGACCTAAGAAACCACTTTATTCCACTTGGAGAAGTTAAATAACCAAAGTGTAGAGGGAAGCCATGGCAGATTGAGGATCCCATCACCTAAGAGCGTCAGTCCTGAGGGCTCACCAGCATTGGTCCATGTCCTAACTAATATGCTCGGGTTACCATATTTAGCTATTCTAAGCCCCATAGAAACACCTTCGTTATTCAGGTGTGAGATGAGCAAGACAGGGAGAATTATGACTCTGGCCTAGGCAAAAGGTCACACAGCTAAAAGGTAGAGGTGGTGGCTGAAACCCCAGCTACTCTGGCTGAGACCCTTACACTCAGCTATGACACCCTGCTCTGTCAGGGAAGATTAATTTACATGACCAAACATGTTCACCAATGTAAACACTCAGAGTCCCTAGCTCCTGTGGTGGATCAGTCAGGTAATCACAAGGCTACTTGGACAGAGTTAGTGGAAAGTTGATAAGCCATTAATGCTGTCATCCATGCCAGTTTCAGTATGAAAGGAACTGTCTGTGGACTAGGACTGCACCTTATCACAGCAAGCCCATTACTATCATCACAAAACAATTGGACTTTGGTTAGTTTTAAAATATTAATTTTAAAAACATAATACCAGAGTCTACTATTGAAGTGAATATTCATTGCCCTATAGGAAGCTTTGAGTTTGCGGCTGGAGTTCCTCAAGAAAAGAAGAGGAGGCCCAAAAAGCAGGACAGGGTGGATGAGAAGGAGGGAGAGAGAGAGACAGAGAGAGAGAGACAGAGAGAGACAGACAGAGAGAGACAGACAGAGAGAGAAATTAAGGTGAAGTGGAAGCCCTCCTCATTCACTGTTAGCCACAAAGTGAAGCAAAGTCCCCTTGCCAGCCAGGCCTTGGGAGACATATGTCCACTTTGGTCATGCTGTCTAGAAAGTATACCTAGTATTTACGGGCTGTATATTTTTCTTTATTTTGTATGGGATTATCAACCATGGCATCTCAGAAGCCCACCTTGCTTTGTCCATCCCAGATTCCAGTTTCCCCTCTTTATCAAAGATGGAGGACTAAGCTTCCTGCTTTGGTACCATGCTTCCCAAAACTGCCTTCCTTATAACACAAAGGCCTGAGAAAAAGTCAGGCTTTATTTCTCCAAAGTTTCAGGACGAAGTTCTGCAGGTTCCAGCCGGAGACCTCAGGCCTCCACAAACCCACTGAGATGGAGATTGGACCGGTGCAGACACTGTCTTTCCTCCCCACTGTTAGCCGAGATGTTCCTTGACAAATCTGTTTTGCAAGCCCACTATTGAGAACATCACCAAATCCTTTTAGAGACTCTCCCGAATCCCCCCCCCCAACCCCCACTAAACCACAGGGAAGCATTTGAAATAAACTCAGCTAATGCAAAAACAAAAGGACATCCTCACTACTTCAGAAAGGTGGCAGTATTGCCTTGCGGTTTTGAGCAAGCTACCAAACTTGTGAGGTCTCTGATTAACAGACTCAACAAGGAAAGCAAAGGACAGATGAAATCCGTGGCTAACACTCGTGGCTAGTGGCTAGGAGATAAGCCCCCAGAGCTGCAGGGGCACTGTGGCTTGTGGCCACTTAAGCTCTTGAGTCTTCAACTTGCTTCACTGTATAGAGCCATAGAAAATCCGTAGTGTGTCCCGCAGACACCCAAAGACCAGGAGCAGCTAAGGCAGTTACAGAGGCTCCTGATGGCCCATCACTCACTGTGCTCAGTTTTGAACCAACCATCTCAAGTCAAACAATCATGCAGCCCATGCAGAAGGGCCGAGGGAAATGATTGAGAACAGGCGACACCAGCATCCCGTGGACACCTGTTACCCCGAAGGCTTACACCAGAGTTCTCATCCAAAGGCCCCTTCTCAGAAGTTGTGTTC
Organism: Dicrostonyx torquatus; assembly: GCA_028555095.1. Lineage (NCBI taxonomy): Eukaryota > Metazoa > Chordata > Mammalia > Rodentia > Cricetidae > Dicrostonyx > Dicrostonyx torquatus. The sequence continues at coordinate 6,270,526 of JAQHUG010000025.1, read as the reverse complement.
CACCATCAATGAATGGTCTGTTGTTACCACCGTTATCAAAGCAACAACCTGCAAAGCTAGGTGGCTCTGCCCAGGATACTGATGGGAACCCACACACTCCTGCGCCTTCTGTAGGCCTCCATACAAACCCTTTCCTGCTACTCACCTCTCTTGAGTGTCCCTTCAGAAGTTTCTCTGTGTGCCACTAACACAACAATTTTAGGGAAAACTGTCCATTTATAAATATCAGATGGTTTGGGAAAAAATATTTGTGGCACTGGGTTTTTTTTCCCTCCACGGTGATGTCATTTTAAATTCTTAGTGTGCTCCAAATTCGCTATTTTTACTTCCTCCGAATGACTTTTTTTGGGAAATACATTTGTTTGGATTAGCTACACATTAAGTGACCCCTGGACTTGATATACAGTTCAAGGTTCATCTTCTCAACACTTGTAGTTGATAACGGACCTACTCGCTAACTTCAGATCCCGCTTTATCCCGTTTCAACACTGTTCGCCTTGGAGAGTCCTCTCAAATTTTTCTATTCACCGATAGAGAGGAAATATAGAAAAAATAAAGACATTGGATTATTCATAAGCAAAACTCACACTCAACACAGGTGAAAGGGAAGACGTTTGAAGGCATTCAGTCAAACACAGTTGTTCACTCTGGGGGAACAGAGTAGAGGCCGCCAGCTCAGGCCCAGGCATTCACTGGAAAGCAGTTGAGTGAAGAGTGGCAGAAATAAAAAGTTTAAGAAGGAGTGCTGAACGCCTTACTCTACCTGATCGGAACTTCCTTCTAATCAGCAAAGAGTGCTCAGACCCCAGGAGTGTCATGGTGAATCTCAGCAAGCCGCTGGTCGCTGGCCAGACGCCCCCTGCTTTTCACCAGAAACTGGCTCCCGGGAGCCCAGAGGACAGCAGCTAACAACTCAGAATTCATCCAACTCTCGGGGAGCTCCCTTGGGAAGGAGGACGTACAGTGGCCGCCAGTGTCCCCGGAAAACTGGCGCCTCCCCCCTCGCCGCGCGCGAGGTTAATTAACTCCCAGCAGGCAGGACCCTCCTCCTCTCAGGGTGGCCAGGAGCAACCGCATCCTAGGCGTTCCTGGCTGATGTCATAGGCTGCCAGCGGTCGCAGAGTATCGCCACCAAGCCTTTATGAAGGTCCCAAGTTTGCTATCTGATCCTCTTTACTACTGACAGGAGAACAGCCAATCAGGAGCAGCTAGCGGGGCCTGGGGACCCGGCGAGGCCCCGGGAGTCTCAGCAGCCCGCTCGCTCTTAACTCTTTGCAGAAGATTAAGCAGTGGCTTCTGGCCGGGGCGGGAGTCTGCACCGACACCACTAAATCGGCTGCCCGGAGGCTGCAGGTGGCGCCCAGCCGCGTTAGGACCATACCCCGCGGCGCTGACTGTGCGCCACCGGGTGTCTCCAGCCGGCTGCAGGTCTCAGGAAACTACACCTTCGGAACCCGCTGGTCCCCTGGACAAGAAGCCGGGGTTGCAACGCCACAGGAGGGCCGGCTTTCTGTCTGCGTCCGAGCGGTGGTGCATCAAGGAGACCCAGTATCTCACAGCAGCTATAGCAGCCCGAGAGGAACGTCCCAGGAGGTGGCGGAAAGCCTTTCGCTGTGGTTGGATGCTCTCTTTGGGGACACAAGAAACTTTGTGTCTGGGGACTGAGTTCGGAGGGGGAAGGTGTAAGAGTGTCCTACTGGGTTCTAAACAGGGTGGACCTTGGGGTCTTAGGCAAGCCAGGTTGGAAAGGTGCAGAGGTTTCCCCACACCCCACCCCGTCCTTTTTCTAGTGGGAAATTCACCGTGCACCCAAAGCGGCGCTGAGGCACGTTTCTAGGGGTCCCTGGGGTGACAAGGGTCCCGCGTGCATCATTAAGCACAACAAATATTTGGTCTAAGACGAAGACATAAATAAAAACAAATCGAACTGTATACATGCAATACACAATTTGTCATTATTTGCATCCTCCTGTGCACGTGGGCTCCCAGGTACCACTCCTTACATCTCTGCTTTTATCTCAAAACTCTGAATTCTTGAAAGATCATCCAAGGACAGGTGGAAGACTAAAGTGACAATAGCTCCTGGGGCTAATCTCTGTGCTAACCCGGCCTTCTGCCTCCATCATCTGTTGCTGAAGACACCAGAGGCTGACTAACCTTTCTTTTTCTCTGGGCTGCACCCATGTCGGTATGAATTACATTTTCTGGTTAGGCAACCTTCTTCCCCACTTAATCGGAGTGGAGGTGGAGCCATCCTACCCAACTTCCTCTTGTGAATAGGGTTGGGCAGCCCAGGCCTGTGAGTGGCTGCCTCCAGAAGCTCAAGCGGCGGCTGTGCAGCATTCCACAAGCAGTGCTGGACTGGGCTGTTCCTGTGGGAACAAAACCCCACCGCCTTAATGGCTTACGTCAAGCAAGATTCATTACGGTGCAGGTTTGAGGCTGGGAGTTAGAAATGGGTCTCACTGGGTTAAAATCAAGGTGTTGGCAGAGCTGTGCTCCCTCCTGGAAGCGCATGAAGAGAATCCATTTCCTTTCCCGCTCCAGCTACTAGAGGCCACCCATGTTCCTTGGCTTCTGTCCTGCTCTTCCATCTTCCCAAACAGAAATTGTGGGTCAGATTCTTGTTATATCTTATCAGTCTTGCTCCTCCCTCCCCACCTTCTGCATCTCTCTTTGAGTTAACCTTACTTAAGGAAAAGCTCTGTCAGGCTAATGGGTTATGAACCTTAATTCCCACTTGCTATGTAATGGAAAAGAATCACCGCTGCCTGAGATTAGAACATGAAGGGAAGGGTGTGATATTGTGGGTCACGTAGCGTGAGTGGCTGTCTTCCTTCCCAGCTTCTCTTTGTTAGAGCTAAACCCTACAATCCAGGTCTTCGAGGAAAAGAAGTAAAAGAGAGGAAGATTTGGGAGGGGCATGCTCAGGTGTCTGGGACTTTTGCCCTAAGCAGGTTTGAGATGTGGCAGGGCTACTCCAGAGAATGGAGGTGGTAGGATAAGGAGCATTATAAAACGATAATCCTTATAAAATTACAAACCATTATAATCCTGTGGATAAAGCTACTCTGTGCAGCACTTGAAAAGAAAGAACTAAAGAAAAGAAACAAGCAGATCTTTACAGTGAGGGTAGAGAGGCCCAGAGGGTGCCCACAGGAGCTTAATGGGGAATTCTTAGTTAGTGGGAGTTGTGATGAGATCGAGCGAAGGAGCCAGCCCAGAGGTCTTCCTCACCTAGAGGGAGGGAGTATGTTTGAGTCTGTGCTTGTTTTCTTTTATGGCTGCTCTTTAATGAGAGGAGCTCTCCTGAATTAGTACAGGCTACCCTGGAATTCTTTCAGTTTTCCTCTCAGAAGGAGTTTATTAATTAACCTTTAAAATAATGCTTTTATTATTTCTTCAAGAATTTCATATAATTACTTTGATCATATTCATCCTGCCTCCCCGAAGGCAACCCGGATCGACTTTCTCCACCCTCCTCACTTCCCTACCCATCCAACTTTGAGTTGTCCTTGTGGTCACCTCCTCTTTTTCCTCCTTTCCCTCCTCCTCCCCCTTCCTCTTTTTCTTTCTTTAACCACATTGTCTTTGGTTTGTGCTGCCTTACTACTCTCAGGAGTAGGGCCTGCTCAGGATGACCACAGTCCTGCCTCAGCCTCCGGAGTGCTGGGATTAAAAGTCTTTCTTAGTTTCTTTCCCTTCTCCTCTTCCTGACTCTTTCTCCTGCCTTTCTGTCTCCTGGCCTCACCCCCACCAACCACATTTTGAGTTGGGAAATCCTGATAACCATAACCCTCTTCATTTTTTCCCATCAGAGTATGGAGCAGCTGCCCTCTGCCCTCTGGGATTTCTAGCCCTTATGGCTTGGGATATCTATGGGTATAAAAATGTGCATTATGGAAGCTCATCCTTTGCCCTCTGTGGCCAAATATTTTTATGGCTTTTTGGGTGGAATTTGGACAGACTGTTCCCCGGGAGAATGGAATCTCGGACAGCTGCTGCCAGAGCAGACTGTAGCAATGCAGCAATGGCTGCCACTGCAGTCAGACTCCTACAGGGCGATTCTGCGGGACCCCCCCCCAGGGAGCATCATTTTGTTTTGATTTATTTTACTTTGCTGTTAGTCATTTCTTTTACTATGTCACAAATTATAGCTCAATCTACCATGGACTAAGGGAGCCCACATACAAGGATGCTCTCTTAGGATTGTAAGTTCTTATATGGGGATGAAAAGAAGACATTCTAGCTAAAAGATAGACGTGACAATCTCTATTGCTAAGCTGAGAGTGATGGTGCTTGCCTGTAACCTCAGTGCAAGGGAGAGAGAGGCAAGAAGACCAGGAATTCACTGTCATCCTCAGCTAGGGAGGGAGCTCTGGACAAAGGCTCTAAGGAGAACCTGTCTAAAAGTTAAAACAAGATAAGGAAAAAGCCCAAACAATAACAACAACAATCCCCTCTGTCCTTTGCTGATGCTTTTCCCCAAAGGCTGATGGATAATGCACTGCTCATAGGTCTATGGTGACATGGGTAGAGATTGGTGCAAAAAAAGAAAGAAAGAAAGAAAGAAAGAAAAGAAAAGAAAGAAAGAAAGAAAGAAAAGGAGAAAGGAGGCCTGATCTTTACCAAATAATGTACTGTAATCATTCTAGCGCCACTTGCCATTTTCACCATTCCAGCAGCAGGTGGTGGTCACAGGCAGGTGCAGTGTGGTGGGCGGAGCCAGCTCACCTATGCAGGCTGAGGACGTGCAATGTTCCTCCTGGAGGGGGCTCCTTCTTAGCATGGTCTCTGGGCCTCTCGCTGGCATCAGTTTTCACAGTGGTCTCAAAGAGTCCTTGATTCAGGGGTCTCTGCTCTCTACAGCCTCCCTTTTCCTTTCACAGATCTGATGACAAGCCATCAGAGGACCATTTGCTCTTCCTTCAGGCACTCTGAATACGCATTCCAGGATTTGCCCGAGTCACTGGGGGCAAGTACCTGTCCAGCAGATTTGCAAACTCAAATGAGCTGAGTGGGAGGAAGGTAAGAAAAAAATGTCGGGGTAAAGGGTAGCATGCAGCCACGGAAGCACCAGAGAGCTTGCCCAGCCCCAAGTGCCTGTGGCTGCTTGGGAGGAAATATAGATCTACACTGCCGTGTTTGACAACTGTTCCGAGAATTGGAAATCCAAGGTGTAAAACACACTGGGTTTTGTAAACACAAACAGCAGCAAACAATAATGAAATACATCCTACTCTATGACTGCTTGGGCTGCAGGGAAGTAAGTGCAGGTTGTTCAAAAAGCGAGTAGAGAGTTGTAATTGCGATACTTAGTGTAAGAGCAGCTGCCTCCACAGAAGGATACTGTTACTAGATGCTGGCTGCTGACAGCTGCATGGGAGACACAGTCTCTTCACTCAGGTCCTCTCAGTGAAGCCGAGGTGGCCAGGCACAAATGCTCCCCAACTCTCTCCTCTTCCCAATCTAGGATGCTCTCAGCTGTCAGCTTCTCTCAGCACCCCTGGGACCCGTGCAGAGGGAGGTGGGCACAGTCTTGGCTGCATTAACTTCCGATCAAAAAACCATGAAGACACACTCATTGTGACTTCAGGCTGAGTGGCAGTTTTATGCCACTATTAGAGGCCTGGGGAATGCAATTTAATTTCTCACCTCTGAGAAACCACTCAAACTCTAACTGGGCGGGGAAAAATAGGTGGAGTCACTCCCCGAGGGAATGCAGCCTCAGTCACTCGCTTCTTTCCATTCCAGAAATATTTATGCAGCACCGACTGTGTTCTAGCAGCAAAGGGAATATAAAGATGGAACAGATAGGGGCTGGAACTGTGAGCTGAGACTACAATGGTGGGTCTCCCTCAGGCTCCCAACAAACCCGAATCTGGGGTCACTCTGGCACATTGTTAGTTAATGTCATGATGTCTCGGGTGGAACTCAAGTCAGGCACACCTAATAGAACCTGCTGTCTTTCGTGAAATTGAATATAAAAGGACTTTTTCCCGTTTTTAAACAAAGACTTCAATTCAAACAAATGGTAAAATAAAAGTAGTTTCAGTTGAAAGAATCTGTCACAAACCTCTCTTTCCCTGCCTGCCAGAAACACTTCTCACCCTGCCTCCCTCCACGAAGGGCAATGTGAAGGCAAGTTGAAGCCCTGGGCAAGAGGACCATGGTATAAGGTTGAGAGGTCATGCGCTCTGCATCTTCTCCACGTTGTCCTTCAGTGTCCTCGCTAGTACTTTAAGGAGTGGAGACCACACACCAGCATAGACTCTCCTGGCAGTTTTTGAATAAATCCCATCCCTCTTTCCAGCCCCTTCTAGTGCTTGGTTACAGAGCATGGAGGTTTTGTTCAAGTTACTTTAAGTTGCAGCTCTCCAATGGGCATGTCCTCCTGGTCCAGAGTGGGTCTAGTAAGACTCTCATTGCCTAGCTCCATTTGTCCCAGAACATATGGAAGATGGCAAAGCTTAGGACAGTGATTAAGCCACTGTCAGCTAAACGTGAGTTTCATTCTACAACACATTCAACTTTTCGTTTGTTTGTTTGTCTCACAGTTTGAGTCGACATAGTTCATTGGGACAGGGAAGGTCTGATGGCCAACTTGAGTGAATGCGGGGATGATCATGCCGCACCCTCATTTGGGAAGCAGAGGGAGATGAATGCTGATCTTTAGCTCTTTTTCTTCTTTCAAGTCCCCAGCTCATGGGATGGTGCCACCCACATTTAGAAAGGGTTTTCTTTACCCTTGTCAAGAAACATTCTCCCAGATGCATCCATATGTGTATCTCGCACAAGACTCCAGATTCAATCAAAATGGCGGGCAAAATACCCAGTACAATGACTGAAGATGATGAGTTGTCCAAGTTCATCTTTAGATTTTATTGGGGATAGAGCATCGGTGATTTTTCTCTTCCTTATAGACCGTCTCTCATGTCTCCATGTCTACCTAAAGTTTTTCTCTTGTATGTTGGACCATGGCCTATTGCACTTGTTATAACTCCCCATGGGTTGGCATAATTGACTGTGGGGTTCCAAAACATTTGGCAATAGTAAAAGTTTTGTAGACTGTGGTGGTTTGAAAGAAAACAGGCCCCATAGGCTCATATATTCAAATGCTTGAACCCCAGTTGGTGGAATTGTTTAGGAAGGATTAGAAGGTGTTGTGTTGTTGGAGAAGGTACAGCCTTATTGGAGGAGGTGTGTGACTGGGCTGGGCTTTGAGGTTTCAAAAGCCCATGCCAGGCCCAGTGTTACTCTCTCTGCCTTCTGCCTTTGGATAATGTTGTAAAACTCTCTCACAGTTTGCTTCCTGCCATGATGATCACGGGCACTGCTAGAACTGTAAGCTAGCCTCCAATTAAACGCTTTATTTTATGAGAGTTTCCTAGGTCCTGGTGTCTCTTCACAGCAATAGAGCAGTGACTAAGACATAGTCATGTAAGAGCTGAAAATCAAACTGGTAATCAGTCCGAGGTGTTTCAGGCCAAGCTTGCTGGTGTTGGGTCACACTTCTTCACAGTCTTGTGGGGTTTATACCGTGCATGTATCTACATCACAGGTGTCCATACTGTGCACATGTCTGCACTACAGGTCTCCAGAGAATGCTGCCTGAAATATCTCAGTTCACATTCAAGACTTTGATAAGTTATGAACTGCAGTGATTTTCAATCTGAATGCAAAGACTTGTCTCTTACAGAAGCACAACAGTTCAGATACAGAAAAGAGACTTGAACTAGTTTTCCACTGTGATTCCTCATCGTGTACTAAATTAGGAGATCTTTGGACTATAGTATATGAGAATGTTTGATTTTAGGATTACATTTGAGCTGCTCACTTGAGTGCCCTTAAAAATCATTCAGTGAATTTTGACTTTGGACTAAGATGGAATTTCCAAAGCCATCTGAGATGGCTCTAAACCTGCTTCTACCAGTTTTTACTTTGTATCTATGGAAATGACATTTTCATTATTGATGATTATAAAAACAAAACATTGATCAAGTCTGAAAATTATTGAAGACTCTCTGTGTCCTGCAGTATCAAATACTTAATGAAGATTTAATTCTATATATAAAAATAAACACTGTATCTTATCAATATGCTTTCATCTTTAATAAATGCTAAAGTTGAATGTGTACCAAAGGTTTTTTAATGTCTACATAAAATTTATTTTTAGTAAGTGTTTGATTTATAGGTCTATTTTATTTACTGATAAACTGGTGTCACTGTTGTAAGGGAGGCTGCTTATTTGTCCCAGCTGCCCGGCTAGCTTAAACCTGAAATAACCACACAGAAACTGTATTAATTAAAACACTGCTTGGCCATTAATTCTAACTTCTTATTGGCTAACTCTTACATATTAGTTTAACCCATCTCCATTAAACTGTGTATCGCCACGTGGCAGTGGCTTACCATAGATTCTAACCAGCGTCCATCTCAGGTGGAGGATCCATGGCTTCTCTGACTCTGCCCTTCTTCCTCCCAGCATCCAGTTCTGCTTTCCCCACTTAGCTAAGTTCTGCCCTATCAAATGGTCAAGGCAGTTTCTTTATTCATTAACCAATGAAAGCAACACATAAACAGAAGTAACTCCTACACCATGTCACATAAAGATTTCTCATGCAAAATGATACTGATTGAAGCAACTCAAAAGGTCTTGCTCTACACCAATATGTTCAAGTGTTTTTCCAGTTTGATTTCCCCAAAGCTTTTGAAAACCCAAGTACAAAACCAAACTTGCCTTCCTCTGTTCCACATTCCCAATGAGCCTTCCTGTCCCTGTGTTTACTTACGTGTAGCTTTCTGCCCTTTCAAGGTATAAGAAACCATTTGCCTGATTCCGGCTTAGAGAATAACGCATTGCTGACACCTAGGCTTTCTCCCATCGTAATTCCATCTGTACCCATTCTTAAAGGCTCCTTGCATAGTCCTCCTTTTGTTTAACCTTGGTACTTCTACACTTAAGACCTTAACTTTCTCTTGGTTTGTAACAAGTCTCTCTTGACATTTCCCTGCTCCAATCCATCTTCCATGTGATCATCAAGGTCATACTTTTGAATTAGATCCCACTGTTTCTTGTGGGCCTCTTCAGTGCCAACAGATACCACCCATGCTTCTGAGCAGGTCAGAGAATGTTCTGTAGATCTAACCTTGTCATCTTCTTTTTACTGCTTTCTTTTCTGTCTCTTCTCCTCATTCTTCGTGTATTGCCAGTAGCAAATAGCATTGAGCATGGTGGAGCCTTTCCATGCTCTCTGCCTTTCTTCGTTCTCCGTGGTGTGTCTTTGGTCTGAAATGTTCTTTTCTCCTTTTCTGCCCAGAAGTATATCAAGTCCCATAAACCATTCCAGGTTTTATCTTGTTTATATTCTCTTCTCTGACAGCCCCAGGCTGAGTTCATAGCACAGCCAAATAGTGTATTGTTTTGTTTTGTTGTTGCTGTTTTGAGACAAGATCTTGCCATGAAACCCAGGCTGGATTGGAACTTCCAGTCTGTCTGCCTCAGTCTCCCAATGATAGAGCACTGACTTAGATTGTTTGTGACAGAAGACAGAGAGATAGATGATAGATGGATGGATAGATAGATACCAAGTGTCTGAGATGGCAGGCCTATGTGAGCATTCCAGAGCATCAATTATTTCCAATGCAAATATTTCTCAGTCATCTGTGGGTTGAAGGACAGGAATAATGGTGTTGCTTTCATCTGTAGCCTCATAATCTTTGTTTTTCCTTCCGAATCTCGTTTTGTATCTCTCTTCTCACAATGACCTGCTTTTTGATGTATTTGTATTTTCTCTCTCATATATTGAACAGCGTTTCTTGTCTCCTCTTTCCCTCCTACAATAAGTTTATAGACCTGAGGCTGACAATGGTGTGGCTTTCTTTGAGTCTACAGAGAAATCTCAGGCGGTGGCTTGCTTTCACAAAGCCTCGCTCGGCTTGGGTTGGTTGGTGGATGCAGAAGAGGGATAGTTTGCTGGTCTGAATCATCCAGGGCCTGCTGTAGCAGTCTGCACTTCCCAGAGATGATGAAACCACCTCTGGTTCATAAAGTGTGACCTGGGAGCCTGCCGTTTCCTTCAACTTTTTCTGTGTGTACAACTGGTCACACTGTGTCTCATGACTCCTCTTCTGAGTTTCACTAGCTTGCCATCTCCTCTACTCCCCAGATAGCAGGACGGAGGCCCCCAAATCTCTGCCCTACATCAGGAGACCTTACAGTTCCTGTGAACATAATCTCATTAACCCAGGATGCTTAGCATGACTGAAGCCTGGCTGAACACCTCCCATGGGGCCTGCAGAGCAGGGAAGGTGGGAGGCTGGTGGATGGAGCTGCAGATGGGGCAGTCAATCATGGATTACCAAACGTCCTCTTTAAGGCACCCCACTTCTCCAAGGATGCATGTCAGTCCAAGAGGAGTGCTTTCCTTCTGATGGGACACTTCCTGGAAAGGAGATCTGCCTCAGGAACAGCAGGGTCTACTGGGGGAGTTCAAACACATTCTCTCAAACCTCCATCTGACCATTAAAAACATTACTACGTTTTAAATGCAATTGTGTGAAAAGGAAAAGCCCCAAGTGCAATTAAAACCAGCTACAGTAACAGTGAAGAAGTTCATGGTGGGAGGTTTGTTTACCAAGCTACCCTCAGGAAGCTGGTCCCTGGAACCCAGTGTTCAGTCAAAGGAAGCTTTTAAAGTGACTGAATTCAGCAAACATCCAGGGGATGTTCACATCGAACCTACCCTTGTGCGACAGAGTAACTTTTTCTGAACCTGGCTTGGACGTGTCCTGCGTTATGGGAATTCACCAGGGCCCCAGCCCTGTACCTCAGTGCTCAGACTGTCTCACCATGCCTCTCTTCTGGAGGATTTTCCTGTCTTCTAATTGCTCTGTTTTCATACTTTTCCCCAAAGTCATTCCTACTTTTCTTTTTTCTTTTCACTTTCAAACCCTCACAGGCATTGCTTTTCTTTGTGATTCTTGTTAACAGCTTTTGAGAGATTTAAGATGCTTTTTTTTTCTTGTGGAAGATGACCTAGGAGGCAGGGTTGTTGATTCGAGTGACCCATTTCTAGTTAGAGGCAGAGCCAAGACCCGGGTTGGGGTTCGTGGTCTTTCTGTGAAGCTACTCTTTCCACAGATTCGTTTGTCTCTAACTTGGCAGGCGATAGAGTCCTGTCAGCAGCTCTCTGGGTATGCACATGCCCCGCAGAACCGCTGCCCACGGGGACAGGTGTTTCCTTTATCCCCCTGGGTGGCCAGCATTCATGTCAGGAAAATTAAACATCTCTAAGTTGTTTCCTGGCTCATGTAGCCTTTTCTTAAGAGTTCATTGCCAATTCCTGTTGGCTTTGGTGGGAGGGGGAACTTCTGGAAAGTTCTTTATTATGAACTGACCTTGGTACTAACCCATTCAATGAAAAAAATAACCCAGAGATTTTGTTACATCATCATATAAAACTAAAGAACAGTAAGTGTATATATGAGCCTTTCAAGACAGGAGTTGAAGAAACCCTGACATGTTTGACAGGAACATTGTTTAAAATGGCCAGAGGAGAAGAGTAAAATTTACATGACTGAAGTTGAGCTGGGTTTAGAAGGAGGGTTGAGGGAGCCAACCGCTCTGGTGGTGTTATGGTCCTTCGCCTTGTAGAGTAGCCATGATGCCATGGAGGACGACAGTTCTAGCAAATGTTGTGGGTCTTAGAACCAAAGGCTCAAATGCAGTTCCTTGACTGTATCTTCTCTTGTTGTGTGACTGTGGGGTGAGTTGCTCAACCTCTCTGTTCTTTGTATCTCAGTTCCCTCCGTAGGGAGAGAACTCAATGGATGCACACATGAAAAGCACCCTCAGAGGCTGGCACGTGTGAACGAGAAGCAGCGATGAGAAGGGAGACGGCGGGAGAGACAGCAAGTCCCTTTGATAGAACCTCTGGGCTCATCTCCAGGCCGAGCACCAGTGCACAGAAGCACCCATACATATTAGGTGTCCCAGCAACACAGCTACCTGTCCTGGCAAGGAACTCTGCCTGTGGCTGCTGTGGCCTTCCTGCAGGTGTGGGAAAATGAGTGTGGCCATGGAGACTTCCCACAGCCTAGCTGAGTCTGTCTCTTTTTTTCATTTTAGTGAAGATTCCCTGGGGAATATAATGTAATGAAATGCTCTTATGATAACTGTGGTATCTGAAGCAATGGCAGTCATGAAGGTTTGAGCTTTGTCCTATTTGGAAAGAAAAATCTGACTGAAATGTTTGCTGGGGTTGAAGTCTATATGTCTGGGCTTAAAAATGCTGAAGTCCCCTCCCCCTTCTCTCTATAATTTGGTCTTGTTGAAGAGTAGGTTTGAAGACAAGCATGCCACGATACCTCCCACTGGACAGAAGACAGGTCTGCCATGATACCTCCCAGAGCAAGAACTGACTTTAAAATAAGACCTTCAGGGTGTCTGTACTAACATCTCAGGGTCATCCCCGGAGTTTGGAAGGCCTACCTCTCCTGACATTTTCCATGTGGAACCTGGCATCTAAGGAGAGCGGAGGTGGTTATGTGAGGGGAGGTGGATAGGATGGGCTCTGCTCTTTGCTCCACTTCTCTGCATGACCTGATATCCAAGAACTGGCCCTGGAGTGGGTCTACCAGATACTTAGACATGCCAGGACTAGAGTCGTGTTGGCTATCTGGCCTGGGGGAGCTTCCTGGTGTTGATACAATTCCCTGGCTGGGGTGCTCTTCATTTGGTGGGCTCACACAATGGTGCCAAAGGGTAAGCACCTGTGCTTACATACCATGCCATGGTTAGTTGATTAATGTTGCCGACAAAGGAAACCAGGCCGTGATGGAAGGGTCTCAGCAAGACTGAGGCTGAGACAAGTTTATCCTAAGCAACCAGAATTTCTATACCCTTCTCAGAAACCAAATATAATGGCAGGTATTATCCAAGACCAATTGTCCTGTCAAGCTTGCCTATGCCTCTCTGACTTCTAGGGAACAGAGAGAAACACAAAGTGGCCTAAATGATGGCTTCGCTGCCTGAGGGAGTGCCTCAGTTTCTCAGAAACTGAAAGACACACAATGTCCGGGGAGCCATGGACTCTAACCTGAAAAACTTATGCTACTCGTCTCTCAAGGCAGCTAGACCAGACCAACTTCAAGATCCCCTGCACCCAGCATGCTGTTTTAGTGACTCAAGTTTTATAGAGATGCGAGTCCTGCTAAAACTCTCTGTCCAAAGCCCCCAGACCTTCAAGGGATAGTCCAGCTTAGAGAAGTGACAGCGTGACTGTCATCTGGTTGCTAAGAGACAGGGCTGGATTCTGGGCTCAGGTACATTTGAAATACAAAGTTTTCCTTTATTGTTAAAGATACTGCTGGTAATAGCCCTTATATATGGAAATTTTACAAAAATGGGCAACTTCCCCAATCTTCCTTGATTTTTCAAATGTTTTCTGCATAGGGGATCAAACAAGCCTTCTAGAGCTTTTTTTGTTTTTAGTCTACTTCTGGCTCACCTTATCTAAGAATATGAATGTAATAGTCTGTGCAGGTTTACTCGTGGGTCACCAGAACTTTCTAGAAGTATATTCATGATTTAGGTTGATGTGAGGCCACCAGTCACTAAGTGGGCACTAGTGGCTTTCAAATTTAGCTCTGCAGCTCTCAAGATGAAAATGACACCATATCTGAGGACATTCTGATGTCCGACAAAGCAGAGAGATGGAGGAGAAGAGAGGCATTCATGCCTAGGAATTAAGAAATGAACGATGTTATTTGTTTATTAAGATGATAACTCATTCAAACATCACACGGAGCTAACCCCCTTTAAGCAGATAATAAGCACGGCGTGTTCTTTATGATGGAGCAGCCATAAAACGAGAAGACTTTGCTCTTTGTTATTTATTGGGTCAACCGGACAAATCATTTTTCTGCATGCCAGGCTTGGAAAATTCTTTTATTTTCTGTCTCCTTCTTATAAATAAAAACAGCATCGAGCTGATAAATTTATCTTAATGCATTCTGTACTGTAAAATCAACATGAGTTGGCCTTGGCATAGAGGCTTTCAGCCCAAGTGTGGATGGCATGCGTATGTTCTTATTTTTCCATTACATGTTCTTTTAGCTTAAAGCAATGGTAAAAAAAAAAAAAGAAGAAAAAAAAAAGAAAAAAAAGAAAAAACAAAAAACCCCCCACCTCTTTTTGATGCATATGCTAAATCAATTTCTTTCTCTTTGCCCACCATATTGGACTGCGGGCCTCAGCATGCTGTCCTCATGTGGATGCTATGATCCCTGCCTAGATAATCTTGCTTGCATCTCACCTTATCCCTCTAGAATCCATTCTCCGTACAGCCACCAGTGAACTGCTCAGTGGCGACCAGCCCATGCGGCTCAGAGCTTGCCTAGCACTCTCCCACAATGCCCTTAGAATCAAACCCAGCCCCTCTCATCACCCATCAGACCATCTTTGCCAGCTGCTCTTGTTGCCTCTGGTTCTTCTGGCTTCTTCTTCCATTCGGCTCTTCTCCTCAGCAGCTACTGGGGAAGAGGGGCCAAACACCATGACCTCATTAGCAGGCTTGTTTGCCCTTTGCTTTCTGGATGTGCCCCATTAATGGGAGGCTCCGGTAGGAATTGGGAGGAAGTGCAGAGTGAGGTTCCCAGTCCAGCCACAGCCTTCCTAATTAAGCCATTCCCTCCTCTTGCAGTCCTCAGCATGGTCAGGATGTCCTGCCAATCCAGCCCCTGGGAGTATTCCACTTGACTCCATGGGGTGCGGGGCCCTCATCCTACCTACATCTTTGCAATTACTCACTTTTTCTAAAGTGCCTCCACTTTTTGACATGACTACTGCTCCTTATTGGTCTTGAAGTCCCAGCTATGTGACACCTGCCCATCCTGCCAAACTTGCTCTAAGCTTGCCTGCTGTCTCCCAGTCACCTCGCCTGCTCTCCTTTCACGTAGACACTAAAAGCACTTGTGATGCTACATGCGGGGCACAGTACCTCCCCCCACCCCCAAGGATTAGCTGGAACTGTCTTGTTTAGTTATCTACTTAGGACCCTGTTTTCCTAGTCCCATGCTTGGAATGTTAGCAGGATCCTGTGTCTCCCTTGTGTTTTTCTAACTCCAGTGTCTAGAATTGAGCCTTGCACATGGCAGTTGCTGGGAAATAGTGGATAAGTGTCTATTGGGTGACTCTAATTGAATCATCTCATGTATAGGTGAGGAAGTTGAGAGTGATGAAGTTGGACTGAGTTTCCCAGGAATTCACACAGGGATGAAGCCAGGGGGTCTGGAGCCATCAACATCTCCTAAATGTCCCATTCATTTGCGTCTTGTCTTTTCTATGGAACTAGAGTTGGCTTCTTTACCGAGTATGCATTTTATCACAGTGAACAACTTAACCCTTGACATGAATTTTCTAATCCATATTGCCCTAATCTATTATTCTGTCTCTCTCATCACCTCCCTCTTTTCTTTCTCCTGTCTTCCCATCTCATTGTAGCAATGAGCCACTGATTAAGAGTTAATACTTGCTATGAAACAGAGGAAATCAAAGCAGGGGGGAGCTCAAGGAAGTCAGAACGTGAATCATAAGGAGAGGTGTTAACAGTCATTCATTGGTGGCTGCATTCTGAAGTCATGCATGGTAGGACATATTCTCCATACCAATGCTATGGTCTAGGTGTTCTCCTATTATAGAGGAAGAACTGACATTCACGGAGGTGGGGGCTGCTTGGGCTATTGAGAAGGTGGCATGGATTTTGACATGGGTGTCACCCCAAACTTACTTAGTACCTTCCTTGAGTTTATTGAAGACCCTGCAAAGTAGAGGCAGGAGATGTAATTGATCCAACATCAAAGTGAATGGAGAGACTGAAAACAGACTCTAAAGAGCAGTCCAGCTGGATCCTGGACAACTGGATGTGAGATGAGAAAGGGATTCCAAGGATCAGAGGCCATAAAAGAACCGTTTTAAAACTGAAAAGCGGAAAGTGGACCTTAGCCCTCATGTTGATCTGTTTCTCATTGCTTCAGTAGGGTGTGCACAGCAGGTCAACCACACAGAACGAAGATGCTTGCTTAGCTCGCCATTCTGGGCATTCAGAGAATGATGGCAAGACTGGCTCAGTCTTGGGGAAGACCTCAGGTCAATGACAATGACAGCAGTCCTTATGGGAGCAAATGGCCATCACTAAACACGACAGTAGAGTGAGACTGGAGAACAGCACTCCCAGTGACCTCAGAACCTCCCACTAGACTCCATTTTTTAGTGTCCCATGAACCCTGATACAACCATAGTGAGGACCAAGTTTCTAACACATTCCAGTACATGGTTCAATATCATCCAAGCTGTAGCAAGCACCTTAAGTAAGAGATTTGGGACTGAGTGGTACTGTGAAGATGAAACTTTCCGGTTCCTTCTCCATATTTTTGAAGGTCTTTGGAAACAATTTTGACAAAACTACTTAACAGGTAAACAGAGTCGTCCCCCTTATCTCAGTGGCAGGATGAAATACCAACTTAACTTTCTTAAAGTTATCCTGAAGCAGTGATTAGATCTGAACATCCAATAAGTAGTGACATGGGGCAGAGATTTGAAGATATTTCTAGAAGTTAGTAGTGTTTGGCACAGAAAGTGGGAGCCAAGTCAAGGCCTTGGTGGTCATCGGCTGTCAATAAAAGTACTTAGGGCATTGATAGCAACCTCTTACTTGCAGACCAAGGTTTAGTGTTTAGTGTGTCGTTTCGACTGGTGTCACCTGCACATGACATCTTTTTTTGTCCAGAAGAATTTCTCTCAATTGCAGAAAATGAACAGAAGGGCAGAAGGAATGACTGGGCTGCTCAACCAGGGACCAGGCAGGTGAGTAGCTGGGAGGAGCTGCAACGTACTTAATCTCCATCCTGTAAGTGTTCTGAAGAAATTTCTTAATTGGTTAGTATGCAGAGGCTGTTGTGCAATTGATAATAACAAAAACTACTTCTGCGTTTTCCTAGGTCTACTTGTGAGTCGCCCAGTGTTTTCATCATAATATTTACTTCTGGGTAAATAGGCTAAATTCTCCAATTCTGATACAAAACAGAAAGATCAGAGAATGAAAATAAATAGATGACATGGCTGTTTAAAGATAATGTACAATGTTTTCTAGCTGCATAAATATTTGATTGTAAAACCTTCAATATGTTGTGTCTATTAACTAGTAATGTACAACATTTAAATAACTCATCCAGCCCAAGTGAGCTCGGGTCACTCAGGAGGACAGAGGGAAGGCCAGTCTGGCAGGAGGCCAAATTCCTATCACAGCACACCCCATGGCTGAACCCAGAGACTCTATCTGTCCCATCTGGAGCCCTTTGGCCAGGATTTAGCCACAGACAAAAGCAGGGGGTTAAGCAGCACCCTTGTAGACACAAAATTTTCCTTTATTTGATTTTGGACCAAATTTTCTGTATTTCCTACCTAGATCCTTCCATGCTAGGCAAACACTCTGCCTCTGAGCTGTACCGCCAGTCCTTGAGATTTTGAGATAAAGTCTCAGACTCATGATCCTCTTGAGAGCTAGGAAGAAAAGAATACATAACCAACTCTCTGTGCTATCAACTACCGCTAAACCGCGGGATGCTCAGTTTGGCTGGTGCGCTTTGACATGGCTCATTGACTTTTGTGTTTTAGGATGGGGAGCTGGATGGTGTTTCTACAAGACCATGGAAATGTACTTGAATTTACTCTGAAATTTCAACCAACACATTGTCTTCCTGTTTT